>JAJTJO010000100.1:0-582073 GCA_024550625.1 Dendroctonus valens
GAAAAATATCAATATGTTAATGATGCAAATAACAATGTTAGCGCCAAATGAAGCAAAGTTTCCTGTTTTTGATAGTGCAACTCCAAAAGGATCTTTCCATTGGATCCAAGGCTGATTTTTCAGGGGTGGTGAAAGTGCGGAAAAGATTGAAAACCGGAAGTCGCCAAACAAAAATTCGCAGCTTCAAAACCGAATCAAGCAACCACTTGAAAGTCCATCCGTCTATTGCGAACACCCGGTTCTTTCTGTCTACCGAAACTCAGCCACATCGAACAAAAGGGTGATTTTCCAGGAGTAGTCAAAAAATGGCCCTAAGAGCGACCAGGCAAAACCTGAAAGTCCCCCCAAAAAATTCGCAGCTTTCAAGCTGTGCAAGCAGCGACTTCAAGTTTCGTCCATCCGCTCAGAAGGTGTTTAACCAAAGCCTTGAAATTGCGCCCATTTAATAAAGACACATGACTCTAATTCTGCGCGAAAACATAGTCCGATCGAATAAAAGACTAATTTTTCAAGGATTTTCAAAATTGGTGGTCTCAAGAGCGGCGGAAATAAAAACTGGATGCCAACCAAAAAAAAATTGTGGCTGGAAAACCTGAAGGAGCAGAGCCCTGAAACTTTGTCCTGCTACTTCAGACACTTCATTATCTTTCTACGGGAAAACTTTGTGCAATCGGATAAAACACTAATTGTTCTGGGACTGGACTAGAAGTCTCTGTGACTGGAAGGACTGTGGAAACTGGACGCCGCTTAAGAAAAAGTGTGGCCTCAAAATTGGTCAGCTCAAACACCTTTGATGGTTTGCCCTGACATTAAAGACACTTGAGCCTCTGTGTATTCCAAAATATAGAGCATTCGGACAAAAACCAGATTTTTCGGGAATTGTTAAAACTTGAGTTAAAGTTTCCCTTTATCGAAGTCGGTTCAGACCCTGAGTTTTCAGGAGTTGACGAAGTTGGTCTACCTGAAGAGTGAGAAGAGAAAAATTCGCCAGTCGACCAAAAAAAATTCGTTGCTTTATTAAGGTGAATGGGCAGGCGACTTGAAGTTTCGTCCAGCTGCCAAGAGGGCAACGAAGTCGGCTAAGTTGAAAACTGTCCGCAGTCAAACAAAAATTTCCTCCCCTATCAAAAAACTAGGTGAACCAGTGACTTGAAAGTTTGTCGATCTGCTCCCAACACTTGGGTGCTGCCTGTGAAGGAAAACCTCAGCCTAATCCGAGACAACAGACTGATTTTTTCAGAAATTGTTATAAAATCTGAAAAAAAAACAGTGACGAGGAGCAAAATCTGGAAGTTGCCTAAAAAACTATTGTTTTACAAGTTGATCAGGCAACGATGTGAAATACCGTTTGTCCCAATGAATAAAGGACACTTGACTCTCGTTTCACACCAAAACGTAGGTCAAATTGGATAAAAGACTGATTTTTCAGGGATTGATAAAAGTTAGGGCCAAAAGCAGCAAACATGAAAACTGAAAAAATTCGTGGTTTCAACGCCTGATCGAGCAGCGACTTGCAATTTTCCCCACTTAGTAACGACAAATGACTACTCTTCCCACGCCAAATATAGGCAAATCGGATAAAAGACTAATTTTTCAGGGATTGTTAAAGTTGGGCCCAAGAGTGGCTAAGATAAAAACTGAAACTCGCCAAAAAAAAAATTGTCAAAATGTTCACCACCCGATTATACAGCGACTTGAAATGTTGCAGATTTAATAAAAGTCACAGGACTCTCTTTTCACACGAAAATGTAGTCCGATCGGATAAAGACTGATTTTTCAGAGATTGGTAAAAGTGGACCCAAGAGTGGCTAAGATGCAAACTGAAAGTCGCGAACAAAAAAATTGTAGTTTCTAAAACTGCTGAAGCAGCGACTTGGAATTTGGCTCTTTTAATCAGAACACATGACTCTCTTTTTGCGCCAAAACATAGTGCAATCGGAAAGAAGACTAATTTTTCAGACATTGGTTAAAGAGACATACCCAAGAGTGGCTAATATGGAAAACTGAAAGTTGCAAAAAAAAATTATGGTTTTTAAACCCTGCCGAACCAGCGACTTGAAGTTCGGCCTCTTTAATAAGAACAGAGGACTAGGTACTTGACCAAAACCCTTGAAGTTTATGTGGAAATTTTCACCGCTAAATCTTCTCGGGTTTAGAAGCTACGAATTTCTTTAATGAAGAACGCCACGACTGTGAATAGTCACATTTTCTCAAAATCAATTTTGGAAAATTTCGCTGCACTTTCTAAACTCGCTGAAGAAAAATTCATCATATGATTGATGAAATTGATAGAAACATAAGGAAGATATGGTCGTTTGAAGACGGAGACCGCAAAAGAAGACAAAACGCTTCCCAGATTCCTAACACTCTCTCCGTTAAAATTGGACTTCTTCACCTTTCCAGCTTCCAAATAAAATCTGGATCCTCTGGAAAACCACAAATCGAGTTCTTCCCTCATAGATCAATCCGGCCTGCTTAAACAGATGTTAATCAATGCGAGCTAATAGTTACAAAGCCCAGATACCACATCCCGTTGTCAGGACGGGCTGTGCAAACAGGTAACAGGATTACATGACGAAATATATGTGCACAATGACCCATTTCCAGACACTCAATAATCGATATTGTTCACCTTGTAGACACTTTCGTGTTCCAGACTTTGAACCACAAACTGTGTGTGTGTGTGTGTGTCTTCGTGAGCATTTGAATGAAATCTGGATGGTTCAATTGGTAGGGTCTGGAACAGGTCTGGAAATTATCGTGTTAAGAAGAGAAAAGTTAAATTAACCGGTAGGTTCTAGTTAGTTATTAGGTTCCAGTGGCGTCGAATTCATGAGGTTTAGGTCGCAGAAAGAGGGTTGGAAGTTTTTATGGGAAAGCTGGAAGCCACTGACCGGTCACAAAATACCGAAAGCTATCTCTAAACCGATCGCTCACGCCAAGGGGAAGTAACGAACAAACTATAAGCTTTATAGTTGGCGAAGTTTTTGTATTATGCGCCCCGACATGCAAACATGGAAAGGACTTTTTTCTTCCATTTGCCGCGAAAGATAAAAATGCGCACCAACGGCTCGATATGCAAATCCTTAATGGGCCCATTCGTTCACCAAGTGGAAAAATGAGAAGCCTCATCAGTTTACATTTGAAGTTTTGAAGAGTACAATTCCAAACCAACCTCAAACTTCCTTTGAATGTTTCCGGCCCTGTAATTGGTTTAACTGTTTGCACACACACACACTAAAGTCCCATCGAGGCCCGACTATATCAAATAGATTTGGTAAGTCGGGCTTCCTAAATCATTCGCCCATCTCCAGGGGATCTGGATAGCGACTAAGACACACACACAAAGAGCAAAGTTCGTGTGCTTAATGTCTCTTAGG
The DNA here is from genome assembly GCA_024550625.1 of Dendroctonus valens. Lineage (NCBI taxonomy): Eukaryota > Metazoa > Arthropoda > Insecta > Coleoptera > Curculionidae > Dendroctonus > Dendroctonus valens. Next base: position 3,381 of record JAJTJO010000100.1, read on the forward strand.
TAATGTATCCGGAGTTATTTAACTGGCTCTTTATCAACGATAGTAAATGAAACAAGTGATACTTCGGGGAGTTTGCGGTCACGTCTTCGGCCGCTTCGGCACATTAACAGGGATTACTGCCGTGATGGAACTTGCTTAATTACGGGCACCACATTCGCGAGAGCCCCTAAGAGACAGGCTTTGATAGGCCGAATAGAGCCGGCGCCTCTTTTCTAATTAGTTTTTAGGGGCTTTTAAACTATCCCGCACTAAAATCATCAACTTGCTAATGTGATGCTCGACAATTTTACGCTGGTAACCACGTCCGAACTATGGATTTAACACGAACTTGACCCGAATAATATTCGTCTATCTGGCCAAGTTCTATGGGATTAAACTCCTCTGATTGTCTTTGCAAGATTTCCAGGAATTCTGAAGAAATTTGGAACTCCAAAGGAGTTTGAACAACGAACTGCCGAATTCCCAAACAAAGACTCCGTCTAACTTTCCAAGCAATTTGGTTGAGGAAATTAATCCTGGGCGTGTAATTCTTCAAAAGTTTCCCTGGCTTTTTGTAACCAACTGCAGTAGCAAGAATCAAGCAAGATTCTAACCACTGGAAACGGCCTGAACTCCCAAATGAAGAAGTTTAGAAGCAATTGCGCTTTGAAACTTAAAGTTTTTGAACAAAACTTCATTCGTTCGCCTTCAATAGAGATTCAGCAGAAAATGGCATTCGCACGCCTCTGAAATTGTATTTTTTTCGCACCCTCAGCTACGAGCGGTGGCGACAGATGCTGCCGAATAAAATAAAAAATGAAGCTCCCCGATGAGCCAGTTTAGTCAATGTGTCGGATTGGGGCTGTTTTACATGCTTAATTCGCCGCTTATTTCCCCATTATTAATGCATTGGTTATATTCAGGGTGCTGAGTCAAAAAATGCGTGCAAACTTTCATCAAATTTTCAGTTATTTTGGATGCCACGTTGAGCTTTTAGAACTTTGGAAAAATGTGCTTGATCTCAATCGTGCATTTCTGCATTAAAAAATTCGTAGCTTCTAAACCAAAAGGGATTGAGTAGTGAAATTTGGCAGGTATATGTGACAAACCCGGGCACCGAAAGTGGTAAAGTTTCACTCAATTTGAACAACTACTTTAGGAGTTAGGAATTTTCGAAACAGCGCCTAGCCACAACGCCATTTAAAAATTTGTAGCTTCAAAATCAAAAGTGGTTCAATTGTGGAATGTTGTCCATATATTTGACAGCCCGCTGCGTGCAAAGTGTCAAAATTTTGGAAAAAATGGAGCACTAATTGAGGATTTAGAAATTTTTGAAATCTGTGATTTTGAGAAAATGCGATTATTCTGTCGTGCATAACTCCATTTAAAAATTCATAGCTTCTAAGCCAGACGAAACTCAATCGCAAAATTTTCTTGGTATATTGGACAGCCCCGTGCCTCGCAAGTCTCAAAGTTTCACTTAATTGGGAAAGCAAATTTTCAAAACCAAATTTCGGGAAAAAGTGCTTGTTCTCAATCGTGCCTTTCTTCATTTAAAAATTCGTAGCTTCTCAACCAGATGAAATTGAACAGCAAAATGTTGCCAGTAAATTTGGCACCCCAGTACCTCAAAAGCGTCAAAGTTTCACTTGATTTGGAGAACACAGTCAGGATTTAGACACTTTGAAAACAAATCTTGGGAAAATGTGCCGAATCTCATTCGTGCCTATCTTCATTTCAAAATTTGTAGCTTCTGAACCAGAAGCAATTCGCCTGTAAAATTTCGTCTACAAATTGTGAAAGCCCTGTGCGTCGAAAGTGTCAAAGTTTCACTTACTTTCGAATTCAGATTCAGGAATTATAATTTTTCAAAAACGAATTTTGGGAAAGTTTTCCAGTTTTCATTTAAAAATTTGTAGCTTCTAAACCAGCATGGGTTCAAACGCGAAATTGAGTCAGTATATTTGACATATCTGTGCGTTAAACCTGTCAAAATTTGTTTTATTTCGGAAGCAAATTGAAAAGTCAGACCTTTTCAGCAACGAATTTTGAGGAAATTTGCTTGATATCATGCGCTCATTTTTGCATTTAAAAGTTCGAAGCTTCTAAACTAGAGATTTTGCACGTATATTTGATAGATTTGGGAGTTAAAATTCTCAAAATTTCATTTATTTCAAAAGCAAATTGAGGATTTAGGAATTTTAACGAAATGTGATGTTTTTTATGGTGCATTTCTGCATTTAGAAATTCGTAGAGTCTAAACCAGCAGAGATTCAAGAGCGAAATTTTGAACGTATATTTCATAGGCCTGAGCCGAAAAAGTGTCAAAGTTGTACTTAATTTGGAAAGCACATTGAGCATTTTTAATTTTTGAAAAACGAATTTGGAGAGAACGTGCCTGCCCGAATCGTGCCATTCTGCATTTACAAATTCGTAGCTTCTAAACCAGCAGCAATGCAAGGACGAAATTTCGTCAGTATGTTTGACAGATCTGTATGTAAGAACTGTCAAAATTTCACTTAATTTGGAACGTGAATTGAGGATTTGAAAATTTTCAAAACCGAATTTTAGAAAAATGTGCCTGTTCCCAATTGCGCATTTCTTCATTAAAAAATTCGTAGTTTCTAAACCAGCAGATATTCAAGGACGAAATTTCGTCAGTATATTTGACAGATCTGTATGTTTAAACTGTCAAAGTTTCACTTTGAAACGTGAAATGAGGATTTGAAAATTTTCAAAACCGAACTTTGGAAAAATGTGTCTGATCTCAATTACGCATTTCTTTATTTAAAAATTCATAGCTTCTAAACCAGCAGCAATTCAAAGACGAAATTTCGTCAGTATGTTTGGCAGATCTCTATGTTAGAACCGTCAAAGTTTCACTTAATTTGGAACGTGAGTGAACTGAGGATTTGAAAATTTTCGAAAACTTATTTTGCGAAGATGTGCCTGCTCTCAATCGTGCATTTCTGTATTAAAGAACGTGTAGCTTCTAAACTAACCCAGATTAAACGGCGCAATTTGTATATATAATTCGTAGACCTGTGCATAAAACCTGTCAAAATTGACTTAATTTGGAAAACAGATTGAGAATTTTGAAATTTTCAAATGCGAATTTGGCAAAATGTGCCTGCTCTCAATTGTGCATTTCTGGCAATTAAAAATTCGTAGCTTCTAAACCAAAAGGGATTGAGTAGTGAAATTTGGCAGGTATATGTGACAAACCCGGGCACCGAAAGTGGTAAAGTTTCACTCAATTTGAACAACTACTTTAGGAGTTAGGAATTTTCGAAACAGCGCCTAGCCACAACGCCATTTAAAAATTTGTAGCTTCAAAATCAAAAGTGGTTCAATTGTGGAATGTTGTCCATATATTTGACAGCCCGCTGCGTGCAAAGTGTCAAAATTTTATTTAATTTGGAGCACTAAATGTGGATTTAGAAATTTTTGAAATCTGATTTTGAGAAAATGCGATTATTCTGTCGTGCATAACTCCATTTAAAAATTCATAGCTTTTAAGCCAGACGAAACTCAATCGCAAAATTTTCTTGGTATATTGGACAGCCCCGTGCCTCGCAAGTCTCAAAGTTTCACTTAATTGGGAAAGCAAATTTTCAAAACCAAATTTCGGGAAAATGTGCCTGTTCACAATCGTGCCTTTCTTCATTTAAAAATTCGTAGCTTCTCAACCAGATGAAATTGAACAGCAAAATGTTGCCAGTAAATTTGGCACCCCCAGTACCTCAAAAGCGTCAAAGTTTCACTTGATTTGGAGAACACAGTCAGGATTTAGACACTTTGAAAACAAATCTTGGGAAAATGTGCCGAATCTCATTCGTGCCTATCTTCATTTCAAAATTTGTAGCTTCTAAACCAGCATGGGTTCAAACGCGAAATTGAGTCAGTATATTTGACATATCTGTGCGTTAAACCTGTCAAAATTTGTTTTATTTTGGAAAGCAAATTGAAAAGTCGGACCTTTTCAGCAACGAATTTTGAGGAAATTTGCTTGTTATCATGCGCTCATTTTTGCATTTAAAAGTTCGAAGCTTCTAAACTAGAGATTTTGCACGTATATTTGATAGATTTGGGCGTTAAAATTCTCAAAATTTCATTTATTTCAAAAGCAAATTGAGGATTTAGGAATTTTAACGAAATGTGATGTTTTTTATGGTGCATTTCTGCATTTAGAAATTCGTAGAGTCTAAACCAGCAGAGATTCAAGAGCGAAATTTTGAACGTATATTTCATAGGCCCGAGCCGAAAAAGTGTCAAAGTTGTACTTAATTTGGAAAGCACATTGAGGATTTTAAAATTTTCAAAAACGAATTTGGAGAGAACGTGCCTGCCCGAATCGTGCCATTCTGCATTTACAAATTCGTAGCTTCTAAACCAGCAGCAATTCAAGTACGAAATTTCGTCAGTATGTTTGACAGATCTGTATGTAAGAACTGTCAAAATTTCACTTAATTTGGAACGTGAATTGAGGATTTGAAAACCGAATTTTAGAAAAATGTGCCTGTTCCCAATTGCGCGTTTCTTCATTAAAAAATTCGTAGTTTCTAAACCAGCAGATATTCAAGGACGAAATTCCGTCAGTATATTTGACAGATCTGTATGTTTAAACTGTCAAAGTTTCACTTTGAAACGTGAAATGAGGATTTGAAAATTTTCAAAACCGAACTTTGGAAAAATGTGTCTGATCTCAATTACGCATTTCTTTATTTAAAAATTCATAGCTTCTAAACCAGCAGCAATTCAAAGACGAAATTTCGTCAGTATGTTTGGCAGATCTCTATGTTAGAACCGTCAAAGTTTCACTTAATTTGGAACGTGAGTGAACTGAGGATTTGAAAATTTTCGAAAACTTATTTTGCGAAGATGTGCCTGCTCTCAATCGTGCATTTCTGTATTAAAGAACGTGTAGCTTCTAAACTAACCCAGATTAAACGGCGCAATTTTGTATATATAATTCGTAGACCTGTGCATAAAACCTGTCAAAATTTGACTTAATTTGGAAAACAGATTGAGAATTTTGAAATTTTCAAATGCGAATTTGGCAAAATGTGCCTGCTCTCAATTGTGCATTTCTGGCAATTAAAAATTCGTAGCTTCTAAACCAAAAGGGATTGAGTAGTGAAATTTGGCAGGTATATGTGACAAACCCGGGCACCGAAAGTGGCAAAGTTTCACTCAATTTGAACAACTACTTTAGGAGTTAGGAATTTTCGAAACAGCGCCTAGCCACAACGCCATTTAAAAATTTGTAGCTTCAAAATCAAAAGTGGTTCAATCGTAGAATGTTGTCCATATATTTGACAGCCCGCTGCGTGCAAAGTGTCAAAATTTTATTTAATTTGGAGCACTAAATGTGGATTTAGAAATTTTTGAAATCTGATTTTGAGAAAATGCGATTATTCTGTCGTGCATAACTCCATTTAAAAATTCATAGCTTCTAAGCCAGACGAAACTCAATCGCAAAATTTTCTTGGTATATTGGACAGCCCCGTGCCTCGCAAGTCTCAAAGTTTCACTTAATTGGGAAAGCAAATTTTCAAAACCAAATTTCGGGAAAATGTGCTTGTTCACAATCGTGCCTTTCTTCATTTAAAAATTCGTAACTTCTCAACCAGATGAAATTGAACAGCAAAATGGTGCCAGTAAATTTGGCACCGCAGTATCTCAAAAGCGTCAAAGTTTCACTTGATTTGGAGAACACAGTCAGGATTTAGACACTTTGAAAACAAATCTTGGGAAAATGTGCCGAATCTCATTCGTGCCTATCTTCATTTCAAAATTTGTAGCTTCTAAACCAGCATGGGTTCAAACGCGAAATTGAGTCAGTATATTTGACATATCTGTGCGTTAAACCTGTCAAAATTTGTTTTATTTCGGAAAGCAAATTGAAAAGTCAGACCTTTTCAGCAACGAATTTTGAGGAAATTTGCTTGTTATCATGCGCTCATTTTTGCATTTAAAAGTTCGAAGCTCCTAAACTAGAGATTTTGCACGTATATTTGATAGATTTGGGCGTTAAAATTCTCAAAATTTCATTTATTTCAAAAGCAAATTGAGGATTTAGGAATTTTAACGAAATGTGATGTTTTTTATGGTGCATTTCTGCATTTAGAAATTCGTAGAGTCTAAACCAGCAGAGATTCAAGAGCGAAATTTTGAACGTATATTCCATAGGCCCGAACCGAAAAAGTGTCAAAGTTGTACTTAATTTGGAAAGCACATTGAGGATTTTAAAATTTTCAAAAACGAATTTGGAGAGAACGTGCCTGCCCGAATCGTGCCATTCTGCATTTACAAATTCGTAGCTTCTAAACCAGCAGCAATGCAAAGACGAAATTTCGTCAGTATGTTTGACAGATCTGTATGTAAGAACTGTCAAAATTTCACTTAATTTGGAACGTGAATTGAGGATTTGAAAACCGAATTTTAGAAAAATGTGCCTGTTCCCAATTGCGCGTTTCTTCATTAAAAAATTCGTAGTTTCTAAACCAGCAGATATTCAAGGACGAAATTCCGTCAGTATATTTGACAGATCTGTATGTTTAAACTGTCAAAGTTTCACTTTGAAACGTGAAATGAGGATTTGAAAATTTTCAAAACCGAACTTTGGAAAAATGTGTCTGATCCCAATTACGCATTTCTTTATTTAAAAATTCATAGCTTCTAAACCAGCAGCAATTCAAAGACGAAATTTCGTCAGTATGTTTGGCAGATCTCTATGTTAGAACTGTCAAAGTTTCACTTAATTTGGAACGTGAGTGAACTGAGGATTTGAAAATTTTCGAAAACTTATTTTGCGAAGATGTGCCTGCTCTCAATCGTGCATTTCTGTATTAAAGAACGTGTAGCTTCTAAACTAACCCAGATTAAACGGCGCAATTTTGTATATATAATTCGTAGACCTGTGCATAAAACCTGTCAAAATTTGACTTAATTTGGAAAACAGATTGAGAATTTTGAAATTTTCCAAAGCGAATTTGGCAAAATGTGCCTGCTCTCAATTGTGCATTTCTGGCAATTAAAAATTCGTAGTTTCTAGACCAGCAGCACATTTTGTAGGTCTGTGCATAAAACCTGGGAATTTTGATTAATGTGGAAAGCACATGGAGGCTTTGGAAATTTGCAAAAACTAATTTTGGAAAAATCTGCCTCTCTCAATCTCAATCGTGCATATCTCCATTAAAAAATTCATAACTTCGAAACCAGATAATAATCAACCGCGAAACATTGCAGAAATATTTGACATTCTTTTGCACTGAAAGCTCCAAAGTTTCACGTGCTTTGCAGGGCTCATTGACGATTGAGAAATGTTCAAAAACGGCTTGTGGGAAAATATGCTTTTTATCTATGGTGCATTTCTCCATTAAAAAATTGGTAGCTTCTAATACAGAAGCGGTTCATCGGTGAAACTTTGCAGCTGTATTTAGAACTCACGCGTCCAGAAAACACCAAAAAAGGCATTGAAGATTTACAATTTTTTTAAACTGGATTTTATCCAAAAACTAGTCTTTCTCATTTGTGCATCTTTGCATTTAAAAATGCATAACTCCTAAACCAGTGAAGATCCAAAGCTGAAACTTTGTGGATGGTTTTTGAGAAACCCGGGCGTAAAAAAACGGGAAACGCTGCTTCCAATGAACATCGTCCAGAAGAAATACGTGCGATTCACCTTTCTCGGGAAATATTTATTTATATGGCTTTTACTGGAGCGCCCGGGAACACTTTCGAAACCCTTCCTTGTCAATTTACAAAGCAATTCCGAAGGAAAACGTTGTGCATATTGCATGGCGTTTACAAAATCCTTTGCCGGAACCGACTTCAAAGGGGATGTCGTGTTCTTTCGGCCAAAGCGCACTTTGGCCATCGTCCATGTTACATCTATGTCCTTATTCGGATGCAATTTGCTATATTTTAAAGACGTTTGAAGGCGCGCCCCTGCAAACACGCCATTGCAACCCTCCAAACCATTTTTTGGGGGGGTAGATTCGCTTTGATTCGCTTTATTACAACTGCAAATCGAGGCTTGTCTCCCTGTCAAAACATAAAGACGGCAAGATTTATTCGCGAGGGCCCATAAAAAGTATCGAAGCTAATTTGAGCCCCCTTTTGGGGCTCTAACCCTGTTGTTTGTGGTGAATACGATTAAGAGTTTAATTTGCCTAAGAGTGTCATTTTTGTGTGTGTGCGGCAGATGGTTTGAGGAGTGTTAAAATAATGGCTAGTTTGACTGAATTAAATCGCTGGCGAAAAAACGTGCGGTTGTGTTGGCGCAAAACTCAGTATCGGCTTGTCTTCAGTGCCAATTTCAATCAAAGCAAGCCCATTCGAATTGCACAGCCAATTACATTTTATGCCTTCTTATTTAACTCAATTTGCCTTCAAATGGGCCGCGAATCCACTTAAATTTTTCCATTCCGCGAGCTGTTTTTTCCACAGCTCTAAACCACAACGCATGTCCAGAACCTCTCGACGACCACTTAAGTGTTTACCTGCAGGTTCTCTGCGCTCTAGTGTGTTTGTTCAGGGCATAACTCTGTAAAACAGTGGCCTGCCTATTCCAACAAATTGGCGCTCTGTTTGGCTACCATTTGTTTTTGCCTTTTCATCCACTGTTTGGTTTACCTACGGCGATGGCAAATATTTGCCCACCTTGAACCGCCAGGTACCCAACCCATAGTGGAACCAAAAAAAAATTGCACTACCATGTAGAAATGGTTCTCGTGTCGTTTGTTTAGGTTTTGCGCGCTCTTAACCGCCTCAAACGTTCACAACCCCGTCAATTATCGTTATTAGGAGCAGTTGCACATTATCGTTACGATAACGTCGAGGTTGTAAATGTCTGAAAAATTTCCTGCCAAGTTTATTTAAATGTGGTCCTTTGTCTGCGGCCCACTGTGAGCGAAACGCCATAAAACTGAATTAATGATGTTTTCCACGCTTAGACAAATAATAAACAACGGTGGCTGCTTTGATGGCGCTATAAAAATTCGGGCGATAAAAGCTGAGACAGTTGGAGCTCAGCAACGACATTCGTGTTCACATCGAAGGCTGGAAAATCGCATAGTTTTTACGAAACGATCCACTCGGGCTAACGTTAATCGATATAAATCACTCGGAGACTCCGACACGTGCAGAGATTCTCAGTAGCTCAGAAATGGATGAGAGAATAGCTCAGAAATGGGGTTTGATTGATAAAAAGTCAACGCAAAGTGGAATCAGCGGCGCTTGAAGAAACCTGACTTTCAAAGCTTATCAGGGCTCAAAGTAACACGGTTCTATCATTTAAATTCACAAATTTTTACGGCTAAATGTAAACTAGAAACTTCTGAAACTTTGATCTGAATCGACCTAACTGGTGATTTTGGGAAACTTTTGTTGAAACTACAAGGCAAAGGGGACTAACTGCCGTTTAAGCAACGCCACATTCAGAACCTTTCAGTGTTCAAAGTAATACGGTTTTGCCATTAAAATTTATGAATTTCGACACCTAAAAGTACTCTAGAAAGATGTAAAACTTTGACTCGAATCTGCCTAATTGGTGTTTTTGGGAAACTCTTGATAAAACTTTAGTGGGTTGTGTGTTAGTGGGGTCAAACTCGGTTTCAGCAACGTAACTTTCAAAATCTGCCAGTGCTCAAAGTATCACCGATTTATCATTAAAATTTATGAATTTAAACGCCTAAAAGTTTAATAGAAACTTGTGAAACTTTGAATTAATCTTCGTAAGTGGTGCCTTTGCGAAACTTTCGATAAAACTACAAGGTTAACCACGGTTTAAGCAACGCGACTTTCAAAAACCTTCCAGTTCTCAAAGTAATACGGCTTTACCATTAAATTTTATGGATTTCAACAGCCAAATGCACACTAGAAGCTTGTGAAACTTTAACCCTAATCCACCCAAGTGGTGGTTTTGGGAAACTTTTGTTGAAACTTTGTCTTGGGTTTAACTGCGGTTTAAGCAACTCGACGTTCAAAACCTTTCACTTCTCATAGTAACACGGTTTTTCTATTAAAATTGCTGAATTTCGACAGCTAAAAGTCCTCTAGAAACGTGTGAAACTTTGACTCTAATCTGCCTAAGTGGTGGCTTTGGGAAACTCTTGATAAAACTACTAGGCAAAGTGGGATTAAACGCGGTTTCAGCAACTCAACTTTCAAAACTTTTCAGTACTCAAAGTAACACGGTTTTACCACTAAAAATTACTAATTTCGACAGCTAAATGCACACTAGAACCTTGTGAAACTTTGACTCTAATGTGCCGAAGTGGTGGCTTTAGGAAACTTTCGATAAAACTACAAGGCAAACTGGGATTAACCACGGTTTAAGCAACGCGACTTTCAAAACCTTCCAGTTCTCAAAGTAATACGGCTTTACCATTAAATTGTACTTATTTCAACAGCCAAATGCAGACTAGAAACAAGTGAAACTTTAATCCTAATCCACCCAAGTGGTAATTTTGGGAAACTTTTGTTGAAACGACATTCGTGTTCACATCGAAGGCTGGAAAATCGCATAGTTTTTACGAAACGATCCACTCGGGCTAACGTTAATCGATATAAATCACTCGGAGATTCAGACACGTGCAGAGATTCTCAGTAGCTCAGAAATGGATGAGAGAATAGCTCAGAAATGGGGTTTGATTGATAAAAAGTCAACGCAAACTGGAATCAGCGGCGCTTGAAGAAACCTGACTTTCAAAGCTTATCAGGGCTCAAAGTAACACGGTTCTATCATTTAAATTCACAAATTTTTACGGCTAAATGTAAACTAGAAACTTCTGAAACTTTGATCTGAATCGACCTAACTGGTGATTTTGGGAAACTTTTGTTGAAACTACAAGGCAAAGGGGACTAACTGCCGTTTAAGCAACGCCACATTCAGAACCTTTCAGTGTTCAAAGTAATACGGTTTTGCCATTAAAATTTATGAATTTCGACAGCTTAAAGTACTCTAGAAACTTGTGAAGCTTTGACTCTAATGCGCGGAAGTGGTGGCTTTGGGAAACTCTTGATAAAACTACATGGCAAAGTGGAGTTAAACGCGGTTCCAGCAAGGCAACTTTCAAAATCTGTCAGTGCTCAAAGTAACATCGATTTACCATTAGAATTTATAAATTTGGACGCCTAAAAGTACAATAGAAACTTGTGAAACTTTGATTCTTGAAGCGATGGTTTCTGGAAACTTTTGTTGAAATTACCAGGCTCTCAGTGTTCAAAGTAATACGGTTTTACCATCAAAATTTTGACTCTAATCTGCCTAAGAAGTGGCTTGTGGAAATTTTTAATAAAACCACAAGGCAAAGTGGGATTTAACGCGGTTTCAGCAACGCAACTTTAATCTGCCAGTGCTCAAAGTAACACCGATTTGCCACCAGAATTTATGAATTTGGACGCCTAAAAGTACAATAGGAACTTGTAAAACTTTGATTATAATATATCCAAGTGATGGTTTTTGGGAACTTTTGTTGAAACTACCAGGCAAAGCGGGATTAACTGCGGTTTAAGCAATGCCACTTTCAAAACCTTTTAGTGTTCAAAGTAACACAGTTTTACCATTAAAATTTATGAATTTCGACACCTAAAAGTACTCTAGAAAGATGTAAAACTTTGACTCGAATCTGCCTAATTGGTGTTTTTGGGAAACTCTTGATAAAACTTTAGTGGGTTGTGTGTTAGTGGGGTCAAACTCGGTTTCAGCAACGTAACTTTCAAAATCTGCCAGTGCTCAAAGTAACACCGATTTATCATTAAAATTTATGAATTTGAACGCCTAAAAGTTTAATAGAAACTTGTGAAACTTTGAATTTAATCTTCGTAAGTGGTGCCTTTGCGAAACTTTCGATAAAACTACAAGATTAACCACGGTTTAAGCAACGCGACTTTCAAAACCTTCCAGTTCTCAAAGTAATACGGCTTTACCATTAAATTTTATGGATTTTAACAGCCAAATGCACACTAGAAGCTTGTGAAACTTTAACCCTAATCCACCCAAGTGGTGGTTTTGGGAAACTTTTGTTGAAACTTTGTCTTGGGTTTAACTGCGGTTTAAGCAACTCGACGTTCAAAACCTTTCACTTCTCATAGTAACACGGTTTTTCTATTAAAATTGCTGAATTTCGACAGCTAAAAGTCCTCTAGAAACGTGTGAAACTTTGACTCTAATCTGCCTAAGTGGTGGCTTTCGGAAACTCTTGATAAAACTACTAGGCAAAGTGGGATTAAACGCGGTTTCAGCAACTCAACTTTCAAAACTTTTCAGTACTCAAAGTAACACGGTTTTACCACTAAAAATTACTAATTTCGACAGCTAAATGCACACTAGAACCTTGCGAAACTTTGACTCTAATGTGCCGAAGTGGTGGCTTTAGGAAACTTTCGATAAAACTACAAGGCAAACTGGGATTAACCACGGTTTAAGCAACGCGACTTTCAAAACCTTCCAGTTTTCAAAGTAATACGGCTTTACCATTAAATTGTACTTATTTCAACAGCCAAATGCAGACTAGAAACAAGTGAAACTTTAATCCTAATCCACCCAAGTGGTAATTTTGGGAAACTTTTGTTGAAACTTCAAGACAAAGTGGGTTTAACTGCGGTTTAAGCAACTCGACTTTCAAAACCTTTGACTTCTCATAGTAACACGGTTTTGCTATTAAAAGTGATGAATTTCGATAGCTAAATGTACACTAGAAACTTGTGAAACTTTGACTCTGATCTACCTAAGTGATAGCAAAAGGAAACTTTTGTTGAATATACATGGAAAATGAAATTAACTGCACTTTGAGCTGCGTTACTTTGAAAACATTCCCCTACATAAAGTAGCGGGTTTCAGTGTTCAAGTTTATAGCCAAATGAATCTTTCATTTTCATTTACCGAAGTAACGGTTTTTTTTTAACTTTTGTGGAATCTGCAACGCAAAGTTTTGGTATGAACACGATTTTGGTATGAAATTTTGGCAATTTTTCAAGCAGCTTCTCCTAAAATTCTATGCATATCGCGTTACATACAAAGTGACTCGGAGCCAATAACGCATCGCACTCGAACTCAGACATAATTAGTTCCTCAGTTTTGCACGATCTGCACTCACAGTCAATTAATTCAGCCAAGTTCACTTAAAAGAAGCATCATTAGAGGCACTTTTTGCGCAGATAAAGCGCACTAATTGGCAGGAAATATCGCGCAAACGTTTACATAATATTGCAAAAACCGCCAGCTAAGAACAAGCCTTCACCTTGTCAGTTTCAATCGCAAAACTTTGAAATGCACTGGAGGCCTTGGCCGATTCCTGCGAAAAAATCCATATCGCTATCCTGCTGCTGGTAGCCAATTAGATCAATTAAAAGTGGCGAAACAAAGCAGCTAATAAATAATGTCAGCTAAAGCGCTTTATAATTAGTGCAAGAAAGCTGGGGATTGGAAAAGCGACCGAATGCCTGTACAAAGAGTCATCGATAGTCGATTATTTATTATATTGCAGTTTTTGCAACGCTTGAACGGTCAAGTGTGAACAGCGAAGACAAAGAAATTATCCAAGTCTCGACCATGTTTTCCGTGGAGTATAAAATGCAGGCATACAAGGAACAAGTCGAGCATAGAAGAAACCAGCTAGAATGTCTGCTTCCATATAGGATTTCAAATTATCAACGGACTTGAGTGGAGACGCAAGAAAACTCTCCGGCGACTTTTCTTAAATATACGGCCAAGTTGCCTTTAACAATATAATTAAAGCAAGTGATTTATGCGACGATGCAGCACCCAAACCGAGAGAAAGAGAGATGTGCCATATAAACAGTACATAAATTCTCCTTTTGACTAATCGTCCTCTGGATCTGGTAAATATTTAGCAGTTTGTCTACGGAAAAAGCCCCGGATGGCACTGATGGTTTAACGAAGAATTTCCGACAGAAAAAATTGTTTTATTGTCCCTTAATGCCTCGATTTCAATGGTTTATGGCCCGAGTTGGCAATTTCATTAAAATCCCCTTGATGTGCAGCAAGACTACTTGAAGAATCAGCCGGGGCTTTGCAGTGAAAACTCCATCGATCTGGCCGGTGGCAAAGCCACTAATGTGTTGGCTTTTCGTATTAATTTCCCGTTGAATCGCGTGCAACGTCGACAATTTATTATACCAAATATTAGATACGTTTAAAAGGGCAAGTGGCAGATAGAGCGATACCGCCCGAATGGCGTGACATAATCAAATTCAGGATATTTACTTGTCGACAGCTTTATAAAACTTACATTCACCTCTATTATTAACCTTTAGCGGCTCGTTAGAGGGTTTTTTCCTCTGTTTGTCAGCCGGCAATAAAGCAAAACGAATCCGGGCGAATTTCAGTTTTTGGTCGTTGACAATCTCATCAGCTCATGCGAGCGCAATCTTCTCGTCACATAAGTCATGTTGCAGTGTTTTAATAAAGACTGACTGCAAACAGTTGAACTCGGCGCAGTTATATTAAATTTTTCAGATCCTATCTCAAAGTGCAGCAAAAAATCCGCATTTGCATACATATTAGGGCGGAAGCATGTATGCGAAACGCAGCCGATTGCCAAGCAGGAAATAACACAAGGCTCAATTGAATGGCGATTTGTTCACTTTTTCTCAAGGAAATTTACCATTAGAAGCAACTTTTCACAGCCATTTTAAGCGCTGTGAAGATAAAAGGGGTCCTTTTAGAGGTTCCAAAATAATCACTAAATCCTGCCTTTAAGTGTCCACAATTCCACTGTAAAAATTCGGCTTCTCAATGCCCTTTTAAAGCCACCTTCAATAGATCAGCTATAAAATGCTGCTAACTTTGTCTCCGCTCTTAACTTTCGTATCTTTGAATGAGGAAAATTTGGTCAAAATCAATTTTCTGTAAAATCTGATAAAATCCGCTCTGTAAACTTCGTCTTCTCATCGAGCAAGGAGCGCTATTTACTCCTCGAATGCAAAAATCACCAGCGAAAAATGCACACTTCTTACTAGTGGATAGTCAAAATCCGGTTCCTCAATTGAGTAAAGTTTAGTTAAACTTCGTCTTTTACCCACATAAAATCCGCTCTGTAAAGTTCGGCTTCTCAGCGCGCGCCTCTATTTAGGCTGCAGAAGCTAATGTTCAAAAAATCACCAGGAAAAAACCAATGACTTTGAAATGCACAGTTGTTACTAGTGGAAAGTCAAAATCCGGTTCCTCAACTGGGAAAAGTTTAGTCAAACTTCGTCGTTTACCATCATAAAATCCGCTCTGTTAAGTTCTTCTTCTTATCGCGCTCCTATATTTAACATGCAGAAGCTAATTTTTTAAAAATCACTAGCCAAAAGCCAGTGGTTTTCGAAATACACACTTTTTACTAGCGGATAGTCAAAATCCGGTTCCTAAACTGAGTAAAGTTTAGTCCAAATCCGTCCTTTACCCATATGAAATCCGCTCTGTAAATTTCGGCTTCTCAGCGCGCTCCTCTATTTAGATTGCAGAAGCTAATTTTTAAAAAATCACCGGCCAAAAGCCAATGACGTTTGAAATTCGCACTTTTGACCAGTGGATAGTCAAAATCCCGTTCCTTAACTGGGAAAAGTTTGATCAAACTTCGTCGTTTACCATCATAAAATCCGCTCTGTAAAGTTCGGCTACTCATTGCCCTCCCCTATTTGGACTGCAGGAAGCTAATTTTCAAAAAATCACCGGCCAAAACCCAATGACTTTTGAAATGCACATTTTTTACCAGTGGATAGTCAAAATCCGGCTCCTTAACTGGGAAAAGTTTAGTCAACTCCGTCTTCTACCCACATAAAATCCACTCTGTAAAGTTCGGCTTCTTATCGCGCTCCTATATTTAGACTGCAGAAGCTAATTTTCAAAAAATCACCAGCCAAAAGCCAGTGGCTTTCGAAATGCACACTTTTTACAAGCGGATAGTCAAAATCCGGTTCCTAAACTGAGTAAAGTTTAGTAAAAATCCGTCCTTTACCCACATGAAATCCGCTCTGTAAATTTCGGCTTCTCAGCGCGCTCCTCTATTTAGATTGCAGAAGCTAATTTTTAAAAAATCACCGGCCAAAAGCCAATGACGTTTGAAATTCGCACTTTTGACCAGTGGATAGTCAAAATCCCGTTCCTTAACTGGGAAAAGTTTGGTCAAACTTCGTCGTTTACCATCATAAAATCCGCTCTGTAAAGTTCGGCTACTCATTGCCCTCCCCTATTTGGATTGCAGAAGCTAATTTTCAAAAAATCACCGACCAAAAGCCAATGACTTTTGAAATGCCACACTTTTTACCAGTGGATAGTCAAAATCCGGCTCCTTAACTGGGAAAAGTTTAGTCAAACTCCGTCTTCTACCCACATAAAATCCACTCTGTAAAGTTCGGCTTCTTATCGCGCTCCTATATTTAGACTGCAGAAGCTAATTTTCAAAAAATCACCAGCCAAAAGCCAGTGGCTTTCGAAATGCAACACTTTTTACTAGCGGATAGTCAAAATCCGGTTCCTAAACTGAGTAAAGTTTAGTCAAAATCCGTCCTTTACCCACATGAAATCCGCTCTGTAAATTTCGGCTTCTCAGCGCGCTCCTCTATTTAGATTGCAGAAGCTAATTTTTAAAAATCACCGGCCAAAAGCCAATGACGTTTGAAATGCACACTTTTGACCAGTGGATAGTCAAAATCCCGTTCCTTAACTGGGAAAAGTTTGGTCAAACTTCGTCGTTTACCATCATAAAATCCGCTCTGTAAAGTTCGACTACTCATTGCCCTCCCCTATTTGGACTGCAGAAGCTAATTTTCAAAAATCACCGGCCAAAAGCCAATGACTCTTGAAATGCACATTTTTACCAGTGGATAGTCAAAATCCGGCTCCTTAACTGGGAAAAGTTTAGTCAAAATCCGTCTTTTACCCACATGAAATCCGCTCTGTAAAGTTCGGCTTCTGATCGCGCTCCTCTATTTAGACTGCAGAAGCTAATTTTCAAAAAATCACCAGCCAAAAGCCAATGACTTTCGAAATGCACACTTTTTACTAGCGGATAGTCAAAATCAGGTTCCTAAACTGAGTAAAGTTTAGTCAAAATCCGTCCTTTACCCACATGAAATCCGCTCTGTAAATTTCGGCTTCTCAGCGCGCTCCTCTATTTAGATTGCAGAAGCTAATTTTTAAAAAATCACCGGCCAAAAGCCAATGACGTTTGAAATGCACACTTTTGACCAGTGGATAGTCAAAATCCCGTTCCTTAACTGGGAAAAGTTTGGTCAAACTTCGTCGTTTACCATCATAAAATCCGCTCTGTAAAGTTCGGCTACTCATTGCCCTCCCCTATTTGGATTGCAGAAGCTAATTTTCAAAAAATCACCGACCAAAAGCCAATGACTTTTGAAATGCACACTTTTTACCAGTGGATAGTCAAAATCCGGCTCCTTAACTGGGAAAAGTTTAGTCAAACTCCGTCTTCTACCCACATAAAATCCACTCTGTAAAGTTCGGCTTCTTATCGCGCTCCTATATTTAGACTGCAGAAGCTAATTTCAAAAAATCACCAGCCAAAAGCCAGTGGCTTTCGAAATGCACACTTTTTACTAGCGGATAGTCAAAATCCGGTTCCTAAACTGAGTAAAGTTTAGTCAAATCCGTCCTTTACCCACATGAAATCCGCTCTGTAAATTTCGGCTTCTCAGCGCGCTCCTCTATTTAGATTGCAGAAGCTAATTTTTAAAAAATCACCGGCCAAAAGCCAATGACGTTTGAAATGCACACTTTTGACCAGTGGATAGTCAAAATCCCGTTCCTTAACTGGGAAAAGTTTGGTCAAACTTCGTCGTTTACCATCATAAAATCCGCTCTGTAAAGTTCGACTACTCATTGCCCTCCCCTATTTGGACTGCAGAAGCTAATTTTCAAAAAATCACCGGCCAAAAGCCAATGACTCTTGAAATGCACATTTTTTACCAGTGGATAGTCAAAATCCGGCTCCTTAACTGGGAAAAGTTTAGTCAAACTCCGTCTTCTACCCACATAAAATCCACTCTGTAAAGTTCGGCTTCTTATCGCTCTCCTATATTTAGACTGCAGAAGCTAATTTTCAAAAAATCACCAGCCAAAAGCCAGTGGCTTTCGAAATGCACACTTTTTACTAGCGGATAGTCAAAATCAGGTTCCTAAACTGAGTAAAGTTTAGTCAAAATCCGTCCTTTACCCACATGAAATCCGCTCTGTAAATTTCGGCTTCTCAGCGCGCTCCTCTATTTAGATTGCAGAAGCTAATTTTTAAAAAATCACCGGCCAAAAGCCAATGACGTTTGAAATGCACACTTTTGACCAGTGGATAGTCAAAATCCCGTTCCTTAACTGGGAAAAGTTTGGTCAAACTTCGTCGTTTACCATCATAAAATCCGCTCTGTAAAGTTCGGCTACTCATTGCCCTCCCCTATTTGGATTGCAGAAGCTAATTTTCAAAAAATCACCGACCAAAAGCCAATGACTTTTGAAATGCACACTTTTTACCAGTGGATAGTCAAAATCCGGCTCCTTAACTGGGAAAAGTTTAGTCAAACTCCGTCTTCTACCCACATAAAATCCACTCTGTAAAGTTCGGCTTCTTATCGCGCTCCTATATTTAGACTGCAGAAGCTAATTTTCAAAAAATCACCAGCCAAAAGCCAGTGGCTTTCGAAATGCACACTTTTTACAAGCGGATAGTCAAAATCCGGTTCCTAAACTGAGTAAAGTTTAGTAAAAATCCGTCCTTTACCCACATGAAATCCGCTCTGTAAATTTCGGCTTCTCAGCGCGCTCCTCTATTTAGATTGCAGAAGCTAATTTTTAAAAAATCACCGGCCAAAAGCCAATGACGTTTGAAATTCGCACTTTTGACCAGTGGATAGTCAAAATCCCGTTCCTTAACTGGGAAAAGTTTGGTCAAACTTCGTCGTTTACCATCATAAAATCCGCTCTGTAAAGTTCGGCTACTCATTGCCCTCCCCTATTTGGATTGCAGAAGCTAATTTTCAAAAAATCACCGACCAAAAGCCAATGACTTTTGAAATGCACACTTTTTACCAGTGGATAGTCAAAATGCGGTTCCTTAACTGGGAAAAGTTTAGTCAAAATCCGTCTTTTACCCCCATGAAATCCGCTCTGTAAAGTTCGGCTTCTCATCGCGCTCCTCTATTTAGACTGCAGAAGCTAATTTTCAAAAAATCACCAGCCAAAAGCCAGTGGCTTTCGAAATGCACACTTTTTACTAGCGGATAGTCAAAATCCGGTTCCTAAACTGAGTAAAGTTTAGTCAAAATCCGTCCTTTACCCACATGAAATCCGCTCTGTAAATTTCGGCTTCTCAGCGCGCTCCTCTATTTAGATTGCAGAAGCTAATTTTTAAAAAATCACCGGCCAAAAGCCAATGACGTTTGAAATGCACACTTTTGACCAGTGGATAGTCAAATCCCGTTCCTTAACTGGGAAAAGTTTGGTCAAACTTCGTCGTTTACCATCATAAAATCCGCTCTGTAAAGTTTCGACTACTCATTGCCCTCCCCTATTTGGACTGCAGAAGCTAATTTTCAAAAAATCACCGGCCAAAAGCCAATGACTCTTGAAATGCACATTTTTTAACCAGTGGATAGTCAAAATCCGGCTCCTTAACTGGGAAAAGTTTAGTCAAACTCCGTCTTCTACCCACATAAAATCCACTCTGTAAAGTTCGGCTTCTTATCGCGCTCCTATATTTAGACTGCAGAAGCTAATTTTCAAAAAATCACCAGCCAAAAGCCAGTGGCTTTCGAAATGCACACTTTTTACAAGCGGATAGTCAAAATCCGGTTCCTAAACTGAGTAAAGTTTAGTAAAAATCCGTCCTTTACCCACATGAAATCCGCTCTGTAAATTTCGGCTTCTCAGCGCGCTCCTCTATTTAGATTGCAGAAGCTAATTTTTAAAAAATCACCGGCCAAAAGCCAATGACGTTTGAAATGCACACTTTTGACCAGTGGATAGTCAAAATCCCGTTCCTTAACTGGGAAAAGTTTGGTCAAACTTCGTCGTTTACCATCATAAAATCCGCTCTGTAAAGTTCGACTACTCATTGCCCTCCCCTATTTGGACTGCAGAAGCTAATTTTCAAAAAATCACCGGCCAAAAGCCAATGACTCTTGAAATGCACATTTTTTACCAGTGGATAGTCAAAATCCGGCTCCTTAACTGGGAAAAGTTTAGTCAAACTCCGTCTTCTACCCACATAAAATCCGCTCTGTAAAGTTCGGCTTCTTATCGCTCTCCTATATTTAGACTGCAGAAGCTAATTTTCAAAAAATCACCAGCCAAAAGCCAGTGGCTTTCGAAATGCACACTTTTTACTAGCGGATAGTCAAAATCAGGTTCCTAAACTGAGTAAAGTTTTGTCAAAATCCGTCCTTTACCCACATGAAATCCGCTCTGTAAATTTCGGCTTCTCAGCGCGCTCCTCTATTTAGATTGCAGAAGCTAATTTTTAAAAAATCACCGGCCAAAAGCCAATGACGTTTGAAATGCACACTTTTGACCAGTGGATAGTCAAAATCCCGTTCCTTAACTGGGAAAAGTTTGGTCAAACTTCGTCGTTTACCATCATAAAATCCGCTCTGTAAAGTTCGGCTACTCATTGCCCTCCCCTATTTGGATTGCAGAAGCTAATTTTCAAAAAATCACCGACCAAAAGCCAATGACTTTTGAAATGCACACTTTTTACCAGTGGATAGTCAAAATCCGGCTCCTTAACTGGGAAAAGTTTAGTCAAACTCCGTCTTCTACCCACATAAAATCCACTCTGTAAGTTCGGCTTCTTATCGCGCTCCTATATTTAGACTGCAGAAGCTAATTTTCAAAAAATCACCAGCCAAAAGCCAGTGGCTTTCGAAATGCACACTTTTTACTAGCGGATAGTCAAAATCCGGTTCCTTAACTGAGTAAAGTTTAGTCAAAATCCGTCCTTTACCCACATGAAATCCGCTCTGTAAATTTCGGCTTCTCAGCGCGCTCCTCTATTTAGATTGCAGAAGCTAATTTTTAAAAAATCACCGGCCAAAAGCCAATGACGTTTGAAATGCACACTTTTGACCAGTGGATAGTCAAAATCCCGTTCCTTAACTGGGAAAAGTTTGGTCAAACTTCGTCGTTTACCATCATAAAATCCGCTCTGTAAAGTTCGACTACTCATTGCCCTCCCCTATTTGGACTGCAGAAGCTAATTTTCAAAAAATCACCGGCCAAAAGCCAATGACTCTTGAAATGCACATTTTTTACCAGTGGATAGTCAAAATCCGGCTCCTTAACTGGGAAAAGTTTAGTCAAACTCCGTCTTCTACCCACATAAAATCCACTCTGTAAAGTTCGGCTTCTTATCGCGCTCCTATATTTAGACTGCAGAAGCTAATTTTCAAAAAATCACCAGCCAAAAGCCAGTGGCTTTCGAAATGCACACTTTTTACAAGCGGATAGTCAAAATCCGGTTCCTAAACTGAGTAAAGTTTAGTAAAAATCCGTCCTTTACCCACATGAAATCCGCTCTGTAAATTTCGGCTTCTCAGCGCGCTCCTCTATTTAGATTGCAGAAGCTAATTTTAAAAAATCACCGGCCAAAAGCCAATGACGTTTGAAATGCACACTTTGACCAGTGGATAGTCAAAATCCCGTTCCTTAACTGGGAAAAGTTTGGTCAAACTTCGTCGTTTACCATCATAAAATCCGCTCTGTAAAGTTCGACTACTCATTGCCCTCCCCTATTTGGACTGCAGAAGCTAATTTTCAAAAAAATCACCGGCCAAAAGCCAATGACTCTTGAAATGCACATTTTTTACCAGTGGATAGTCAAAATCCGGCTCCTTAACTGGGAAAAGTTTAGTCAAACTCCGTCTTCTACCCACATAAAATCCGCTCTGTAAAGTTCGGCTTCTTATCGCTCTCCTATATTTAGACTGCAGAAGCTAATTTTCAAAAAATCACCAGCCAAAAGCCAGTGGCTTTCGAAATGCACACTTTTTACTAGCGGATAGTCAAAATCAGGTTCCTAAACTGAGTAAGTTTAGTCAAAATCCGTCCTTTACCCACATGAAATCCGCTCTGTAAATTTCGGCTTCTCAGCGCGCTCCTCTATTTAGATTGCAGAAGCTAATTTTTAAAAAATCACCGGCCAAAGCCAATGACGTTTGAAATGCACACTTTTGACCAGTGGATAGTCAAAATCCCGTTCCTTAACTGGGAAAAGTTTGGTCAAACTTCGTCGTTTACCATCATAAAATCCGCTCTGTAAAGTTCGGCTACTCATTGCCCTCCCCTATTTGGATTGCAGAAGCTAATTTTCAAAAAATCACCGACCAAAAGCCAATGACTTTTGAAATGCACACTTTTTACTAGTGGATAGTCAAAATCCGGCTCCTTAACTGGGAAAAGTTTAGTCAAAATCCGTCTTTTACTCTCATGAAATCCGCTCTGTAAAGTTCGGCTTCTCATCGCGCTCCTCTATTTAGACTGCAGAAGCTAATTTTCAAAAAATCACCAGCCAAAAGCCATTGGCTTTCGAAATGCACACTTTTTACTAGCGGATAGTCAAAATCCGGTTCCTAAACTGAGTAAAGTTTAGTCAAAATCCGTCTTTTACCCACATGAAATCCGCTCTGTAAAGTTCGGCTTCTCAGCGCGCTCCTCTATTTAGATTGCAGAAGCTAATTTTTAAAAAATCACCGGCCAAAAGCCAATGACGTTTGAAATGCACACTTTTGACCAGTGGATAGTCAAAATCCCGTTCCTTAACTGGGAAAAGTTTGGTCAAACTTCGTCGTTTACCATCATAAAATCCGCTCTGTAAAGTTCGACTACTCATTGCCCTCCCCTATTTGGACTGCAGAAGCTAATTTTCAAAAAATCACCGGCCAAAAGCCAATGACTCTTGAAATGCACATTTTTACCAGTGGATAGTCAAAATCCGGCTCCTTAACTGGGAAAAGTTTAGTCAAACTCCGTCTTCTACCCACATAAAATCCACTCTGTAAAGTTCGGCTTCTTATCGCGCTCCTATATTTAGACTGCAGAAGCTAATTTTCAAAAAATCACCAGCCAAAAGCCAGTGGCTTTCGAAATGCACACTTTTTACAAGCGGATAGTCAAAATCCGGTTCCTAAACTGAGTAAAGTTTAGTAAAAATCCGTCCTTTACCCACATGAAATCCGCTCTGTAAATTTCGGCTTCTCAGCGCGCTCCTCTATTTAGATTGCAGAAGCTAATTTTAAAAAATCACCGGCCAAAAGCCAATGACGTTTGAAATTCGCACTTTTGACCAGTGGATAGTCAAAATCCCGTTCCTTAACTGGGAAAAGTTTGGTCAAACTTCGTCGTTTACCATCATAAAATCCGCTCTGTAAAGTTCGGCTACTCATTGCCCTCCCCCTATTTGGATTGCAGAAGCTAATTTTCAAAAAATCACCGACCAAAAGCCAATGACTTTTGAAATGCACACTTTTTTACCAGTGGATAGTCAAAATCCGGCTCCTTAACTGGGAAAAGTTTAGTCAAACTCCGTCTTCTACCCACATAAAATCCACTCTGTAAAGTTCGGCTTCTGATCGCGCGCCTCTATTTAGACTGCAGAAGCTAATTTTCAAAAAATCACCAGCCAAAAGCCAATGGCTTTCGAAATGCACACTTTTTACTAGCGGATAGTCAAAATCCGGTTCCTTAACTGAGAAAAGTTTAGTCAAAATCCGTCTTTTACCCACATGAAATCCGCTCTGTAAATTTCGGCTTCTCAGCGCGCTCCTCTATTTAGATTGCAGAAGCTAATTTTTAAAAAATCACCGGCCAAAAGCCAATGACGTTTGAAATGCACACTTTTGACCAGTGGATAGTCAAAATCCCGTTCCTTAACTGGGAAAAGTTTGGTCAAACTTCGTCGTTTACCATCATAAAATCCGCTCTGTAAAGTTCGACTACTCATTGCCCTCCCCTATTTGGACTGCAGAATCTAATTTTCAAAAATCACCGGCCAAAAGCCAATGACTCTTGAAATGCACATTTTTTACCAGTGGATAGTCAAAATCCGGCTCCTTAACTGGGAAAAGTTTAGTCAAACTCCGTCTTCTACCCACATGAAATCCGCTCTGTAAAGTTCGGCTTCTTATCGCGCTCCTCTATTTAGACTGCAGAAGCTAATTTTCAAAAAATCACCAGCCAAAAGCCAGTGGCTTTCGAAATGCACACTTTTTACTAGCGGATAGTCAAAATCAGGTTCCTAAACTGAGTAAAGTTTAGTCAAAATCCGTCCTTTACCCACATGAAATCCGCTCTGTAAATTTCGGCTTCTCAGCGCGCTCCTCTATTTAGATTGCAGAAGCTAATTTTAAAAAATCACCGGCCAAAAGCCAATGACGTTTGAAATGCACACTTTTGACCAGTGGATAGTCAAAATCCCGTTCCTTAACTGGGAAAAGTTTGGTCAAACTTCGTCGTTTACCATCATAAAATCCGCTCTGTAAAGTTCGGCTACTCATTGCCCTCCCCTATTTGGATTGCAGAAGCTAATTTTCAAAAAATCACCGACCAAAAGCCAATGACTTTTGAGATGCACACTTTTTACCAGTGGATAGTCAAAATCCGGCTCCTTAACTGGGAAAAGTTTAGTCAAACTCCGTCTTCTACCCACATAAAATCCACTCTGTAAAGTTCGGCTTCTTATCGCGCTCCTATATTTAGACTGCAGAAGCTAATTTTCAAAAAAATCACCAGCCAAAAGCCAGTGGCTTTCGAAATGCACACTTTTTACTAGCGGATAGTCAAAATCCGGTTCCTAAACTGAGTAAAGTTTAGTCAAAATCCGTCCTTTACCCACATGAAATCCGCTCTGTAAATTTCGGCTTCTCAGCGCGCTCCTCTATTTAGATTGCAGAAGCTAATTTTTAAAAAATCACCGGCCAAAAGCCAATGACGTTTGAAATGCACACTTTTGACCAGTGGATAGTCAAAATCCCGTTCCTTAACTGGGAAAAGTTTGGTCAAACTTCGTCGTTTACCATCATAAAATCCGCTTTGTAAAGTTCGACTACTCATTGCCCTCCCCTATTTGGACTGCAGAAGCTAATTTTCAAAAAATCACCGGCCAAAAGCCAATGACTCTTGAAATGCACATTTTTTACCAGTGGATAGTCAAAATCCGGCTCCTTGACTGGGAAAAGTTTAGTCAAACTCCGTCTTTTACCCACATGAAATCCGCTCTGTAAAGTTCGGCTTCTTATCGCGCTCCTATATTTAGACTGCAGAAGCTAATTTTCAAAAAATCACCAGCCAAAAGCCAGTGGCTTTCGAAATGCACACTTTTTACTAGCGGATAGTCAAAATCCGGTTCCTAAACTGAGTAAAGTTTAGTCAAAATCCGTCCTTTACCCACATGAAATCCGCTCTGTAAATTTCGGCTTCTCAGCGCGCTCCTCTATTTAGATTACAGAAGCTAATTTTAAAAAAATCACCGGCCAAAAGCCAATGACGTTTGAAATGCACATTTGACCAGTGGATAGTCAAAATCCGGTTCCTTAACTGGGAAAAGTTTGGTCAAACTTCGTCGTTTACCATCATAAAATCCGCTTTGTAAAGTTCGGCTACTCATTGCCCTCCCCTATTTGGACTGCAGAAGCTAATTTTTCAAAAAATCACCGGCCAAAAGCCAATGACTTTGAAATGCACATTTTTACCAGTGGATAGTCAAAATCCGGCTCCTTAACTGGTAAAGTTTAGTCAAAATCCGTCTTTTACTCACATGAAATCCGCTCTGTAAAGTTCGGCTTCTCATCGCGCTCCTCTATTTAGACTGCAGAAGCTAATTTTCAAAAAATCACCAGCCAAAAGCGAATGGCTTTCGAAATGCACACTTTTTACTAACGGATAGTCAAAATCCGGTTCCTAAACTGACTAAAGTTTAGTCAAAATCCGTCCTTTACCCATATGAAATCCGCTCTGTAAATTTCGGCTTCTCAGCGCGCTCCTCTATTTAGATTGCAGAAGCTAATTTTTAAAAAATCACCGGCAAAAAGCCAATTACGTTTGAAATTCGCACTTTTGACCAGTGGATAGTCAAAATCCCGTTCCTTAACTGGGAAAAGTTTGGTCAAACTTCGTCGTTTACCATCATAAAATCCGCTTTGTAAAGTTCGGCTACTCATTGCCCTCCCCTATTTGGACTGCAGAAGCTAATTTTCAAAAAATCACCGGCCAAAAGCCAATGACTTTTGAAATGCACATTTTTTACCAGTGGATAGTCAAAATCCGGCTCCTTAACTGGGAAAAGTTTAGTCAAACTCCGTCTTTTACCCACATGAAATCCGCTCTGTAAAGTTCGGCTTCTTATCGCGCTCCTATATTTAGACTGCAGAAGCTAATTTTCAAAAAATCACCAGCCAAAAGCCAGTGGCTTTCGAAATGCACACTTTTTACTAGTGGATAGTCAAAATCCGGTTCCTTAATTCGGAAAAGTTTAATGAAAATCCGACTTTCACCAGCGCACTCCTCTATTTAGACTGTAGAAGCTAATTTTCGAAAAATCACCAGCCAAAAGCCAATGATTTTTTAAATGTACGATTTTTGCTAATGGACAGCCGAAATCCGGTTTTTGAAATGAGGAATGTTTGGTCAAATCCAGACTCTTGGCCTTATTAAGTCTGCTCTGTAAAGCTCGGCTTCTGATTGTGCCCTTTTTTACGATCCACACAAAACTTCAATAAATCAAGCGTCAAAAGCATGTAGCTTTCAAAAAACAGTTTTTCCACTAATCAACAGTGGAAATCTGCTTCTTCAAATGAGCAAAGTTTCACAAAGTTCACACATAAAGAATAGAAAAATTCGCGCTGTGAAACTTAGGTATTCGACTTTATTTGCCCCGGGCAAGTCGATATTCAATACATCAACCATAAAAAACTAGTGAGTTGTGTTAGACGCATTTTTCACGTTTAGAAGAGTCAAAGTTCGGCTTTTCAAATGTGGAATATTTGTGGAACGTCGGACTTTCAGTCTCTAGAAATCCGTTCTACAAATGTCGGGGTTTAAATCTGCAAATTGAACACTTTTTTGGGCAATTTTCAAAAAATCCTTATTCAACATTCAGCATTAATGGAAAATTGTGTTAGACAATAGAAGAAGGCTCAACTTCTGCTCTATTTGGTTCAAGAATTCTCGTTTGAATAGTTCATTGGCACAATTTTTGCTGATTATTTAAATTCAATGCTCAAAAGGTGCCGCGTACGTTCAGTAACTTTTTATTAGCCAGTCCTGACCAGATAGCGAGTTGGCCTTTTGACTATTAAAAACTGTAATATTTGCTCTAAACGTGCAAAATCCACCAATCAAATCATAATCGTCCAGAATTTTTTATAATTTTATTGAATTCGTGCTGTCAAATTGTTGGTGAAGTACGCCGTTTGGCCCTAACAGGCCATTCTCCAAAAAACATTATTTTCTCAAAATTTTGACGAAATGCAAGGTTCAGCTTTACGGCATTAAATAGAGCAAATGTTGCTCTATCTGGTGCAAGAACTGTTATTTGAATTTTTAAATCGTGGAATGTTTGGTAAACGGTTGAATACTTGCTTGAAATGCCTCGTCCACGTTCAGCACTTTTTAAAGGCATTTTTTTCAAAAAATCCTTTCTCAAAATTTCGCACAGCTCGAGGATGAGGCTTTTCGATTTTAAATACAGAAACATTGGGTCTATTTGGCACATGAATTCTTATTTAACTAGTTTAAGTCGATTGTAAAATTGTTGGTGATTATTGCATTCCCGCATGGCTGGTTTCTTTTACCACTTGTTGAGAGCCGTTTTTCAAAAATTCCTCCATCAAAATTGAACGAACATAAAGAGTTGTAGATTACATTATTAGAAAGAGGAATTTTTACTTTATTTGGCACCAAAAGCGGCGTTCGAGGCATTAGTTTTCGCCAATGTTTTGTGATTATTTGAGTTCCAGGCTCAAAAAGTGCCGTTTTCGACCATCACTTTTCAACTAAAATTTTTCAAATTTTCCTCAATGCAAATTCAGATCAGATGGCCAGTTCTTTTTTACACCATTACTAGGAGCAAGAGTCAGTCTGATTAGGGAAAAATTGCCCTTTTACTGGGAAACATCCGCATTTTTTTATGATTACCTGAAGTTGTGGCTCTAGCTCAAAGTTGAGTTGAGGTACAATGAATTGATTTGCACTGTTAAAAAGAGGAATCTTTTCTCTATTTGGTGCAAGATTTGCCATTTGAATCATTAATTTGCTAATTTTTTGGCGACTCTTTCATAAAATTCTTTCCTCACAGACAATTCAGATACAAAAGGCGAAACATCGGTAAAACTTCCGTAATTAATTCTTAATACAAAAAACGCTGGAAGAAAACCGACTGAATCCCCGATTCCATAGACTGTAGCTCGATGTTCCGGCCATCCAGGTGGATTTCAACTGCTAATTGAAGACGAAACTTCCAAAGTAGAGGAAAATCAGTGAATGAAAGGAGCCGGTTGGATTTTATTCAGATTGCTTATAGCCGTGCGCCATCGCTTTTAATCAGATTGTTACCATTTCATGGGATTGCCTTCACTCGTTCACGTTTCCTTTAATTACCCTCTGGATGCAGTTTGAAGCGAACATCCAGGGGCGCAACCATCCAGTCCCTAAGCAGCCGGCTCTACGTCTTCAGGGCTTGCAGCAGCCGCCACTGACTTTACTTTACGTAGTTATCTTAATTAAATTGCTTGTACAATTCTTACAATTGCAATCTGTCGGTGTTTCGATTATCCTTTCAAAGAGAGACGATTTCCAGACGTCCCTTTCAAATTAAATATCATTCTTGGCGAATAAAACCGTGCCGAGCTCGAGGACAAGTAGCCGAATTATCAACGTAAAATTGCTAGTTTCTGTCTGAAGAAAATGGGGTTTTTCAACTCTGCAGGCGATTTATCTTGAGTGTTTTACTCGAATCCTTCTTCCGTCTTCGCGTAACGTTTCTTCAACGCGATTTGAATAATAAATAGGATAAACAGAGGCAAATCAAGTGCACTTAGTGTTTAAGGGTGCTGGCGTGTCAAATGGCCATAAATTAAGGTCACCAAGATTGGTATCGGCCATTTGCGCCATGTTCCTTAATCAACGACGCCATAATTAATATTCAACAATACTGAGCGAGCGGATTGCGTTCAATAAACTTGGAAAAAATTTCAAGTCAAGCTCCCTATTAAAGATTCACAGCTGCAATTTTCGTTTAATCACAGATGCGCATTATTTATTTATGAGTCGTTAAGGCAAAACAACCCGGAATTCGTCGCTAATAGCGCCTAATTAAGATCAATTGATAGTTGAGACCCAATCAAGACTGTCAGGATCGTGCATGAATAACCAGAGTTCATGTCTGCCGGAAATTTATTGCCAGACATTTATATTTTCCATGGGAAATTGGGTCAAACCGTATTTTGTCTGGAAAAGTTACATTTTTTACATACTTTTTTGGCGCTGAAAGAGAGTCCTGTGTCTTGATTAAATAGGGAAAAATCCAACTCGCTGCTTCTACAGGTTTAGAAACTACACTTTTTTGGCGACTTCCATTTTTCATCTTAGCCACTCTTGGGTCAACTTTTACCAATCTCTGAAAAGTCTGTCTTTTTTCCGATTGCACTGTATTTTGGCGCCGAAAGAGAGTCGTGTGTCCTGATTAAAGAGGCTAAATTCCAAGTCGCTGCTTCGGCAGGTTTAGAAACTACAATTTTTTCTCGCGACTTTCAATTTTCATCTTAGCCACTCTTGGGTCAACTTTTACCAATCTCTGAAAAATCAGTCTTTGCTCCGATTGCACTGTATTTTCTCGCCGAAAGAGAGTCGTGTGTCCTGATTGAAGAGGCTAAATTCCAAGTCGCTGCTTCGGCAGGTTTAGAAACTATAATTTTTTCTCGCGACTTTCAATTTTCATCTTAGCCGCTCTTGGGTCAACTTTTACCAATCTCTGAAAAGTCAGTCTTTTTTCCGATTGCACTGTATTTTGGCGCCGAAAGAGAGTCGTGTGTCCTGATTAAAGAGGCCGAATTCCAAGTCGCTGCTTGGGCAGGTTTAGAAACTACAATTTTTTCTCGCGACTTTCAATTTTCATCTTAGCCACTCTTGGGTCAACTTTTACCAATCTCTGAAAAATCAGTCTTTGCTCCGATTGCACTGTATTTTCTCGCCGAAAGAGAGTCGTGTGTCCTGATTGAAGAGGCTAAATTCCAAGTCGCTGCTTCGGCAGGTTTAGAAACTACAATTTTTTCTCGCGACTTTCAATTTTCATCTTAGCCACTCTTGGGTCAACTTTTACCAATCTCTGAAAAATCAGTCTTTGCTCTGATTGCACTGTATTTTCTCGCCGAAAGAGAGTCGTGTGTCCTGATTGAAGAGGCTAAATTCCAAGTCGCTGCTTCGGCAGGTTTAGAAACTACAATTTTTTCTCGCGACTTTCAATTTTCATTTTAGCCACTCTTGGGTCAACTTTTACCAATCTCTGAAAAGTCAGTCTTTTTTCCGATTGCACTGTATTTTGGCGCCGAAAGAGAGTCGTGTGTCCTGATTAAAGAGGCTAAATTCCAAGTCGCTGCTTCGGCAGGTTTAGAAACTACAATTTTTTTTTCGCGACTTCCATTTTTCACCTTAGCCACTCTTGGGTCAACTTTTACCAATCTCTGAAAAATCAGTCTTTGCTCCGATTGCACTGTATTTTCTCGCCGAAAGAGAGTCGTGTGTCCTGATTGAAGAGGCTAAATTCCAAGTCGCTGCTTCGGCAGGTTTAGAAACTACAATTTTTTCTCGCGACTTTCAATTTTCATCTTAGCCGCTCTTGGGTCAACTTTTACCAATCTCTGAAAAGTCAGTCTTTTTTCCGATTGCACTGTATTTTGGCGCCGAAAGAGAGTCGTGTGTCCTGATTAAAGAGGCTAAATTCCAAGTCGCTGCTTCGGCAGGTTTAGAAACTACAATTTTTTCTCGCCCACTTTTAACAATCTCTGAAAACTTCTTTTTTTTTTTTGAATGAAAAAAAAGATTGTTTTTCGAATGCACTATTGTTTGGCGCCGGGAGAGAGTCATGTGCTTTGATTAATGAGGCTGAATTCCAAGTCGCTGCTTCAGCAGGTTTAGAAACCACAAATCGTCAACACAGTCAAAATTTAATTTTATTTTGAAAACACGTTGAGGATTTACACATTTTCACCCTTACAATCTTGCACCTCTTCCTTGAAAAATTCGCAACTTCTAAGCCTGAAAATATTTAGCCGTGAAAATTGCCACATGTATTTCAAAAGGTTTGGAGTCAACACAGTCAAAATTTCAATTTATTTTGAGAACACGTTGAGGACTTACAGATTTTCAAAAATGGATTTTCGGAAAATGTGCTTTTTCTCAATTTTGTACTTCTTCCTTGAAAAATTCGTAACTTCTAAACCCGAAAAGATTGAACTGTGTAGTTATGTAGAAATACTGGACAGACATTTACGTCAAAACTGTCAAAATTTCACCTAATTCCGAAATAGAAATTTTCAAAAATAGAGTTTGAAAAAAGTGCATATCTTCAAATGTGCATTTCTGCATTTAAAAATTCATAGCTTCTAAACTGGTGCAGATTGAACTGCGCAAGTTTGTAAAAACATTCGACAGGCATTTGCGTTAAAACTGTCAAAATTTCACCTAATTCTGAAATAAAAATTTTCAAAAATAGAGTTTGATAAAAGTGCTAATCTTCAATTGTGCATTTCTGGATTTAAAAATTTATAGCTTCTAAACTAAAGCATATTGAACTGCGCAAGTTTGTAGAAACATTTGACAGGCATTTGCATTAAAAATGTCAAAATTTCACCTAATTCTGAAATAGAAATTTTCAAAAATAGAGTTTGAAAAAACTGCATATCTTCAAATGTGCATTTCTGAATTTAAAAATTCATAGCTTCTAAACTAGAGCAGATTTAACTGCGCAAGTTTGTAGAAACATTTGACAGGCATTTGAGTTAAAAATGTCAAAATTTCACCTAATTCTGAAATAGAAATTTTCAAAAATAAAGTTTGATAAAAGTGCTAATCTTCAATTGTGCATTTCTGCATTTAAAAATTCATATCCTCTAAACTAGAGCAGGTTGAACTGCACAAGTTTGTAAAAACATTCGACAGGCATTTGCGTCTAAACTGTCAAAATTTCACGTAATTCTGAAATAGAAATTTTCAAAAATAGAGTTTGACAAAAAGTGCTTATCTTCAATTGTGCATTTCTGGATTTAAAAATTCATAGCTTCTAAACTGGAGCAGATTGAACTGCGCAAGTTTGTAAAAACATTCGACAGGCATTTGCGTTAAAACTGTCAAAATTTCACCTAATTCTGAAATAGAAATTTTCAAAAATTGAGTTGGAAAAAAAGTGCTTATCTTCAATTGTGCATTTCTGGATTTAAAAATTCATAGCTTCTAAACTAGAGCACATTGAACTGCGCAACTTTGTAGAAACGTTTGACAGGCATTTGCGTTAAAACTGTCAAAATTTCACCTAATTCTGAAATAGAAATTTTCAAAAATAGAGTTTGAAAAAAAGTGCTTATGTTCAATTGTGCATTTGTGGATTTAAAAATTCATATCTTCTAAACTAGAGCAGATTGAACTGCGCAAGTTTGTAAAAACATTCGACAGGCATTTGCGTTAAAACTGTCAAAATTTCACCTAATTCTAAAATAGAAATTTTCAAAAATAGAGTTTGATAAAAGTGCTAATCTTCAATTGTGCATTCCTGCATTTAAAAATTCATAGCTTCTAAACTAGAGCACATTGAACTGCGCAAGTTTGTAGAAACATTTGACAGGCATTTGCGTTAAAAATGTCAAAATTTCACCTAATTCTGAAATAGAAATTTTCAAAAATAGAGTTTGAAAAAAGTGCATATCTTCAATTGTGCATTTCTGCATTTAAAAATTCATAGCTTCTAAACTGGAGCAGATTGAACTGCGCAAGTTTGTAGAATCGTTTGACAGGTATTTGAGTTAAAAATGTCAAAATTTCACCTAATTCTGAAATAGAAATTTTCAAAAATACAGTTTGAAAAAAGTGCTTTTGTTCAATTGTGCATTTCTGGATTTAAAAATGCATAGCTTCTAAACTGGAGCAGATTGAACTGCGCAAGTTTGTAGAAACATTTGACAGGCATTTGCGTTAAACCTGTCAAAATTTCATCGAGTTCCAAAAAGACATTGAGAAATTTTTCAAAATGAACTTCGTGAAAATTCGTAGCTTCTAAACCAGAAAAGCTCCAATTTGCCAGGCGTCTGTGCCAAACTTAACATAGTCTAGTGCAGGCTTCCCGGTGAAATACCTCTGAGGATGCAACGCACTCGTGCGTACGAAACGTTAGGGCAACTTTTTAAATCCCCAAAAAAATTCATCAGTTTCAAACAGTGGCTGAAAAAATGATCGGTTTGAGGTGAAAAAGACAGTCAATTAGAAATTGATTGGGGCTCGTGCTAGGGTTGAATCTTACTGGTAAATTTGGCCTCCGGAAATGTGGAACAATAAGATGGAAAACAAGCCCCATCGGGAGCTGCATTAACGAAGCCCTAAATTATTGAGAGCGGAGCGAGTCTTTGGTGTATTTGTCGCCCCTCAGCTTGATGCGCGATCTATCATTGTTAATCCAGGGCCGGCTAAGTGAGATTTGTGCCGCTGGCGCCTCCCAAGAGAACCGCATTAGCTGCCTTTGGCTGCCAATGATTTTTAAACCAGTTCGATCGTGATGAATCGGCTGTTCGGCCGAGAAAAATCTATTAAAAACCCAGCATGGCACTAACCATTTTAAGTTTTAAAGCAGCCTCACCATAACAAGTCGAGTCACGTTCCAGCATAGCTGCCAATAGACGGGAATAGTCGAGTAGGTTGAAATAAATGGTGGTTGGTTGTGGTCAGGAAACTGGCCATTTGAATTCACTTTTATTCGGCTAGATCATGTCCGAGGAAACTGTTACCGCGCGAAACTTCTCCCTGGAGAAATCGGGAATGACCACAAACAGACTGTAAGAGTGGAGGGAAATCTATACGGGAGACGGATGCCCTTTAAAGATTCACGAACTGCACTTGGCCAGAGTGGGCCGCTTTCCTGCTGCCAAAAGCCCCCCCCCCCGCAAATATTATTCGCAGGAATTAAATAAGGAATTGCGACAAGAAACAAAGCCGCCCGATAATTTCCCCATCCAATTCCGGCGCCCGTAAATTGGCATGGAAAAACCGTACTAAATCAATTTGCCAAGTAATATTTTTAAAAAGGAAAATTGCTTTTATCTCCTTCACGCTAACCCTATTCCCGGACGCCCTTCTTTCATCTTTTATGCATATATTCAAATCGTAGTTATATCATTCTAATCTAAATAGGGCTGATAACATTTCGGATTTCGTTGGGCGATAAAGCAGCTCCTTCTTTTCCATTATTATTGCCCGAATGCGGGGTGATTTCAACGACATATTCATAGCAGCTGGAGGAATTTCTATCGGAGTTAAGTCTGGCGGTCTAGGAGGTCATTGGATAGGTTCCCTCCTCTATCCACCGATCGGGAAAGGTTCACTCCAAAAATGTGCGTCCAGTGTGGATTTTTGTCCTGAGAGTCTGGCTCTAGTGCTCCTTCTGCTGCTGCTGCAGCTGATAGGATGTTTTGGTCCAGTTTCTTCCATGCCTCCTCCTCCTCCTGGGGATTCAATTTTAATTTTCCATATACTTAGGGGTCGGTTTCTTGACTTGATGCTAAGTGTGGTTTTAGCCTCGAAGGAACGTCCAGATTTTCGGTTTTGAGCAATAAGGAGCTGCGTCTGTTTCGTAAATTTCCGAACGTAAACCTGTGGCATCCAGGATCTGGAAACATCTTGATCGATGGCGCAAAACAACGCGGATAAAGGCGTCACGTACAAATTCGATATCCCCATTTCTGGATATCACGAGTCCATCACATTTCCGCAGATGGATCCGGAAGGTTGTCAAAGGATTTAGGTGGCGCAAAGTCGATGCGTTTCCATTTTGTTTGGCCGACTGTCACCGGATCCCCGCGGATTTATTCGATATGATTTTGTTTGGTGGGCGAGCCCCGTTTGGGGGGGTTCACCCTTTAATGCGGACAAAAAGTCGGGAACCTTTTTTATGTTTCGGCATTTTGACGAGAAAAGTTTCGGGGCCATAACTCAAATCCACGGATGGGTGGTCGCGTCCAAATTGAATGTTGACCAGGCAGCGGACGTCGAGAACCCAAAGTCCATAATTGCAGGGTTCCTGCCGCTTAGTTATTGGCCGAAATTACACGGTTCAATGCGAAACCGAATGGATATTAAAGTATTGGTACCCGGGGCGGTGTTTTTCGGGGGTATTTACTTAATGGTGGCTGATTTACGATTGAACGATCGAGGGATGGACGAAGAGGAGATGAAAGCGAAATTAAACGGGGGCAATTTGATAAATAAATATTTATTGTAAATGTCGCCGGCCATGTGGAAACGTTCGACCGCAATCACATTAGCGCGCGCCTAATAATTAATTTATGGGCATTTTAGTTTTAATTATGAATCGAGCAAATAATTTATAAACCCAATATCTCACACGCGAACATAAATTTAAGTAATTGGATGCCATACCAGGTGCGCTAAAACTGTTCAATTTGCGGGTTTCAACCACATTTCGCGTCACTTCAAATTCAAGTCTTTGAAAAATCAGTCTATCCATTGTAACCTGCCAGGTTTTAGCGCTCAATTGAAGATTTTGGGTCTTCCACATTGTGGCAAGAGCAGGAATTTGCGCCTGAGAGGCCCCTACAAAACATTTTCTTCAAATAGTTAAAGTTCTGCACTTTTGACTCTTTTTCTGGACTTTTTAACCGTTTTCAACAGTCAATTGTAGTCGAGAATCATTTGGGCTCGTTTCGGCTGGTTTCAAGTGCAGGACTCTGCACGTGAGTGAAAGGTTCAAACAGGGTTCTAAAGCATTTTTCTTCACTTTTCATTTTTCAATTTTTCTTCACACGTTTTTGGTCCTAAGGCACACAGAAACTCACCGAACAACCCTTTGGTTTAATGAACTAAAGCTAAACAGGGTTCTGAAACATTTTTCTTCATTTTTCTTCTCACTTTTTGGCTCTAAAGCACCCAGAAATCCACGGAGGCCTTTAGTTTCGAATAAAGCTGTTAAGTCTAAATTTAGTTATCGGGCATTTTTTTGGGAAATATTGCCGTCGTTTTGAAGAAAATAGTCAAAGTTTTGCCGTTTTTCTGGACTTGAAAGGCTTTTTCACCCGAAACAAGTGAAACTCTTCATTTACGGCCACTAAAATTTACTCTTCAGTGCCGATTTTTTAAGTTTCTTCCTGCTTTAGCATGGCAGGTATGATTTTTTTATTGAGCGGTGTATTTTTGTATTTCCAACTTTATGCTTCAAATTTGAAAATTTGCTGAAGCTGCCTCTTTAACCCGAAACAAGTGAAACTTTCTTCCTTTACCGCAACTAATATGTACTTTTCAGTCTAGATCTTTCAAGTTTCTTCCTGCTTTAGAGTGATAGGTATGATTTTTTTATTGAGCGGTGTATTTTTCTATTTGGAAATTTATGCTTCAAATTTGAAAATTTGCTGAAATTGCCTCTTGCACCCGAAGCAAGTGAAACTTTCTTCATTTACGGCCACTAATATTTACTCTTCAGTCTAGATCTTTCAAGTTTCTCCCTGCTCTAGCATGGCAGGTATGATTGTTTTTATAGATCAGTGTATTGTTCTATTGTAAAATTTATGCTTCAAGTTTGAAAATTTGCTGAAGATAGCGTTTTCACCCCAAATAAGTGACACTTTCTTCATTTACGGCCACTTAAATTTACTCTTCATGGTAGATTTTTCAAGTTTCTTCCTGGTGTGGTGTGGACGTTATGATTTTTTTATAGAGCGGTGTATTGTTCTATTTGGAAATTTATGCTTCAAATTTGAAAATTTGCTGAAGATAGCGTTTTCACCCCAAATAAGTGACTCTTTCTTCATTTACGACCATTGAAATTTACTCTTCATGGTAAATTTTTCAAGTTTCTTCCTGGTGTGGTGTGGTAGTTATGATTTTTTTTATAGAGCGATGTATTGTTCTGGCTGAAGCTGGCTTTTTCACTGAAAACAAGTGAAACTTTCTTCACTTACTGCCACTAATATTTACTCTTTAGTGTAGAATTTTCAAGTTTCTCCCTACTTTAGCTTGGCAGGTATGATTTTTTTATAGAGGAGCGGTGTATGGTTCTATTTGGAAATTTATGCTTCAAATTCGAAAAATTGCTGAAGCTGGCTTTTTACCTGAAAACAAGTTAAACTTTCTTCACTTACGCCCACTAATATTTACTCTTTAGTGTAGATTTTTCAAGTATCTCCCTACTTTAGCCTGGCAGGGATGATTTTTTTATAGAGCGGTGTTTTGTTCTATTTGGAAATTTATGCTTCCAATTTGAAAATTTTCTGAAGATGGCTTTTTCACCGGAAACAAGTGAAACTTTCTTCATTTACGGCCACTAATATTTACTCTTCAGCCTAGATCTTTCAAGTTTCTCCCTGCTCTAGCATGGCAGGTATGATTGTTTTTATAGAGCGGTGTATTGTTATATTTGGAAATTTATGCTTCAAATTTGAAACTTTGCTGAAGATAGCGTTTTCACCCGAAATAAGTGACACTTTCTTCATTTACGGCCATTCTAATTTACTCTTCATGGTAGATTTGTCAAGTTTCTTCCTGGTGTGGTGTGGTAGTTATGATTTTATTTATAGAGCGGTGTATTGTTCTATTTGGAAATTTATGCTTCAAATTTGAAAATTTGCTGAAGATGGCTTTTCCACCCGAAATACGTGAAACTTTCTTCATTTACGGCCACTGATATTTACTTCTCAATGTCCATTTTTCAAGTTTCTCCCTGCTATAGCCTCGCAGGGATGATTTTTTTTTAAAGAGCGGTGTTTTGTTCTATTTGGAAATTTATGCTTCCAATTTGAAAATTTGCTGAAGATGGCTTTTTCACCCGAAACAAGTGAAACTTTCTTCATTTACGGCGACTAAAATTTACTCTTCAGTGATGATTTTTCGAGTTTCTCCCTGCTTCAGCATGGCAGGTATAAATTTTTTTATAGAGCGGTGTTTTGTTCTATTTGGAAATTTATGCTTCCAATTTGAAAATTTGGTGAAGATGGCTTTTTCACCGGAAACAAGTGAAACTTTCTTCATTTATGGCCACTAAAATTCACTCTTCAGTGTAGATTTTTCGAGTTTCTCCCTGCTTTAGCATGGCAGGTATGAGTTTTTTTTATAGAGCGGTGTATCGTTCTAGTTGGAAATTTATGCTTCAAATTTGAAAATTTGTTGAAGATAGCGTTTTCACCCGAAATAAGTGACACTTTCTTCATTTACGACCATTCAAATTTACTCTTCATGGTAGATTTTTCAAGTTTCTTCCTGGTGTGGCGTGGTAGTTATGATTTTTTTTATAGAGCGGTGTATTGTTCTATTTGGAAATTTATGCTTCAAATTTGAAACTTTGCTGAAGATAGCGTTTTCACCCGAAATAAGTGACACTTTCTTCGCTTACGCCCACTAATATTTACTCTTTAGTGTGGACTTTTCAAGTTTCTCTCTACTTTGCTTGTCAGGTATGATTTTTTATAGAGGAGCGGTGTATTGTTCTATTTGTAAATTAATGCTTCAACTTTGAAAATTTGGTGAAGCTGGCTTTTTCACTAGAAACAATTGAAACTTTCTTCGCTTACGCCCACTAATATTTGCTCTTCAGTATAGAATTTTCAAGTTTCTCCCTACTTTAGCATGGCAGGTATCATTTTTTATAGAGGGTGTATTGTTCTATTTGGAAATTTATGCTTCAAATTTGAAAATTTGCTGAAGCTGGCTTTTTCACTAGAAACAATTGAAACTTTCTTCGCTTACGCCCAGTAATATTTGCTCTTTAGTGTATAATTTTCAAGTTTCTCCCTACTTTAGCTTGGCAGGTATGATTTTTTATAGAGGAACGGTGTATTGTTCTATTTGTAAAATAATGCTTCAACTTTGAAAATTTGCTGAAGATGGCTTTTTCACGGGAAACAAGTGAAACTTTCTTCATTTACGGCCACTGATATTTACTCCTCAATGTCCATTTTTCTAGTTTCTCCCTGCTTTAGCCTGGCAGGGATGATTTTTTTATTGAGTGGTGTATTTTTCTATTTGGAAATTTATGCTTCAAATTTGAAATTTTGCTAAAGTTGCCTCTTTCACCCAAAAAAAGTGAAACTTTCTTCATTTATGGCCAATAAAATTTACTCTTCAATGTCGATTTTTCAAGTCTCCCTGCTTTAGCATGGCAGGTATGATATTTTTTATAGAGCGGTGTATCGTTCTAGTTGGAAATTTATGCTTCAAATTTGAAAATTTGCTGAAGATAGCGGTTTCACCCGAAATAAGTGACACTTTCTTCATTTACGACCACTAACATCTGCTCTCTAACGTAAGTAATCTTTCAGGTCTCTCCCGGCTCTATTGTGAAAGATTTTGATTTTTTGAGCGGTGCTTTGTGCTATTTGGTATGTAATGTATTGTGCTAATGTATTCTTCAAATTTGAAAATTTGCTGAATCTGCCTTCTTCAGCTGAATCAAGTGAAACTCTCTTCATTAACTGCCACTTAAATCTACTCTTCAATGTCAATCTTTCAAGTGCTTCTCTTCTTGAAGTTCGTCCGTGTTAGCTTGGGTTAGTTTTCTGTAGTTCGGTTTAATTAGAAGAAGTTTTGCGAAGCTAAAGTGACTGTGGGTTTCGAGTGTCTACAGCACCTTTTTTTGATTGAAAAACGAAACTTTTTTGCATATTTCTCTCCTTTTTTGAGGGTTAAATTAAGCAAGTCAAAGTGAAACCAACTGGAATGAAACTTACAAGTTTTCAAGAGGTTTTGGACTTCAAGTCAATACACTTTGGTGTCTCAAAAGCCTTTTCTGAACAACCATTGAGTGTAAATTTAGAGATGAGGCGGATTTCAGGTGTTTTTTGCATTATTTTCCGATGAAAATAGTAGTTTTTTTCGGTGTTGGCTCATTTTCTCCGTTAAATTGCACAGAAAACCCGCCTAATAAGCTTGAAACCCCAACGGGTTGCTTTCAACGTAAAAAACTTCCCAATATGCACATCTACAGGGTGCAAATATCGTCAGTTCTAGATCGCAAATGTGACAAAATGGCCTAAAATGAGTCGAAAAGTTTGATTAAATTGGATCTCAAATTTGACTTAATTTTCAAAATGACTTGAGAGCTTTCAGCAATTTGTTGGAGCTTATTTAGGTCTCAAATAAATGCACTTCCACTATTTTTATGACTTTGAGGCCCTCGGAAATCTACTGAACATATAGTTTTTCCCGTAATCCCCTCTTTTGTTGGGCTTAATTGCAAAGAAAAGGTGCTGGATCGGCTTTGAACCCCCTGAGTCAAACTGAGTCGAAATCACAATGACTGGGAAGCTTTGAACAGTTCATTGAGGTCTTTAGGTCCCGAGAAAAAAATTCGGTTGATCCACCGAAGAACTTTTGGACTGAAATCGACATTTTTCGAAAGTGAAGTGAAGATTTTTGGGCTTTTCCAGTTAAGGGCCGAGCTTCTGGGTCCTTTGTCTGCCTGCTGGAATATAATTGAGCCAAAATTCGGCATCATTAAACCCACTAGGATCGTTGATCGATCGCCCGTTCAGTCGAAATATTTTAATGGATACACTGTCGTATTGTCGATTTAAAATTCCGATTTAACACGGATACAAAACGGGTGAACATACACGGGGGATTCAGATTCAGATAGTGTCAAACCGAATTTATTTAATAAAGGTCAGAGAGCTGTTGGACCGCCGTCTCACTGATAGAGTCCTATTGCCGGACCTTCTTGCAAGAATAACTCGTTTATTTACCAGAAGACTTAGCGGAGATATCGACAAATCATGCAAAGCTCTCTATTAAATAATGCGAGTTTTCCCCGATAAGATCGGCAATAATGAGGCGTTGGGCAAACAATGTAGTTGGTTTTGCTTGTTTGTTCCAGCTGAAAGGAGATTGGTGGATACAAATTCGCGACTCGATTTGAGCCCAATTAAAGGTTATCTCGCCTGTTCTTTGGCCAGACAATTAAGAGGACAGGAGGATGGCTCCTAATTACAACCAGCCAACATTTGTCTGCAACCTTCAAGGCTAATTGCACGCATATCAAGGAACAATGGCGTTCACAAAGGTCGATCATACGCTCGATTGAGTGTGTCTATTTGAATAAGAAAATACCTGCAACAATGGCTCATTCACTGAAATATCCGATATGCATCAGCGTAAGTGGACGGGTAATGTCTTCTTTGATGGCTCCTCCTCGCGCCTTGGCCGAAGGACCCCTATATGCCTACCCCTGAAGGTTTCAACTGTTGCTGAAACCTTCCCGAAGATTCTCGGGGATTTTTTCCGTATTCAGTCTGTGGATTGGAAAGGTAAACGAGCCCTGTGGGCATCAGGTGCATGTCATGCAACCATTATCCCATCCCTGGGAAAATGTGGCTGTTTGCTTAAGGGCTGCAAGACTTCTTTAGACTGGCGGGTTGAGAAGGCCGGGCCTTTTAAGTTGATTATCGCATTCCCACTGAGGAATTTCTCAGCTGAATTGAAACGATGTTGTTTCGGGCCAATTTTGCAGCCAGGATTCTTTGGATCGGGAAAGTGCGCTCGTTATTCGACTGTTACCATTAGAGCGGATATTAATTAATGCGAACTGCAGTGCGTGGGACATGCCGAATTTTCGCGTTCGGGCCCTCGAAATGACGATGATAATAATAATAATGAAGCCGTATCAGTAATATTATAGAGTATGGCCAGTTCGCTAATTGAGCTAATTAGAGAAACGTGTCGTAGCCACCCTCTGTTCCATTTCGACAACTTCACATGTGCCCGAAATTTATGATTTTAATAGTTCCTATAAATTACGTTCACACTTTGGCTAACAAATGCAATATCGGTTTGCTTCTCAGTTTATTGGGTGCAGCGAACCCATTAGTCTCTCCCCATAAAGTTCACACATCGGCATCATTCTAGTCTTCAACATTGCCATGGCCCGAAGAGATAAACCGCGAAGAGAATCGAGGAAATTTCTAGTCCCTGACTGTTTTAGAACGGAAGATTTCCTGGTTTTCATGAAGATTTCCTGGAAATCATGTGAAACTTTCTCCATTTCCGGTCACTGATGTCTACTCTCTTCTATAAAATTTTGAAGTTTCTTCCTGGTTCTGTGTGGAAGATATCAATTATTTTTTATAGAACGGTGTTTTGATCTACTTGTAAATTTTTGCCTCAAATTTGAAAACTTCCTGAAACTACTCTCTTCAGCCGAAGCAAGTGAAACTTTCTTCATTTACCGACCATTAATACATACTGTCGCCTGTAAATCTTTAAAGTTTCTACCTGGTTTGATTTGGGAGCTACGATTTTTTGTATATAAAGCGGTGTATTATTGCGGTGGAAATGTATTCTTCAAAGTCGAAAAATTCGTGAAACTGCTTTCTTCAGCCGAATAAAGTGAAACTTTCTCCATTTCCGGTCACTGATGTCTACTCTCTTCTATAAAATTTTGAAGTTTCTCCCTGGTTCAGTGTGGAAGATATCAATTATTTTTTATACAGCGGTGTTTTGATCTATTAGTAAATTTATGCCTCGAATTTGAAAATTTTCTGAAGCTGCTCTCTTCAGCCAAATCAAGGGAAACTCTCTCCATTTCCGGTCACTGATGTTGGCTCTCCTCTGTAAAGTTTTCAAGATTCTACCTGGTTTTGTGTGGAAGATATCAATTATTTTTCATAGAACGGTGTTTTGATCTATTAGTAAATTTATGACTCAAATTTGAAAGCTTCCTGAAACTACTCTCTTCAGCCGAATCAAGTGAAACTTTCTTCATTTACCGACTATTAATATATACTGTCGCCTTTAAATCTTTCAAGTTTCTACATGGTTTGATTTGGGAGCTACAATTTTTTGTATATAAAGCGGTGTATTTATTGCGGTGGAAATTTATTCTTCAAAGTCGAAAAATTCGTGAAACTGCTCTCTTCAGCCGAATAAAGTGAAACTTTCTCCATTTCCGGTCAATGATGTCTACTCTCTTTTATAAATTTTTCAAATTTCTCCCTTGTTCAGTGTGGAAGTTAGCAATTATTTTTTATAGAACGGTGTTTTGATCTATTAGTAAATTTATGCCTCGAATTTGAAAATTTGCTGAAGCTGCTCTCTTCAGCCGAATCAAGGGAAACTTTCTCCATTTCCGGTCACTGATGTTGACTCTCTTCTGTAAAATTTTCAAGATTCTACCTGGTTCTGTGTGGAAGATATCAATTATTTTTTATAGAACGGTGTTTTGATCTACTTGTAAATTTATGACTCAAATTTGAAAACTTCCTGAAACTGCTCTCTTCAGCCGAATCAAGTGAAACTTTCTTCATTTACCGACCATTAATACATACTGTCGCCTGTAAATCTTTCAAGTTTCTACCTGGTTTCATTTGGGAGCTATGATTTTTTGTATATAAAGCGGTGTATTTATTGCGGTGGAAATTTATTCTTCAAAGTCGAAAAATTCGTGAAACTGCTCTCTTCAGCCGATTAAAGTGAAACTTTCTTCATTTCCGGTCACTGATGTCTACTCTCTTTTATAAGTTTTTCAAATTTCTCCCTGGTTCAGTGTGGAAGTTATCAATTTTTTTTATAGAGCGCTGTTTTGATCTATTAGTAAATTTATGCCTCGAATTTGAAAATTTGGTGAAGCTGCTCTCTTCAGCCGAATCAAGGGAAACTTTCTCCATTTCCGGTCACTGATGTTGACTCTCTTCTGTAAAATTTTCAAGATTCTACCTGGTTCTGTGTGGAAGATATCAATTATTTTTTATAGAACGGTGTTTTGATCTACTTGTAAATTTATGACTCAAATTTGAAAACTTCCTGGAACTACTCTCTTCAGCCGAATCAAGTGAAACTTTCTTCATTTACCTACCATTAATATATACTGTCGCCTGTAAATCGTTCAAGTTTCTACCTGGTTTGATTTGGGAGCTACGATTTTTTGTATATAAAGCGGTTTATTTATTGCGGTGGAAATTTATTCTTCAAAGTCGAAAAATTCGTGAAACTGCTCTCTTCAGCCGAATAAAGTGAAGCTTTGTCCATTTCCGGTCACTGATGTCTACTCTCTTC
This sequence comes from Dendroctonus valens, assembly GCA_024550625.1. Taxonomy (NCBI): domain Eukaryota; kingdom Metazoa; phylum Arthropoda; class Insecta; order Coleoptera; family Curculionidae; genus Dendroctonus; species Dendroctonus valens. The sequence continues at coordinate 47,623 of JAJTJO010000100.1, forward strand.
TATAAAATTTTGAAGTTTCTTCCGGGTTCAGTGTTGAAGATATGAATTATTTTTTATAAAGCGGTGTTTTGATCTATTAGTAAATTTATGCCTCGAATTTGAAAATTTGGTGAAGCTGCTCTCTTCAGCCGAATCAAGGGAAACTTTCTCCATTTCCGGTCACTGATGTTGACTCTCTTCTGTAAAATTTTCAAGATTCTACCTGGTTCTGTGTGGAAGATATCAATTATTTTTTATAGAACGGTGTTTTGATCTATTAGTAAATTTATGACTCAAATTTGAAAGCTTCCTGAAACTACTCTCTTCAGCCGAATCAAGTGAAACTTTCTTCATTTACCGACCATTAATATATACTGTCGCCTGTAAATCTTTCAAGTTTCTACCTGGTTTGATTTGGGAGATACGATTTTTTGTATATAAAGCGGTGTATTTATTGGGGTGGAAATTTATTCTTCAAAGTCGAAAAATTCGTGAAACTGCTCTCTTCAGCCGAATAAAGTGAAACTTTCTACATTTCCGGTCACTGCTCTCTACTCTCTTTTATAAATTTTTCAAATTTCTCCCTGGTTCAGTGTTGAAGATATCAATTATTTTTTATAGAGCGGTGTTTTGATCTATTAGTAAATTTATGCCTCGAATTTGAAAATTTGCTGAAGTTGCTCTCTTCAGCCGAATCAAGGGAAACTTTCTCCATTTCCGGTCACTGATGTTGACTCTCTTCTGTAAAATTTTCAGGATTCTACCTGGTTTTGTGTGGAAGATATCAATTATTTTTTATAGAAGAGTGTTTTGATCTATTAGTAAATTTATGACTCAAATTTGAAAGCTTCCTGAAACTACTCTCTTCAGCCGAATCAAGTGAAACTTTCTTCATTTACCGACCATTAATATATACTGTCGCCTGTAAATCTTTCAAGTTTCTACCTGGTTTGATTTGGGAGCTACGATTTTTTGTATATAAAGCGGTGTATTTATTGCGGTGGAAATTTATTCTTCAAAGTCGAAAAATTCGTGAAACTGCTCTCTTCAGCCGAATAAAGTGAAACTTTCTACATTTCCGGTCACTGATCTCTACTCTCTTTTATAAATTTTGAAGTTTCTTCCGGGTTCAGTGTTGAAGATATCAATTATTTTTTATAGAGCGGTGTTTTGATCTATTAGTAAATTTATGCCTCGAATTTGAAAATTTGGTGAAGTTGCTCTCTTCAGCCAAATCAAGGGAAACTTTCTCCATTTCCGGTCACTGATGTTGACTCTCTTCTGTAAAATTTTCAAGATTCTACCTGGTTCTGTGTGGAAGATATCAATTATTTTTTATAGAACGGTGTTTTGATCTACTTGTAAATTTTTGCCTCAAATTTGAAAACTTCCTGAAACTACTCTCTTCAGCCGAAGCAAGTGAAACTTTCTTCATTTACCGACCATTAATATATACTGTCGCCTGTAAATCTTTCAAGTTTCTACCTGGTTTGATTTGGGAGCTACGATTTTTTGTATATAAAGCGGTGTATTTATTGCGGTGGAAATTTATTCTTCAAAGTCGAAAAATTCGTGAAACTGCTCTCTTTAGCCGAATAAAGTGAAACTTTCTCCATTTCCGGTCACTGATGTCTACTCTCTTCTATAAAATTTTGAAGTTTCTTCCTGGTTCAGTGTTGAAGATATCAATTATTTTTTATAGAACGGTGTTTTGATCTATTAGTAAATTTATGCCTCGAATTTGAAAATTTGGTGAAGCTGCTCTCTTCAGCCGAATCAAGGGAAACTTTCTCCATTTCCGGTCACTGATGTTGACTCTCTTCTGTAAAATTTTCAAGATTCTACCTGGTTCTGTGTGGAAGATATCAATTATTTTTTATAGAACGGTGTTTTGATCTACTTGTAAATTTTTGCCTCAAATTTGAAAACTTCCTGAAACTACTCTCTTCAGCCGAAGCAAGTGAAACTTTCTTCATTTACCGACCATTAATATATACTGTCGCCTGTAAATCTTTAAAGTTTCTACCTGGTTTGATTTGGGAGCTACGATTTTTTGTATATAAAGCGGTGTATTTATTGCGGTGGAAATTTATTCTTCAAAGTCGAAAAATTCGTGAAACTGCTCTCTTCAGCCGAATAAAGTGAAACTTTCTCCATTTCCGGTCACTGATGTCTACTCTCTTCTATAAAATTTTGAAGTTTCTTCCTGGTTCAGTGTTGAAGATATCAATTATTTTTTATAGAGCGGTGTTTTGATCTATTAGTAAATTTATGCCTCGAATTTGAAAATTTGCTGAAGCTGCTCTCTTCAGCCAAATCAAGGGAAACTCTCTCCATTTCCGGTCACTGATGTTGGCTCTCCTCTGTAAAGTTTTCAAGATTCTACCTGGTTTTGTGTGGACGATATCAATTATTTTTCATAGAACGGTGTTTTGATCTATTAGTAAATTTATGACTCAAATTTGAAAGCTTCCTGAAACTACTCTCTTCAGCCGAATCAAGTGAAACTTTCTTCATTTACCGACTATTAATATATACTGTCGCCTTTAAATCTTTCAAGTTTCTACATGGTTTGATTTGGGAGCTACGATTTTTTGTATATAAAGCGGTGTATTTATTGCGGTGGAAATTTATTCTTCAAAGTCGAAAAATTCGTGAAACTGCTCTCTTCAGCCGAATAAAGTGAAACTTTCTCCATTTCCGGTCAATGATGTCTACTCTCTTTTATAAATTTTTCAAATTTCTCCCTTGTTCAGTGTGGAAGTTATCAATTATTTTTTATAGAACGGTGTTTTGATCTATTAGTAAATTTATGCCTCGAATTTGAAAATTTGCTGAAGCTGCTCTCTTCAGCCGAATCAAGGGAAACTTTCTCCATTTCCGGTCACTGATGTTGACTCTCTTCTGTAAAATTTTCAAGATTCTACCTGGTTTTGTGTGGAAGATATCAATTATTTTTATAGAACGGTGTTTTGATCTACTTGTAAATTTATGACTCAAATTTGAAAACTTCCTGAAACTGCTCTCTTCAGCCGAATAAATGAAGCTTTATTCATTTACCGACCATTAATATATACTGTCGCCTGTAAATCTTTCAAGTTTCTACCTGGTTTCATTTGGGAGCTATGATTTTTTGTATATAAAGCGGTGTATTTATTGCGGTGGAAATTTATTCTTCAAAGTCGAAAAATTCGTGAAACTGCTCTCTTCAGCCGATTAAAGTGAAACTTTCTCCATTTCCGGTCACTGATGTCTACTCTCTTTTATAACTTTTTCAAATTTCTCCCTGGTTCAGTGTGGAAGTTATCAATTTTTTTTATAGAGCGCTGTTTTGATCTATTAGTAAATTTATGCCTCGAATTTGAAAATTTGGTGAAGCTGCTCTCTTCTGCCGAATCAAGGGAAACTTTCTCCATTTGCGGTCACTGATGTTGACTCTCTTCTGTAAAATTTTCAAGATTCTACCTGGTTCTGTGTGGAAGATATCAATTATTTTTTATAGAACGGTGTTTTGATCTACTTGTAAATTTATGACTCAAATTTGAAAACTTCCTGGACCTACTCTCTTCAGCCGAATCAAGTGAAACTTTCTTCATTTACCTACCATTAATATATACTGTCGCCTGTAAATCGTTCAAGTTTCTACCTGGTTTGATTTGGGAGCTACGATTTTTTGTATATAAAGCGGTTTATTTATTGCGGTGGAAATTTATTCTTCAAAGTCGAAAAATTCGTGAAACTGCTCTCTTCAGCCGAATAAAGTGAAGCTTTGTCCATTTCCGGTCACTGATGTCTACTCTCTTCTATAAAATTTTGAAGTTTCTTCCGGGTTCAGTGTTGAAGATATGAATTATTTTTTATAAAGCGGTGTTTTGATCTATTAGTAAATTTATGCCTCGAATTTGAAAATTTGGTGAAGCTGCTCTCTTCAGCCGAATCAAGGGAAACTTTCTCCATTTCCGGTCACTGATGTTGACTCTCTTCTGTAAAATTTTCAAGATTCTACCTGGTTCTGTGTGGAAGATATCAATTATTTTTTATAGAACGGTGTTTTGATCTATTAGTAAATTTATGACTCAAATTTGAAAGCTTCCTGAAACTACTCTCTTCAGCCGAATCAAGTGAAACTTTCTTCATTTACCGACCATTAATATATACTGTCGCCTTTAAATCTTTCAAGTTTCTACCTGGTTTGATTTGGGAGATACGATTTTTTGTATATAAAGCGGTGTATTTATTGGGGTGGAAATTTATTCTTCAAAGTCGAAAAATTCGTGAAACTGCTCTCTTCAGCCGAATAAAGTGAAACTTTCTACATTTCCGGTCACTGCTCTCTACTCTCTTTTATAAATTTTTCAAATTTCTCCCTGGTTCAGTGTTGAAGATATCAATTATTTTTTATAGAGCGGTGTTTTGATCTATTAGTAAATTTATGCCTCGAATTTGAAAATTTGCTGAAGTTGCTCTCTTCAGCCGAATCAAGGGAAACTTTCTCCATTTCCGGTCACTGATGTTGACTCTCTTCTGTAAAATTTTCAGGATTCTACCTGGTTTTGTGTGGAAGATATCAATTATTTTTTATAGAAGAGTGTTTTGATCTATTAGTAAATTTATGACTCAAATTTGAAAGCTTCCTGAAACTACTCTCTTCAGCCGAATCAAGTGAAACTTTCTTCATTTACCGACCATTAATATATACTGTCGCCTGTAAATCTTTCAAGTTTCTACCTGGTTTGATTTGGGAGCTACGATTTTTTGTATATAAAGCGGTGTATTTATTGCGGTGGAAATTTATTCTTCAAAGTCGAAAAATTCGTGAAACTGCTCTCTTCAGCCGAATAAAGTGAAACTTTCGCCATTTCCGGTCACTGATGTCTACTCTCTTTTATAAATTTTTCAAATTTCTCCCTGGTTCAGTGTGGAAGATAGCAATTATTTTTTATAGAGCGGTGTTTTGATCTATTAGTAAATTTATGCCTCGAATTTGAAAATTTGGTGAAGCTGCTCTCTTCAGCCAAATCAAGGGAAACTTTCTCCATTTCCGGTCATTGATGTTGACTCTCTTCTGTAAATTTTCAAGATTCTACCTGGTTCTGTGTGGAAGATATCAATTATTTTTTATAGAACGGTGTTTTGATCTATTAGTAAATTTATGACTCAAATTTGAAAGCTTCCTGAAACTACTCTCTTCAGCCGAATCCAGTGAAACTTTCTTCATTTACCGACCATTAATATATACTGTCGCCTTTAAATCTTTCAAGTTTCTACATGGTTTGATTTGGGAGCTACGATTTTTTGTATATAAAGCGGTGTATTTATTGCGGTGGAAATTTATTCTTCAAAGTCGAAAAATTCGTGAAACTGCTCTCTTCAGGCCGAATAAAGTGAAACTTTCTCCATTTCCGGTCACTGATGTCTACTCTCTTCTATAAAATTTTGAAGTTTCTTCCGGGTTCAGTGTTGAAGATATCAATTATTTTTTATAGAGCGGTGTTTTGATCTATTAGTAAATTTATGCCTCGAATTTGAAAATTTGGTGAAGCTGCTCTCTTCTGCCGAATCAAGGGAAACTTTCTTCATTTGCGACCACTAATATCTTCTGTTCAAGTTTGTTCCTTGCTTTGTTCCTGCTTTGATTTGGAAGCTACGATTTTTGTTCATACAGTGGTGTATTATTGCGGTGGAAATGTATTCTTCAAACTCGACAAATTCCTGAAACTGCTCTCTTCCACCCAAGCAAGTGAAACTTTCTCCATTTATGGTTTTGATCTCTACTCTCTTTTGTAAATTTTTCAAGTTTCTCCCTGGTTCACTGTGATAGATATCAGTTAATTTTCATAGAGCGGTTTTTGATCTATAAGTAAATTTATGCCTCAAATTTCTAAATTTTCTGAAACTGCTCTCTTAACGCGAGTGAAGTGAAACTTTCTTCATTTACGATAGCTAATATCTACTCTCTCGTATAAATATTTCAAGTGTCTTCCTTATTTGGGGTAGCAGATGTGAATTTTTTTATGGAGCGGTGGATTGTCTGATTACGAAATGAATGGATCAAATTCAAAAGTCTGCTGAAACCGCCTTATTCTGCGAAATCAAGTGAAACTTTCTTCATTTGGGGCCACATATGTCTACTGCCTTATGTGAAAATATGAAGTTTCCTTTTCCTTTGGGGTGAAAGACACATTTTTTTCTAACACGCCCCTGATATTTTAGGAATTGCCAAAACTCCCTTGCTTGCTAGTCCGAATCAACTAAAACGATTGTCGCTTACGCCACCCAAAAAATTATTTTGCAGGCCCCTTTTATGCCCATTTTAGCAATAAAATCGCAAAATGAAGAAAACGTCAGTACACAAACTATTGAATAATTCACACAACTGGTGCATTCAGTCCTAGCCCGGGTGGAAGCCAATAGCAGGACAATCCACGAACTGTTGGCATAGAAACGACGCCACTCTGACCAATGTGCCTGTCTGGGCCAAGACCGCCCGCACCAGGGCTTAGCAAAATAATTAAAATATCCAGTGCCCGATCGATAAAAGGCTTTGAAAGTATCGCAACTACAACTATTAAATGCAATTTATATTTCGGGCGAGCGGCCCGAATTAGCTTCAATGGCCATTTTCCGTTTAATTTCATTCACAATAGGGAAACCAGCTGAGCGTGGGAGGGACCGAGTTCTGAGAGGAAAAGTAACTGAAAAATTCGTTAGCTTTGCAGCGCGGAGTTATTTTCGAGATATTTTAATGCAATTATCCGGAGCGAATTCGAAAATAAGACGAACAGAAAGAGAGGCACTTGGAATTTTATTTAAATAATAGGGAAAGCGGATATTTCATTATCGGATTCTTCGAGAAAAGTGGATTTTCTCGGGCTGTATTAATTTATTGGCGCGGTATCGGGGCCATCCACTGCAAAACAACGATATTTCGTAACATATTTTTGCGCTCTTGTTCGGACCCTCATGGCTCGGAAATGAAAATTAAAAGTAATTGAATTAGCCACGCTTATCTTCTCGGGAAAATTGACCCTGATATCTGGAATTCTTCTCAAGTCACTAAAGGGTTGATTCGGGATGGGGGCGAATGCTAATCGAATAAGTCTGATGGAGCGTCGGAAACGATAGGCATATCAAACGCGATACGATCCAGTTTTATTATTTGATTTTCGGCCATAACTGATTTAGGGCAAAAAGGGCCCGATTAGAATCGTTAGATTGAGCTCGATGCCGGTATGGCGAATTGTTTGACTCCTCCATTGTGTTCCAAAGGATGCTCAATGTTATTGGGGATGGATAGGGGCTGGGAAATGTGCCCTGCCTGATCTTATCCAAACCCAATTTTCTGCTGCTCCAAGAGTCGTTTTCCCACATTTTATTCAGTCCGTGGCCGCATTCCGAACAATTCGTTTGATTCATGCATATCGTCCATGTCAGTGAAATAATCCCTTGAATGTTCACCTGTAAAACGCGATCAACCTGTCGCATTTCGAGATAAAACCCCCGTTTGAATAGGCCCAGCCTGTCCCACTGAGTCATGCTCCCATTCCTCACACATCGGCTCACATCTAAAGAACTATCGACTAATTCCGGCCTATTAGTGTTCCAAGGAAAATTCGAGCCGCTTTCACGGTCGCACTCAGGGAGGATTAATTCTTCCCGAATTCTCAACGGAATGTGAAAGTTGACTGTTGACTGAAGTTTCAGATCATCATCGAACATATAGAACGCGAATAAATTTCAATTAGTCCCTAATGGAAGTCCCTATCGGCATAACAAGTATTTCCACTCGCGCTCTCCATCTAAACCCCATAAAATCAATCTGCTGACTCAATGATCGTTTATCAAAATCTAATTAAATTTATTTACACTCTAATAAAAACGCCATTTGCAGGCACGGTGCGCCGCCATACGCCCCCGGAATAATAAGGGCTAGAAACATTCCTCCCGCATATTACTTAAAAAATGGAGAAGAGAGCGGCCCCTCGACAATAATATCCGTAATAACGTGCTGGCGACACGAAAAAATACTTCTGTAAATGATAGGAATAGGGAGAGCAGTCTTATGATGAAAAACACGTAGTTTTCCTAAAGACACGCAAAAAAATGGCGCCTCTCGGATACAGCTGGCGCTTGTTTCGGGCCTGAATGACTCAGGTTCGCTTAATTTCAATCAAAACTGCCCAACTCCCCAAACAGTGATTTTTACCCCGAAATTTTAACGCACTCTTTCAGGGTTTAGCCACTTTTATATTCGGCAAATTTGTGTTTTTAAAAGAACGTGAAAAGAAAGTGTTGGGTCGATTTCATTAGTGGAACAAGGAAGGGCCATAGTTGCCTGTGTTAGAAAGAAAAGCAGCTGGTTGCTATGGAGGAAGGCGTGGCCTGGGATCTACAATTTTAGGGAAATTGGTACTCTTTTCAATTCACGATCATTTGCTCATCTGCCTTGTTGCTCTTGTACAAAAGCTTCTGTCTGTAGCTCGAATTCTAGACTTTTATCAGAAAATTTGCCAAAAGTTTATGATTTCTGCGATTCAACTGAAACTTTCTGTGTGTGCAGGCACATATATCCACTGTCTGATGTAAAAATATCGAGTTTCATTCTACTTTGGCATGAAAGATACATTTTTTTTTGATAGTGCGGTGCCCGGTGCTATTAGGAAACTTAATCTCCAACTTTAAAAAATTGCCAAAACTCCCAATTTTGACCGAATGACCTGAAACTTTTTCCAGTTTCCACAACGTAAATCTACTGTTTTACGCAAAAATGTCAAGTTTCTGCCTGCTTTGGGCGTGAAAGATACCATTTTTCAATCTGGCCGTTTTTGGTTCGATTGGGTAATTTGAGCTCCAATTTTGAAAAATTCCCAAAACTCCCTATTTTCACCGAATCGAATGAAACTTTTTTCTAGTTTCGACCAGATATATCTACTGTTTTAAGCAAAAGTGTCAAGTTTCTTCCTGCTTTGGCCTGAAAGCCACAATGTTTTTAGGGGGCGATGTTTGGTTCTATCAGGAAACTTATGAACCAATTTTGAAAAATTCCCAAAACTCCCTATTTTCCCCGAATCAACTGAAACTTTTTCCAGTTACGACCAGATATATCTACTGTTTTAAGCAAAAATTCCAAGTTTCTTCCTGCATAGGCGTTAAGAACACTATTTTTTTAGGGGCGGTGATCGGTTCTATCAGGAAACTTATGGACGAATTTTGAAAAATTCCCAAAACTCCCTATTTTCACCGAATCGAGTGAAACTTTTTCCAGTTTCGACCAGATATATGTACTGTTTTAAACAAAAATTCCAAGTTTCTTCCTGCATAGACGTTAAGAACAACATTTTTTTATGGGGCGGTGTTCGTTTCTATTAGGGAACTTATGCTCCAATTTTGAAAATTCACGAAAACTCCCTATTTTCATCGAATCGAGTGAAACTTTTTTCAAGTTACGACCAAATATATCTACTCTTTTAAGCAAAAATTCCAAGTTTCTTCCCGCATAGGCGTTAAGAACACTATTTTTTTATGGGGCGGTGTTCGGTTCTATTAGGGAACTTATGTTCCAATTTTGAAAAATTCACCAAACTCCCTATTTCCACCGAATCGAGTGAAACTTTTTCCAGTTTCGACCAGATATATGTACTGTTTTAAACAAAAATTCCAAGTTTCTTCCTGCATAGGCGTTAAGAACACTATTTTTTTAGGGGGCGGTGATCGGTTCTATCAGGAAACTTATGGACGAATTTTGAAAAATTCCCAAAGCTCCCTATTTTCACCGAATCGAGTGAAACTTTTTCCAGTTACGACCAGATATATCTACTGTTTTAAACAAAAATTCCAAGTTTCTTCCTGCATAGGCGTTAAGAACACCATTTTTTTATGGGGCGGTGTTCGGTTCTATTAGGGAACTTATGCTCCAATTTTGAAAAATTCGCGAAACTCCCTATTTTCATCGAATCGAGTGAAACTTTTTTCAAGTTACGACCAAATATATCTACTCTTTTAAGCAAAAATGCCAAGTTTCTTCCTGCATAGGCGTTAAGAACACTATTTTTTTAGGGTGTGGTGATCGGTTCTATCAGGAAACTTATGGACGAATTTTGAAAAATTCCCAAAACTCCCTATTTTCACCGAGTCGAGTGAAACTTTTTCCAGTTACGACCAGATATATCTACTGTTTTTAAACAAAAAGTCCAAGTTTCTTCCTGCATAGGCATTATGAACACTATTTTTTTATGGGGCGGTGTTCGATTCTATTAGGGAACTTATGCTCCAATTTTGAAAAATTCACGAAACTCCCTATTTTCATCGAATCGAGTGAAACTTTTTTCAAGTTACGACCAAATGTATCTACTCTTTTAAGCAAAAATGCCAAGTTTCTTCCTGCATAGGCGTTAAGAACACTATTTTTTTAGGGGGCGGTGATCGGTTCTATCAGGAAACTTATGGACGAATTTTGAAAAATTCCCAAAACTCCCTATTTTCACCGAATCGAGTGAAACTTTTTCCAGTTACGACCAGATAAATCTACTGTTTTACACAAAAATGTCAAGTTTCTTCCTGCTTTGGGCGTGAAAGTTACCATTTTCAATCTGGCCGTTTTTGGTTCGATTAAGTAATTTGAGCTCCAATTATGACAAATTCCCAAAACTCTCTATTTTCACCGAATCAACGGAAACTTTTTCCAGTTTCAACCATGTAAAACTACTGTTTTACGCAAAAATGTCAAGTTTCTTCGTGCTTTGGGCGTGAAAGATTCCATTTTTCAATCTGTCCGGTTTTGGTTTGATTGAGTAATTTGAGCTCCAATTTTGAAAAATTCCCAAAACTCCCTATTTTTACCGAATCGAGTGAAACTTGTTTCCAGTTACGACCAGATATATCTACTGTCTTAAGCAAAAATGTCAAGTTTCTTCCTGCTTAGGCCTGAAAGACACAATTTTTTTAGGGGGCGTTGTTGGGTTCTATCAGGAAACTTATGGTCCAATTTTAAAAAATTCCCAACTCTCTATTTTCACCGAATCAACTGATCGATATGAAACTTTTTCCAATTTCGACCACATAAATCTACTGTTTTACGCAAAAATGTCAAGTTTCTTCCTGCTTTGGGCGTGAAAGATACCATTTTTCAAGCTGGCGGTTTTGGCTCTATTGGGTAATTTAATCTCCAAATTTGAAAAATTTCCAAAAGTGTCTCCTTTGACTGAAGCAACTGAAACTTTCAGCATTTGCTGCCACATATATCTACTGTCTTGAGTAAAAACGCCAAAGTTTTCCCTGCTTTGCTGTGAAAGTAACATGGTTTTTTATAAAGCGGTCGACTGCTGTATTAGGAAACTTATGCTTCAAATTTGGTCCATAAGTTTCCTCTTTTCCCGTCGAACCGAGTGAAACTTTTCCTGTTCGCACCCACATCTATCTAGTGTCTTGTGTGAAAATCTCAGTTGTTTTCTTGCTTTGGTGTGAAAGTTAGAATTTTTTTTATAAAGCGGTGCGCTGCTCTACTAGGAAATTTATGCCCCCAATTTGAAAAATTACAAAAACTCTCTGTTTCCCCCGAATCAAGTGAAACTTTCTTCATTGGTGGCCACAAATATCTACTGCTTTATGTAAAAATGTTAAGTTTCTTGCTTCTTGGAACTTGCTAAGGCTAAACCTTCCAGAGAAACTCCTTTGACTTTTAAGTTGGATTTGTTAAAATCCAGCAATAGTTTTCAATAAAGTTTCCCAAACCTTCGCTGACCGAATTTTACACTCTGCCAAATCATTTGCAAAATGGGTTTTCTTGCTTATTAATTCCAGTCCAGAATAGTATTTGTTTTCGCAAGTAAACAACGAACTACCAGTTTGTCTGCTCTTTCCCCTTGATGGATGCACTTTCCGTCACTTTTTTGCCCCTTTTTCCTGTCGAAATTCCATAAAAGTCCCAAAAAAAATCAGCGACTTTTTATGAGATTCTATGCCCTTTGATCTGGCTAAAAACCCTCGTTTTGTACCACTTTGCCTTGATAAAATGTTGTGTTGAAAACTGTCGATTATTTGTCCCCCCCGAAAAATGAGGAAAAAACGAGCTGGTGAATAATTCACCGGGAAAAATGTCCCGATGGCAGCCCGAGAGCCAAATAGCCGGATAAAACTTTCAAATGTATGCACTTTAATTTGTCAATTTATTGTTTTACAGCAGTTCGACGCTTCGACGATTCTCATGAATAATTCACAAGTTAATGGTCGCCAAAAGTTGCTTGTTAAAAATTTAACTGGGCAAATTCCGGAACTGGCGTATCCAGGAATTCTTAATGCGTGCCTCCCCCCATTGAATGCTGGAAGAATTTTGGTATTTTTATGGGGTTTTGGGCTTCGATTCAAAGAAGATTTCGTAACTTGTAGCTCGATCGCATGAAAACCCCGAACGGTACCTGATACGTTCCCATTGCACGCAACGAAGCTGAGTGAAAAGCATTAAGTTATTGGGCAGACAGGCGGAAAAATTCGGAACTTTTAAATACCCTTTTATCGGCCACTGCTGAGCCCCCATTAACGTGCAGTTTGATGTCCGATTTGATAACAGAAACATCACGGAAATACCTGGACGGGTTTCCAAATTTTCTGTTGTAAAAAATCCCAAGAAGACGCTCGTTTGTCAGGCAATTTCATGGGTAATGATGAAACTTTCGGTGGACAAGCGGGAGCAGTGATCGGTGAAGGTTGCAAACAAATCCGACCTTTATTGGGGGCCCCCCTTTAACGGCCCAATGATTTATCGGGGGTCCTAAATCAGAAAAATAAATCGCACTTCGGAGTTTATCCACATAAACTTTCATTAGACAAATAGCGCGCCGAAGAGGGCAATAAACCGCTCTTTTGCCCTGTGTTGAGGAATATACTTCAGGGCAAAGTTACCGGCGGCGACATGGTAAAAAATGGTGCGAAATTGATATTTGGTCTGATGAGTTTCATTATTTGATGCATCTGTTTTCTTCGGTCGAATCAAGTGAAACTTTTTTCATTTCCTGCCACTAATATCGGCTATTTTTTGTATGTTTTTAAAGTTTTCCTGGTTCAGATTTGAAAATTTGCCAAAACTCTCCTCTTTGCAGGAACTAACTCAAAACCTTTTGCTTTTGGGGCCACGTCTATCTATTAGCTTTTGTATGTTTTTAGAGTTTTTCCCTGCTTTAGTATGAAATATATGATTTTTTTAGAGAGCGGTGTTTTTACGTTCTGCTAGGAAATTTTTGCTTCAGATTTGAAAATTTGCCAAAACTCTCCTCTTTGCAGGAACTAACTCGAAACCCTCTTATTTTGGGGCCACGTCTATGTATTATCTTTTGTATGTTTTTAAAGTTTTTCCCTGCTTTAGTATGGAAGATATGGTTTTTTTAGAGAGCGGTGTTTTTTACGTTCTGCTAGGAAATTTGTCCTTCAGATTTGAAAATTTGCCAAAACTCTCCTCTTTGCAGGAACTAACCCAAACCTTTTTATTTTGGGACCACACCTAGGTACGATCTTTTGTATCTTTTTAAAGTTTTTCCCTGCTTTAGTATGGAAGAAATGGTTTTTTTAGAGATCGGTTGTTTTAACGTTTTTCTAAGAAATTGTTGCTTCAGATTTGAAAATTTGCCAAAACTCTCCTCTTTGCAGGAACTATCTCGAAACCCTGCTATTGTGGGGCCACGTCTATGTATTATCTTTTGTATGTTTTTAAAGTTTTTCCCCGCTTTAGTATGGAAGATATGATTTTTTTAGAGAGCGGTGTTTTTTACGTTCTGCTAGGAAATTTGTCCTTCAGATTTGAAAATTTGCCAAAACTCTCCTCTTTGCAGGAACTAACCCAAAACCTTTTTCTTTTGGGACCACATCTAGGTACGATCTTTTGTATCTTTTTAAAGTTTTTCCCTGCTTCAGTATGGAAGAAATGGTTTTTTTAGAGATCGGTGTTTTTAACGTTTTTCTAAGAAATTGTTGCTTCACATTTGAAAATTTGCCAAAACTCTCCTCTTTGCAGGAACTATCTCGAAACCCTCCTATTTTGGGGCCACGTCTATGTATTATCTTTTGTATGTTTTTAAAGTTTTTCCCTGCTTTAGTATGGAAGATATGATTTTTTTAGAGAGCGGTGTTTTTACGTTCTGCTAGGAAATTTTTGCTTCAGATTTGAAAATTTGCCAAAACTCTCCTCTTTGCAGGAACTAACCCAAAACCTTTTTCTTTTGGGGCCACACCTAGGTACGATCTTTTGTATCTTTTTAAAGTTTTTCCCTGCTTTAGTATGGAAGAAATGATTTTTTTAGAGAGCGGTGTTTTAACGTTCTTCTAGGAAATTTTTGCTTCAGATTTGAAAATTTGCCAAAACTCTCCTCTTTGCAGGAACTAACTCGAAACCCTCTTATTTTGGGGCCACGTCTATGTATTATCTTTTGTATGTTTTTAAAGTTTTTCCCTGCTTTAGTATGGAAGATATGATTTTTTAGGGAGCGGTGTTTTTACGTTCTGCTAGGAAATTTTTGCTTCAGATTTGAAAATTTGCCAAAACTCTCCTCTTTGCAGGAACTAACCCAAAACCTTTTTCTTTTGGGGCCACACCTAGGTACGATCTTTTGTATCTTTTTAAAGTTTTTCCCTGCTTTAGTATGGAAGATATGATTTTTTTAGAGAGCGGTGTTTTTACGTTCTGCTAGGAAATTTGTCCTTCAGATTTGAAAATTTGCCAAAACTCTCCTCTTTGCAGGAACTAACCCAAAACCTTTTTCTTTTGGGGCCACACCTAGGTACGATCTTTTGTATCTTTTTAAAGTTTTTCCCTGCTTTAGTATGGAAGAAATGGTTTTTTAGAGATCGGTGTTTTAACGTTTTTCTAGGAAATTTTTGCTTCAGATTTGAAAATTTGCCAAAACTCTCCTCTTTGCAGGAACTATCTCGAAACCCTCCTATTGTGGGGCCACGTCTATGTATTATCTTTTGTATGTTTTTAAAGTTTTTCCCTGCTTTAGTATGGAAGATATGATTTTTTTAGAGAGCGGTGTTTTTACGTTCTGCTAGGAAATTTGTCCTTCAGATTTGAAAATTTGCCAAAACTCTCCTCTTTGCAGGAACTAACCCAAAACCTTTTTCTTTTGGGACCACATCTAGGTACGATCTTTTGTATCTTTTTAAAGTTTTTCCCTACTTTAGTATGGAAGAAATGATTTTTTTAGAGAGCGGGGTTTTTACGTTCTGCTAGGAAATTTTTGCTTTAGATTTGAAAATTTGCCAAAACTCTCCTCTTTGCAGGAACTAACTCAAAACCCTTTTATTTTGGGGCCACGTCTATGTATTATCTTTTGTATGTTTTTAAAGTTTTTCCCTGCTTTAGTATGGAAGATATGATTTTTTTAGAGAGCGGTGTTTTTACGTTCTGCTAGGAAATTTGTCCTTCAGATTTGAAAATTTGCCAAAACTCTCCTCTTTGTAGGAACTAACCCAAAACCTTTTTCTTTTGGGGCCACACCTAGATGCGATCTTTTGTATCTTTTTAAAGTTTTTTCCTACTTTAGTATGGAAGAAATTATTTTTTAGAGAGCGGTGTTTTAACGTTCTGCTAGGAAATTTGTCCTTCAGATTTGAAAATTTGCCAAAACTCTCCTCTTTGCAGGAACTAACTCGAAAACCTCTTATTTTGGGGCCACGCCTATGTATTATCTTTTGAATGTTTTTAAAGTTTTTCCCCGCTTTAGTATGGAAGATATGATTTTTTTAGAGAGCGGTATTTTAACGTTCTTCTAGGAAATTTTTGCTTCAGATTTGAAAATTTGCCAAAACTCTCCTCTTTGCAGGAACTAACTCGAAACCCTCTTATTTTGGGGCCACGTCTATGTATTATCTTTTGTATGTTTTTAAAGTTTTTCCCTGCTTTAGTATGGAAGATATGATTTTTTTAGAGAGCGGTGTTTTAACGTTCTTCTAGGAAATTTTTGCTTCAGATTTGAACATTTGCCAAAACTCTCCTCTTTGCAGGAACTAACTCGAAAACCTCTTATTTTGGGGCCACGCCTATCTATTATCTTTTGTATGTTTTTAAAGTTTTTCCCTGCTTTAGTATGGAAGATATGATTTTTTTAGAGAGCGGTGTTTTTACGTTCTGCTAGGAAATTTGTCCTTCAGATTTGAAAATTTGCTAAAACTCTCCTCTTTGCAGGAACTAACTCAAAACCCTTTTATTTTGGGGCCACACCTATGTAGTATCTTGTGTATGTTTTTAAAGTTTTTCCCTGCTTTAGTATGGAAGATATGATTTTTTTAGAGAGCGGTGTTTTTACGTTCTGCTAGGAAATTTTTACTTCAGATTTGAAAATTTGCCAAAACTCTCCTATTTGCAGGAACTAACTGAAAACCTTTTTCTTTTGGGGCCACGCCTATCTATTATCTTGAGGAGAAATGTCAAGTTTCTTCCTGCTTTAGTACGGAAAATATGAATTTCTTTTTCGGAGCGAGGTGGGAAATATTTGCTTCGAATTGAAAAATTTTCCAAAGCTCTCTTGTTCTTCCTAATCAATCAAAACTTTCTTCGTTTACGGCCAATTATGTCGTTTGTCTTCAGTAAAAATGTCAAAATTCTTGGTGCTTTGGTATAAAAGATATTTATTTTTTTATGGATCGGTCAACTGTTCTAGGAGGAAATGTGTGATGCTTGAAATTTGAAAATTCGCGAAAACTCTTTTTGGGAACCGAATGAAGTGAAACTTTCTTGGTTTACGCCCACGTATATTTCTACTTTTACGTGAAACTTTCAGGACTCTCCCTTCCTCAGAATGGAAATTGTGATTTTTTTAAAAAATCGGTGTAGGACTTAATTAAAAATTTTATGCTTCAAATTAAAAAAATTGTGGAAACCCATTTTTCAGTCCGAATCAAGTGAAACTTTCTTCATTTGCGACCCCGTATATTTACTCTTTTATGTGAAACTTTCAGGATTCTCCCTGTTTTAATGTGGAAGATGTGATTTTTTTTCACAGCGTGGCGCAAGGCCTACATTAAGACATTTATGTTTCAAGTTTGAAAACTTGTGAAAACCCTTTTTTTTAGTCCGAATGAAGTGAAACTTTTTGCATTTGTGACCACGTATATTTGCTCGTTTAGGTGAAACTTTCCGGTTTCTCTCTTCATTAATATCGAAGATGTGAATTTTTTTAAAGAACGGGGCAGTGCTACGTTGGGAAATTTATGTTTCAAACCTGAAAATTTGTGGAAACTCTTTTCTTTACCCGAATAAAGTGAAACTTTCTTCATTTGCGGCCAACTATATTTATTTTTCTATGTGAATATTCCAAGCGTTCAAGTTTCTTCCTTTCTTAATTTAGAAAATATAGAGCTGTTCTGCTACATTTGAAGCATACATTTCATACGGCTCAAAACACCGCTCTTAAAAAAAATTATATCTTCCATACGGAAGCACGAAGAAACTTGAAACTTTTACCTTAGAAACTAAATAGAAGTAGCCGTAAATGCAGAAAGTTTCAACTGATTTGGACCAGGAAAACAGTTTCAGCCAATTTTCGAACTTCGAACTAAAAAGCTTGTATCTTGCACACCAACGTAGGAAAAGAAGTAAAAGTTTTTCGTAAGATAGTAGATACATATGAGTGGAAATGGCAAAGTAGACGTAGGACTGTGGGGGGGACCCGATGGGTCCGACGAGTAGGCCTTAAAAGCCCTTTTCACCATTCCCCCTCGAGCCATCCCACCTTACCACTTCTGATCTTCGCCACCCAGGGGTCCCGTCTCCCTGACAAAGGCAAGGATCCGTCTCCACCCTAAGGAAGACAAAGTTGTAGGCTCTCCTTTTTCGTTCCCCTCCAGGTGCCATCTTCCTTCTCAAGAGTCCCTATATCGTTTGACGATTAGCCGTGCGTCGTTGCCCTCGCCACAGAATTTCTGCCAGCTTGCTCTTTTAGATATTCTCAGTTCCTTGCTTTGAGGAAGAGGTCCCAGTTTTCGTCGTGATGCCCTTTGTCTGTCTAGCTTCCCCTCTCAGGAGCTGAAGGGCCTTATTCCAGCACGGGACCCCAGAGGTTCCAACCGCCCTGAGTTCACACGATTGCTGGGAGGCTGATGGTACGCCTTCGTTTAGCCTTCTTATCTCGAGTTCCAGCTCCTCTCTGGAGGTTGTCACCTTTAGGGAAACCCATGGGCTGGCTAGGGTGGTCCCAGTAAATGGGGAGTTTCTTCCCTAATGGAACAGTGCACTTCTCTAAGTAAAAAGATGTAGCTTCTCTATGAAATGGGGCATAAACTTGAAAGTTTTGCCTCGAAAAAGCGCAGATTTGTTACGTTAAATGGACATTTGTTTTTCCTAATGTGTCGAGTGGAAAAAGGCGATTTAACACCGGTTGAGCTGAAGCGATTAGTTCAAATACCCGAATCATCTTTCGATGTGAAAGTCATTTAATAAAACGGAATGCTCCTGTCGGAATAGGTGATCTAAATTGGTTTTTACCTGTCAGGGCACCCACGCATCGAAATATAATAAGCGAGGAAGAATGGAGACGAAGCACCGGGCGATATAGATTCCAATCTTCCATAATAAAGCGGTTGATTAATTATGTCAAAATGACCATCGACCGATAAGCAGCCCTCTTCATGCGAGCTTTGCCGTTGATGATTCTTGCGTGGCACGGTAAACGAGGCAGAAACAGCGTTGAAAAATCCCCGCTTTTACCGCAAAAGTGAATTATCTATTCGAAAGTAAATTTTCCACCGTATTAACTTTCATCATGAGCAAAAGGCTTTGACGCCGCCCGGATCTCCCGATTAAGTTTTACAACTTTTAAATTATTATTCCCGGGCTGATAAAGGAATTATTAGCCTGTTTTTTTTTCACTGAAAGCCCGCAGAAAAAGCACAAAGAAAAAGACACGCCATCATTGACGTCACTCTATTAGGGCGAAATGGATTGGGGATTTGAACGGGCAAGAAACGAACGAAACGGCCGTTTTAGCTGTTGATGGCGCAGCCACAAGTTTGCAACAACTATAAAAGCGCGAAGTGGCGAAAAGACACCGCTGGGAGCCATAAGTGGTGATAAGTTAAAGTATTGCCTGCAAAAGGAAACTTTGCCCAGGAATATATGGAAACACGGATAATAATGATAACGATAATACACGGCAAAGTAAAATATCTGCAGCCTAAGACAGTTTTTCCGTTCGATTTTCCGCTGGAACTTTCCGGCGGAGAGTGCTCCGACCGGGAAAATAAACAAATTCGTGGCGCAGTTTTTCCGGATTCTTTACATAACTACCGCGGACCGTTAAATAGTTCCAGCAAACTCCCCAGAAACTTTTAACAAGCATTCCTTTGCAAAATAAGAAAACCACCGCGCGGCCCGATTTGGATGCGAAACTCCCCTTTTTGCCCCAACCAACTCAAGAGAACTGGACGTTTTTAATCCAAGTTTCCGATCTTAATCCACTCTGGATGCCCCGATGCTGGATCATCGGAAAATTAAATTCCCCATTCGGGGAAAGTTTTTTTTGGGGCCGACAACTCCTTGAATATATATCGTTAAATTTCGGGGTGGCATAACAGTTTGTTGTAGTTAAAGTTTAAAACTTTTATTTGTGTATCAACAGTTCGCAGATAAAATGCTCCCCGTTCGGGCTCCGTGGGGAGCCGACTCGCAACTTTATTCTCCAACTCCGGAGTGGGAGTTTTGAATTTTGTTTAGCGTATGGACTGTTCCGAATTAGATCTTGAATAGGCAAGTGGCGCGCCACATGGAAAACTGGCTCTTGTGGCAATCTTCGTCTCACTTTCGCTAAATGAACAGCGGATTTTGTTCAGCTCGATGGGTTTTGCACTGCTTTTTCACTTTCCATAAGGTTGATTAAATCAAGTCTTTTCCGAGGATCTTAGGGGGTTGTGATGACAAATCTTGTGGAGCCTGGCACCTTGACTATACACAAAAATTCATTGCTTTCATAAGAAAAAATTGGGGAAATTAATGAGACAAAAGTCAATTTCTGTGCCAAATAGAGCAAATATTTTTCTTTTACACGTGCAAAGTACCACTTTCAATCGCTACTCAATTTTGAGGCGCGAATTTTTGAAAAATTGCCTGTTAAAAGTGGTGGACGTAAGCGCTAACTTTCAAGCTGCGAATTGAAAAAATCACCAAAAATTGGGGAAATTAATGAGACAAAAGTCAATTTTTGTGCCAAATAGAGCAAATATTTTTCTTTTTACACGTGCAAAGTACCACTTTCAATCGCTACTCAATTTTGAGGCGCGAATTTTTGAAAACTTGCCTTTTAAAAGTGATGGACGTAAGCGCTAATTTTCAAGCTGCGAATTGAAAAAATCATCAAAAATTGGGGAAATTAATGAGACAAAAGTCAATTAATTTCTGTGCCAAATAGAATAAATATTTTTCTTTTTACACGTGCAAAGTACCACTTTCAATCGCTACTCAATTTTGAGGCGCGAATTTTGAAAACTTGCCTTTTAAAAGTGATGGACGTAAGCGCTAACTTTCAAGCTGCGAATTGAAAAAATCTCCAAAAATTGGAGAAATTAATGAGACAAAAGTCAATTTTTGTGCCAAATAGAGCAAATATTTTTCTTTTTACACGTGCAAAGTACCACTTTCAATCGCTACTCAATTTTGAGTCGCGAATTTTTGAAAACTTGCCTTTTAAAAGTGATGGACGTCAGCGCTAACTTTCAAGCTGCGAATTGAAAAAATCACCAAAAATTGGGGAAATTAATGAGACAAAAGTCAATTTCTGTGCCAAATGGAGCACATATTTTTCTTTTTAATCGTGCAAAGTTCCACTTTCAGTCGCTACTCAATTTTGAGACGCGAATTTTTGAAAACTTGCCTTTTAAAAGTGATGGACGTAAGCGCTAACTTTCAAGCTGCGAATTGAAAAAATCACCAAAAATTGGGGAAATTTATGAGACAAAAGCTAATTCCTGTGCCAAATAGAGCAAATATTTTTCTTTTTAATCGTGCAAAGTACCACTTTCAGTCGCTACTCAATTTTGACACGCGAATTTTTGAAAAATTGCCTTTTAAAAGTGATGGATCTAAGCGATAACTTTCGATCTGCGACTTGGAAAATCATCAAAAATTGGGAAAATTAACGAGGCAAAAGTCAATTCCTGTGCCAAATAGAGCAAAGATTTTTCTTTTTAACCGTGCAAAGTACTACTTTCAAGTCTTTACGGAGGATCTCAGGGCATTATGATGACAAATCTTATGAAGCCTGGCAAAAGCAAATCTTTCTTTGGATGTTAGGCTTTGACTATACAAAAAAATCATAACTTTCATACTAAAGCAGGCAGAAACTTGACAAATTTACACACGAAAACGCACATATGTGGCCGCAAATGAACACGAAGTTTCGCTTGATTCGGCGGGAGAACACAATTTGAACAAATTTTCCAATTGGAAGTGTTTCACCTCCTATATTAATGCAGGAAGGATTCACATAAAAAAATGAAGAAAATGAAGAATTACTCATTCCATTTGGAGTAGTTGAGCACTAGACATTTCGTGAGGAGAGCATGGTTTTACGGCAAGAGCAAGTTGACAATAAAGGCGGCTTCAAGACTCAGTCAAAACGCCTTAATTTTAGTTCGTGAAGAGATTTTCCAAAAAAATTCCCGAGCAAATTTGAAGCCGTTTCGCATTCGAAGTTGGCAATAAGTTCGACTTCAAGACTGAGCCACGAGTCTCTAGTATATTTCACTTGATATGAGCAGCAGCTGACTTGAATGCAGGTGTTTTTGTTCATGAAGTCGTCTTGAAGCGAATCCAGCAAATTCGGGACTTTATTATCGAATTCTTGTGGCAAAACGAGTAGATTTTCGCGTTTAATTGTGCCCTATCGTGTAGAACACGGATGCAAAGTAATTAAAGCAATACGCACCCTTAATTGGGTATGAAGACAAAGCTTACCTCCATACCGCGATGTGAAAATCAGAGCCGTGACACGTGAGGCTTTGTGAGCGGTACGACAATGGCATATTTCATTAGAAATGGCTTCGAATTCTGATCTAATTCGGTCATAGAACGCACTTGCATTTCGGTTTAATTAAATTTCGATTGTAGTCGCATGAACCACATGTGAATGTTTAATATGGAAATGGATGGGTTCCAATGGCAGCGTCTCAGCCAATGTTTACCGTCTTCGATGTTGACCCCGATTGTCCATTGATGTCGTTTTAATTGCGCTCAATGAGCCTTAATTGACGAATCACTTACCAGTGCATTCTTCTCGTTGTTGTTTGGCGATAAATTTCCTCTTATGGCCAACAAATTGGTGGCAACGATATTAAACCACCCAAGTGTCCCTGATATTTATGGCCGTTAGGTTACTACGGGCGCATTAAATTTGGCCCAGTGAATAACGGCCGTTTGAATGCCATGAGGAAGACATTGCCCATGTGCCCATGTGTTAACATTTGATCGAGTTGCTCAATGAGTGTAAAACTCCTGGAAGTTGCCACTTTAATAAAGCCAGCGTCCTCCCTCTGCGCTCTTTTTGCCTGCAGGATAATGAGCAGTAAAAACAAAAGGCCAGGACGCTCTGGGCTTGTCAATTATTTGTCGGGTAAGTCGGGATTAGTGCGGGGGCTGCACCAGCTTACCCTTGTGCAGTCGTTTATTGAGGAAATTAAGGGAACAGTCGTCAACATTATTAAACCCGACTGTTAATGCTTTGGCAATTCGGAACTTGCGACAGTTTTCCTACCAGCACACCAAAAAAAAAAAAAAAAACACGAGTGACCGTTAAAGAACCCAATTAGTCGAGTCGACGTCTCCAGGAGTATTTATTTACGAAACAAGAGAAAATAGAGGCGATGCAGAGCAATTTGCCATTGATTGGCATAATTGAGGCAGCCTGATTGAAATCGTGGTTAAATAATCCGGCCGTCAGTTTAAATTTTCATTTCTACAAGGCAAACTGTTAGGCGCGGTACGCACTTTGGAGTGCCAAACCCCCATGTAGTCAAAGAGTGGAATTTTCTTCGGGTGCAACGTGAACTGGGCCTTAAAGCGACAAGGAAACCCGAGTAGATGACCGGTTTCTGTCTGCTTGTTTATCAAATTGCTCCAAATTGCCCCGTAGTTTGTAACCAAATCATGGTACACGATTTGCATTGTGAAACTTTTACGAGGACATAATGGCCATACTCGAGCCATCGATCTTTTCTGTTTGTTTAAACAAGCTTTGCTTTAATCCAGATTCTATTCATGAATAGAATGCCCTGCTTATATTCTTATAATGTGCGAAATTAGCAGATGCTTGTAGAGGTTTATGGTCGTTTTACATTTAAAAATTTGCTGAAACTGTTTTCTTCGACAGAATCAGGTGCAATTTGTGTCGCTTGTGACCACACATATCTAGTTTGTCATGTACATTTTTCAAGTTGCTCACGGCTTTAGTTTGCAAGATATGATTTTTTTCGAGCGATGTATTTATGTTCTTCCAGGAAATGTTTGCTTCAAATTTGAAAATGTGCCAAAACTCTCCTCATTGTAAGAAAAAACATCAAATTCTCTTGTTTTACGGCCACGTTTATCTATTATCTTTGGTACAAATGTTAAGTGTCTTCCTGCTTTCGTTTGGAAAATATGAATTTTTTACGGAGCGGCGTACTGTTCTATTAGGAAACGTTTGCTGCAAATTGAAAAATTTTTCGAAACTCCTTTGAAAATTTTTGGATTCCCAGTTTTCACTGCCATTGAAGTGAAACTTTCTTCATTTGCGACCACGTATATTTACTCTTTACCGTGAAACTTTCAGGTTTCTCCCTTCGTCACAATGAAAGATGCGATTTTTTTACAAAGTCGTGTAGGGTTACATTAAGAAATTCATTCCTCAAGTTTCAAAACTTATGGAATCCCATTTTTTTTAGTCCGAATGAAGTGAAACTTTCCCCGTTTGGGACCGCGTATATTTACTCTTTTATGTGAAACTTTCAAGTTTCTCCGTTAGTCGCAATTTTAGATGTGAGTGTTTTTTTACAGAGCCGTGTAGGACTACATTAAGAAATTCATACTACAAGGTTGAAAATTTATAGAATCCCAGTTTTCACTGCCAATAAAGTGAAACTTTTTTCATTTGCGACCACGTCTATTTACTCTGTATGGTGAAACTTTCAAGTTTCTCCCTTCGTCACAATGAAAGATGCGAATTTTTTTACAGAGTCGTGTAGGGTTACATTAAGAAATTCATTCTTCAAGTTTCAAAACTTATGGAATCCCATTTTTTTAGTCCCAATAAAGTGAAACTTTCCCCGTTGGGACCGCGTATATTTACTCTTTTATGTGAAACTTTCAAGTTTCTCCGTTCGTCGCAATTTTAGATGTGAGTGTTTTTTTACAGAGCCGTGTAGGACTACATTAAGAAATTCATACTTCAAGGTTGAAAATTTATAGAATCCCAGTTTTCACTGCGAATAAAGTGAAACTTTTTTCATTTGCGACCACGTCTATTTACTCTTTAAGGTGAAACATTCAAGTTTCTCCCTTCGTCACAATGAAAGATGCGAATTTTTTTACAAAGTCGTGTAGGGTTACATTAAGAAATTCATGCTTTAAGTTTCAAAACTTATGGAATTCCATTTTATTTAGTCCGAATCAAGTGAAACTTTCCCCGTTTGGGACCGCGTATATTTACTCTTTTATGTGAAACTTTCAAGTTTCTCCGTTCGTCGCAATTTTAGATGTGAGTGTTTTTTTACAGAGCCGTGTAGGACTACATTAAGAAATTCATACTTCAAGGTTGAAAATTTATAGAATCCCAGTTTTCACTGCGAATAAAGTGAAACTTTTTTCATTTGCGACCACGTCTATTTACTCTTTAAGGTGAAACTTTCAAGTTTCTCCCTTCGTCACAATGAAAGATGCGAATTTTTTTACAAAGTCGTGTAGGGTTACATTAAGAAATTCATTCTTCAAGTTTCAAAACTTATGGAATCCCATTTTTTTTAGTCCGAATGAAGTGAAACTTTCCCCGTGTGGGACCGCGTATATTTACTCTTTTATGTGAAACTTTCAAGTTTCTCCGTTCGTCGCAATTTTAGATGTGAGTGTTTTTTTACAGAGCCGTGTAGGACTACATTAAGAAATTCATACTTCAAGATTGATACTTTATAGAATCCCAGTTTTCACTGCCAATAAAGTGAAACTTTTTTCATTTGCGACCACGTCTATTTACTCTGTAAGGTGAAACTTTCAGGTTTCTCCCTTCATGACAATGAAAGATGCGAATTTTTTTACAAAGTCGTGTAGGGTTACATTAAGAAATTCATTCCTCAAGTTTCAAAACTTATGGAATCCCATTTTTTTTAGTCCGAATGAAATGAAACTTTCCTCGTTTGGGACCCGCGTATATTTACTCTTTTATGTGAAACTTTTAAGTTTCTCCGTTCGTCGCAATTTTAGATGTGAGTGTTTTTTTACAGAGCCGTGAAGGACTACATTAAGAAATTCATATTTCAAGGTTGAAAATTTATAAAATCCCAGTTTTCACTGCCAATACAGTGAAACTTTTTCATTTGCGACCACGTCTATTTACTCTGTAAGGTGAAACTTTCAAGTTTCTCCCTTCGTCACAATGAAAGATGCGAATTTTTTTACAGAGTCGTGTAGGGTTACATTAAGAAATTCATTCTTCAAGTTTCAAAACTTATGGAATCCCATTTTTTTAGTCCCAATAAAGTGAAACTTTCTTCATGTGCGTCCACGTATATTTACTCTTTTACGTGAAACTTTCAGGTTTCTCCGTTCGTCGCAATTTTAGATGTGAGTGTTTTTTTACAGAGCCGTGTAGGACTACATTAAGAAATTCATACTTCAAGGTTGAAAATTTATAGAATCCCAGTTTTCACTGCCAATAAAGTGAAACTTTTTTCATTTGCGACCACGTCTATTTACTCTGTAAGGTGAAACTTTCAAGTTTCTCCCTTCGTCACAATGAAAGATGCGAATTTTTTTACAAAGTCGTGTAGGGTTACATTAAGAAATTCATTCTTCAAGTTTCAAAACTTATGGAATCCCATTTTTTTTAGTCCGAATGAAGTGAAACTTTCCCCGTGTGGGACCGCGTATATTTACTCTTTTATGTGAAACTTTCAAGTTTCTCCGTTCGTCGCAATTTTAGATGTGAGTGTTTTTTTACAGAGCCGTGTAGGACTACATTAAGAAATTCATACTTCAAGGTTGAAAATTTATAGAATCCCAGTTTTCACTGCCAATAAAGTGAAACTTTTTTCATTTGCGACCACGTCTATTTACTCTGTAAGGTGAAACTTTCAAGTTTCTCCCTTCGTCACAATGAAAGATGCGAATTTTTTTACAAAGTCGTGTAGGGTTACATTAAGAAATTCATTCTTCAAGTTTCAAAACTTATGGAATCCCATTTTTTTTAGTCCGAATGAAGTGAAACTTTCCCCGTTTGGGACCGCGTATATTTACTCTTTTATGTGAAACTTTCAAGTTTCTCCGTTCGTCGCAATTTTAGATGTGAGTGTTTTTTTACAGAGCCGTGTAGGACTACATTAAGAAATTCATACTTCAAGGTTGAAAATTTATAGAATCCCGGTTTTCACTGCCAATAAAGTGAAACTTTTTTCATTTGCGACCACGTATATTTACTCTTTACAGTGAAACTTTCAGGTTTCTCCCTTCATGACAATGAAAGATGCGAATTTTTTTACAAAGTCGTGTAGGGTTACATTAAGAAATTCATTCTTCAAGTTTCAAAACTTATGGAATCCCATTTTTTTTAGTCCGAATGAAGTGAAACTTTCCCCGTTTGGGACCACGTATATTTACTCTTTTATGTGAAACTTTCAAGTTTCTCCGTTCGTCGCAATTTTAGATGTGAGTGTTTTTTTACAGAGCCGTGTAGGACTACATTAAGAAATTCATATTTCAAGGTTGAAAATTTATAGAATCCCAGTTTTCACTACCAATAAAGTGAAACTTTTTTCATTTGCGACCACGTATATTTACTCTGTAAAGTGAAACTTTCAAGTTTCTCCCTGCTTCACAATGAAAGATGCGAATTTTTTTACAAAGTCGTGTAGGGTTACATTAAGAAATTCATTCCTCAAGTTTCAAAACTTATGGAATCCCATTTTTTTTAGTCCGAATGAAGTGAAACTTTCCCCGTTTGGGACCGCGTATATTTACTCTTTTATGTGAAACTTTCAAGTTTCTCCGTTCGTCGCAATTTTAGATGTGAGTGTTTTTTTACAGAGCCGTGTAGGACTACATTAAGAAATTCATACTTCAAAGTTGAAAATTTATAGAATCCCAGTTTTCACTGCCAATAAAGTGAAACTTTTTTCATTTGCGACCACGTCTATTTACTCTGTAAGGTGAAACTTTCAAGTTTCTCCCTTCTTCACAATGAAAGATGCGATTTTTCTACAGCGCGGTGTAGGGCTACAACATTAACAAATTTATGCTTCAAGTTTTGAAAATGTATGGCACCCTTTTCGTCTTCGCAATAAAGTGAAACTTTTGGTACTTGCGACCACATATATCTACCGTTTTATGTCCATCTTTTCAGTGTGTCTTGAAGTCTCTTTTATTGTCAATTGACTTGTATAAAAGCAAGTTTTCTTTATAGCATTTAATCATTTCGCATGCTCCACTGCTCTAAATGTGTGTGGACGACTTTTGCAAAAATGGCTTCAAGAACTGAAGCTCTTTGATTCAAAAATTTGACCTGCAAAATTGCCGGTAAATTTCCTTGAAGTCCGTTTTATTTTCCAGTTTGCTCATATCAAGTCGGGCTTGAAGCTGGTTTTGCAAACAAAAACTCTTTAATCTAATTAACTTTCTTAGCTCAGTTCTTGAAGTCGAATTTATTGCCAATTTCAAATGCTAATCTGCTCCAAATGTGTGCGGGACTCTTTTAGAAAAATCACCTTAAAAACAGAAGCACTTTGACTAAAACCCTTTCAGATTTTTTTAAAGAAATCGTCTTGAATCCCGCTTTATTCCCAATACTTGGCAATTGCGGCTTTAAAGTCTGCTTTCTATTTCTATAGTTAGCATCACACTAACTCATTTTAACTCAGTCTTGCAGTCTCATTTACTGTCAATTTTCTAGTAAACTAAACGATTTTTTAAAGCAATTTTGAGCTCCCAATTGCTTCAAGTGTGTGCGAAAGACTTTCAGAAAAATGACTTCAAAAAGTCAAGGACATTGGCTTCAAAAGGAGACTGGAATCTTCTTGAAGCCAGTGTTATTTTTAAATCGGATTTACATAGCAAGTTGGGATTTAAAGATGGTTTTAAAAAGGAAAAAATGTCGGGTTACTGAAGGCAAACTAACAAGCGTTGCAGTCTTGAAGTCGCATTTATTGCCAACTTTCGGGTTTTAATTGAGCCAAACTTGAAATCATTTTTGGAACTGAAACATTTCGACTTAAAGGCAAATTCGACTTTTAAACCAAAAACTCCTTGAAGTCGCTCTTATTGTCAGTTTGCTCTTTATGCCATTTGAAGCAACTTAAAGTTGCCAAATAAACTGCCTTGAAGTCGCTGTTATTTGACAATGTGCTTTCCATATAATCTCAGGTTTTAACTCTGCGAAGCTTCGGTTCTAAGACAAATTGAATTTAAAAAATTGGCCTCCTTGAAGTCCTCTTTATTGTCAAATTGCTTGTCATCACATTTTGGACTTTAACTGACCAGAACTTGACGACATTTCCGGAGCTTTTCGAAATTTAAAACTCCTCAAAGTCGCTTTTATTGTCAGTTTGCTCTTTATCTCATTTGAAGCCTTAACTAAACAAAACTTGAACTCAATCACCTCGAGTCAAAGGCAACCTAAAGTTGCCAATTTAAGAGCCTTGAAGTCGCTGTTATTGTCAGTGTGCTTTCCGTGTTGTCTGGCGCTTTAACTCTGCAAAACTTGAAGCTGTGCTGAGATTCCAGGGCAAATTGCTCTTTCAAAATAGCTCTTCTTGAAGTGTTTTTTACTGTCAATCGATCCTCGTGTGGCCGCAAACCGCAAACTCCTGATTACTGAAAACAAACTAGCGCCAATCCCTGTAAACTCAGCTATTGAATTTGCATAGAATTGCGCCTTTTCAGCTTTTTTCACTGGAATAACCGTTTAGCGACTCGCCCAATAAATTAGCGAAAAATGTGGGGCATCAGGCTTTAAATTGTCCGGCGCCGATAAATCAAAGCATCATTTTTGTAGGCTTAAAACCGGCGTTTTATACGGTTGATGGGCGCTTTTTCACCCAAAAGTTAAGCCTGGAAAACTGATCAATTGCCACTCTAATTAGGCATTTTGTGTGCGCGTACCGATTTGGCTGGTTAAAGGAAACGCAACAGCTGGCAACAGCCGGAACTTTTCCGCTGCAGCGAATTTGCATGAAACATTGTTAAGAAACATTAGATCTGGTTGTCAAAAGAATTGTCTTCTCGGTCGGAAATTTCATGTAGCGGAGACAACGGTGTTTGTTAGTGCATAAACTACGGGTAATGGGATTCAGCGTCTTCCAATTATTACGTGCAGGTATGTGGGGAATAAGGGAATAGAAGGGAATGCGACTTAACAGCTTCTGGTGGCGTTTACACAAGAAAATTCAGCAGCTGCCGGCAATGTTTCTTCATTTCCATCACGACTCCGCTAATTTCCCCGTCCAAATTAAACATCAAGCAGGCCCTTTGGGGGGCCTTGTGCTCCTCCCCACGTTCAACCTTGACGATGTCGCCACTTCAATTTACTTATTTAAATAATTAAAAAGTTGCCTCTCAAGACGGGATTTGCTCTGGGAACTTTCGACAATCCACTTTCGTACAGCCGACAACTTTGCAACACCTTGGCTGCTCTCATTTGCGCTTTGAGGGCCCATTTGTTGGGATAATTCGCACTTTTTCCTCGCAGGTGGTCGACTTTCCATAGAAATAAATCATTTCTTGCGATCAACCGCAAAACGGTTTATACAGAAAGGACGGTTGTCACAACAATGCTCACAAAATCGGCCATTAGGCCGCGATGTCTTCGAGTCAATAAGTTAGGCCTCATAAAACTGCACTAAACCCGGATGACATTCTAAGCTGCAGCCTTATGGCGGATGAGACATCAGCCGTAGATCAGACGGTGCACAATTTCCACTTTTCTGGCCTGGATATTCAGGCTTTGTTAAGCCCGAGTACAAAAGGGGAGGGAAACGTAAAAGTCAATGGGATCAAACGTGTCATGGTATGGTGATCTTATACAATACGAGGCGAGAACAGATATACGAAATCAGTGGCGGCGGAATGGGGAAAGTTCCCTCCTCTAAACTCGGAGGAAACTGGAGGTGAAAACAGTGCGCCGCCCCTGGTTAGTGTCACCGCATAAACGATGCAAGAGCGAATTTCAAAAACGCGCCAGTCAATACATGGACAGGTGGGCAGAAAAAGCCAATCTGATTTATGGGCATCGATATCAAGGGGAAACCAACCAAAATCCATTATGATTTTGTTTGATTTCGGCGTATTGTTGATATTCCGGTGGCTTTTCAGGCAGAAATAACGTGCCATAATGGCCCCATTGTGACCATGTGCGGTAAAATACGTCAAATTGTGGTTGGGAAAAAAACCACTCTCCATATGGTACGGAATTTGACTTAATGCGCCGTTGGGCAAGTACGGACTTTTTGGCGCAAAGTCGTTCAGACATGTGGGTGAGACACGAAACTTCATTTCGTTTGTGATCCCTTTTTAGGACGCCCGCTCCGCCACTCCTTTACCGACCATCACCGACCATTGAAGCCCATAGATCCAACACTCAGTACAACGAACAAAGCCGTTTGTACAAAAAGCCCAAAAAACGCTGCTGAGATTTCGCAAAAGCGCAATAAAATTACGTCTAAAGGACGTGCAAATCGAACTGAAGAACCAGATCTTATCGCATTTCCTAAGCTTCTAGGACAGATTCTTCTTCTTCACCCTGTTTTCATCTACTCCTGGACATAGGCCTCTTCCACCTTTTTCCACCGCTGTCTGTCCTGAGCACTCAGAATCAAGTTCTTGCCTGCCTTCCTCTGGATTTCATTCCTCCACCTTGCTGGTGGTCGCCCCCACACTTCGTCCAGTTTCTCTGGGTCGTCACTACATTGGTGACATCAACGACTCTAGTTGTGTCTCGGATGATCTCGTTCCTAACCCTCAAGCTGCTCCCCAGCATCGCACGTTCCATTGCCCGTTGATACACTCTTAGGTCTTTTGGAAGTTCATTCCCAGGTCCACGGACCCCGAAGATTCCTCCAGCTATCTCAGTGTGAGTCCAAGAAGTCCAGAAACCTCCCATAGATATTGATGCCTTTCCTCTTCCATGTCCGGTTTTTAAACACGTCCTGTAGCGCCAGGGTGGACAGTCTTGGCGAGGTAGTATGGCCTTGTCTAACTCCTCTTTTAATGGGGATCCTCCCGGTGACTAAGTCTTCCCCGGCTTTAACGTGGAGAGTGGCATGTTCATATATATCTCTGATGAGGTTCGAGTATCTTGAGTCAATCCTCCCATCGTCCATCTCATATAGAACTGCCCAGACCTCCATAGAATCGAAACCTCAGCATTTCTCCATGCTTCTCGAATCCTTCCTTCTTCGAGGCACTTGTTAAAGAGAGTGAGCAGTGCCTAGTCTAGAGTTTCTCCTCCAGTCTTCAGCATCGCACTCGTCAGTTGGTCTTCTCCGGCAGCTTTCCGATTTCTCATCTGTTATTATGCTCGGAATCGACATTCTGGACCACTCGACCTCTGTGTTCGTCGAGATAGTCAGGTTCTGGTACTGACTGGCTGTATAGTCTCCCATAGAAATTCTCGATGATCGCAACAATTCCGCCCTTTTAGCGCAAATTTTGGTTTTGGTACTATGGCTTTCTGAAGCTCGTCTGAAAAGCACCATTTGAGGCTTCCAAATGCAGACATCCGTAGACGATGGCAACAAGATCGGTTCAGACTTTTTGCGAATTTGGTTCCATTCGGGCAAATGGTTCCTTCATAAATCATTTTTTAAATTTCGATTTTTTGCGCGACCTTTTGGTTTTGCTCCATGTTCTTTTGAAGCTCCTCTCTAACGAGCCGTGTGATATTTCTAAATGAGGATCTCAAGTATCGATAGAGGAAGCTTCGGGTTGCGAAAGGTGTAAATTTGGTTCCATTTAAACCGGTGGTTCCTTCATAAATCATTTTTTAAATTTCGATTTTTTTGCGCGAATTTTTGTCTTTGCACTATGGTCTTGTGACGCTTGCCTCTAAGGAACCGTTTGATATTTATAAATGAGGATCTCCTTTGTCGATAGAGGAAGCGTCAGATTACCAAAGCTGTGAATTTGCTTCCATTCCCACTAGTGGTTCCTTCATAAATAATTTTTTTATTTAAATTTTTTTGCGCGACTTTTTGGTTTTGCACCATGCTCTTCTGAAGTTTGTCTCTAAAGAACCCTTCGAGATTTCTCAATAAGGACCTAATGTGTCGATAGAGGAAGCGTCAGGTTACCAAAGCTGTGAATTTGCTTCCATTCCCGCTGGTGGTTCCTTCATAAATAATTTTTAAATTTCGATTTTTTTGCGCGATTTCTTGTTTTTGCAACATGCTATTCTGAAGCTCGTCTCTAAAGAACTGTTTGACGTTTCTAAACGAGGATCTCATGCATCGATAGAGGAAGCTTCCGGTTACCAAAGGTGCGAATTTGCTTCCATTCCCACTAGTGGTTCCTTCATAAATAATTTTTTTATTTCAATTTTTTTGCGCGACTTTTTGGTTTTGCACCATGCTCTTCTGAAGTTTGTCTCTAAAGAACCCTTCGAGATTTCTCAATAAGGACCTAATGTATCGATAGAGGAAGCGTCAGGTTACCAAAGCTGTGAATTTGCTTCCATTCAAGCTGGTGGTTCCTTCATAAATAATTTTTTAAATTTCGATTTTTTTTGCGCGACTTTTTGTTTTTGCACCTTGCTCTTTTGGAGCTCGTCTCTAAAGAACTGTTCGACGTTTCTAAAGGAGGTTCTCATGCATCGATAGAGAAAGCTTCCGGTTACCAAAGGTGCGAATTTGCTTCCATTCCCACTAGTGGTTCCTTCATAAATAATTTTTTATTTCAATTTTTTTGCGCGACTTTTTGTTTTTGCACCATGCTCTTCTGAAGCTCGTCTCTAAAGAACTGTTCGACGTTTCTAAATGAGGATCTCATGCATCGATAGAGGAAGCTTCCGGTTACCAAAGCTGCGAATTTGCTTCCATTCCCACTAGTGGTTCCTTCGTAAATAGTTTTTTTTATTTCGAGTTTTTTGCGCGACTTTTTGTTTTTGCACCATGCCCTTCTGAAGCTCGTCTCTAAAGAACTGTTCGACGTTTCTAAAGGAGGTGCTCATGCATCGATAGAGGAAGCTTCCGGTTACCAAAGGTGTGAATTTGTTTCCATTCGAAGATGTAGTTGTTTCATAATTAATTTTTAAAGTTTGGAACTTTTAGAAACGCCTCTCTGAGTATAAAGAGTTTAAGTCTGTTGGAGCTTTTGGTGCCAACTTTGAGTCATTTTGAGAAACTTTCCGGAATTCTCTTTCTACAAGTTTTTGACCCTCTTACGCCAGCTTTTCACTTGTAAAGAGTTGAAGTCAATCGATCTTTCAAGGTTTACTTGACATACTTTTAAAAAAGCGCTCTTTCAGACTAGAACAGGAAGAATTTTTCAACCGTCTCTTTGAATCCAAAGAGCTGGAATCCGGATGAAACTTTTGCAGCTAACTTAGCAGCATTTGAAAAAACTGGCTGAACTGTTCTTCTCCCTAGTTTTCATAGAAGCTGTGAACTCTCCTCAAGTAGAAAAGTTTCACTTTTGAGTGATTGTGAAGGAAAACCTCTCGTTTGTTCATTATTTAAAAAAATCTCTCTTTTGAAAACCATCGGAAAATTTAGGTTTTGCAAGGTTTCGTCAAAGCTTTCGACTCTTCTTATCCAGAATAGCTCGAAATTGGGTTCTCTGAGTGCAAGAAAAAACTTGTCTCTAGTTGAAGTCTGATTGGGCGCTAAATGAGAGGCAAAAGCGTCTTTCAAGTATGAAAAATCAAAGCTTCGATGGCCTTTTGGCACGGAAATTTAGTTTTGGAAGTTTGCTTAGTAGCTCTGAGAAAACTCCAATCTTTTACACTTGAGATACTGAAAACTTCTCTTTTGAAACCATCGGTTCAGGCCACTTTTAAACCAGAATCTGAAGCCTTCAAAAAACTTACAGAATCTTCATTTCTTCCCCTGTCAATAGAATAAAAGAGAAATATTGAGATATTCATAGATGAGAATGTTTGAAATTCGCTAATGCCTTGAAGAGATGCGGTGCTTTTCCGGTTGAAACACTGCGTTTCTATTGCAGATTGCAGACTCTCCTGCAGGAGAGAGATCTTCGGGCTTAAGTAGCCAATAAAAACGAATCCTTGCGCGAGATGTTGGCATCTTTTCTGAGTCTTTTGGGCTCAATTTGTCGAATTAGTGCGGATTAATAACACCAAACGGATTGCCTGAACTTTAAGCTGCACATTTCCAAACGCAGCTGAAACATGATGTAATTTTTTAAGCCATCTATTTCAGAGATTAAAGGGGGCTTTGCCTATGGCCCAAATTTATTGATGGCCCACACGTGCTTAAGAGGATAACACTTCACTTTGATACGTTCTCCAGACGGCGATCGGGCTGATGGCTGGTTTCTGGCCCAGCAAATGCAGATTTGGTTGTACAGACCGTCTGAAGTGGCTGGATAAGGTGTGAACTTGGCGCAATCATTCCCGAATGTTTTCGGCCCCCCATCCAGGCACATGTGGATGTTTATTTTCGTCACGTTCATAACTTTTGAGTAAACAGCGTTAAGCCGGAAAATTATGCGCCCAAATCCTACCGGTGGCTCAACTAGAAACATGCCATTAATTCGAAAAATTTGCTGCTCCTAATGCGATACAAAGTGGAAACATATATCTTAGGGGATGTCGTCTTCGTCGGATACGACCCACATCCGATCCCGGTGTTGGACAGATGTTTTCACCGATTCTTCATTCTCCTTTAGGATCCGAAAGATTCATATTCAAAACGGCGTTTTACCTGGCAATTTCCCATTAGTCAATTACTCAATTAGTCGATTATAATGAGGAAATCATGTGGAAAATTGGCTTGAAGCGCACGTTAACTCCTCCACGTTTTGTGCATCTAGTCAGCCCGGTAATAAATGACTTGTATGGAAAACTTAATGGAAACATCAACCCGCCTGTTTGTTCAGGACTGGCGCACCTTTGAACTTGAAAAATTCGAATGTATAACAGCGAACTTCCGCTGATCAAACCGTGTAGAGAGCGACAAGCAACGAGTAATTTATTTGTTTTTTCAATGGGAAATCGGCTCGAATTTGAAAGCAACTAATCGAGGGAGCAGATTTCGGATTCATTAGTTGCTCGCTTTAGCTATCAAGTAATTTATTTTTCACCAAACGTAATTTATCTTACTTGCGTGAAGTAATTTATTTGAACGGAGGCAGGATTTTATGCGTTTGGTGCGAACAAGTGCAAATGCCAGCAAGTAATTAAACAGTCGCTTACTGGAGGGAGCTGTTTTCTTGTTTTAATCTCCCCGAAGTAATTTTATTGCAAGTAATCTAAAAATCTACGCAAAATTTCCCAGATATTTCTGGGGATTTTCAAGTTATTGCTCAATTGGACTGTTGAAAGCAGCAACGATATTCAGAACATTCAAAAAGCGTCTCTTGAAGTAATTTATTTCAAAATTACTCGAGTAAGTTACTTGCAAGTAATTTCACTGGGTTTTTCCTTGCTTAAAACGGAAACTTTTATAGTTGATTAAGTGAGTGCTTTTGCATTGAAGCTTTCCTTGATTGTTGCATTTCATAAGTAATTTAATTGCAAGTAATTTATCACAATTATGTACGGAGTACAACATGGCAATTGTCAACAATTCCCTGCCTCACAAATTTGAGTAATTTGTTGCGTAAAATTTAGTTTAATCAGTAATTTATTAAATAAGTAATTCATTAAGTAAGTAATTGGAAATATTCGAAGCTTTAAACAGCCAGTCGTGATTACTTTCGATTTATTACATGGAAACGTGAACTGACTAATTAAACTATGGCTCAATTTGAGATGATTTCCCGTTTTTGCATCGTGAAATTGTACGCAGTAAGTTACTTGCAAGTAATTTATTGCGTTTTTCTTTGCCTGAAAAGGAGTCGTTAACAGCTGATTAATTAAGTGCTTAGCTGCTTTTCAGTTGGGTTTGATTATGTTAAGTTCCACTAAAAACTAATTTACTTCTTTACTTCAAGGTGTCGACACACAACACACATTGATGAAAGAATGGGAAGTAATTGATGTTCAATTCGATAGAAACTCCCCATGTTCAAGTCATTTATTGGTAAGCTGGATGATTTTGGCAGCAGATTTCGCCTGGTGGTAAGTAATTTATTTTAAAGCCCAATTTTTACGAAAATATGTCTGTTTAACCGCCACTCACTTAACAAGTAATTTATTGGTTTTTTCAACCGGAATCGGTTCAAATTGAAAGGCAACTAATCGAGCGAAAGCTTGTGCACTCATTCCTTGCTTGCTTCAGCTTCAAAGTAATTTATTTTCAAGTAATTATTTCATTGCCAAATTCAAATAGCTTGTTGCCAGCTGAAGACAATAATCTACCGTAAAGTGAGGCTTGTTTGTTCGGCCATTACGTTGTTAAGTAACTTATTTCAATTACTGACTTTGTACTGTGTACTTTACCTCACAAGTTTGAGTAATTTATCCCGTCAACGTTAGTTTAACCAGTAATTTTTTGAGTAATTGAAGATACTCGCAAGCTTGAATGTGAAGTTGCACCCAGTAAGTTACTGGCAAGTTATTTTATTGCGTCTGTATTTGCACAGTGGATTAATTGAGCGTTTTGCTGCTCAAAAATTCGCCACAAAAGACGTGAAAGCAGTAATTTGGGTTTGACTATGGTAAATTTCCTATAAAAGTAATTTACTGCATTACTTCAAGCTGTATTTTATTATTATTTTATCTTTATTTGGGAACTCGCTTTAGAAAGCAAGGTGCAAAAACAAAAAGGCGCGCAAAAAAGTGGAAATTTAAAAAAATATTTATGAACGAATCACCGGCGGGAATCGAAGCAAATTTGCAGCTTGGGTAGCCTGAAGCCTCCTCTATCGACACATGAGATCCTCATTTAGAAATGTCGAACGGTTCTTTAGAGACGAGCTTCAGAAAAGCATGGTGCAAAAACAAAAAGTCGCGCAAAAAAATCGAAATTAAAAAAATTATTTATGAAGGAACCACCCGTTTGAATGGAATCAAATTCACACCTTGGCTAACCTGAAGCTTCCTCTATCGATACATAAGGTTCACATTTAGAAAGGTCACACGGTTCTTTGGAGACGAGCTTCAGAAAAGCATGGTACAAAAACCAAAATTTGCGCTAAAAAAGTCCAAATTTGAAAAATTGCGTATGACGACACCACTTCCTTTAATGGAACCAAATTGATCAAAAATTTCAACTGAGCTCTTTGCAATCGACTTCTGAGGTCCACATTTCAACGTCTCAAATGGTTATTTGGGAACTTGCTTCAGAAGAGCATGGTGCAAAAACAAAAAATCAATCTATAACAATTCAAACTTCAAAAATTAATTATGCAGGAACCATTTGCCCGAATTAGACTAAATGCACAGAATATAGAGCTGAGGCTTTCTTCAGTCGAGTTCTGGGCTCAATCTTCGGTAGTTTTAAATGGTTCCTTAGAGACGAGCACGAGGAGAGCATAATGCAGAAACGGAAAATTGCGGAAAAAGTCCCAAAATTCAAAAATTGATTTCGAAGGAACCACTCACTCAAACGGAAATGCATCCATAATCCAAGTTAACTCAAGTTTCCTCTATCGGTTGCTCATGCCTCGATTTGAAAGTCTCAAACCTTTCTTTAGAGACAAGCTTCAGAAGCGCCTGGTGCGAAAACCAAAAACCGCGCCAAAAAAGCCCAAACTTTAAAAATTCATCCTGACCGCACGACTTGCCTGAATCGCACCAAATTCACCCCAAAATATAGTCTGGGCTTTTCTAAATCGATCACTCGGGGCCGAATTTGCAAGTCTCAACTAGTTCTTTAGAAACAAGCTTCGAACGGTCATGGCGCAAAAACAAGAAAACCTGCAAAAAGCTTCCACATTTTCAAAATGAATTATCAAAGAACCACAGACTCAAATGAACCCCAGTTTGCACCACGAGTAAACTGAAGCCTCCTCAATCTACTGCTGATGTCCACATTAGAAAGTGTAAAATGGTTCTTTTGAAACGAGCTTTAGAAGAGCGTGGTGCGGATTGAAAAAGCTCGTCCAAACAATCCAAACTTTAGACATTCATTCTGAGGAAACCACTTGTTGGAATGGACCCAAATTCACATCTCAATGACTCAGAGTTCCAGAGACCAAAAGCTCCAACAGACTTTACCTCTTTATACTACGAGAGGCGTTTTATAATTAATTTTGCGACGTAAAACTGGGATTTCTCAATTTTTCTTTCTTCTTTTCAATTCTCAATTCTTTTACTGCAATTTCCAGCCTGAAAAGTGGGAGATTGAACTTGAACTTCCACCAAAGTTCTTCAGTAAATTCCAACCGCTTTTTCATCTAGTCGTTCACTAATAAAACAACAGCTAAATTTCTCACAGAAAGTGGCTCAAGCTGAAAATTTCCAGCTTTGTTAAGGACCGAACAACGGTGACAAATGTGATCCGTCCACCTGCCAAGCCCCAAAATCGGGCATTTAAAGGGTTTTAACTGCGACTGGTGACATGTTGTACAATAATTTACGAACATCGTTCGATGATGGTGTTGATAAAGTCCCAAGCGTGTTTATCGGATTCCGGTTGATACCGTCGACTGAAGAAAAACAGTCAAGTCCCCAAACAGTGCCGTTTGTCACGTTTTGTTTTTCGTCTATTTCCAGAAAGTTCTTCCCATTTTTTCCCAGTTCCACGAAAAGT
Source organism: Dendroctonus valens (assembly GCA_024550625.1). Classification (NCBI taxonomy): domain Eukaryota; kingdom Metazoa; phylum Arthropoda; class Insecta; order Coleoptera; family Curculionidae; genus Dendroctonus; species Dendroctonus valens. The sequence continues at coordinate 86,623 of JAJTJO010000100.1, forward strand.
TAGGGCTTAATTTTAAGCAGCGGAGAAAGGAAGTGAAGTTAACAACTTCCATATCGCCCCCAGCAGGACCGACACCCTCTCACTGAAGACGTTAATTAGGAAATCGCGTTCGCTGAAGACCCAATTTGTTTGGATGTCAGCCGAGCAGATTAATGGTCCGTGATGGTACTTTTGGTACTGGCTAGACTGGGCCTGGTTGGTTGTGCTGCTCGCATATAAAACCCCAAATAGAATCCAGTTTTAAAATCGCACCCGCTTGCCATAAGTCAAAGTCGACCGTACATTTCCAACGAATTAATCAAAGCCGCATAGTGTCACTCCAGTGCCGGATTACAATATTTTGAAAGGCGGCCGTAAATTGTTTCGTTTTCTTCCAAGAAGCCGGCTTCTATATATTCATAAGGCGAAGACAGGTGGCTGAGGCCATTTTTGACCGGGGGATTCTTCTGTTTGACCCATTGGGTTTCTGTTTTTTTTTCGAGTTGTTATTGCATGGTTCTAGAAGATTTTCCGGTGCGAAATTTCTTGGCCCAAGAATCAGCTCGTGAACAACTTTCCAACATATTTTCAGAGTTCAAAAATTCAGACTGACATAGCCACGTGCTAAAATGGAACCAAATTCGCACCACACCTCAAATGAAGTCCTCCCTATCAAAAACCAACCGATACCTCTGGTGGTTCTTCCGTGAGGTTCTTCAGAATATTACGGTGCACAAAAGAAAAATCGCGCATGAAAATTCCAAAGTTTTAAATTACTTATGCCAGAACCCTCTAGTTGACTGCAACCAAAATCACACTCCGAATAAACTGAAGCTTCCTCTATCGATTTCTGTTATTCACATTTGGCAGTCTCGAATGGTTCTTAAGAAACGAGCAGTAGAAGAACATGAAGCAAAAACGGAAAATTGCGCAAAATAATTCCAAACTTCTAAAATTGATTATGAAGGAACCACTAGCTCGAATGGAACCCAATTCACTTGTCATGTAACTTGAAGCCTCCTCTCTCTATTTCTGTTGTCCACATTCGACAGTCTCGAATGGTTCTTAAGAAACGAGCAGTAGAAGAACATGATGCAAAAACGAAAAATTGCGCAAAAAAATTCCCAACTTCTAAAATTAATTATGAAGGAACCAGTTGCTCGAATGGAACCCAATTCACTACCCTTGTAACTTGAAGCCTCCTATCTCTATTTCTGTTGTCCACATTCGAGAGTCTCGAATGAGTCTTAAGAAACGAGCAGTAGAAGAACATGATGCAAAAATGAAAAATTGCGCAAAAAAATTCCAAACTTCTAAAATTGATTATGAAGGAACCACTAGCTCGGATGGAACCCAATTCACTTGTCATGTCACTTGAAGCCTCCTCTGTCGATTTCTCTTGTCCATATTTGGCAGTTTCGAATGGTCCTTAAGAAATGAGCAGTATACGAACATGATGCAAAAATGAAAAATTGCGCAAAAAAATTCCAAATTTTTAAAATTGATTATGGAGGAACCATTGGCGCGTATCGAACCCAATTCACTCATCATGTAACTTGAAGCCTCCTCTGTGGATTTCTGTTGTTCACTTTTGGCAGTATCGAATGGTTCTTAAGAAACGAGCAGTAGAAGAACATGATGCAAATACGACAAATTGCGCAAAATAATTCCAAATTTCTAAAATTGATTATGAAGGAACCACTCGCTCGAATGGAACTTAATGCACTACTCATGTAACTTGAAGCCTTCTCTCTCTATTTCTGTGGTCCGCATTCGACAGTCTCGAATGGTTCTTAAGAAACGAGCAGTAGAAGAACATGAAGCAAAAACGAAAAATTGCGCAAAATAATTCCAAACTTCTAAAATTGATTATGAAGGAACCACTCGCTCGAATGGAACCCAATGCACTTCTCATGTATCTTGAAGCCTTCTCTCTCTACTTCTGTTGTCTGCATTCGACAGTCTCGAATGGTTCTTTACAAACGACCATTAGAAGAACTTGAAGTAAAAACCAAAAATTGCGCAAAATAATTCCAAATTTCTAAAATTGATTATGAAGGAACCACTAGCTCGGATGGAACCCAATTCACTTGTCATGTAACTTGAAGCCTCCTCTGTCGATTTCTCTTGTCCATATTTGGCAGTTTCGAATGGTCCTTAAGAAATGAGCAGTATACGAACATGATGCAAAAATGAAAAATTGCGCAAAAAAATTCCAAACTTCTAAAATTGATTATGGAGGAACCACTGGCGCGTATCGAACCCAATTCACTTATCATGTAACTTGAAGCCTCCTCTGTGGATTTCTGTTGCTCACTTTTGGCAGTATCGAATGGTTCTTAAGAAACGAGCAGTAGAAGAACATGACGCAAAAACGAAAAATTGCGCAAAAAAATTCCAAACTTCTAAAATTGATTATGAAGGAACCACTCGCTCGAATGGAACCCAATGCACTACTCATGTAACTTGAAGCCTTCTCTCTCTATTTCTGTTGTCCGCTTTCGACAGTCTCGAATGGTTCTTAAGAAACGAGCAGTAGAAGACCATGATGCAAAAACGAAAAATTGCGCAAAATAATTCCAAACTTCTAAAATTGATTATGAAGGAACCACCAGCTCGAATGGAACCCAATTCCCTTGTCATGTAACTTGAAGCCTCCTCTCTCTATTCCTGTTGTCCGCATTTGACAGTCTCGAATGGTCCTTAAAAAATGAGCAGAATACGAACATGATGCAAAAATGAAAAATTGCGCAAAAAAATTCCAAACTTCTAAAACTGATTATGGAGGAACCACTGGCGCGTATCGAACCCAATTCACTTATCATGTAACTTGAAGCCTCCTCTGTGGATTTCTGTTGCTCACTTTTGGCAGTATCGAATGGTTCTTAAGAAACGAGCAGTAGAAGAACATGATGCAAAAACGAAAAATTGCGCAAAAAAATTCCAAACTTCTAAAATTGATTATGAAGGAACCACTAGCTCGAATGGAACCCAATGCACTACTCATGTAACTTGAAGCCTTCTCTCTCTATTTCTGTTGTCCGCTTTCGACAGTCTCGAATGGTTCTTAAGAAACGAGCAGTAGAAGACCATGATGCAAAAACGAAAAATTGCGCAAAATAATTCCAAACTTCTAAAATTGATTATGAAGGAACCACCAGCTCGAATGGAACCCAATTCCCTTGTCATGTAACTTGAAGCCTCCTCTCTCTATTTCTGTTGTCCGCATTTGACAGTCTCGAATGGTCCTTAAAAAATGAGCAGAATACGAACATGATGCAAAAATGAAAAATTGCGCAAAAAAATTCCAAACTTCTAAAACTGATTATGGAGGAACCACTGGCGCGTATCGAACCCAATTCACTTATCATGTAACTTGAAGCCTCCTCTGTGGATTTCTGTTGCTCACTTTTGGCAGTATCGAATGGTTCTTAAGAAACGAGCAGTAGAAGAACATGACGCAAAAACGAAAAATTGCGCAAAAAAATTCCAAACTTCTAAAATTGATTATGAAGGAACCACTCGCTCGAATGGAACCCAATGCACTGCTCATGTAACTTGAAGCCTTCTCTCTCTATTTCTGTTGTCCGCATTCGACAGTCTCGAATGGTTCTTAAGAAACGAGCAGTAGAAGAACATGAAGCAAAAACGAAAAATTGCACAAACTAATTCCAAACTTCTAAAATTGATTATGGAGGAACCACTGGCGCGTATCGAACCCAATTTACTTGTCATGTAACTTGAAGCCTCCTCTATGGATTTCTGTTGCTCACTTTTGGCAGTATCGAACGGTTCTTAAGAAACGAGCAGTAGAAGAACATGTCGCAAAAACGAAAAATTGCGCAAAAAAATTCCAAACTTCTAAAATTGATTATGAAGGAACCACTCGCTCGAATGGAACCCAATGCACTACTCATGTAACTTGAAGCCTTCTCTCTCTATTTCTGTTGTCCGCATTCGACAGTCTCGAATGGTTCTTAAGAAACGAGCAGTAGAAGACCATGATGCAAAAACGAAAAATTGCGCAAAATAATTCCAAACTTCTAAAATTGATTATGAAGGAACCACCAGCTCGAATGGAACCCAATTCACTTGTCATGTAACTTGAAGCGTCCTCTCTCTATTTCTGTTGTCCGCATTCGACAGTCTCGAATGGTTCTTAAGAAACGAGCAGTAGAAGACCATGATGCAAAAACGAAAAATTGCGCAAAATAATTCCAAACTTCTAAAATTGATTATGAAGGAACCACTAGCTCGAATAGAACCCAATTGACTTATTATGTAACTTGAAGGCTCCTATATCCATTTCTGTTGTCCACATTTGGAAGTATCGAATGGTCCTTAAGAAACGAGCAGTAGAAGAACATGATGCAAAAACAGAAAATTGCGCAAAAAAATTCCAAACTTCTAAAATTGATTATGAAGGAACCATAGCTCGAATAGAACCCAATGCACTACTCATGTAACTTGAAGCCTTTTCTCTCTATTTCTGTTGTCCGCATTCGACAGTCTCGAATGGTTCTTAAGAAACGAGCAGTAGAAGAACATGAAGCAAAAACGAAAAATTGCACAAACTAATTCCAAACTTCTAAAATTGATTATGGAGGAACCACTAGCGCGTATCGAACCCAATTCACTTATCATGTAACTTGAAGCCTCCTCTGTGGATTTCTGTTGCTCACTTTTGGCAGTATCGAATGGTTCTTAAGAAACGAGCAGTAGAAGAACATGACGCAAAAACGAAAAATTGCGCAAAAAAATTCCAAACTTCTAAAATTGATTATGAAGGAACCACTCGCTCGAATGGAACCCAATGCACTACTCATGTAACTTGAAGCCTTCTCTCTCTATTTCTGTTGTCCGCATTCGACAGTCTCGAATGGTTCTTAAGAAACGAGCAGTAGAAGACCATGATGCAAAAACGAAAAATTGCGCAAAATAATTCCAAACTTCTAAAATTGATTATGAAGGAACCACCAGCTCGAATGGAACCCAATTCACTTGTCATGTAACTTGAAGCGTCCTCTCTCTATTTCTGTTGTCCACATTCGACAGTCTCGAATGGTTCTTAAGAAAGGAGCAGTAGAAGAACATGAAGCAAAAACGAAAAATTGCGCAAACTAATTCCAAACTTCTAAAATTGATTATGAAGGAACCACTAGCTCGAATGGAACCCAATTCACTTATCATGTAATTTGAAGTCTTCCCTCTCGATTTCGGAGGCCACATTTGGCTCTCTCGAAGGGTTCTTAAGAAAGGAGCAGTAGAACATCATGCTAAAACATAAAATCGCGCAAAAAAATTCCAACCTTCCAAAATTAATTATCAAGGAACCACTCGCTTGAATGGAACCAATTTCACCTCTCACGTAAACTGAACCTTCCGCTATCAAGTTGATGTCTATCTGTGGAATTCTCTAATGGTTATTTGTGGACGAGCATTAGAAGTGCATAATCACGAAACGAAAAATCGCCCAAAAAAATCCGAGACTTGAAAAATTAATTATAGAGGAACCACTGGCTCGAATGGAACCAAATTTGCACCGCAAGTCAATTAAGGCTTTCTCTATCGAGTTCTCGTTTTCCCGTTTAGAACTCGCGCATTGTTCTTTGGAAACGAGGACTAGAAGAGCATGATGCAAAAACAAAAATTGCGCAAAAAGTGTCTAAACCTGAAAAATTCATTATAAAGGAACCACTCGCTTGAATCAAACCAAGTTCACCTCTCATGTAAACTGAATGTTTCTGCATCGACTCCTGAGTTTGACATTAAGATGCCTTAAATGGTTCCTTAGATAGGACCATTAGAAAAGCATGATGCAAAATCGAAAAATCGCGCAAGAAAATCCAAACTTGACAAATTTATTATGAAGGAACCATTCGCTCAAATCGAACCAAATTCTCTTCTTATGTAAAAGGAAGTTGGCCCTATCGATCAGTGTGATACCCATGTAGAGGCCTGAAATAATTCTTCAGATCCCAGCTGTAGAAGAGCGCGGTGCGAATGCAAAAAAACGCCCAAAGCAAATCCGAAATTTAAAAATTAATTTTGAAGAAACCATTTGCTTCAATAGCACCAAATTCTCATCTGGAGTGAACTAGCGCTTTGTGCATCCGCTGCTGCTGATGTTTGCATTTTGAAGTCTTAAATAGTTTTTTTGAGAGCAGCGCCAGAAAAACAAAAAAACAAATTTCGAAATTTCCAAAATTGATCATCAAAACACCACCTGCTCAAATGAAATCGAGTTTGTAAGACATGTAAAATGAAGCCTCCTTTACACACCGCTGATATCCGCGTTTGGGAGTCACAAGAAGTTCCTCAGAGGCGCCCTTTAGAAGAGAGTGGTGCGAAAACAAAAAACTGCTCAGAAAAACGCAAACTTTAAAAATTCACTGTGAAGGAACCATTACTCGGGATGAAACCTAATTCACGCCTCGTATACACCGAAGGTTCCTCTATCGAACCCGGTTATCCGTATTTTGAGGCATCAACTGGTTATTTAGATATAGGCATTAGAAGCGCATGATACACATTCGAAAAATTGCGCCCAAAAATTGCAAACTTTAAAATTGCCTTAAGAAGGAACCATTGGATGGAATCGAACCAAACTTACATCGCAGGTACCCTGAAGGATCCTCAATCTATTGCGGGTAGTTGCATGTGGACACTGCAATCGGTTCTTTTGAGGCAAACATTCAAATAGCCTGATACACGCACGAAAAAACATCGCAAAAATCCCTCTCTAGCAGGAGCCATCAGTTCAGGTCAACTTCCAAGACCTTTGCAACAAACTCCCAAAGCGATTAGCATAACAATCCTCTGGACAGCTTTTGAATTTTTAAGGGCGCACTCGCTCGCAATATTAATTCCCGATTTTTCAGCATCCCACAAATAATTAATGGAAAGTTCATCAAACCCAATCCGGACGGGAATCCGGGGAAAGTTGGCGCAAACTTCCGCGCAAACCGGCAGAGAATAACTTCGGAAGTTGTAAAATTCGAGTCATACACGAGTCGATGTTAAATTTTAAGGTTTGATTTATCTAAAGTTGCCAGTAAGTAATAAGTGGTGTAAAGTTTTTATGGGCGTGCGGAAACTCGGAGAAACTTGCCACTAAGACGAAGGACTTTTCGCAGTTTTATCATTATCCGGGGAGGAATAATGCGCTCTGTAATGGACAAACTGACCTCACCCCATTTCATACAGAGGCCCCGATTGATATACTGGCTTTAATAATAAATCTGAGGGTTCTATTAAGGGCGACAGCCCTCACATTTCCGCCGCCTGTAACGATAATCCTTTGAAAATTATATTGGGGCTTTTATTCTTTAAGGCCAAGGGGTTGATCAGAAATCGGCGCCCGTTAATCAGCAGGATTTCGCCTGGAAACTTGCACATTTCATGTGTTAAAATGCAGGGTTTATTCGGTTCCGCTGCAGTTTATTGAGATATCAAATGTTCAATCAGTCGTTCCAGTTTATGGCAAAATCAATTCTTTGGCTTGAACGTGTCGCTCTCCTGGACTTTTCCAGCCACTAATATTGCAGTCCCCCATCCAAAGGCCATCCACTCGGCTTTTCGTAGTGCATCAGTTTCTCCATCTGTGACCCGAAAAACATCAGGGAAAAGGTTAGATGAGCGGCACTAATGACGGATTCGATATCTCTGGCCAATGGTGAAAACATATGGCCAGAGGATTCTGCATTTGACAATATTGTTCGAAATTTTGATGGTTTCAAGTTGCCTTTTTTGGATAACTTTTGAGTATTTTGCAACAGGCCGATTAAGGTGAGATTTTGGCGAAGTGGAGCTACATATTCTGGGATTGCGTTGTGGAAATTTCAAGTTCAAACCTGCCCTAGTTTAGGAGCTACCAGTGTTTTCTTAAGAGCGGCCCGTTTCACTGAGTAAAAGCCCAAAGTTGCCGACCTTTCAAAGTTTCACAGGTTTCCTTATGAGATGCACGTTTCAGTTTTTCCCCCATTTCAAGTTTGAGGGTTTTGAAAAACCCAAGTTCCATTAAACTCATTCTCTTGCAGAGTAAAGCTCAAATAAAGTCCCAGTTTAGGAGCTACATCTTTGCTTATGACCGCCACTTTTAGTGTTTGTTTCCAGTTCAAGTTTGCAGGTTTTTCAAAGTTTCAACTCCTTTCCGATTCAGGCTAGATTCAGGTAGAGTAAAACTGTCTATCTTGGCTCTACGATTTGAAAATTTCATGTCCAAACTTGTCCCAGTTTAATAGTTACCGAAGCTTTGATATAGACCGCACGATTCAGTGTCTTTTCCAGTTGAAGCAGTTTTTTGAAAAACAAAACTCTCGTCTGATTCAAGTGATATTTTGCTATCACAGAACTATGCCATTTGACAGCTCACAGCGAAAATTTCAAGATCCAACTTGTCCTAACTTGGGAGTTAGACATGTTTCTTCATGAGGGGCATTTTTCAACACTTCTGTCAGCTCAAGTTTGAAGGTTTAATAAAAATCAAACTCCACTGGGATTCAAATGAGAATCCGACAAAGTAAATATGCATGTTTTGGCACTTCGGTGTGAAAATTTCATGTTCAAACGTGTTGTGGTTTGGAAGTTACCGATGTGTTTTTATGAGCGGACGGTTTTCGTCCACCAGTTCATGTGTGACATTTTCAAGATTATGAACCATTTGAGATGCAATTAACTGCACCTCCGGGCACGGCACTGCTTGAGATTAATAAAGACTAAATTAAGTTAAAAACACAAATTTTTACACCCCTACCAGTGTCGTGCCCGAAGGGCTCGGCACAACATCACAACAAACATTTTGCTCGATTTACTTTGCAACTAACTATTCTTGACAAAGTTTTATGTAGAAGTGGTGCCGAGCCTTTCTCGCACGTCAGTGGTTGAGATTAATCAAGACTAGATTAAGTCAAAAATACAGATTTTACGCCCTTACCAGTGTCGTGCCCGAAGGGCTTGGCACAACTTCACAACAAGCACTTTTCTCGATTTGCTTGGCAACTAACTATTCTTGACAAAGTTTTATGTAGAAGTTGTGCCGAGCCCTTCGGGCACGACACTGCTTGAGATTAATCAATACTAAATTAAGTCAAAAACACAGATTTTACGCTCCTATCAGTGTCGTGCCCGAGGGGCTCGGCACAACTTCACAACAAGCACTTTTCTCGATTTGCTTTGCATACAGACGCTCTCGACGTAGTTTCGTGTGAAAGTTGTGCCGAGCCCTTCGGGCACGACACTGGTTGAGATTCATCAAGACCAAATTAAGTGAAAAACACAGATTTTACGCCCCTACCAGTGTCGTGCCCGAAGGGCTCGGTACAATATCACAACAAACACTTTGCTCGATTTACTTTGCGACTAAATATTCTTGATAAAGTTTTATGTAAAAGTTGTGCCGAGCCCTTCAGGCACGACACTGGTTGAGATTAATAAAGACTAAATTAAGTGAAAAACACAGATTTTTACGCCCTTACCAGTGTCGTGCCCGAAGGTTTCGCTCGACGTAGTTTCATGTAGAAGTTGTCCCGAAACCTTCGATCACGACACTGGTTGAGATTAATAAAGACTAAATTAAGTGAAAAACACAGGTTTTTACGCCTCAACCAGTGTCGTGCCTGAAGGGCTCTGCACAACATCACAACAAACACTTTTCTCGATTTGCTTTGCAACTAACTATTCTTGACAAAGTTTTATGTAGAAGTTGTGCCGAGCCCTTCGGGCACGACACTGGTTGATGTTAATAACGACTTAATTAGGTGAAAAACACACGTTTTTACGCCCCTACCAGTGTCGTGCCCTAGGGGCTCGGCACAACTTCACAACAACCACTTTTCTCGACTGACTTTGCAACAAATTTTGATGCAAAATTTATCAGGGCATTTTTGACAAAACAGATGTACTCAATTCCATCCCATTTGTCCCGGCAGTGGCTTTTGGAGGTTCCATGGAGTATCCATTGAGCGTCCCCCCCAATTTTTCTTCGTTTTTAATCTCGCGACTAAGGGAATTTTTAAGCGACTTTGCTTTACAAATGTCCTTCTAATTAGCCATGCTGTTTGACTCAGTTCGAGTCAGTTCTTCAGCTGTCGCTTGTACTGCTTATATTTGAGCCCACTATGCAGCGTTGCTATTCCTGCAGCGTCGGCTGGTTGTTCAACTCGATTCCTATTTGTTTCCAGCTTAAGGAGGGCTTTGGAGGAATGGAGCGAATGTCCCACTCGCACATTCCGCAATGTATCGCCATACGAAACGTGTGCAGACTTAATATCGTTTTTTTGCCGCTCTCTCCTTTATCGTGGAATCGTAAAGGGGTTACACTAATGTCTCGATATTGGGTTCTTGTGCGTGCCATCGGAACTGATATCAGGGGGGATCAGCCCGCTTATTCCCCATCCAATCCAGCTGGATCCTTTTGGATATTTGCCTTCAAAACATCCGGCTGCTGTTAACAGAGTCGACCAGCATTAAGCCTGGTTCGTGAGTGGAATTCTTCGTTAAACGGCCCTTCTTTGTGTGTGAGGTAGACGAAGCTAGTCCCCGCCCAAAACGTACGTCCAAAGCTCGACCGCCCGATTTTTCGATTATCAACCGGACGCTTCCTTCTCGCATAATCTGAATGAGGCTGGTCCTTGTGAAAATGTCCGCATCCGATGTGTAAACCACTTTGTAGAGAGTTGACGGTTTCGAACATTCCACATCGATTTCAAATGAAATTCAATCAAATTTCCGTCAAGTGTGGGTGGGCCGTCACCAAAACTGGACGAACGAAAATTTGATCCTTTTACTGCCGATGGAATGTGCCCTTGTCAGTTGCATTAACAAAGGGCCTGCGCCTCGACTTACCTATTTGTAACGGGAGTCTGGACTTTGATGTCGGCTCCAAAATGGAATTCCTCGGCCGGAGGCGGCGGCGGCAGCGGCAGCGGCGGCAGCGTCGGTTGAATTGAGGCGAGAAAGCGTCGATTTGCCTGGAAAAACACTCCACTCGCTTAAAAACACATTATGGCCGATCTAATAGACAGCCAAAAGCCCGCGCCTGCCGCAGTTATTAAAATTTACCGCATGTAATATGCAGGTGTAAATAAAACAAGCCGGGGCTATTAGGGGGGTGGAAATTATTTTCGAACCTCATCAGGTATTCAAATAATGGAGCCAGTTTGCTGTTGTTTTTTGCTCGCTGGCGAGTTTTTCAGTTTGCGCCAAAGTTTCCCCATTACCCGCAACTTCCGCCACACGAAAAATTCGATTAACCTTCGCGATATTCATTCATAATTAGGCCCCAGACTTGCGATAAACCAGACCATGTAAACTTTCCACTCCAACTGCAAAAAAGCATCCCATCAGGGAAAAAATCGCCTGAAATACTAGTGCCCGTGCTCTGAAGAAGCCGAGCTTAATGTGTATGGTGTACGTTATAGAGGAGGTGCGCCAGAACCCTTAGGTTCTGCTCTAACCATTCTCAAAAAATAATTTTTAAGCCACTGGGAGCTTGAACTAATTTGCCTTAAACCTGGCTTTTGACCCTAAAAACATGAATTTCTTTGCGCCATTTGGATATTCTTTTTATCGCGCTAATTTCGGCACCACTGGATGGTGCAGAATTTTAAGAGTTTTCACACAGGAAGCCAAAATTTCAAAGCAACCGTCAATTTAGGCGGTTTTTAGTGAACTTGCAACATCGGATCAAACATAAAGCGTTTTTCGTCATAACTCGAACATCATTTGAGCCGCAAAGCCCGTGTTCCTATCACTGAATATGGAATTAAAGAGTCCATGCATTAACCGGAACTTAAGTGAGGAAATTGGGCCAGGTTTTACATAAGGAGCGAGTTTTTAGCTTCACTCGTTAAGGTGCCAAAAAGATTAGGCCAAAATTTCATGTTGTGTCCACCCTTTTTGCTCATTTCTCAGGAAATAATAGAGCCAGAGCACTCATTTCTGCACTATTGTATAGAGCACTAAATGGCACATTTGGAAACTGCAGCATCGATTGAAAACTCTTGGAAGTTTCGACGGAAAAAAGCCCTAAAATCTCGCCGGCTTTTTCACCGTTTCTCAACAACTATTTGAGCTAAAGAGCCCGTTTTCCCATAGTTGGAAAGAGAATTTAAAGTCCGATTTAGTAAATGGAGCGCGTATGAGGAAATAGAGGCAGGTTTCACACTAAGAGCCAAATTTTAATGTCACACATTTAGGTGCAAGATTAGGCCAAAAATTGGCATGTTTTTCGCCACATTTTTGGTCATTTCTCAGGAACAGACCGAGCTGGAGCCCTCATTTCTACACCACTGTATAGAGCACTAAATGACACATTCACAAACTGAAGCATCCATTAAAAATGTTGGAAGTTTCAACGGAAAATGCCCTAAAATCTGACTTGTTTTTGAAAAGCGAAATCAAATGACGCCGGCTTTTTCAATGTTTCTCAGAAACTATCTGAGCCACAAAGCCCGTTTTACCATCGTTGGAAAGAGAATCGTAAATTTAACGTGGATAAGGAAATACGTGCAGTTTTTCCAGAAAAAGCTAAATTTTAATATCACACATTTAGATGCAAGATTGGGCCAAAATTTCATGTTTTCCGCCAGATTTTTGTTCATTTCTCAGGAACAGACCGAGCTGGAGCCCTCATTTCTACACCACTGTCTAGAGCACTAAATGACACATTCACAAACTGAAGCATCCATTAAAAAATGTTGGAAGTTTCAACGGAAAATGCCCTAAAATCTGACTTGTTTTTGAAAAGCGAAATCAAATGACGCCGGCTATTTCAATGTTTCTCAGAAACTATTTGAGCCACAAAGCCCGTTTTACCATCGTTGGAAAGAGAATCGTAAATCTAACGTGGATAAGGAAATACGTGCAGTTTTTCCAGAAAAAGCTAAATTTTAATATCACACATTTAGGTGCAAGATTAGGGCAAAATTCCATGTTTTCCGCCAGATTTTTGTTCATTTCTCAGGAACAGACCGAGCTGGAGCCCTCATTTCTACACCACTGTATAGAGCACTAAATGACACATTCACAAACTGAAGCATCCATTAAAAAATGTTGGAAGTTTCAACGGAAAATGCCCTAAAATCTGACTTGTTTTTGAAAAGCGAAATCAAATGACGCCGGCTTTTTCAATGTTTCTCAGAAACTATCTGAGCCACAAAGCCCGTTTTACCATCGTTGGAAAGAGAATCGTAAATTTAACGTGGATAAGGAAATACGTGCAGTTTTTCCAGAAAAAGCTAAATTTTAATATCACACATTTAGATGCAAGATTGGGCCAAAATTTCATGTTTTCCGCCAGATTTTTGTTCATTTCTCAGGAACAGACCGAGCTGGAGCCCTCATTTCTACACCACTGGGTAGCGAACTTAATGACAAATGTCCAAAAGGAAGCATCGTTTGGAAAATATTAGCAGTTTCGACGAAAAATACCCTGAAATCGCAAGAAAACTCTGTTTTTTGCGATTGTTTTTGAAATGCGTAATCAAATGACACCGGCTTTTTGACCCATGACCCCATGAGCTACAGAGCCCGTTTTCCCATCGTTGGAAAGAGAATTTGAAGCCCGATTCCGTAAATCTAACATGAATATGGAAATATGTGCAGTTTTTATACAAAAAGCTAAATTTTAATATCACACATTTTGGCCAAAATTCCACGTTTTTTTCCACATTTTTGCGCATTGCTCAGAAACAAATGGAGCTGGAGCACTCACTCTTTCGCCACTGGATAGAGCGCTAAATAGCGCATTCATGAGGTTGAAAATTTTGGCAGTTTTTCAAAAAATGTCATAATTTTAGGCAGTTTTGGCTTGTAATAGCTGGGGACTTGAAAGAAGAAACCTTAAACACTGCATCAATCCCAAAATTTTAGGGCTTTCGGTCTTGAACGTGTGGCTGTTTTGAGCAACTCGAAAAATTAAGACTTCAAGTTGCAATACCCATAAAAGAACTATTAAAGATTCTTGAAATGTGTTCATATCTCCGGTATGGCAGCAGGCAGGTACTTGAGATTTTGGTTAAAAATGAGCGAAATCTAGCGTTTAAAGGCAGTTTAGAGGCAGCTTGCAGGCTCAAGCCTGCAATAGAATTGACTTGTGCCGCTATTTCAGGCAGTGGATCAGTCTGGAACTTGAAATGTGCCTTGCTACTAAGTATTAGGACATTATTGGCTCCCAAAACCATTCCAAAAGTTGCAAGCAATTTGAAATACTACGCAGCATGCAAGAATGTCTTTATTAAATCTTCTGTTAGATTTTAATTCCTCCTGGCGAGTTGTAAATTTTAAGCAGATAAAATCCGTCACATAATGCATGCGGCTGGTTTACCAAACTGTATACAATGGGGGCCGTTCTAATACCATTATCGTATAAAATGCTTTATCCCATTCCAGTTCCAAGACTGAATTTATAAATATACATGCATAGAAGTTCGCTCCGCTCACTTCCCTTTATCGGCATAAATAAAGTTTCGAGACAGGAAATATGCAATATTTTGCGCAAAACCCTCTGCCCAAAAACTAGTCGATAATTCCGATTCCTCGGCGGCAATGTTCGAAAATGAAAGAACTTGTTAAAAGTAAAATGTATCTAGCGTGGCATCGGCTCTATAAGTTCTCCGATCGAATGGTGTGACACCCGATATAAACGACCATAAAAATTCCTTTAAACACCTGTGAATTGATGTAACCTGATACGGAGCCATAAAATAAATCAGCATTTTGAAAGAGCCAGCGATTGTCCATCGTTAGGTCGAACGTCTTCGTCTCGTCGTGTGGTAAAGTTCAAAAAGCAGAAGTTACGACTTGTTATCCGCAAATCCCCCAATAAGCGCGAGTTATGGAAACAATTTGCATTTTTATATTCGGAAATACAGCCATCTCGGGCTCGTTATTAGTCGCTTTCATTGCCACAAGTGCTTTCGTTGCGGTAAGGGAAAACAAGCGGCCATAAAGTGGGCGAAAAGGTGGCAATCGTTCAGGGAATCGGCGAGATTCGAATGGGGAAAATCAGCATATTAATCAACTTCAAAATGAAAAGTGGAAAGTTTGATCGGGGAAAAAGTGCGCTAAGTGAAACAGGCCAACTTAGTGCACATTTCCCAGATCTAAATATTCCAAGGCGATAAATTATGGAACGTGGCCCGTATATCAAATCGTTGCCATTTCAACATGCTACCTGAAAAATGCATTCACGACGTGCAGGCAGCGAATTTTGCCAGCAAAAACAGCAACAAATACTTAACACTTTTCCGACATTAATAAATTCACTGCCGCTTAATACTTTAATTTGCATTTCGCACGAAACATTCTATTTCGTCGTTTCTCACTTCGGCCCTTTCGGCCGTTTGTCTCGATCGTGAAATGCAAAAATCCATCCAAGATTGATTATTGCATGCAACGTTTATTTCTCCATTTTTTTCCTGCGGCTATAATTTTCAGCTCAGAACAATGCGGTTTTTTAGGCAGTTCTGAGCAACTCCAGTAGTAATCTTTGTGCGGCAGTCGATAGACAAAGCTTTACTTTATCTGTGGTGCAAATTTGGGTCCATTCCCGCTAGCAGTTTCATCATGAGCGATTGTTGAACTTTGGAGCGAGTAGTAGTAAACATCTTTATTTCTAAAAAAGGCTATCGACCTATCGGTCTTTCTGCCCTGGTCTTTGGAGCGATTTGGCTTGTGTTTTCATTTTTTCACTACACTGTTCTGAGGCTCTTCTGAAGCTGGCCGCTGAATAATCAGTGGAGTTATCGAAATACGGGCATAAAAATCGATCGAAGAGGCTTCAGTTCAGTTGATTTGCGTTGTGAATTTCGTTCTATTGGAGCAAGTGGTTTCTTCTTCAATTGTCTCTTCAGAAGTGCGTGTCTGAAGAACCATTTGATGCATAAGAATCTGGATGAAGGCAATCTATAGAGGAGGGTTGAGTTGACACGTTGTTGAACTTAAGAAAACTTTGGCTCGCGTTATCGGTTTGTCATGACGCTTTCCTGAAGCTTCCATCTGAATAATCAGTGGGGGATCAGAATGCAGGCCTCAGAAATCGATCGCAGAGGGTTCACGTTGCTTGCCTTGAGAATTTGGTTCTATTTCAGTGAGTGGTTCCGTCATAACTTTTCAGCACGATTTCTGATCTTTTGAGGTGCGTCTCCAAGAAAAATTATGAGAGAGTTTTGGATGTGGATATCATCAATCGATAGAGGAAGCTTCCGCCTCCTTGAGGTGTCAATTTGGAGCCATTAGCGCGTGCGGTTTTTTTCAAAATAATTTTTGAATTTTGGGTTTGCTTGAGCGTTTTTTTTATATTTGCACGGCGCTATTTTGAAACTTGTTTCTCTACGACCCATTTGAGGTTCAGACACGCGGATATCAGCAGTCGATGGAGAAAGCTTCAGTTTACTCACGGTGAGAACTTCGTTGGATTCGAGTTAGTTTCTTTTCAAAAATAATTTTTTTAATTTGGAGTCGTTTTGGTGTTTTTTTTTGTATTTGCACCGCGTTTTTTAAGGGTCATTTCTTAAAAACCTGGTGATATTTGATAGCGTGCACATCAGGATTTGGTCAACAAAGCGAGATGTCAATTCAGCCCCATTCGAGTTAATAGTTTCTTCAAAATTAGTTTTTAAAGTACGAAAATTTTTGGACGTTTTCTTGTTGTTGCCATTCGCTCTTTTAAAGCCTGTCTCTAAAACATCATTTAAGGCTGAACACAGTGAGGACCAGCAATCGATACCGGAAGCTTCAGTTGATTTGTGAAGCGAATTTGGTTCCATTTGCGCAGGTGGTTCCTTCACAATATTTTTTTTTAATTTTCATTTTTTGGACGGTTTTTTTATTTGCACCACGCTTTTCTATAACTCATTTCTTTTTGCACCTTGGTCTTCTGTAGCTCGGTTTCAAAGAACCATTTGAGGTTTCCAAATCGGGACATCAGGAGTCCATAGACAAAGCTTCAGCTTACTGGAGGTGTAAATTTGGTTCCATTTCAGCACGTGGTTCTTTCATAATTAATTTTTAAAATTTTGATTTTTTGCATTTTTTTGTTTGCACCACGCTTTTCTATAACTCATTTCTAAAGAACCATTTGAGACTTCAATAAGGCTGGGATCAGAAATCGATGCAGGAAGCTCCAGATTACTTTTGGTTGGAATTTGGTTCCATTTGAGCCGATGGTTCCTTCATAATCAATTCTGGAACTTTGAGGAGTTTGAGCGCGATTTTTTATTTTGCCAGCAAGCTCTCCTGGAGTGCGTCTCTGAAGAACGACTTGACGCATAAGAATCTGGGGATCAGAAATCCATATGGGAAGGTTCAGTTTACTTGTGCGTTGAATCCAGTAAAATTAATCTTAGTGGTTTCTGTATGGTCAAGTGTTAAGCTTAGGAATTTTTTTACCCGCGTCATCATTTCTTCATCAATTTTTTCTGAAGCTCGTCTGTAAAGAATCATCTGAGGCTTCCAAATGGGGGCATCAGGAATCAATAGTGGAAGCCTCAGCTTACTTGGAGCCTGAATGTGGTTCCATTGCAGTTACTGGTGCCTTCGCAACGAATTTTTGAAACCTGCAAATTTTGTCCGCGATTTGTCGCGCTTGTATCATTGCCGCCTAATGCCTGGTTCTGAAGAACCATTTTAAAGTTCCCAATGTGGACCTCGGGAATCGATAGAGGATCCCTCAGTTTACTTGTGGCGCAAACTTGGTTCCATCTGAGCTGATGGTTTATTTTGGAAGTTTGGAAATTTTTTGCACGTTTTTTTGTTTTTGCACCTTGGTCTTCTGAAGCTCGGTTTCAAAGAACCATTTGAAGCTTCCAAATAGTGACATCAGTAGTCGATAGACAAAGCTTCAGTTTACTGGATGTGTAAATTTGGTTCCATTTGAATACGTGGTTCCTTCAGAATTAATTTTTGAAACTTGCAAATTTTTTGCGCGATTTTTTGTACTTGCATTATGCTGGTTTAATGCTTGTTTCTAAAGAGGCGTTTGAGGTTTCCAAATACGGAGATCAGGAGTGGACAGAGGAAACGTCTGGTTAGGACATTTCAAACTTTCTTTTCTTTGGAGCTGGTGGTTCCTGCATAATCAATTCCTAAGGTTCGAAAAAATTTTAGGCAATTTTGTATTTTATCAGCAGGCCCTTCTCAAGTGCTTCTCTGAAGAACGAGCTGAGGCATAAAAATCCGAATGTGACCAGTGGATAAAAGAAGATTCTTTTGGATTGCGTGCTGAATCTAGTTTAATTGGTCTGAATGGTTTCCATATGATGAATTTTTAAACTTTGGAAAAATTTCACTCGCGTTATCATTTCTTCGTCACGCTCTTCTGAAGCTGGTCTTTGAGTAATCAGGTGAGGTATCCGCATGCAGGCCTCAAAAACCGACCGGAGAAGCTTTGCCTCATTTGCCTGCTAAGTTTGGCTCTATTTGAACGCGTGGTTCTTTTGTAATCAATTGTTGAATTTTGAGAAGTTTTAGGGTGATTTTTCAGTTTTCCACCCTGCTCTTGCAGGACCAGTTGAGGCTGGTGGCTTTCCGAGCAAATGTTGAACATCGGAAGGTTTTTGCCAGCATTTTCATCTCATCGTCACGCTCTTCTGAAACTGGCTTTGAAGATCATGAGGATTTTCTAATACGTTGGCTTAAAATCCCCAAGCCTTTGGCCGTTTGGATGTGGGGAAATTATTCAAAAAATGCCCGAGAAAATTTACGATCCCTAACCGTCATTAGAGTGAAGCGTGAATTTACGGAGCTGATGCTCCGAAAGAAAAAACGGCCGAAGGCATTCCATGGTTGGACATTTTTCTTGAATACCCGCAACCAACCACCTTGTCATCGAATTCCTTCGGTCCCAAATATGCCAATAAAGTTGGTGACGATTGAAACTCAGTAGCAGTCGGTCTTGTAGTGCGGTCTCTTTGATTTGGTTGACGGTCCGTTAATTTGCCCATGATGGACCATCGATTGGGCAATTAAGGTCAGTTCGAGCCGCATCGCCCGGTTTTCATTTGCCGGATTCCTGTCGCATAATATCGAGGCAACAAAGTAGTTAATTAATCCGAATAAGCGATGGAAATTCGAGAATTCAACACCGTCAGTCTGTCTTGCCGTTGAATGAAATCCTATTATTAATAATGGAGCGTTTCGCCTTACTAAGTCCTATAAGTTTCCGGCTGACTAGACTTGAACAAACTCTCAAAGGGAATCCGGAATTCGAAATTCAATTTAAGCACAATGTTGCTCAGTTATTTGCCTAAAGAAGCACTAATTACGGGTATGTCGCCCGCGTCTTCAGCCGTCTGCATGTGCATCTAATGAAATTCGCTTTGTCTGCATGGATTTGCATCCAGTTCGTTGCACATTTTTTCTGTGTGTCAGATTTAAGGCCCTTTTCATTGAACTGGTGTGAGGGTTGACCCAAAAAATTACACGAGTGACTTGAAGCCCAAGGGCGAGAGCGGGTTAAAAACCGATCCAATTTCAAACTTTGGCCTCTTCTGCCTCATTTGGCCGCAACTTCGGATGGATGTTGACATCGACTCTTCAGGGTGCCAACACGTTAACTCGACAATTGTGTCTTTAAGATTATTTCCATGCCTTTGCCCTGAGAGGAAACCTTCAAGCTTTACCGGCTGCATCGGTGTTGGCATCTTTCGGTTGAGTGGATTTGCACGAAAAGTTTCTGTTGAACAAAATAATTAATTATTAGTGACCTGCTTCCTTTATCGATTGCTAAAAATTGCATTCCGATGTCTTGAGCAGTGGCTCAGAAATGAGCTTCAGAAGAGCAAGGTGCTAAAAAAAACCGCGTTTATGGAACCACTTGCTCCAATAGAACCAAATTTACACTTTATATCAACTCAGGATTCATCTGTCGATTGCTGTTGTCTAGATTTGAAGATCCTATATGGTTCTGAGGAGACGAGCTTCAGAAGTGCGTGGTGCCAAAACCAAAAATCGCAGAAAAAATTTCCGGATTTCCAACACGAATTATCAAGGAACTACTTGATTAAATGGAACCAAATGCGCACCACAAGTCATCTAAAGATTCGTAAATTGATTGCTGATTTCCCGATTTGGGAACCTCAAATGGTTCTTCAGAGAAGAGCATTAGAAGAGCATCATGCAAAAACGAAAAATTTCGCAAAAACATCCCAAACTTCAAAAATGAATTCTGGAGGAACCACTGGCTTAAATGAAAACAAGTTTGCACCACAAGTCACCTGAGGCTTTGTCCATCGAATGCTGATTTTTTCATTTGGGAATCTCATTTGGTTCTTTAGAGACGAGCTTTAGAAGAGCATCATGCAAAAACGACAAATCCCGTAAAAACATTCCAAACTTCAAAAATTAATTATGAAGGAACCACTAGCTTGAATGGAACCACGTTTGCACCACAAGTCAACTAAAGTTTTGTAAAGCGATTGCTGATATCGCCATTTGGGAACCTCAAATGGTTCTTTAGAGACGAGCATTAGAAGCGCATAATGCAAAGACGAAAAATCCCGTAAAAACTGTCCAAACTTCAAAAATTAATTATGAAGGAACCGCTAGCTGAAATGGAATCAAGTTTGCACCACAAGTCGCCGAAGGTTTTGTAAATCGACTGCTGATTTCGTCATTTGGGCACCGCAAATGGTTCTTTAGAGACAAGCATTAGAAGCGCCTAATGCAAAGACGAAAAATCCCGCAAAAACATTCAAAACTTCAAAAATGAATTATGACGGAACCACTAGTTTCAATGGAACCACGTTTGCACCACAAGCCACCTAAAGCTTTGTAAATCGATTACTCATTTTCTCATTTGGGAATCTCAAATTGTGCTTTCGAGATGAGCATTAGAAGAGCATAATGCAAAAACGAAAAATTCCTTAAAAACATTCCAAACTTCAAAAATTAATTATGAAGGAACCACTTGCTTGAAGGGTACCAAGTTTGCACCACGAGCAATGTAAATCTTTGTCAATCGACTGCTGAGTTCCCCATTTGAAAATCTCGTTTAGTTCTTTAGAGACAAGCTTTAGAAGAGCATAATGCAAGAACAAAAAATTCCGTTGAAACTTTCCAAATTTCACAAATTAATTTGAAGGAACCACTAGCTGGAATCGAACCAAGTTTGCACCACAAGTTACCGAAGGCTTTCTAAATCGATTGCTGATTTCGTCTTTTGGAAATCGCAAATGATTCTTTAGAGACGAGCATTAGAAGAGCATAATGCAAAATCGAAAAATCTCACAAAAACATTCGAAACTTCACAAATTAATTTTGAAGGAACCACTAGCTGGAATGGAACCAAGTTTGCACCACAAGTCACCTAAAGCTTTCTCGATCGACCGCTGATTAGTTTATCTGGGAAGCGACACCGCTTCTTCAGTTACGGGCGTTAGAAGAAAATAATGTAAAAACAAAAAATCGGGCACAAAATTTCCAAATTTCAAAAATGTATGCTGAAAGAACCATTTATTCAAAGAAAACCAAATTTGTCTCGCCGGTAAACTGAGGATTCTTCTATCGATCAGTGGGCTCTAGATGTGGAAGTCTATAATGGTTCTTTAAAAACAAGCACTAGAAAAGCTAAATTTGAAAACGAAAAATTGCGCAAAAACATTCCAAACTTCAAATATTAAATATAAACAAACTGCTAGCATCAATTAAACGAAATGCTACTCTTAAGTAAGCGGAACCTTCCTCTATCGAGTGCTGAGTTCCTAATGTGGAACCCACCAATGGTTCTTTAGGCCTGAGCATTAGAAGAGCATGATACAAAAACGAAAAAACTTGCAAAAAAATACAAATTTCAAAAATTTATTATTAAACCACCATTCGCTGGAATAGAACGAAATTTAACTTGTGTATATACTGGGACTTTTTCTATCGATTGGTGTGGTATGCATCTGGAAGTCTCAAAAGCTTCTTCAGAGAAGAGCTTCAGATGAGCGTGGCGCGATTGCAAAAAACAAACCCAAAATTTAAAAATTAATTTTCACGAAACTACTTGCTACAAAGAACCCAAATTCACACCTTAAGTAAACTGAAGCCTCGTCTATCGACTTCTAACGCCGGAATTTGAAGATCGTAACCGGTTCTTTAGAGCTAAGCTGAAGAAGAGCGCGAGGGAAAAACAAAAACCCGTTAAAAAAAATGCAAATTTAAAACATTATTTCTGAAAGAACCACTTGTTCGACTGGACTTAAATTCACACTTTCAGTAAACTGACGCTTTTTCTATCAATTGCTCATAGTCTCGAACTATTTTTTTTGAGACCAGCTTCAAAAGAGCAAGGTGGAAAAGTGTCAGCGCGAGCAAAAGCTTTCCGAACTTTAGCAATTCTCCATGAAAAAACCTTTCTCTAGAACATGACCAAATTTAGCCCAAAAGTGAACGAAAACCCCCAGTATAGAGCGCTCGTATCCAGATTAGGCTGCCTCAAAGCACGCACATCACAAGTTTCCCCTATCCGGAATAGGAAAAGTGGAAAGTGCACGAAACGCCAGGAAGAAGTGACTTTTCCACCAGCTTCTGACCAATGGTTCTTAAAACTGTGGGGTTGTTTAGATGTTCCAATGCTTCTACTTCAGCTTCCTCCACAAAATATCTTTCATCACAGAGTCTTCTTGATCTAGATGAAGATTTGAACACCCTTTATCTAGATAAAGCGTGTTCAAATCTTCCCCAAACGCTTTATAACGAATAAGAGAGCTGCAACAAGCAGAATTCCTCTTCGATCGTCTGGCAAAGGCAGACGACGATATGATGCCCCCCTGATCTTTTTACTGTTCATTTCCCCCATAGAGTGGAGGCAATAAGGCGTCAGATATCCAGCAGCTTAGAGCCTTTGAAGAGGTTAATCACTGTTATTACAACGCGATCCATTCTCTTTGTTGTTTAATCTGGAGCACATCCTTAAGCCATCTCGTCTAGGATTACGGGGTTGTTGCACCCCCTCCGATTCTTTTTAATGTATCCGAAACGGGGCGAAACAGTTATGCTACAAAAAAAAACAACCGGTTGCAAATCGTCCCCAATAAAACCTCACTCGCTCTCAATTTGACTGTGCATGTATGGGTTTGTTCATTGTTTTGATATGCATGTCGTCGTTTCATAGTCCTGGGAATTCTCGTCTGTTTTATAGATTTTCCATTTTGTTTATCGAGTCGTATTTATGTTGCAAACCGAACAAAGGATATGGGCGTTTGGACTGTCCATTAATGGCCAGCCAGTTTTACATTGCAGTCGGAAAAATCTGGAGCTCAGTGTTAAATTGAAGGGGCTAATTTCAAAGGGAGTCGCCCAGTTGCCTCATTTGCCCCAATTTTACCAAAAACACTTCGAGCTGGCAACCCCCCAAGCAGTTTGAGGCTCTAAAGTTGCACATTAACAGCCCCATGGATATCAATGCAGCGTGTTTTTCGTCAATTATTTAACGGCTTTCTGCATAATGCATCGACATTTATGTGCGAGCTGAATGCAATTTGCATGATCCGACTCGTGCTCAGGCCATTTCTAATGCATCGCCCTCTAATTGAGTATGTGACAATGTCAGGGCATTGCGAATTGATGAATCTGCCCTTATAATCGAACTGCACCTGTCTTGTAATGAATAACTACATTATTGAGTGCGAAACATCGAATCTGATGATTGAGGATCAATAGCGTCTAGCTGGAGTCAGGAATCGGAAGTTTCCAGGCCTTCATTTTATAGTTTCACATGTTTTATAGCTTGGTTTGTTGCATTTGATGTAGGGGTGTTAAAGTGTGGTTTTTGAAAAGGTTGCCAAAAATCACTCGAGTGATCTATTCAGATGAAAACCAGCCGAAATGTTGCTCGAAGCAGGGTCTTTCCAACACTGAAAAAACCGCGACTCTAGCAAAACGCACTGAGGAGTTATGATTTTTTTTAACGCTACCTGCCAAACCTAAACGTCCTTGTTGAACTGCAGGAGCCACTTTGCAAATTTTCAAAAAATCCATTTTGGCGAAGTTTTCCAGAAAGTTTCTCCAAAGTTTCCGTTCGCCAACACTGTGAAAACAGAACTTCTGGCTTGACAGACTAAAGAGTAATTGATTTTTTTAAACTCTGATGTTTAGGCGCAAGAACGCGTTTTGCAAATTTGACTAAAAATCACTCGGTCACTCGATCCCCATGAAAATTTACAGAAGCTTTGTCCAAAAGCTTCTTTAGAGAAAAATGCAAAGGCAAAGTTTCTAACCCCACCCACACTTAAGAGAAATTGGTTTTTTTAAACTCACTGCCAAAGCCACGATTGGCCACAAGTGCACTTTTTTTGAAAATTTCTCCAATATCGCCGAACTGATTTATCCTGATGAAACTTTACGGAGGAGACTTTACCCAAAGCTTTCTTATGCGAAAGGTGTAAAAAGTGAGTTTCTTGCCCTACACATTTAAGAGTAACTAATTTTTTTAAATGATTGACGCCAAATGTTCCAAAAATCACACAATTAGTTCATCCCGGTGAAACTTTGCAGAAACTTTAGCGAAAGTTTTCGTTCACTGTAAACTCGTCGAAAACTGTAAATACTTAGACTGAAACTTCACAGACTTTAGCGCAGTTTTATTTTTAAAACTACCTGCTAAACCCATGAGTAACTGGAACTGTAATATGTACAAATTTGTCAAAAATCAGACGATTAATGCCTCCCAGTGAAACTTTACAGGAACAGTAACGAAAGTTTTCTCTTGCTAAAAGTTTGAAAATTAAGTGTCGAGTTCTAGCGGGTTTAGAGTGATAATTTTGTAAAGTTATCTGCCGCAATGATTCACAAAAACAACAGCAACTTTTGCAAATTTCCCAAAAATCACACGATTGCTTCATTCTAGTGAAACTTTACTGAAACTTTGTCTTAAACTTGCTCTCGCGGAAAGTGTAAAAACACAGTTTCTAACCCGACAGACTTAAAAGTTATCGATTTTTATTGAAGCTGCCTGCCAAACCCATGCCAACCCAATCAACTTCAAAGAAACTTTACAGAGATTTTAACTAAAGTTTTCTTTCGCGAATGTTGGAAAAGCTGAGTTTCTAGCTCATCAGGTGTTTGAGTAACTTATATTTTTAAAACTACCTGCCTGCCAAACCTAAACGTCCTTGTTGAACTGCAGGAGCCACTTTGCAAATTTTCAAAAAATCCATTTTGGCGGAGTTTTCCAGAAAGTTTCTCCAAAGTTTCCGTTCGCCAACACTGTGAAAACAGAACTTCTGGCTTGACAGACTGAAGAGTAATTGATTTTTTTAAACTCTGATGTTTAGGCGCAAGAACGCGTTTTGCAAATTTGACTAAAAATCACTCGGTCACTCGATCCCCATGAAAATTTACAGAAGCTTTGTCCAAAAGCTTCTTTAGAGAAAAATGCAAAGGCAAAGTTTCTAACCCCACCCACACTTAAGAGAAATTGATTTTTTTAAACTCACTGCCAAAGCCACGATTGGCCACAAGTGCACTTTTTTTGAAAATTTCTCCAATATCGCCGAACTGATTTATCCTGATGAAACTTTATGGAGGAGACTTTACCCAAAGCTTTCTTTTGCGAAAGGTGTAAAAAGTGAGTTTCTTGCCCGACACATTTAAGAGCAACTGATTTTTTTAAATGATTGACGCCAAATGTAACTTTTACAAATGTTCCAAAATCACACAATTAGTTCATCCCGGTGAAACTTTGCAGAAGCTTTTGCTCACTGTAAACTCGTCGAAAACTGTAAATACTTAGACTGAAACTTCACAGACTTTAGCTTAGTTTTATTTTTAAAACTACCTGCTAAACCCATGAGTAATTGGAACTGTAATATGTACAAATTTGTCAAAAATCAGACGATTAATGCCTCCCAATGAAACTTTACAGGAACAGTAACGAAAGTTTTCTCTTGCTAAAAGTTTGAAAACTAAGTGTCGAGTTCTAGCGAGTTTAGAGTGATAATTTTTTAAAGTTACCTGCCGTAATGATTCACAAAAATAACTGCAACTTTTGCAAATTGGCCAAAAATCACACGATTGCTCCATTTTAATGAACTTTACTGAAACTTTGTCTGAAACTTGCTCTCGCGGAAAGTGTAAAAACACAGTTTCTAACCTGACAGACTTAAAGTAATCGATTTTTATTGATGCTGCCTGCCAAACCCATGTCAACCCAATCAACTTCAAAGAAACTTTACAGAGATTTTAACTAAAGTTTTCTTTCGCGAATGTTGGAAAAGCTGAGTTTCTAGCTCATCAGGTGTTTGAGTAACTTATATTTTTAAAACTACCTGCCACACTCATGATAAAAAAAACTCCAACTTTTGCAAATTTCCCAAAAACTTTACAGAAACTTTCCATGAAGTTTTCAGTCGGGAGCAGTGCAAAAATATAGTTTCCAGCCGGACAGGCGTAAAAGTAAATGATTTTTTAAAGTTACCTGCCAAATCCAAGATTAACATCATCTGTATTTTTTGCAAATTAGCCAAAAATAGTACTATCAATCCATTCCAAAGAAACTTTACAGATATTTTAACCAAAGTTTTCTTTCGCGAAAGTTGAAAAAGCTGAGTTTCTAGCTCATCAGGTTTTCGAGTAACATATTTTTAAAACTACCTGCCACACTCATGATTAAAAAAACTGCAACTTTTGCAATTTCCCAAAAAACACACGATAATTCCAACGAAATGAAACTTTACAGAAACTTTCCATGAAGTTTTCAGTCGGGACCAGTGCAAAAATATAGTTTCCAACAGGACAAACGTAAAAGTAAATGATTTTTTTAAAGCTACCTGCCAAATCCAAGATTAACATCATCTGAATTTTTTACAAATTGGCCAAAAACCGTACTATCACTCCATTCCAAAGAAACTTTACAGATATTTTAACCAAAGTTTTCTTTCGCGAAAGTTGGAAAAGCTGAGATTCTAACTTATCAGGTTTTCGAGTAACTTATATTTTTAAAACTGCCTGCCACACTCATGATTAAAAAAACTGCAACTTTGACAATTCCATACAAATGAAACTTTACAGACACTTTCCATGAAATTTTCAGCAGGGACAAGTGCAAAAATATAGTTTCCAACAGGACAGACGGAAAAGTAATTGATTTTTTTAAAGCTACCTGCCAAATCCAATATTAACATCATCTGAATTGCAATGCAAATTGGCCAAAAATCGTACTATCAATCCATTTTAAAGAAACTTTACAGATATTTTAACCAAAGTTTTCTTTCGCGAAAGTTGGAAAAACTAAATCTCTAACTCTTCAGGTTTACGAGTAGTTTACATTTTCAAAACTTCTTGTCACACTGATGATTAACAAAAACTGCAACTTTTGTAAATTTCCCAAAAATCAGACGATAATTCCAACAAAATGAAACTTTACAGAAACTTTCCATGAAGTTTTCAGTCGGGACCAGTGCAAAAATATAGTTTCCAACAGGACAGACGTAAAATTACTTCATTTTTTAAAGCTACCTGCCAAATCCAAGATTAACATCATCTGAATTTTTTGCAAATTGGCCAAAAATCGTACTATCAATCCTTTCCAAAGAAACTTTACAGATATTTTAAGTAAAGTTTTACTACCAGAAAATTGGAAAAACTAAGTACCCAGCTCTTCAGGTTTTCGACTGGTTTACATTTTCAAAACTACTTGTCACACTGATGATTAACAAAAACTGCAACTTTTGCAAACTTGCCTAAAATCTCACAATTAATCCATCCCGATGAAACTTTACAAAAACTTTACCTGAAGTTTCCTTTCGCAAACGGTGCAAAAATATAGTTTCCAACCGGACAGACTTAAAAGTACTTAATTTTTTTAAATCCACCTACCAAACCCCAGATTAACATCATCTGTAATTTTTAAAAATTTGCCAAAAATTCCACAACTAAGCTATCCTGATGAAACTTAATTTAAGCAAAGTTTTCCCGTTGCAAAGTGCAAAGCCAAGCAAGTACTATAATTTTTTAAAAACTGTCTACTCTTATTCATTAAAATCAAATGTAATTTTTGCAAATTATCCAAAAAACGGCCCAGTTTTCTGGTTCTAAACTTCAAAAGTAAATCAGAATTGACCCAAGACACTTTGCTTGCAAGCTAATGATCAACCTCACAAGAAATTGCCAGTTTTGTGGGGATAAAGTTGCAATTTTCCAGTCTTCCCAGTGGTCGTTTTGAAGAATTTTCGTGCAAGCTTCAACCTTAGGAAATCCGAAACCCAACTTGAACTCTTCAGATCCAGATGTGTGCAGCCACAAACCGAACAAGTGTGGTAATTCAAATTAAAAACACATTCCTAGAAAACATGGGCGAAGACAGGCAAGGATGTATTTTTGTTGGCTGGATATCGGATATCTTAAAGGCCGAAAAATGTGGTTCCAATCGCTGTTGTCTTTCGCTGCTGAACTGCTACAGTTGTTCAACTAATTGATGTCAATCATGCGAAAAACTTCCCCGTCGAAATTCCGGCCTGGTTTAAAGCCCAAGATGGATGATTCTATTTGCAAAGTTCCGATTCGTTCCAGTCGATTCTTCGTGCCTGATTCCCACCATAAATAACCGTTTTAATATAGAGAAGCTGGACTTAAAAATTTATGGAACCGGTCTTGTGCTGTTATTGTTCTGACTTCGGGGCCGCGATTTGTTACGCTAATATTTCAGTCTGTCCGATTCCCGGTTTGGCAAAAAAGCTGGACTCACTACAATGCAAGGACGCCACTGATAAAAACTCATCAACGGTTTTTCTGAATAAGTGCATCGACTGCCGGCCAGCCTGCAGGTATCCAATTTTGAGCTCAATATTTACAGTAAAACGAAAAACAAGCGACAGTCCATCGGGGTTTTTTAATGTACACAAGCCTTACACATCAAAGAGCTGATTCGATAAATCTCTCGCTAAACGTTACGGTTTCGGTCCCATAAAAACATCGTTATCAACTGGAATAACTTTCGCCTCACTGTTTTTTTTCCTGTTTTGTTAACAAACAGCCTAATAAAACTGTCTACACAAACGGGCTATTAATAACACCAAATAACCAACATCATGTTAAACTATCAGCGGCGGACAGCGGAGGATTCTTGGTTTGTCACCTGGACACCTGGTAGAAAATTGCAGTAGACAAAACGTGCGAATTATCAAAAAAAGGTCACTCCAACCAGATTCTTTAATGTTGTGTGAGGAATAGCAATAACGTGCCCTTAAGATGTGGATCCGCTGTTAAAAACCTGACACAAAGACTAAGATGAGGATTATTTTGGAGAATCTGCAGCCAATTCCATGTGGGGATGTTGAGGACATTCCAAGCTGCGATGTGGATTCACTTGTAAAAACTTTTTTGTAAAATATTCGAGATCAACATTGACTCACAGAAAGTGTAAAAAACGGTTCAAGTGTTCAAAAACAAATCGCGCAAAATCACATTCGTTTGCAGCGGAATAAGATGTGGATCGTCTGGATCAGCTAAACTATAGAATGCAAACAATGCCAGCCAATACTTCGGGAAGGCCAAGATGTGGATCCCATTTAGGAAATTATAGATGTGGATCAAATGTATAAATATGGAAACCGAACCATCCTAATATTCTTGAGATTAGATTATTCACTGTGAATGGACCAAATTTCATTTTCAACAATGTTTTGAACAAGATGTGGATTAAACTGGGCCGATTTGTTTGTGGAAACATTTGCCAAAAAGAGGTTGAGATAAGGATTTGCTCATAAAACCCATTTGAAATCGTTCAAAAATTCTAATTTTACGTTTCGGGGGCGAATAAGCAATATAAGATGTGGATTAACTTTCAAATTTCCCGTCTTGATCAGTTAATGGGACGAAAATGAAATAGCGAGCAGCTATAAAGACAGTAGTAACGTTTATTATAAAACGCAAACAAGTACAACCAATGCAAACCAATACAACTGAAAGGCTAAGATGTGGATGCAATCTAGGCAATTATGGGATTATTCATGTGCGGATGTCTCAAAGGTGTTAGTGTTCATAACGGGATATGTTGGAAAATGGATTGGAGAAGTTGAGCTTAAAAGATGTGGATTTACTTCTGGAAAATTGGTGAGTGGGGAATTTACTCACTCACTTTATTTACTTAACTAAAAATTGTGCGGATTGGTTCATTTCAATCGTTAAAAGTTAAATAAGAAAGTGCATTTCTCTTCAGTTATAAACACACAGCCACCAAAGGCAACTGGCAGACTGAGATGTGGATCAAATGTAGAAAACTGAGAACAAAACCATCCTGGTATGCTAGGAGTGTGATTATTCACTGTGATAGGACGAAATTTGATTTTCAGCTATGGTTTGAGTAAGATATGGATTAAGCTGGGCGGATTTGTTTCTGGAAAGTTTCGGCAGAAAGGGGTTGAGATAAGGATTTGCTCATAAAACCCATTTGAAATCGTTAAAAAATTCCAATTTTACGTTTTGGGAGCAATTGCAAATGAAAACATTTTGACAATAAGCAATATAAGATGGGGATTAACTTTCAAATTTCCTGTGTGCAGCTATAAAAGACTGTGGTAACGTCTAATATAAAATTCAAACGATGCGAGGCAATACAACTGAAAGGCTAAGATGTGGATGCAATCTAGGCAATTATGGGATTATTCATGTGCGGATGTCTCAAAGGTGTTAGTGTTCATAACGGGATATGTTGGCAAATGGATTGGAGAAGTTGAGCCAAAAAGATGTGGATTTACTTCTGGAAAATTGTTGAGTGGGGGATTTACTCATAAAAATTGTGCTGATTGGTTCATGTCAATCGTTAAAAGTTAAATAAGAAAGTGCATTTCTCGTCAGTTGTAAAACACACAGCCACCAAAGACAACTGGCAGACTGAGATGTGGATCAAATGTATAAAACCGGGAAACCGTCCTGATATGCTTGCAATGTGATTATTCACTGTGAAAGGACAAAATTTGATTTTGAGCAATGGTTTGAGTAAGATATGGATTAAACTGGACGGATTTGTTTCTGTAAACTTTTGGCAGAAAGGGGTTGAGATAAGGATTTGCTCATGAAAACCCTTTGAAATGATTCAAAAAAAGCAAAAATAAATCAAACCATTTTAAGATGTGGATGAATTTTCACAAATTTTCGTTTGCCATGTGGGTAAGATAGTATGAAGAAACTTGACAAATAATCATCAGATAAAAGTCGCCTTATCCACAGGAGATGTGGATCAGATCTGATCAAACAAATTCAAATACGTTTAGATATGGATTAAACGCACAGCATGAGCGCATGGTTTGGGCGAAAATGTGTGCTAGAGAGTCGGAAAATCTGCTCAATCCGTTAGGGATTTTATTGTTTTAATTTTTTAGACCGGTCAGGATCAGTGCGGTTTTACTGCTGATCGAAACGGTCGAAATCCCCTAGACCTAGTTTTAGGTAAAGTGGAAATTGTGACTGTTCGGCCATGAATATTGAAGCCCATTTGCCTCGGGAGCGGCAAACCACTGAACAAATCCACTCAGCAATCCCCCCAGTAAAGTGTTTTGATGAGGAGTAAAGTGAGGAAGACGCTGTCCAATTAATCCCCCCCCGAATTGGCATCAGGTAAAAACACGCGAAATCGTTGCAAATAAATTCCGTAGCTGAGCCAAAATAGCTGATAGCTGATACCGGTCACGTGTTGCTTGCCACAGCACACATGATTTTACGCGAGCTGCTGCTGACCCATTTCCCACATTGATTAATGTGGTCCAGGGGGGCAATAAAAATGAGTGGAAATTGGAAAAGTAAAAAGTTTAAAGTGCGATAATTGACGGGTTTTAAGTCGCGTTGAATGCTGTTGCGGCTGTTTTGGAGGTTTTCAACTTAAAATGGCCCGGAAATCGAGATTTATTGGCAATTTTTTGCCCGAGATCCGTTTACTTTTCCCCAACTTTGCGCGTTTGTTCTCAAATGCCTAGAAATTTTGGAAACCATACAGGAATCTGCCGATCTACTGGTAACATTTTTGGGGAATTTTCAAAGATGGTTTGGTTGCATGCTGCCGCCCCCGATCCAATTTAGTTCAATGCCTAGTAAATTTGGCGGTGTTGGCGGGCTGCTCGGCACTATTTCACGTCTAATTTTGTTGCAAAACATATTAAAGTCAAAATGATGGAATGTTGCGCGTCCGGCTGTATGTATTTAATTAGGGAATGTTACATGCATTTTTCCGGCCGGGCCCGCCAGCCGGACAATGGCCATTTAACAGCGTTTTCCGCTGAATGGCAACTTTTCCCCGGTTTTATTCGCGCAAAAATTGAAATAATCCACCCCAGTGCGAACAATGCGAATTTCTGATTAGTTTATTGTCTTTGATTTGGAGAGGCGATTTCAATGGGCTGCAGAACAAAACGAGTTCGGTCTTTGTTGCATTTTTGAGGGATTGAGGTTTGGCAAGTGGCTGCAGGGAGAGCCGTAACTTTTTGGGTCTTAACCGGAACTTCACTCAAATATCCAAGCCGTAACTTCACTCAAAAGTGCATTTCTGTGCGTCGCGATAGAGAAAACTGCACCTTAAAGCCGCCCAAGAGTTTCATTGATGTCAGTTATTCAAGGCCCAATTTGCAGGAGTTACAATTGCACTTACTCATAAATGGCAGGCCTTTAAACAATGATTACTTCCAAGTTTCTGCAGCTAGAGACTTTCTTTTTGCATTGGCTCAGAGGGCAAGCTCTGCCATGAGTTTCCACAAAGTTTCATCGGAATAGAGCAGTTTTCAGATTTTTAAAATGAGTGTATTTTTTCAACATTGAACAATGCCAAACTGAGGGAAGCTCAAAGGGGGGTTTTTGCGCTTTAGAATAGAGAAAACTGTGCTCTAAATCTGCCAAAAGTTTCACCGATATCAGTTATTCAGGGCATTTTTGGAAAATTTGCGAAAATTACACTTGAACTTTTCATGATTGGCAGACACTTTTAAAAAAATTAGTTTCTGCCAAGTGTCTAAAACTCTACACTTAATTTTAAGACTTGTTCGGAGGGAAAACTTTGCTGAAACTTTTCATGAAGTTTTCTCGGAATTGAGCTATTTTTAGCCGTTTGGCAATTTTTTGAAAATGAGTCTGACCAGGGCACTTTAGCAGACTTTTCAACATTTAAAGATCCCAAACTCGATGAAGCTCCAAAGTGAGTTTCTCCACTTTTTCATCAAGTAAACTGCGCTCTAAATCTCGCAGAAGTTTCATCGGCATCAATAATTCAGGTGATTTTTGGAAAATTTTCAAAAATTACAGTTCAACTTAAGGATGAATAGCAAACATAAAA
Organism: Dendroctonus valens; assembly: GCA_024550625.1. Lineage (NCBI taxonomy): Eukaryota > Metazoa > Arthropoda > Insecta > Coleoptera > Curculionidae > Dendroctonus > Dendroctonus valens. The sequence continues at coordinate 119,843 of JAJTJO010000100.1, forward strand.
AAAAATATTACTCCCAAAGCTCTAGAGCTAGAAACTTGGAGTTTGAACCCTTTGAAAGAGAGAACTTGCGCTAAATTTTTCAGAAAGTTTCATCAAGATACATTAATTGTGGAATTTTTGGCAAATGTTCAAAAAAATAGTCTTGTTCTGTTGCTTTCTACTAAAGCTGCTGTTTAAAAACTAGTTTTAAAAAAATTATTGCTGCAAAGTCTTTACAGCTAGAAACAAAATTTTTGCATTATTTGCAAGACAAAGCTTTGGTTCAAGTTTCCATAAAATTTTTTCAGCAGAAATTAGTGCTGAGTTTTTGCCTTATTTTTCAAAATGACTCCGACTGTCTAACTGGGGAAACTGAGCCGATTTTTTCAACATTAACTGTGGGAAACTAAGTGAAACTCAAAAGGTGGTTTTCCTAGTTTTCCATAGAGAAAAATGCATTTTAAATCTTCCAAAAGTTTCATCGACATCAAGAATTCAGGCGATTTTTGGAAAATTTGCGAAAGTTACACTTCTACATAACGATGAATAGCAAACATTAAAAAAATTATTACTCCCAAAGCTCTAGAGCTATAGACTTTGAGTTTGAACCTTTTGAAAGAGAGAACTTGCGCTAACTTTTTCAGAAAGTTTCATCAGAATACATTGATTGTGGAATTTTTGGCAAATGTTCAAAAAATAGTCTTGTTCTGTTGCTTTCTACTAAAGCTGCTGTTGAAAAACTAGTTTTAAAAAAATTATTGCTGCAAAGTCTTTACAGCTAGAAACAAAATTTTTGCATTATTTGCAAGACAAAGCTTTGGTTCAAGTTTCCATCAAATTTTTTCAGCAGAAACTAGGGCTGGGTTTTTTGCCGCATTTTTCAAAATGACTCCGACTGTCTAACTAAGGAAAATGAGCGGATTTTTTCAACATTAACTGTGCGAAACTAAGTGAAACTCAAAAGGGGGTTTTCCTACTTTCCCATAGAGAAAACTGCATTTTAAATCTGCCGAAAGTTTCATCGACATCAAGTATTCAGGCGATTTTTGGAAAATTTGCGAAAGTTACACTTCTACATAACGATGAATAGCAAACATAAAAAAAATTATTCCTCCCAAACCTCTAGAGCTAGAGACTTGGGGTTTGAACGATTTGAAAGAGAAAACTTGCGATAAATTATTAGGAAAGTTTCATCAGAATACATTGATTGTGGAATTTTTGGCAAATGTTCAAAAAAATAGTCTTGTTCTGTTGCTTTCTACTAAAGCTGCTGTTGAAAAACTAGTTTTAAAAATATTATTGCTGCAAAGTCTTTACAGCTAGAAGCAAAACTTTTGCATTATTTGCAAGACAAAGCTTTGGTTCAAGTTTCCATCAAATTTTTTCGGCAGAAACTAGAGCTGGGTTTTTTGGCGCATTTTTCAAAATGACTCCGACTGTCTAACTAAGGAAAATGAGCGAATTTTTTCAACATTAACTGTGCGAAACTAAGTGAAACTCAAAAGGTGGTTTTCCTAGTTTCCCATAGAGAAAACTGCATTTTAAATCTGCCGAAAGTTTCATCGACATCAACTATTCAGGCGATTTTGGGAAAATTTGCCAAAAATAACTTTGAACTTTTAGCCATTTAAATAAAAATGCGCTTCTCCTAAGTGTATAAAGCTCATTCTGATCTTTTGCAGTTTTTCACAAAAGGAAAACTCTGCTTAATTCATCCATAAAGTTTCATCTTGATGGATTAATCCTGGATTTTTTGGCAATTTTTCAAATTTCTCGGCATACACATTGCCATACGTGCGTGAAGCGCAGAGACATCTATACCCATGTTCCAATAATACCTGATGCGTGACAGTAACAACAAATTGAACAAAACGCAACCGAATCCACTGGCCAAAGGCGAGAAACTTCCGCGGGGAAACTTTAATTCGATAGACACTGTTCCGGTAAACATTTCCATAAGATCGGGCTTTGAGCTGAAAGCGAACCGCTCTTTCAGCAAAAACCGCAATCTTGCACAAACACGGAAGCTGTTACGTCTCAACAGCAACATCAATTAGGGCCGTAATCACGGCACAAAATGAACCCTTTTATCACCCCAATTAATTTCTTATTAAATCCCGGAGTTGTCGTTGAGCACCGGGACGCGGCCGACGCTCGCTCAGGGGGGCGTCGCCCGATACCCCAACAATGACGTCCACTTAAAGTCTCATAAAAGACTGTTTTAGATGGGGAATTAAAAATGGCACTCATCGAGTTTCAACGCGGATTTGGGAAAGGGTTAATAAATCCATCACTCGGGACCAATAAAGTGCGGAAATTTGGTGCACACTTTCGCTCATATGTAGGTCAAGTACCGCAGCGAACTAATCACTTGGGAAACTTACTACTATTTACTAGTCTGGTTTATATCGGAGCCTGAAGTGGGCCAAGTAGCCAAATTGGGGCCATGTTTATGGAAAATGTCCATCAACAGCGGGCCAGGTGTCCGAAAGGGGTATTGTACAAGGCACTGAAAACGTCCTCTTCATTAGGCCCTATAGAGGTGGATTTAAATCTCCGGCTGCATGCAAAGAAGTGCGGGGTTTCATTTCATCAGGCCAAAAGTCAATTTAGGGCGCATTGGAATCGGACAATTTGTGCCTTGTCGCCCCTATAATAGACAGGACAATCGTAGAAAATAGCAACGACTGAGACTCCACAGGGCTGCATCAGCCCATTTGAGGGCGGAAAGTGAAACTGGTTTCCCCCCATCAAAGATAATTGGGGGGATGAGCTTGGAGTCAATGACTGTTCAGCACTCAATTAAAGAAAAATTGCGGGAATTTTCTTCGGGAACTGGAAATTCCATCCAACCTCCACTCAATTTTGTCTAGTTTGGTGGCGAAATGGCTGCATTTGATATGCACGCGTCTGTTGGCCCTGCCGACTCGCATAAAGCGTTGAGATGCCTCAATTATTCAAAGTCATAACTCGAAGCCGTACTTTTACGGTTCAAAGTAAAAGGTGCACACTTTGCCTTTATGTGGGGACGCGAAAAATGCGCCCGTAAGCGCAAGAATGTTTCAGTTTGCCCTCACGAAGTTCGCTTTAAACTTGCATGAACCTCTGCGACTTTGTCATGGTTTAATTCGGGGTTTTTTTCGCTTGCTGAAGACCCAAACGGGTGTACTTTGCAAGGGCCACATTCGCTATTGGAATTGGGTGGCAGGACCAACCAAACGAACAGCCACGAATGAACATGGAACGAAACAATGGCAAAGTTGCTCGGTTTGATGTGAATTTGGAAGGTTCCGGACGAATTTTGAGGCAAAAAGTGGAAATTTTGCAGAAAAATGTGCCTAATGGGGGGCAGAAGTTGATTAAAATGGCGAAAACTTGCGGTTTTCCTAAGGTTTTTCGCTTCGCAAATACGCGTTGTTTGTCCGTCAAGTTGGCGAGGCTCCCTTTGTTTCGCGCATAACTTCCTTCAATGGAGTTTGATTTTCAAAGTTGGAAAAGCCCTTTGAAGAAGAAGAACCGATCTTCAAAACAATGTAATAAATATGTCAATCGAGTAATTATTAAGCGAGCTGCAGGCGTCGAAGTCTCATAAACCAATTCAAGCAATGCACGCGGACTTAGCGATTTGACTTGAAACTTGAAACTTTCTATGCATATTTTGAAAGGAATAGCGGAAACTTTAAAGGAAACTGTGCTTATGTGTCAAAAGCGTCATTCGTGTGGCTCAATTTTGCAGTCTTCTAGAGGTTTGGTGCCTCAAAATCACACATACTTGGATGGTTGTCTTCAGACAGTCAATTTTAAGTAGGCTTCACTTGTTTCGCCTCCAACTTGCTCATTTCTAATTCGATTTTGAAAATTAAAAAAACCGTTTGAAGAAGAAGAACCAATCTTCAAAACACCTTGATAAATATTTCAATCGAGCAATTATTAAGCGAGCTGCAGGCGGCGAAATCTCATAAACCAATTCAAGCAATGTTGAGCCTTAGTGACTTGACTTCAAACTTGAAACTTTCCAAGCATATTTTGAAAGGAATGGCGGAAACTTTAAAGGAAACTGTGCTTATGTGTCAAAAGCGTCATTCGTGTGGCTCAATTTTGTTGTCTTCTAGAGGTTTGGTGCCTCAAAATCACGCGGACTTGGATGGTTGTCTTCAGACAGTCAATTTTAAGTAGGCTTCACTTGTTTCGCCTCCAACTTGGTCATTTCTAATTCGATTTTGAAAATTAAAAAAACAGTTTGAAGAAGAAGAACCAATCTTCAAAACACCTTGATAAATATTTCAATCGACTAATTATTAAGCGAGCTGCAGGCGGCGAAATCTCATAAACCAATTCAAGCAATGTTGAACCTTAACGACTTGACTTGAAACTTTCCATGCAAATTTTGAAAGGAATAGCGGAAACTTTAAAGGAAACTGGGCTTATGTGTCAAAAGCGTCATTCGTGTGGCTCAATTTTGCAGTCTTCTAGAGGTTTGGTGCCTCAAAATCACGCGTACTTGGATGGTTGTCTTCAGACAGTCAATTTTAAGTAGGCTTCACTTGTTTCGCCTCCAACTTGCTCATTTCTAATTCGATTTTGAAAATTAAAAAAACAGTTTGAAGAAGAAGAACCAATCTTCAAAACACCTTGATAAATATTTCAATCGACTAATTATTAAGCGAGCTGCAGGCGGCGAAATCTCATAAACCAATTCAAGCAATGTTGAACCTTAACGACTTGACTTGAAACTTTCCATGCAAATTTTGAAAGGAATAGCGGAAACTTTAAAGGAAACTGGGCTTATGTGTCAAAAGCGTCATTCGTGTGGCTTAATTTTGCAGTCTTCTAGAGGTTTGGTGTCTCAAAATCACGCGTACTTGGATGGTTGTCTTCAGACAGTCAATTTGAAGTAGGCTTCACTTGTTTCGCCTCCAACTTGCTCATTTTTAATTGGATTTTGAAAATTAAAAAATCGTTTGAAGAAGAAGAACCAGTCTTCAAAACACCTTGATAAATATTTCAATCAACTAATTATTAAGCGAGCTGCAGGCGACGAAATCTCATAAACCAATTCAAGCCATGTTGAACCTTGGTGACTTGAAACTTGACACTTTCCATGCATATTTTGAAAGGAAGGGCGGAAACTTTATAGGAAACTGGGCTTATATGTCAAAAGCGTCATTCGTGTGGCTGAATTTTGCAGTCTTCTAGAGGTTTGCTGCCTCAAAATCACGCGTACTTGGATGGTTGTCTTCAGACAGTCAATTTTAAGTAGGCTTCACTTGTTTCGCCTCCAACTTGCTCATTTCTAATTCGATTTTGAAAATTAAAAAAACCGTTTGAAGAAGAAGAACCAATCTTCAAAACACCTTGATAAATATTTCAACCAACTAATTATTAAGCGAGCTGCAGGCGGCGAAATCTCATAAACCACTTCAAGCCATGTTGAACCTTGGTGACTTGACTTGAAACTTGACACATTCCATGCATGTTTTGAAAGGAAGAGAGGAAACTTTAAAGGAATCTGGGCTTATATGTCAAAAGCGTCATTCGTGTGGCTGAATTTTGCAGTCTTCTAGAGGTTTGCTGCCTCAAAATCACGCGTACTTGGATGGTTGTCTTCAGACAGTCAATTTTAAGTAGGCTTCACTTGTTTCGCCTCCAACTTGCTCATTTCTAATTCGATTTTGAAAATTAAAAAAACCGTTTGAAGAAGAAGAACCAATCTTCAAAACACCTTGATAAATATTTCAACCAACTAATTATTAAGCGAGCTGCAGGCGGCGAAATCTCATAAACCACTTCAAGCCATGTTGAACCTTGGTGACTTGACTTGAAACTTGACACATTCCATGCATGTTTTGAAAGGAAGAGAGGAAACTTTAAAGGAATCTGGGCTTGTATGTCAAAGGCGTCATTCGTGTGGCTCAATTTTGTTGTCTTCTAGAGGTTTGCTGCCTCAAAATCACGCGTACTTGGATGGTTGTCTTCAGACAGTCAATTTTAAGTAGGTTTCACTTGTTTCGTCCACAAGTTGCTTATTTCTAATTGGATTTTGAAAATTAAAAAAATAGTTTCAAGAAGATTAAAACATCTCCGAAACATGCTGATCACTTTTGGAATCGGCCAATCATTAAGGGAGTTACGGACGGCGGAAACTCCAAATCCGATGGCTCGAATGAAGGTCTTCAGACAGCCAATTTAGAGACACTCCATTAGTTTTGCCCTTAACTTCCTTATTTATGATCCAATTTGGAAAATTCACACAAGCCTTTAAAGCCAAAAGACGAATGTTATCCTTCTTAATAAGCAGTTTAAATTTGGCAACAGCGAAAAGAGTTAGAAACGAAACAATCTTAAGAACTCTTTCGGCGAATGTTAAACAGAAATTTGTCTTAAAATTAGATGCTGTGAGGCAGATTGTTGGATAAAAAGTGAAAGAGTTGCAGAAAGCAAGGCTCTGTACGCCTAAAAATAATTCAAATGCCTCCACTTTGCGGTTTTCAGAGACTTTTTGGCTCAAAAAACGACTACTTGAATGGTTGTTTTAAGACAAATAATTAAGGGAGCCTTTTTTGTTCAGCCTATAACTTCCTTATTGCGCATTCGATTTTCAAAATTGCAAAAATTCTTTGAAGACGAAAGAACAGTCTTCAAAACTCTTGCAAAAATATTTGCGATTTGTCAACAACTAGAGAGATGTTGAAGAGAAGAAAACTCAAAATCAGACCTCACTTCAACTTGCAGGGTTCCAGGCAAAAATTCCTCAAAACAAGTGAAAAATTTAAATAACACTCGTCTGGGAGGCCAGGACTGAAAAAAATAACGTTCCTTTCAGCATAACTGAAAACAAAAATGTGGTCCTTCAGCGCCTAAAGTGGCGTTTAGGGACCTAACACTGACTGAAGCAGACACTGTTGAAACATCCATTGAACAATTATTGACCTAAAAACGAAAAATTCGGGCAAAACCCGTTTGGTACCATTCGATGGGGAAACATCTGCTCCACAACAATTTTTCGTATAAATTTCCTTCCCAAAAAACCAACTTGCAAACCTCAGCCTGAGGCGGTTGAAGCAAACTAATTGCGAAAACGCTTGAAAAAACCACATAATAATGCAAAACTACGGGAAAATGCACCATTCATGAAGTTGAAAAAAAAATTATTGTTTATGCAACATCCAAATTGGTCCAATAACCGAATAAATATTTATGATTAAACGTTGGGCCCGGATACGAACAACGATATTTAAATTGTTTGTTTTGCCGGCAAAACTCTGCGGTTTCCGCTTTTTCTGGTAGTTTTTTGCCCAGTTTACCCCGCTAGTCTTTGGATAGTTCATTGTGATTGTTAACGAATTAATTTCTTTTCTTCGGCCTGTCCAAACTCGGCCAGGATCGATTGGCTGCTAGCCCAATTTGAATAAATCGGGGCCCTAATGAACAGCCACCTGTTGCTAATGGACTATCAGCCCTTTTAATCTACGATCAGCATTTTAAGCTGCTAACAAGACGGACGAGCATCGATCTGAATCGTTAATGCTGGGTGTAAACCCGATCGACCGATATCGAGTTTTCGAGAGAAAAGGGTTTACTTAAGGGCCAAAACAGGAAACACTTTGCTTGATCTATTGAAGATTCACTACGAGTTGATTTTAATTGTCGTCGTCTTCAACCCTTAGCTGGGTCTTCTTTCGTCCATCCCCAAAATTTTAAAGGGCTGATTGTGTTCGTATTAAGGGCCAAAGCAGGATGCAGTTCAGGCCAACTAGGGTGCAAGTAACAGAAGATAAATCGTCAATATTCCGGCATAATAATAATTAAAAGGGAAACGAATGGGCCCTAAATGGCCGCATCTGCCCAATATTGCCGATTCACGCCCGCTTTGCACTTTCAATTGTCCAGGGTGGTGTTTAGTGGGTTTGTGTGTCACCACAGTGGCTCAAACAACCCCCCAAAACTTCCGGCAAACCGGTTAAATGGGGGTTTTGGTGCAGAAAACCCTGCTGTGCTCTGTGCAGAAAGCACCCAATCCTCAGACAAATCAAACTAGTTCAAAAGACTTCTAAAGATAAACAGAAGTCTTTTATATGTACGAGACAAGTTTCGATTTGCTGCCATCATCAGGGATTTCCCGCGAAATTTTCAAACTTGCGCCAAATTTCTTGCAGACAAGAGTTGATTCAGTCGAAACCGAGACAGATAGAAAATTGCATTTTTTGCGATAGACAGGCTAAGATCCACTAATTATACGCAGAAAGTTTCGAATCCAGGGCTTCATCAGGGATTTTTGCAGACATTTTCAGTCTTTGGAGAAATTTCTTGTAGACATTTCTACAAAAGTTTATTCAATAATTCATACAGCCGAAACCGAGAAAGATGGAGAATTGATATTTTTGCAAGAGATAGGCTAGGCTCCACTAAATGTGCACTGAAAGTTTCGAATCAAGGGCTTCATCAGAGATTTTTGCAGAATTTTTCAAACTTGAGCCAATTTCAACCAGCTTTCTATAAATTCAAGAATTCATTGCAACGACAGTAAGACAGATAGATAATCGCTATTTTGGCGACAGATAGAGAGAAGTACTTTATATGTACGACACAAGTTTCGATTTGCTGCCATCATCAGGGATTTTCTGGGAAATTTTCAAACTGCGCCAAATTTCTTGCAGGCAAGAGTTGATTCAGTCGAAACCGAGACGGATAGAAAATTGCATTTTTCGCGATAAACAGGCTAAGATCCACTAATTATACGCAGAACGTTTTGAATCCAGGGCTTCATCAGGGATTTTTGCAGACATTTTCAGTCTTTGGAGAAATTTCTTGTAGACATTTCTACAAGAGTTTATTCAATAATTCATACAGCCGAAACTGAGAAAGATGGAGAATTGATATTTTTGCAAGAGATAGGCTAGGCTCCACTAAATGTGCACTGAAAGTTTCGAATCAAGAGCTTCATCAGAGATTTTTACAGAATTTTTCAAACTTGAGCCAATTTCAACCAGCTTTCTATAAATTCAAGAATTCATTGCAACGACAGTAAGACAGATAGATAATCGCTATTTTGGCGACAGATAGACAGAAGTATTTTATATGTACGAGACAAGTTTCGATTTGCTGCCATCATCAGGGATTTTCTGGGAAATTTTCAAACTTGCGCCAAATTTCTTGCAGACAAGAGTTGATTCAGTCGAAACCGAGACAGAAATAAAATTGCATTTTTTGCGATAGACAGGCTAAGATCCAGTAAATATTCGCAGAAAGTTTCGAATCCAGGGCCTCATCAGGGATTTTTGCAGACATTTTCAGTCTTTGGAGAAATTTCTTGTAGACATTTCTACAAGAGTTTATTCAATAATTCATACAGCCGAAACCGAGAAAGATGGAGAATTGAAATTTTTGCAAGAGATAGGCTAGGATCCACTAAATGTGCACTGAAAGTTTCGAATCGAGGGCTTCATCAGATATTTTTGCAGAATTTTTCAAACTTGCGCCAATTTGACCTACACTTCTATAAATTGAAGAATTCATTGAAACAACAGTAAGACAGATAGATAATCGCTATTTTGGCGACAGATAGAGAGAAGTACTTTATATGTACGAGACAAGTTTCGATTTGCTGCCATCATCAGGGATTTTCTGGGAAATTTTCAAACTTGCGCCAAATTTCTTGCAGACAAGAGTTGATTCAGTCGAAACCGAGACAGATACAAAATTGCATTTTTTGCGATAAACAGGCTAAAATCCACTTATTATACTCAGAAAGTTTCGAATCCAGGGCTTCATCAGGGATTTTTGCAGACATTTTCAGTCTTTGGAGAAATTTCTTGTAGACATTTCTACAAGAGTTTATTCAATAATTCATACAGCCGAAACCGAGAAAGATGGAGAATTGAAATTTTTGCAAGAGATAGGCTAGGATCCACTAAATGTGCACTGAAAGTTTCGAATCGAGGGCTTCATCAGAAAATTTTGCAGAATTTTTCAAACTTGAGCCAATTTCACCTACACTTCTATAAATTGAAGAATTCATTGACACGAAAGTAAGACTGATAGATAATCGCTATTTTGGCGACAGATAGAGAGAAGTACTTTATATGTACAAGACAAGTTTCGATTTACTGCCATCATCAGGGATTTTCTGGGAAACTTTCAAACTTGCGCCAAATTTCTTGCAGACAAGAGTTGATTCAGTCGAAACCGAGACAGATAGAAAATTGCATTTTTTGCGATAGACAGGCTAAGATCCCCTAATTATACGCAGAAAGTTTTGAATCCAGGGCTTCATCAGGGATTTTTGCAGACATTTTCGGTGTTGCCAGATTTAAACCGTTTTTTTGCCTCAAAGTGTTTTTGAACTGTCCAAATCGGACAATAAATAAGGAAGTTATGAACGAAACAAGTGAAGACTCCTTAAATTGACTGCCTGAGGACATCCATTGAGGTAATCAGATTTTTGAGGTCCAATGCCACTGGAAAACCACAAAGTTGAGGCTTTTGAGTTCATTTGCGTCCAGTAAGCCTGGTGTGAGTAAGTGTTTCACTTTTGGGCCTAAAATGAGCTTGGAAGCCTCCATTCTTAAGGCAAATCAACCTAGTGTCGCATGCCGCTAATGGGATTTTGAAGTTCGCTCGTTAATAGGCCTTTTAGGCGTTGCCCGATGTAAATCGCGAATTTGGATGTTTTGAAGCCTGATCTTTTCTCTTCAAGGGGATTTTTGAAGTTTTAAAATCCGGTTCGGAATAAGGAAGTTACGAGCTGCTAGTAGGAGTTGGAGCCGGAGCTCGTGGAAGCAAATCCAAAAACCCGAAGTTTGAAAAAAATTCTCAAGGATTTCCCAAAAATGCCATCGGTCTGAAACTTTCTGAACCTACAGAAAAGGGTTTCCTCTATTGAATGGAGGCAAAAGGGCTGCTGTAGGTTTTTTGGGTTTAGAATTAATAATTGTTCAATGGATGTCCCAATAATGGTTCCAGCTGAAAGCATCTAAGTTAATAAAAGAAACGCCTCTACCTCTCTTATTTGAGGATGAATTTGATATACTGAATAGAGTGTTTTGAAGATTTCTATTTCTTCTTTTCAGAGGTTTTTGAATTTTAAAAATCGCAATGCAGATAAGGAAGTTGTGAGTGAAACAAGTGAAGCCTCTTTAAATTGACTAGCTGAAGACATCGTGTACTTGCGCTATTTCTAACTCTCTTGGTTGTGGGCGGATCCTCAAAATTGGTGAAGATCTTGTGAAGATCGTTCTTTGTTCTTCAAAGTGTTTTTGGAATTTTCAAAATCGGTCGGGAAATAAGGAAATATTCGGCCAAACAAATGAAGCTGGAAAAAATCCGTGAAAATAAACACTTTTTTTTCTTATATCGGCCCCAAACGAACTTTATCAGTGGTGTATTTTGCCATACTTTTGCATTAAAATGCGTCTTCCTTCACCGTTTCGACATTTTTTGGTTTTTTTGTAAGTAATTCTTCAACGTCTGCTTCTGCCAGTGTTTCCTCCACAAAAATGACCCCAAAAGTGAAAATTTTAGCGTACAAAAGGCAGATTTTTTGTTTAGTGTCGCTGAAGCGAAAATCCTTTGCTTTTATTGTGGTTTTCCCGACCATCTCTATATGAAATTTTCACCTCCGGCACCTCAAAACGTTCAAGTTTCCCTTTTGAGTTGGTTTTTAAAATTTTTCGCCTCTAACTCTTTTTGAAATGGGCCGATTTAAAATACCGATCGGGACCTTTTAAAACGCAAGTTTTTTGGCTTTAAAATTTTGGGAATTTTCAAAATCCCGGTAGAAATAAGAAAATTGCGAACGAAAAAATGCACTGACTGAAAACATGAGAATCTGAGTGTTTTGAGGCAAAAGGCTTCCGATAACCTTCCGAAATTTAAGCAGTGTAAGCAACTACCCCTCAAATGAGCCCCGGTTTCCTCAAAATGCCCAAGTTTCCTCTCAAAATCTAGCTATAAACCTCCAAGTGTGAGTGAAATCAAGCTAGGTCACTACCAATCAACTTGGTTCTGAGTTTGCTGCGCTTCTAACTTTATTAGTGGGGGGAGGATTGTAAAAATTTGGAAGAACTTTTTGAAGATTCGTTATTTTTCTTCAAATTTTTTGTTGAATTTTCAACTTTTCAATTTTTTTCGGTTGAGAAACAAAACTGTTGCAAAGCCCGAAGTGAGCGGGTTTTCAGGCGAAGAATCCGTTGGAAACCCGCAATTTTCAGCCATTGAAACCCAGTTTCCTTCCAAGTTTGCGCTCTTGGGATTCGAAAATTAGGAAAAACGTAAAATGTCTGTACCCCAGTTGATTGTTAAAATTAAATTTAAAAATCTTGTGAGTTTCCTTGCTAGTTTTCGGCCGTGTGAACACATTAAAGCGCTTCTTGTCGCTAAAATGGCCAGAATAGTGAATGGTTTTTATCCGCTTTGTGCCTGCCCTAAACTATTTATCACCGGGCTGAATAAGATCGAAGGGAGGAGTGATAACTAATGGTTCATGTATTGACTTTATTGAATTCGGCCGCCCATATTTATGGCCATCATTTGCCTGTTTTGTGCCATCAGAATCGAGTTTAATGTTCTCCCGATTTAGGGTGAAATTTTAATTTTGGAGGCCGACATTTCCTCCATTTAACGCCAACAGTTCGGTTCTTCTGCACTGTAAAAGCTTCCAAGGAAAAAGCCGGACACTGTTGACAACTCTTCCTCCTTAAAGCCTCTTAACTGGAGATAATTGCGAGGAACTCACCTAAATAACATGCAAGAAAAGCCGAACTGGCAGCGGTGTGGATTCGCGGGGAAACCCGCTCATCTGGATCGAGATTTTCCATCTGGACAGCATCCAGATACGCGCGCTGGCACGACCATACATCAAACGGGCGTGGAAACTTCATGGAAAATGCAATATTGTCGCGATGTTAATTCAAAGCTAATGCAATAACTCTGGCCTGGCACTAAGTATGGCAAATTTCGCCGCCGCCTGGAAAAGTTCCACGTTGAGATTCATGAGTCAATTTAGTTGCGCCGACAATGAAGCAGTGCCGGGAGTTCATTCCATGTGGAATGCCGTTTGTCGACGATTTGCAAGTTGTCTTTTTCCATTTTCCCGTAATACGTTTCGGGAGCGCACACATTTTTCATTGTCCGCATTGAGGACAGCGACAGCACGGATGCCCCAAATCCCACACGAATTCCCGAAAAATTAGCCAGGGTTTGCATCTGCGAATGTCCACGAACACCTGCAAACGTCCTGAAGCTCCACAAGGCCTCTGGAAAACCGCAAAATCCAACCTTAAGACAAATCAAGCACGTTACACATTTTGGTTGTTGCCCGATCAAAGACGCATTTTGTCTCTTCAAACTGTTTTTTGAATTTTGAAAATCGGGTCAGGAACAAGAAAGTTATGAGCCTCTGGAGCTCGTTGAAGGAAATCGAAAATTGTCCAGGATTTTCCAAAAAATGCCAACTTTCTGAAACTACAAAAGGGAGTTTCCTCGATTGACTAGTGGCAAAAGGGCTTTTGTAAGTTGCTTCCGTTTTGAAGACTCTTACTCTTGAAATTGCCAAGGAACACGAACAATCGCGAATGTTTGCAAACGCCAGCAAATGCCCGCGAACACCCACGAACACCTGCAAACACCCTCAAACCCGTCCTGCCACTCCAAATCTTTTGTTTGGCCATTTTTCTTTGGCATAAGTATTCCGGACATTCACGCAATCAAATTTATTAAAACCGTATTTTCGTGAGATGTTTCACTTTGCATAATTCCCGAGATTTCTCTCATCGGCATTTGGCCCCAATTTTTCCATTTTTTTTATTAAAAAAGGAACAAAAGTCTTTGATTCCATCTGGATTCGGATGATAAAAACAGCGGCAGCAGTGAAATTGATTTTTTGTCCTTTTGGGGACGAAGAACTGATCCTTTATAGGCAGACAAACACACGCTAAACCACTCGTTTGGTCAGCGAGATTTAAGTCCAAATCGATCTAAAGGATTTTTTTTTAAATGGCATTTTTTGTTCTTCAAATGGCAACTTTGGATCTTCCAGCAGGATTTTCGATCCAGAAGTGTTTGCAAGGTGAAAAACCCCGCTCAATAGAATCGGTAAAATTGGATCTTCAAAGCAAGATTTGGATTGAAATCCTAGAAGAGAATTTTTTATTCAGTTTGCCAAAGGAGAGTAGAAGGAAAGCAAAACAGTCTAAGTGCAAAAAAGGCAAAAAAGAAGGACAATTTGAAGCAAAAACTCTATTAAATCGTCTATAGATTGAGCTTGAAATTCGTCCACAGCTTAAAACGTGTGTGATGGGCAGCAGAAGAATGACGTGCTTAAGAAGATTCAATGCCTTGAGTGAGACTGAGATGAGGAAGAAAATAAATCCGGTTCGAAGGACCAAAATTGCAATCTTCCATATTTGGAACCTCAAATGTGTTTACAACTTTGGAATCATTGAAAATTCCATGATTTAAGCTGCAAGCAAGCCAAATGGTTAGGAAACAATCCAAAGATTCTTCATTCACGTTAGCAAAAGGAAGAGTCGCAAGATATTGATGAAACTCAACTCAAAATCTCAATGTATCTTCTGTAATTTGATTTTGAAAGTCATTTGCAGCTTAATCTTCAACACAAATTTGCAAGATGAAGAACAGACGTTTGCAGTGTTGAAGATTCAATGCCTTTCGTGACACTGAGATGAAGAAAATCTTCCGAAATATTTGCAGCCAAAACTTTTGCATCAGAATTATGTGAATAATTCTTGGATTCTTTGGAAAATCGGAAGAAATTGATGAAATTTAACTCTAAACTTCACTGAATCGTCGTTGCAATTTAGAAGATAGAGATGTTGAAGATTCAAAGCCTTGAAAGAGCTGTGATGGTGAAGAAGGCTGAAGAAGGAACTTCCAGAGTTGCAGCTTCAAATGCCTGGTTCTTCAAACTTTGGGCCTTCGAGCCGGATGTTCATTCCTAAAGTTTCCTTCTGGTTAGGGGATGGTTAAAACTAAAAACCACTATGAAGAAAGCACTAACACTATTTTCTGGACTTGAAAATGTTCTTCCTGTTGCCATTGCGGTTACCTACACTTGAAATATTTTGGTTCTTTTCCTTTTGCCACTCAAAGTTTGGATTTCTCGCTTGGAAAATTTGGACACCCTGACTCTTCTTTCTTCTTCAATTCTTCTACTTCGCTAAGATTGTCTCACTTTCACTCTTTGATTCCTCCATTGAGATTTCCTTGCCTTCCTTATCTTCATCATCTCAGCTTCGCTTTAGACGTTGAATCTTCACCAGTTGTCTGGTTCTTCCAATGTGTAAATTCATCAGTTCTTCCTTTGAAGATTTATTGCTGCTGTGAATAATGTATTTTTTCCAACCATCTCTTCCCTTTGGCTTAATTGAACAGTATTTCTGCAGGTGCTTTCTTAGCTTAAAAAGTTCAAAACATAGAGTTTCAGTTTCTAAATTACTTGTTTGAGGAAATTTGACGTGGTAAACGCTTTTGCAGCTGAAGAATCCACTGAATCTTCAATTGTTCCAAAGTTTTGGAAGATTTAACGGACAGTTTCTTTGAAGACTCCATTGCTTCTTTCCAAAGTTTAGTTGGAGGTCAAAATTTTGAGTTTTCAGTTTTTCAATAAAGTTTTTACGAAAATTTGAAGTCGTAGAGGTCTTGGAAGCAGAAGAATCCACAAAATCTTCGATTTTTTCAAAATTTTCGAAAATGGAAAGTATTTTTGCCTTGAAAACATCCATTTAATTGGTTCTTTCGAAAGTTTAGTTGGAACTCAAAGCTTTGAGCTTTCAGTTTCTTAATGCAAGTTCTGAGGAAATTTGATGACGAAGACACTTTTGCAGCTGAAGAATCCACTGAATCTTTAATTTTTCCAAAGTTTGGAAGATTTAGCGGACAGTTTTGTTGAAGACTCCATTGCTTCTTTCCAAAGTTTAGTTGGAGGTCAAAATTTTAATTTTTCAGTTTTTCAATGAAGTTTTTACGAAAATTTGAAGTCGTAGAGGCTTCGGAAGTGGAAGAATGCACTAAATCTTCAATTTCTCCAAAGGTTTGGAAGATTTAGCGGACAGTTTCGTTGAAAACTCCATTGCTTCTTTCCATAATTTATTGGGGGTGAAAATTTTGAGTTCTCAGTTTTTCAATGAAGTTTTTACGAAAATTTGAAGTCGTAGAAGCTTTGGAAGCAAAAGAATCCACTAAATCTTCGATTTTTTCAAAATTTTGGAAAATGGAAAGGATTTTTGCCTAGAAAACATCCATTTCATTGCGTCTTTCGAAAGTTTAGTTGGAACTGAAATCTTTGAACTCTCAGTTTCTAAACGCAAGTTCTGAGGAAAGTTGACGACGTAGACACTTTTGCAGCTGAAGAATCTACTGAATCTTCACGTTTTCCAAAGGTTTGGAAGATCCAACGGGTAGTTTTCTTGAAGACTCCATTGCTTCTTTCCAAAGTTTAGTTGGAGGTCAAAATTTTAAGTTTTCAGTTTTTCAATGAAGTTTTTACGAACATTTGAAGTCGTAGAGGCTTCGGAAGTGGAAGAATCCACTAAATCTTCAATTTCTCCAAAGGTTTGGAAGATTTAGCGGACAGTTTCGTTGAAAACTCCATTGCTTCTTTCCATAATTTATTGGGGGTGAAAATTTTGAGTTCTCAGTTTTTCAATGAAGTTTTTACGAAAATTTGAAGTCGTAGAGGCTTTGGAAGCAGAAGAATCCACTAAATCTTCGATTTTTTCAAAATTTTGGAAAATGGAAAGGATTTTTGCCTAGAAAACATCCATTTCATTGCGTCTTTCGAAAGTTTAGTTGGAACTGAAATCTTTGAACTCTCAGTTTCTAAACGCAAGTTCTGAGGAAAGTTGACGACGTAGACACTTTTGCAGCTGAAGAATCTACTGAATCTTCACGTTTTCCAAAGGTTTGGAAGATCCAACGGGTAGTTTTCTTGAAGACTCCATTGCTTCTTTCCAAAGTTTAGTTGGAGGTCAAAATTTTGAGGTTTCAGTTTTTCAATGAAGTTTTTACAAAAATTTGAAGTCGTAGAGGCTTCGGAAGTGGAAGAATCCACTATATCTTCAATTTCTCCAAAGGTTTGGAAGATTTTGCGGACAGTTTCGATGAAGACTCCATTGCTTCTTTTCATAATTTATTGGGGGTGAAAATTTTGAGTTCTCAGTTTTTCAATGAAGTTTTTACGAAAATTTGAAGTCGTAGAGGCTTTGGAAGCAAAAGAATCCACTAAATCTTCGATTTTTTCAAAATTTTGGAAAATGGAAAGGATTTTTGCCTTGAAAACATCCATTTCATTGCTTCTTTCGAAAGTTTAGTTGCAACTGAAATCTTTGAGCTCTTCATTTCTAAATGCAAGTTCTGAGGAAAGTTGACGACGTAGACACTTTTGCAGCTGAAGAATCCACTGAGTCTTCAATTTTTCCAAAAATTTGGAACATTTAACGGACAGTTTCCTTGAAGACGCCATTGCTTCTTTCCAAAGTTTAGTTGCAACTCAAAATTTTGAGCTCAAGAATACGATTTTTTTTGCTTCAGCGTTTTTCTTCTGCTGTGAAGATTGTCTTTCTTCCAACCGTCTCTTCCCTTGCGGTTTAATCGAACAGTAATTCTTCAGCGCATTTTTGAAGATCTTGATCCAATTAGAGGCACTAGGAAGTTGAAGGATCTTTGGGTTCCCATCAATCCTTCAGCTGCTGCAACGAAACAAGCAAGCTTGGCAGCTGAGGGCTGCCACATCTGTTGCACGAGGAAGAACTGAAGCTTCAATGCCTGGAGCGCTGGAAGCTGAGGTGACGAAGGAAGGGCAGTGCATACTTGAAATTGCAACAAGAAATCCAATTATTTTAGGAAGTCTGAAGCTGAAGGAGGACGCCAATGTTCAATGTCCATGGCATCACATTCTCCCGCTATTTGCCCATGGTTTCTTATTATCTTCTTTCATTTAGTCGCACAGACGAGTTTCCTGCGACAAAGTGCCTGCGCCCTTTTTCGTTCGTTTATCGTCGACTCATTCCAGCTTTTGTCTAGCGGAAATTTGAATCCCCCATCCAGCTAATCCTTTGCGAGATTTTTATGAAACTGTCTTTTCGCTCCCGGTTTAAGAGGTTCACTTATTTCTTTCTTGTTTATGCACCGATGTGGAGGGCACGGTCGCATAAGCTTGCTGAAGTTGGAAACGAGTTCGCAGAACAAATTGGAAAAACCGCCGCAATATTTAAGCAGCCGGAATGTCTTCAGGTTTTACTACCGGTCGGATTTAGCTGGTCCTCCTCCTCTTGGAGGGCCGCTTCTCTAATTAGCAGCACTGCTTAATATTAGCCAGTCTAATTCTCATTAAGGAGCTTTGCATAGTTGGGGAAAAAATAATCGCTGCCTAATTAGCTGCTCTAATTGCTGTCCGGAAAAAACGGGAGTGCGGGAGGCAATTTGGGCTCCGAGTTGAACACATGAAGCTCCCTCCCGGTCTGGGAGAGTGTGAGACGCTATTAGGGAAGCGACTGGCTGGCTTTAGAGCGGCTCTAAAAGCCGAATTCTGGCTGCGTGTTTTCTATTGAGTGAATCGGTATCTGGAAGCTGAAGCTGAGCGGAAACCGCAGCCTGGCAAGTGCGATATTAAGTCAGCCAGACAGAAATCGGAGAGTCGAACATCATAAATATTAGCGCTGCGCTCTTTAAGCAGCAACAATGAGGAAAGTTCGGTAGCGGTGTTCAGATGCACCTCTACCACCATTATCCGATGTTTCGACATTGTCTTGCAGGGAAAGTTTCGGGCAGAGCCGACATTTTTGCCGACAACAACATAATGGCGCCCATGCTGGAAAGTTGAGAGTTCGCACGATAAAAGTTTCGCATCCAAAAAGCCATTACGTCACCGTTCTCTCAGTTTTGCCGAATAATGGACGAGTGCTGCGATGCATCTTTCTCCTGCTGGCTTTTTTTCGTTTTCTCCTGCCTTTATTATACTATTAAAGGCATTTCGCATACAGTACAGGGACGCCACATAAATCATCGTGGTTCGATCAAGAGGGGGCGAGCTCGGCAGGTTTTGCAAGTGTAACCTGAAGGTGAAACTTCCTGCTAGAAAAGCTGCAAAGCACTTGCAAAAACTCCCGCGGAAATTGCAGATAAATATTTAATTGTACGTCTGCGACTTTTTATGCAGGAAAGGGCCCCTGGGGGGCGCTTCAATGAGGGGCGCAAGACAACCGGTGTCATTCCGGATGAATTATTGATTGCAAATGACATGTGGGAGATTTCTGCGGTTTCTGATGATGAATTGGGCAGAGTCCGAAACTCGAAGGGGCGCAAATATTAAGCAGACTGGACAGGAATCAGTGCTGGGTTTTTTCCTGATTTTCATGAGCATTGCAGATCTTCTTCAAGCTTCCAAAAGTCGCGAACCTTTCGATCTTCGTCAGCAAGAAAGTGTTATCGAACTGGCAGGCTTTAAATCTTCAATTTTTGTCCAAATTTGGAAGATTCCAATGGATTTTTGCGTTGAAGACCTACCATTTCATTAATTCTTTGCTCAAACTTTACTCAACCCCTTTCTTCATTTTGCCTTTGGCTTGGCGAACTATTTTAAAACTGCAAATGCGATCTTCATATCTAAAGTTCAACTCAATTAGTTAGGAACTAATCTGAAGACTTTATATGCGCTTTACCAAGAGAACGAATCGGAAGAAATTGATGAAGTTTCATTGTGAACTCCCACATCATGGAGTCTTCCATATTTTGCAGCTTAGAACAGATTGTACGTGCTGGAAAACAGAAGATTGAGATGTTGAAGATTTGGCAGCCTTGAATGAAGTTGTAATGATGAAGAAGGCTGAAGAAGGAACTTCCAGAGTTGCAGCCTCAACCCAAATGGTTAAGAAACAATCTAGAGATTCTTCATTCACTTTACCGAAAGGAAGAGTCGGAAGATTTTGATGAAATTCAACTCAAAACTTCACGTCATTTGCAGCTTAGTCTTCAACAATTGCAAGATAAAGAACATAAATTTGGAGTTTTGAAGATTCAATGCCTCAAGTGACACTGAGATGAAGAAAAGGGCCAAAACATGAGAATCTTCAGAAGGAGATTGTTAGGAAACGATTTGAAGATCCTTCCAAAAATCGGAAGAAATTGATGAAATTGAACTCAAAACTTTATTGAATCTTCCATGCTTTGCAGCTTAGAACAAATTGTAGGAGTTGGAAAACAGAAGCTTGAAGAATGAAGAAGAAGTATGTATTTCTTCCTGTATGAACAAGAAACTTCCAGAGTTGCATCTTCCAATGCCTGGTTCTTCAAACTTTGGGCCTTTGAGTAATCGTATGTTTATATCTAAAGTTTCCTTCCGGTTGGTTAAATGGGATGGTCAAACTACCAAAATTCTATGAAGAACTGAAAATTCTTTCTTCCTGTTGCCATTGTGGTTACATTTGAAATCTTTTGGTTTATTTTGACTCTCCCAATATGGATTTCTAACTTGGAAACTTTGGATTTCCTGGATCTTCTTCCTTCTTCAATTCTTCTACTTTACTAAGATTGTCTCACTTTCACTCTTTGATTCCTCCTTAGAGGTTTCCTTGTCTTTCTTATCTTCATCATCTCAGCTCTCATCGCGCAGGGCACGGAATCTTCCCCGGTTCCTTGTCTCTTCCTAATGTGTCTTCCATCAGTTGTTGAATTTCTTCCTTTCAAGACTTTGAAAGGAAGAAAATTTGAAGATTTAACGGGCTTTGAAAACTTTTTTGGTGATTTTTAAAGGAGCAGGCGCTTTTGAAATTGAACAAACCACTGTATCTTCGATTTTTTCAAAATTTTGAAAGATTTTGCGGATTTTTGCATTGAAACTTTTTGGTTTGAAGACATTTTATTGCTATCTATTGAAAGTTTAGTTCGAGATTCAAAATTTTCAGTTTTCTGTTTTCTTCAAATTATAATGCACTGAACCTTAAAATTTTTCAAATTTTTGAAAAATTTATCGGATTTTTGCATTGAAGACTTGCATCGCTACTTGCGAAAGTTTAGTTGGAGCTCAAAACGTGGAGTTTCCCATTTTAAAATGTACATTTTGTTTGCAATTTTTTTGAAAAATTCGATTTTTGCAAAAATGTATATTTCGAGTTGCGATGGTTTGAGTGAAATCTTGCAATTTCTTTGATCAATTTCATAGAGATTGATCGGCTTTTTTCTAATTCGAATTTTAATTTAACAGGATCGTTATTGGACAACGCCCAGTGGATGATCGCAAAGCTGGATTGATTCTAACAAAAAGATGCCTTCCAAGCCCCACCTGAAGACTAATGCTCTTAGGACCGGTCAATGTTAAGTTAGCAACATAGTTAAGAGTAGAAAGCATGTGAATCAATTGTTGAAAATAAAAAATTATAAATGACATAAGTTTTTTCTTTATTCCGTTATTTCCTTTGTCGATTAGTGGGACGCTATTCTCGAAACCTTCCTGATAAAACCGCACACGCAGCGAGCAGATATCAAGAGCAGGAGTTTAGCGTTCCGTTATTTTTTGTGTGGGTCTAGTAGCTCTCTATTAGCTAAATTTGAATGGCAAAACGAAAATTTCATTTGTATCAGGGCAGCAGCATGTTTAAGGAGGTAGCGAGCAGATATCAGGAGCAGGAGTTTAACGTTACGTTATTTTTAACGTGGGTCTACTAGATCTCTATTAATAAAATTTGAATGGCAAAACGACATTTTTCATTTGTATCAGGGCAGCAGCATGTTCAAGGAGGTAGCGAGCAAATATCAGGAGCAGGAGTTTAACGTTACGTTATTTTTAACGTGGGTCTTCTAGCTCTCTATTAATAAAATTTGAATGGCAAAACGACATTTTCATTTGTATCAGGGCAGCAGAATGTTCAAGGAGGTAGCGAGCAGATATCAGGAGCAGGAGTTTAACGTTACGTTATTTTTAACGTGGGTCTACTAGATCTCTATTAATAAAATTTGAATGGCAAAACGACATTTTTCATTTGTATCAGGGCAGCAGAATGTTCAAGGAGGTAGCGAGCAGATATCAGGAGCAGGAGTTTAACGTTACGTTATTTTTTACGTGGGTCTACTAGCTCTCTATTAATAAAATTTGAATGGCAAAACGACATTTTTCATTTGTATCAGGGCAGCAGCATGTTCAAGGAGGTAGCGAGCAGATATCAGGAGCAGGAGATTAACGTTACGTTATTTTTAACGTGGGTCTACTAGCTCTCTATTAATAAAATTTGAATGGCAAAACCACATTTTTCATTTGAATCAGGGCAGCAGCATGTTCAAGGAGGGTAGCGAGCAGATATCAGGAGCAGGAGTTTAACGTTACGTTATTTTTAACGTGGGTCTACTAGCTCTCTATAATAAAATCTGAATGGCAAAACGACATTTTTCATTTGTATCAGGGCAGCAGAATGTTCAAGGAGGTAGCGAGCAGATATCAGGAGCAGGAGTTTAACGTTACGTTATTTTTAACGTAGGTCTTCTAGCTCTCTATTAATAAAATTTGAATGGCAAAACGACATTTTTCATTTGTATCAGGACAGCAGCATGTTCAAGGAGGTAGCGAGCAGATATCAGGAGCAGGAGTTTACCGTTACGTTATTTTTAACGTGGGTCTTCTAGCTCTCTATTAATAAAATTTGAATGGCAAAACGACATTTTTCATTTGTATCAGGGCAGCAGAATGTTCAAGGAGGTAGCGAGCAGATATCAGGAGCAGGAGTTTACCGTTACGTTATTTATAACGTGGGTCTTCTAGCTCTCTATTAATAAAATTTGAATGGCAAAACGACATTTTTCATTCGTATCAGGGCAGCAGAATGTTCAAGGAGGGTAGCGAGCAGATATCAGGAGCAGGAGTTTAACGTTACGTTATTTTTAACGTGGGTCTACTAGCTCTCTATTAATAAAATCTGAATGGCAAAACGACATTTTTCATTTGTATCAGGGCAGCAGAATGTTTAAGGAGGTAGCGAGCAGATATCAGGAGCAGGGAGTTTAACGTTACGTTATTTTTAACGTGGGTCTTCTAGCTCTCTATTAATAAAATTTGAATGGCAAAACCACATTTTCATTTGTATCAGGGCAGCAGCATGTTCAAGGAGGTAGCGAGCAGATATCAGGAGCAGGAGTTTACCGTTACGTTATTTTTAACGTGGGTCTTCTAGCTCTCTATTAATAAAATTTGAATGGCAAAACGACATTTTTCATTTGTATCAGGGCAGCAGAATGTTCAAGGAGGTAGCGAGCAGATATCAGGAGCAGGAGTTTAACGTTACGTTATTTTTAACGTGGGTCTTCTAGCTCTCTATTAATAAAATTTGAATGGCAAAACGACATTTTTCATTTGTATCAGGGCAGCAGAATGTTCAAGGAGGGTAGCGAGCAGATATCAGGAGCAGGAGTTTAACGTTACGTTATTTTTAACGTGGGTCTACTAGATCTCTATTAATAAAATTTGAATGGCAAAACGACATTTTTCATTTGTATTAGGGCAGCAGAATGTTCAAGGAGGGTAGCGAGCAGATATCAGGAGCAGGAGTTTAACGTTACGTTATTTTTAACGTGGGTCTTCTAGCTCTCTATTAATAAAATTTGAATGGCAAAACCACATTTTTCATTTGTATCAGGGCAGCAGCATGTTCAAGGAGGTAGCGAGCAGATATCAGGAGCAGGAGTTTACCGTTACGTTATTTTTAACGTGGGTCTTCTAGCTCTCTATTAATAAAATTTGAATGGCAAAACGACATTTTTCATTTGTATCAGGGCAGCAGAATGTTCAAGGAGGTAGCGAGCAGATATCAGGAGCAGGAGTTTAACGTTACGTTATTTTTTAACGTGGGTCTTCTAACTCTCTATTAATAAAATTTGAATGGCAAAACCACATTTTTCATTTGTATCAGGGCAGCAGCATGTTCAAGGAGGGTAGCGAGCAGATATCAGGAGCAGGAGTTTACCGTGACGTTATTTTTAACGTGGGTCTTCTAGCTCTCTATTAATAAATTTGAATGGCAAACGACATTTTTCATTTGTATCAGGGCAGCAGAATGTTCAAGGAGGTAGCGAGCAGATATCAGGAGCAGGAGTTTAACGTTACGTTATTTTTAACGTGGGTCTACTAGCTCTCTATTAATAAAATCTGAATGGCAAAACGACATTTTTCATTTGTATCAGGGCAGCAGCATGTTCAAGGAGGTAGCGAGCAGATATCAGGAGCAGGAGTTTAACGTTACGTTATTTTTTACGTGGGTCTAGTAGCTCTTTGATAGCTAAATTTGAATGGCAAAACGAACTTTCTATATGTATCAGGGCAGCAGCATGTTTAAGGAGGTAGCGAGCAGATATCAGGAGCAGGAGTTTAACGTTACGTTATTTTTAACGTGGGTCTACTAGCTCTCTGTTAGCTAAATTTGAATGGCAAAACGAAATTTTTATTGGGATCAGGGCAGCAGCATGTTTAAGGAGGTAGCGAGCAGAGATCAGGAGCAGGAGTTTAAAGTTACGTTATTTTTTACGTGGGTCTAGTCGCTCCCTATTAGTCAAATTTGAATGGCAATTTATGTGGTGTCACATAAAATCTTAGCAAACGGCCTCGCCTGCAGAAGACTGAAGAACTTTCCGGTTGATGAACAACCACAGAGACTCCATTGAAATGGTACCGGAGCAGGACAAACAAAAGCCCGCAGAAGAATTCGTTGTGGATCTTCGACGTTTTCGTTCTAATTAAACTCGCGTCGACAAAGGAAAAATCGATTCGACACGCATGTCTTCGACGGTAAAAACAAATATTCGGCAGGACCAATTTAACCAGAAGTCATCTGGCGTTTGGGTTTATCAGGGTGGCTCAACCAGCTGGTTGATAAGGGTTAACTAGCAAGACAAGCCCACCTTCAAGGGTGGTATTACGGATTGCAGCCAACCACGCCCCTCTCGAGGAATTAATTGAACCAATGTTTGCTTTGTCCCACCATCGGGTTGCCATATGGTGTTCCTCTGTTTTTCCGCAATCAAGTGGTCTAAACCCAGCGCCGCCTCTATTTATATTAGATGCTCCTTTGGCCCGCTCGGCTACCAGATTTGTCTCCCGGTGACCCAACTGGATAAACTAAATTTGTTTGTCGTGAATTTAAGGCAAGTTTCCGAGCAGTAAATCGCGAAAATGTCAGTCTGGTTGTAGTTTTCCGGGCCATTACCAGGACTCATAAAATTAGTGTAAATTAAGGAGGAACGTGGATTGGGGACAAGCGCAAGGATCGACAGACCGTGAAAGGGCGACATCTTTTTCCTAGACCGTCCTGGATTCAGCAGCCGCTTTATTTACTCAGTTTCGGAAGTTTTTCCAAAAGCGGCTGAAGTGCGCGGTTCCAGTCGAGTTTCCACTGCACAGTTTCCTGGAAACTTCCCGCTATGCGATGCGGTTGGAAATGGATGCTCGCCGTCTTACTTTAGCGGTCTGCGTTATATTAACTCTGATATTAGATGCAACTTTGCAACTCCCCCCCGTTGAAACTTTACATTAAACTAGTTTAATATCCAGTGGAAATCCGTGGCTTGTTTCCTAGTTAGGCGGTTTTATGGGGGTGGAAAATCGGCCAAATTTACACCAGCTGACCGTAAAAACCGAATTGATACCGGGGCTTTTTTACAACCGGGGCACGTTCGTCCATAAACTGGAAAAGTTACTGTTTTGACAAGTATCTTCGTTGATTAAATCCAGACTTTCGGCGGCGTTACGTCCATGGATAACGGCCTGTTCCATTGGGAGAAATACCTACAGATCCATTAGGGTTTCCATTGGAAAATTGCTGGTTTTGAAAGATTTCTCTGTGCGCCATTATCTACCGGGTGAAAAAATATTTTTGGGATGAAAAATTTTATGAATTCAACGGTGTTTTGGGTAAAACTCAGTGGTGCACAAGAGAGAAGTTTCCCTTTGAAAACTTATAGGCCCTGTATAATGTGGAAGTCATTCGGTCCAGCTAAAAGTGCAGGCGGTCAGTTCAAATGAGGTTCGAAAATTTGAGAAAAATTCGTGTAAAACTGCAGGATTTCGGACTAAGAACCCAACAAAAAAAGTTTCTTTTCTGAAAAAAAAAAACGGAAAAAGTTTCCCAATTGCGCGCTCTCCTTTAAAAATCCGTTGCTTCCAAGCTAAAGTAGGTAGCGACTTCAAGTTTTAACCATCTATACAAGACACCTGGGTCTGAAGATGGGAAAATTTGCGTAAAAATTGTCAGAAACTCTGATTTTTGGCAGCTTAGTAAACATCGGTCTCAAAGTGGATAGTTTTACTCAGTTGCCTCTCTCATTTAAATTTAAAAATTCGTGTCTTTCAAGCTAAATTAGGTAGAGACTTCAAGTTTTAGCCATCTGTACAAGACACGTGGCTCTCAAGATGGGGAAATTTGCGTGAAAATTTTCGGAAAATCTGTTTTTTGCCAGCTTGGTAAACATCGGTCTTAAAACGGAAAAAGTTTCTCAATTGCGCGCTCTCCTTTAAAAATCCGTTGCTTCCAAACTAAAGTAGGTAGCGACTTCAAGTTTTAACCATCTATACAAGACACGTGGCTCTGAAGATGGGAAAATTTGCGTAAAAATTGTCAGAAACTCTGATTTTTGCCAGCTTAGTAAACATCGGTCTCAAAATGGATAGTTTTACTCAGTTGCACTCTCTCATTTAAATTTAAAAATTCGTATCTTTCAAGCTAAATTAGGTAGAGACTTCAAGTTTTGACCATCTGTACAAGACACGTGGCTCTCAAGATGGGGAAATTTGCAAGAAAATTTTCGGAAAATCTGTTTTTTGCCAGCTTGGTAAACATCGGTCTTAAAATGGAGAAAGTTTCTCAATTGCGCGCTCTCCTTTAAAAATCCGTTTCTTCCAAGCTAAAGTAGGTAGCGACTTCAAGTTTTAACCATCTATACAAGATACGTGGCTCTGAAGATGGGAAAATTTGCGTAAAAATTGTCAGAAACTCTGATTTTTGCCAGCTTAGTAAACATCGCTCTCAAAATGGATAGTTTTACTCAGTTGCACTCTCTCATTTAAACTTAAAAATTCGTATCTTTCAAGCTAAATTAGGTAGTGACTTCCAGTTTCAGCCATCTGTACAAGACACGTGGCTCTCAAGATGGGGAAATTTGCAAGAAAATTTTCGGGAAATCTGATGTTTGCCAGCTTGGTAAACATCGGTCTTAAAACGGAAAAAGTTTCTCAATTGCGCGCTCTCCTTTAAAAATCAGTTGCTTCCAAGCTAACGTAAGTAGCGACTTCAAGTTTTAACCATCTTTACAAGACACGTGGCTCTGAAGATGGGGAAATTTGCGTAAAAATTGTCAGAAACTGTGATTTTTGCCAGCTTAGTAAACATCGGTCTCAAAATGGATAGTTTTACTCAGTTGCAATCTCTCATTTAAATTTAAAAATTCGTGTCTTTCAAGCTAAATTAGGTGGTGACTTCAAGTTTTCACCACTTGTGCGAGACACGTGGCTCTCAAGATGGGGAAATTTGCAAGAAAATTTTGGAAAATCTGTTTTTTGCCAGCTTGGTAAACATCGGTCTTAAAACGAAAAAAGTTTCTCAATTGCGCGCTGTCCTTTAAAAATCCGTTTCTTCCAAGCTAAAGTAGGTAGCGACTTCAAGTTTTAACCATCTATACAAGACACGTGGCTCTGAAGATGGGAAAATTTGCGTAAAAATTGTCAGAAACTCTGATTTTTGCCAGCTTAGTAAACATCGGTCTCAAAATGGATAGTTTTACTCAGTTGCACTCTCTCATTTAAATTTAAAAATTCGTATCTTTCAAGCTAAATTAGGTAGTGACTTCAAGTTTTAGCCATCTGTACAAGACACGTGGCTCTCAAGATGGGGAAATTTGCAAGAAAATTTTCGGGAAATCTGATGTTTGCCAGCTTGGTAAACATCGGTCTTAAAACGGAAAAAAGTTTCTCAATTGCGCGCTCTCCTTTAGAAATCAGTTGCTTCCAAGCTAACGTAAGTAGCGACTTCAAGTTTTAACCATCTTTACAAGACACGTGGCTCTGAAGATGGGAAAATTTGCGTAAAAATTGTCAGAAACTGTGATTTTTGCCAGCTTAGTAAACATCGGTCTCAAAATGGATAGTTTTACTCAGTTGCAATCTCTCATTTAAATTTAAAAATTCGTGTCTTTCAAGCTAAATTAGGTGGTGACTTCAAGTTTTCACCACTTGTGCGAGACACGTGGCTCTCAAGATGGGGAAATTTGCAAGAAAATTTTTGGAAAATCTGTTTTTTGCCAGCTTGGTAAACATCGGTCTTAAAACGAAAAAAGTTTCTCAATTGCGCGCTGTCCTTTAAAAATCCGTTTCTTCCAAGCTAAAGTAGGTAGCGACTTCAAGTTTTAACCATCTATACAAGACACGTGGCTCTGAAGATGGGAAAATTTGCGTGAAAATTGTCAGAAACTCTGATTTTTGCCAGCTTAGTAAACATCGGTCTCAAAATGGATAGTTTTACTCAGTTGCACTCTCTCATTTAAATTTAAAAATTCGTATCTTTCAAGCTAAATTAGGTAGAGACTTCAAGTTTTGACCATCTGTACAAGACACGTGGCTCTCAAGATGGGGAAATTTGCAAGAAAATTTTCGGGAAATCTGTTTTTTGCCAGCTTGGTAAACATCGGTCTTAAAACGGAAAAAGTTTCTCAATTGCGCGCTCTCCTTTAAAAATCCGTTGCTTCCAAGCTAAAGTAGGTAGCGACTTCAAGTTTTAACCATCTATACAAGACACGTGGCTCTGAAGATGGGAAAATTTGCGTAAAAATTGTCAGAAACTCTGATTTTTTGCCAGCTAAGTAAACATCGGTCTCAAAATGGATAGTTTTACTCAGTTGCACTCTCTCATTTAAATTTAAAAATTCGTATCTTTCAAGCTAAATTAGGTAGTGACTTCAAGTTTTAGCCATCTGTACAAGACACGTGGCTCTCAAGATGGGGAAATTTGCGAGAAAATTTTCGGAAAATCTGTTTTTTGCCAGCTTGGTAAACATCGGTCTTAAAACGAAAAAAGTTTCTCAATTGCGCGCTCTCCTTTAAAAATCAGTTGCTTCCAAGCTAAAGTAAGTAGCGACTTCAAGTTTTAACCATCTTTACAAGACACGTGGCTCTGAAGATGGGAAAATTTGCGTAAAAATTGTCAGAAACTCTGATTTTTGCCAGCTTAGTAAACATCGGTCTCAAAATGGATAGTTTTACTCAGTTGCACTCTCTCATTTAAATTTAAAAATTCGTATCTTTCAAGCTAAATTAGGTAGAGACTTCAAGTTTTAGCCATCTGTACAAGACACGTGGCTCTCAAGAGGGGGAAATTTGCAAGAAAATTTTCGGAAAATCTGATGTCTGCCAGCTTGGTAAACATCGGTCTTAAAACGGAAAAAGTTTCTCAATTGCGCGCTCTCCTTTAAAAATCAGTTGCTTCCAAGCTAACATAAGTAGCGACTTCAAGTTTTAACCATCTTTACAAGACACGTGGCTCTGAAGATGGGAAAATTTGCGTAAAAATTGTAAGAAACTCTGATTTTTGCCAGCTTAGTAAACATCGCTCTCAAAATGGATAGTTTTACTCAGTTGCACTCTCTCATTTAAATTTAAAAATTCGTATCTTTCAAGCTAAATTAGGTAGAGACTTCAAGTTTTGACCATCTGTACAAGACACGTGGCTCTCAAGATGGGGAAATTTGCAAGAAAATTTTCGGGAAATCTGTTTTTTGCCAGCTTGGTAAACATCGGTCTTAAAACGGAAAAAGTTTCTCAATTGCGCGCTCTCCTTTAAAAATCCGTTGCTTCCAAGCTAAAGTAGGTAGCGACTTCAAGTTTTAACCATCTTTACAAGACACGTGGCTCTGAAGATGGGAAAATTTGCGTAAAAATTGTCAGAAACTCTGATTTTTGCCAGCTTAGTAAACATCGGTCTCAAAATGGATAGTTTTACTCAGTTGCACTCTCTCATTTAAATTTAAAAATTCGTATCTTTCAAGCTAAATTAGGTAGTGACTTCAAGTTTTAGCCATCTGTACAAGACACGTGGCTCTCAAGATGGGGAAATTTGCGAGAAAATTTTCGGAAAATCTGTTTTTTGCCAGCTTGGTAAACATCGGTCTTAAAACGAAAAAGTTTCTCAATTGCGCGCTCTCCTTTAAAAATCCGTTTCGTGCAAACTAACGTAGCTAGAAATTTGAAATTTTCACCATTTTCATAAGACACTTGGCTCTGAGGATGGAGGCATTTTTGCGAAAATAGCCCAAAATCCTGATTTTTTCCGGCCTAATAAAAATCAGCCTCAAAATAGACGTTTTCGGTCAACTGCGCTCTAGCCTTTAAAAAGCCACAACTTCCAAGCCAAAGCAAGTAGCAACTTGAAATTTTCACCATTTTCAAAAGACACTTGGCTCTGAAGATGGAGGTATTTTTGCGAAAATAGCCAAAATGCTGATTTTTTCCGGCCTAATAAAAATCAGCCTCAAAATAGACGTTTTCGGTGAACTGCGCTATAACTTTTAAAAAGCCACAACTTCCAAGCCAAAGCAAGTAGCAACTTGAAATTTTCACCATTTTCATAAGACACTTGACTCTGAAGATGGGGGCATTTTTGCGAAAATATCCCAAAATGCTGAATTTTTCCGGCCTAATAAATATCAGCCTCAAAATAGGCGATTTCGGTCAACTGCGCTCTAACTTTAAAAAGCCACAACTTCCAAGCCAAAGCAAGTAGCAACTTGAAATTTTCAACCATTTTCATAAGACACTTGGCTCTGAAGATGGTGGCATTTTTGTGAAAATAGCCCAAAATGCTGATTTTTTCCGGCCTAATAAATATCAGCCTCAAAATAGACGTTTTCGGTCAACTTCGCTCTAACTTTTAAGAAGCCACAACTTCCAAGCCAAAGCAAGTAGCAACTTGAAAATTTCACCATTTTCATAAGACACTTGACTCTGAAGATGGGGGCATTTTTGCGAAAATAGCCCAAAATGCTGATTTTTTCCGGCCTAATAAATATCAGCCTCAAAATAGACGATTTCGGTCAACTGCGCTCTAACTTTTAAAAAGCCACAACTTCCATGCCAAAGCAAGTAGCAACTTGAAATTTACACCACCTTTAGAAGACACTTGACTGTAAAGATGCTGAAAGTTTCGAAAGAATCGCCCTGAAATCAGATTTTTATCAGCTTCGTAAATATCGATCTCAAACTTCGCTGTAACCGACATTCGCAGTTCTACGGAAAACTCTCATGACTCCCCCCGGGTCAAGCAACGTTAAAAAACCATACAGGGTGGCTAAAATTTGCATAAAAACCCACACCAACCCTGCCCGCCAATATACAAAGTGTTGAAGCTTGAAGGGCAATTTTCACTTCAGGTTCGGGAGCATTTGCCCGAAAAACTCAGGCTGGCTCCCGATGCGATCCCGTCAACAATCTAATGATTTGGGAAAACTTTCGGGGAAACATCTGGATGGGAACGTGTGAAGACGGCTTGTAGTTTGAGTTCTTGTTTTCTTGTCACCCGGCCAACTAACTTTGTTTTCGGGATAGATGGCAACAAATTAGTTTGGCCGGACCTTGTACGTGCTTGAACCCGTCCGGATCGAAGAAGTTTCCCTACTTTTGGCCTAGGAGTTTCCCGTCGCTTTGTCATCCCGAATGATCCAATTTGAATCCATCAATTCCGGACGGACGGCCAGACCTAATTTCCAGTCATTTTTTATCGGAACAACGACAACGACATTAATATTTGATGCAAACCGGTCCAGGTCCCGACGTTTTGATAAAACAATGCTCGCTCCCATTCATCCCTCGGGAAATATGTAAGATGATGATAAATCGCTCTATAAGCTATCGAAGCAAGGCTCTAGTCGACCTAAATGTGTTTTTTTTGGGGGAGTCTGAAAGGGTTTTTGAGCCCTTTGGTTCTGCAGTTCTTAAGCAACTGGTCCAGGAGTGGAGGAGTCGGTTTGGCCCCATTTCGCTGCGCTTATTTATGATGGCCGTTTGCTAGGCAGCAGTAAAACAGTTTGCCAAAAATCCCCGCTAAATCTCTTTAACTGCCGGTTTACCCGGGGTAATTCAAACTTCCCGAAATTATCCCAGTTTTCCTCCGCATTTACATAATAGCAGCCAAAGAAAACCGCATCAATAGAACAGTCTCCAATAGTCTTCCTGCTGCTCCTGCAAAATCTCCTCTTTCTTCTAATTTCTTTATTAATTAAATCTTCCAAATGAACACCCGAGCGAGCCTCAATCAAAGCTTCTCAAGCCAAAGAAGACCGACCGGGCAGAACCAACGCACGTGGTTGGCGGTCTTCTGAGCGCTCGCACTAGCAGGAAATCAGAACAAGCCAGCAGGTGAGCGCAAGTAGCACAAAAATCTCCCAAATAGACCTGCCGAGCCATCTAAAGACGCCACTGCAAACTGCTTCAGTTAAAACCAAACCGCAGCAGGAAACAGTCGATTGTTAGCTGGGGAGCAACTATGCCAGAGGGCGGTAGCAGTACTAAAACATGCTTTTGTGGTCTTTGTGTTGAATCCCCACTGGCAACATGGGGGGCTGTCCTGCAAATAAACACGTGGGATTGCAGATTGTTCCCAACGCCGCCCAGCAGGATAGCAGAAGGTTGAGGTGAAGGCGAAGCTTTGCTTGTTTCCTGCCCAGTTGGTGAATTTCCTGTGGCCTTTTTGGGTTGTTACTTTGATTACTGCTGCTGCTGCTGCTGCTGCTGCCAGCAGGACTGAGCCCCGAAGTTGGTTTTATTAGTGAACGAACTGGATCCTAGTGGTTACCAGTGAGATCCAAAGCGGGCAGGAGAGCAGAAAGTGCCGGTTGTGAATGTTCAGCAGTAGAAATTGATTGGAATCTGCTCATTTCTCCTGCTGTTTGGCTGTTTGTTGCCTTCCGAGTTAGTCAATTTCGGGTTTAGGGCTGCATATTTTGCAGGATTTTTGTGAATATTCACAGCTAGTTTTATGCGGGTGGAGTCCAGGAAGATCCTGCAAACTTCGACTAAAGTCCGCGTAAATATTAGCAGGCGGATTTTTGAATCGCCGTCTTTTTCGTCTATTTCCTGCGAATTTTTGGTAATTTTCCTGAACATCCAAGACTGGTTTAGTGCAATTGAGGGAAGGAACTTGCGGCCTCTTGAATTTAAAAAAAATTCAGGAAATCTGCACTCTTTGCCGCCTGCTGTTGCTTTCCAAAGTCTCGAGCAAAACCTTGGTACTAAATCCTGTATTTTTCCGAATTTTGCAGGATTTTCAAAAGATCCTCAGCTTGTTTACCGCAATTGAATCACGGATGTTCTTGCAAACTTTGCCTCAAGCTTTTCGCGTGGTTTTGGCAGGAATTGTCCAACTTTTCCTGCTTGGAGTCGTGAGGAAAACGTGTTTTTTTAACCACTTTAACAGACTTTTCCGGATATTTAAACTGGATTTTTAAACAAGTACAAGTTTCCTGCTGCCAGTTTGCTTCTTCATTTGATTTTTAGACTGCAGGAATTTCTTTCTCTGTTTGAAGCCAAAGTGGACTTTTGCAGGCCATTTACATAAAAACACTTTTTTGCCAGCAGGAGAAAAATAAACTCGCGGAAAACTTCACCCCGAAATTCCTGCAAAATACACTTCAGGAATTTGTTTTATTTATCCTTTTTCTGCTGAAGAACAAACGCACAAAACTAAAAAAATATGATAAAATTGAGTGCCAAGGCAGAGGCAGGCACTTGGTTCTAAATCCTGCAAATTTCTGCAGGGTTTTCAAAACATCCTCAGGTGGTTAACCGCCTTTTGCGTGGTTTTGGCAGGAACTCGGCAAAAACGCGTTTTTGTGTCTTAAAAATTGCCACTTTTACAGACTTTTTTCCGGATGGGTCCAAAATCCTGCACGTTTCACTTTTCTGTTGCTTCGCGCCCGGAAAATAAGCCCCAACATTTGCAATTCCTCGGGGCTTTTTTTGAACAAATCAGTGTTTCCTGCTGCTTCAATTAATTCACTTCTAGAGTGCAGGATTTTTACATCAGATGGTTTTTTTGGTTGCAAGCTAGAAAGAAATAAGCGGCAGGAATTTTTTTTCACTCACTGTTGGTTTATTTTACTCAAAAATTCCTGCACAAACAAAACACACTTTTGATAAAAATTCTGGCTGATTTTGAGCGAGTGTTTCTGGCTCAAATGTCGGCACTTCAGCAGCAGGAGAGCATGAACACGAACATAAGAAATCCTGCCGAATTCCGGCCAAACCTGCTGCTGCCTTCGGTGCTGCGCCGCGGATCAATCAATTGATAGAAAAAATTGAAAGTAACCGTGGAATAAACTGATTTATACAAATTTGTGCGCATCAGGACGCCATAAATGGGCGGTAGGAGACGGGTTGCAAGCCTGCTGCTACTTATCCATTGGAGCCAATCCTGCTGGACTCATGTGCTCCTGGTTGGGCATGTCAGAAATGTAACGCGCTTCACGCTTACGTAGACGGTTTTGCTACAA
This sequence comes from Dendroctonus valens, assembly GCA_024550625.1. NCBI lineage: Eukaryota > Metazoa > Arthropoda > Insecta > Coleoptera > Curculionidae > Dendroctonus > Dendroctonus valens. Next base: position 154,343 of record JAJTJO010000100.1, read on the forward strand.
AATGGCACCCAATTTGTGTGCTGCAGGAGGAAGGAAATCCTGCTGTTGATGACGAGAGAATCTGCTTGAAATATTTCTGTCCTAGACTATTCTGCTTTCCTGCTAAGGATGTTGCATATACGCAACATTTTGTTGGTCGACCTTTTCCTCTGGACCTTGAGCAACCTGCAAAATTATTTGTTTTACTTTTTCCAATGATCGATCGATTTCTATTCATTAACGAAAGTTAATCAGTTGGATAATTGAGGACCAAAAGCAGAGGCTTTTGAGGGTCGAGGGCTCAATTTGAGGCCGTTCTTTGTGGCTCAAAGTCGGCAGCTTTTTGCCCCCTTTTCACTCTCATTCTTACCGGGTTTTATGCTTTCCTAATGGTAAACTGGTTCACTCTGAGACCTCGTGGGTGAAATGAACTTTTTTATGAACGTGTTTTAAATAAAGCCTTTTTCTCTCAAATTCCTGCAATTTATCCAAATAATATTTCAGTTCCTGCCGTGTTTGGCTTATTGAAATTTTTCTCCAAGTTCCCCGTCGGTTTTGGCTCTTATTGGCAAATTCAGGGGTCCTTTTTGTTCATAGAAAGTCATTCAAAAGTGTGCAGCAGGAATTAACCAGGTCTTTTAGCTTCCAAGCAAAATGGGCAATTTTGCAAGCAATTTCTTGCTTGCCAACTGCAAAAAATAGGCCTTTAGTTAAGTGCGATTGAATTTTCTGATTAGTTTCCTGATGTGATAGTCTCCTTCCTTGATACGCCAATGGAAAGAGCCAACTTTCCTTTAGTACTGTCGCAAAATTGACTCTAATTCCAGTTTTTCCTGGTTTTTTACCACTTTTTTCCGCTCAGGTGCACTTGCACTTTCACACCGATATTCCAACTGGCGTTTGCAAGCAGACTTTCAAATTTTTATTTCTCACAAACCAGCCCAGATACAAAAGCGCTTGATACGCCAATGGAAAGAGCCAAGTTTCCTTTATTACTGTCGAAAAATTGACACTAATTCCAGTTTTTCCTGGTTTTTTACCACTTTTTTTCCGCTCAGGTGCACTTGCACTTTCAAACCGATATTACAACTGGCGTTTGCAAGCAGACTTTCAGAATTTTATTTCTCACAAACCAGCCCAGATACAAAAGCGCTTGATACGCCAATGGAAAGAGCCAACTTTCCTTTATTACTGTCGCAAAATTGACACTAATTCCAGCTTTTCCTGGTTTTTTGAGCACTTTTTTTCCGCTCAGGTGCACTTGCACTTTCAAACCGATATTCCAACTAGCGTTTGCAAGCAGACTTTCAAAATTTTATTTCTCGCAAACCAGCCCAGCTACAAAAGCGCTTGATACGCCAATGGAAAGAGCCAAGTTTCCTTTATTACTGTCGCAAATTGACTCTAATTCCAGTTTTCCCTGGCTTTTTACCACTTTTTTCCGCTCAGGTGCACTTGCACTTTCAAACCGATATTCCAACTGGCGTTTGCAAGCAGACTTTCAAAATTTTATTTCTCCCAAACCAGCCCAGATACAAAAGCGCTTGATACGCCATTGGAAAGAGCCAACTTTCCTTTATTACTGTCGAAAAATTGACACTAATTTCAGTTTTTCCTGGTTTTTGACGATTTTTTTCCACTCAGGTGCACTTGCACTTTCACACCGATATTCCAACTAGCGTTTGCAAGCAGACTTTCAAAAATTTATTTCTCACAAAACCAGTCCAAATACAAAAGCGCTTGATACGCCAATGGAAAGAGCCAACTTTCCTTTAGTACTGTCGAAAAATTGACACTAATTCCAGTTTTTCCTGGTTTTTGACGATTTTTTTCCACTCAGGTGCACTTTCACTTTCACACCGATATTCCAACTGGCGTTTGCAAGCAGACTTTCAAAATTTTATTTCTCACAAACCAGCCCAGCTACAAAAGCGCTTGATACGCCAATGGAAAGAGCCAAGTTTCCTTTATTACTGTCGAAAAATTGACACTAATTCCAGTTTTTCCTGGTTTTTGATCACTTTTTTCCGCTCAGGTGCACTTGCACTTTCAAACCGATATTCCAACTGGCGTTTGCAAGCAGACTTTCAAAATTTTATTTCTCACAAACCAGCCCAGATACAAAAGCGCTTGATACGCCAATGGAAAGAGCCAACTTTCCTTTATTACTGTCGAAAAATTGACACTAATTCCAGCTTTTCCTGGTTTTTGATCACTTTTTTTCCGCTCAGGTGCACTTGCACTTTCAAACCGATATTCCAACTAGCGTTTGCAAGCAGACTTTCAAAATTTTATTTCTCCCAAACCAGCCCAGCTACAAAAGCGCTTGATACGCCAATGGAAAGAGCCAAGTTTCCTTTATTACTGTCGCAAAATTGACTCTAATTCCAGTTTTCCCTGGTTTTTACCACTTTTTTCCGCTCAGGTGCACTTGCACTTTCAAACCGATATTCCAACTGGCGTTTGCAAGCAAACTTTCAAAATTGTATTTCTCGCAAACCAGCCCAGATACAAAAGCGCTTGATACGCCAATGGAAAGAGCTAACTTTCCTTTAGTGCTATCGAAAAATTGACACTAATTCCAGTTTTTCCTGGTTTTTGACGATTTTTTTCCACTCAGGTGCACTTGCACTTTCACACCGATATTCCAACTGGCGTTTGCAAGCAGACTTTCAAAAATTTATTTCTCACAAACCAGTCCAAATACAAAAGCGCTTGATACGCCAATGGAAAGAGCCAACTTTCCTTTAGTACTGTCGAAAAATTGACACTAATTCCAGTTTTTCCTGGTTTTTGACGATTTTTTCCCACTCAGGTGCACTTTCACTTTCACACCGATATTCCAACTGGCGTTTGCAAGCAGACTCAAAATTTTTTTTCTCACAAACCAGCCCAGATACAAAAGCGCTTGATACGTCAATGGAAAGAGCCAACTTGCCTTTATTACTGTCGCAAACTTGACTCTAATTCCAGTTTTCCCTGGTTTTTGACGAATTTTTTCCACTCAGGTGCACTTCCACTTTCAAACCGATATTCCAACTGGCGTTTGCAAGCAGACATTCAAATTTTTATTTCTCACAAACCAGCCCAGATACAAAAGCGCTTGATACGCCAATGGAAAGAGCCAACTTTCCTTTATTACTGTCGCAAAATTGACACTAATTCCAGTTTTCCCTGGTTTTTGACGATTTTTTTCCACTCAGGTGCACTTTCACTTTCACACCGATATTCCAACTGGCGTTTGCAAGCAGACTTTCAAAATTTTATTTCTCGCAAACCAGCCCAGATACAAAAGCGCTTGATACGCCAATGGAAAGAGCCAACTTTCCTTTATTACTGTCGAAAAATTGACACTAATTTCAGTTTTCCCTGGTTTTTGACGATTTTTTTCCACTCAGGTGCACTTGCACTTTCAAACCGATATTCCAACTGGCGTTTGCAAGCAGACTTTTAAATTTTTATTTCTCACAAACCAGCCCAGATACAAAAGCGCTTGATACGCCAATGGAAAGAGCCAAGTTTCCTTTATTACTGTCGCAAAATTGACTCTAATTCCAGTTTTCCCTGGTTTTTGACGATTTTTTTCCACTCAGGTGCACTTGCACTTTCACACCGATATTCCAACTGGCGTTTGCAAGCAGACTTTCAAAAATGTATTTCTCACAAACCAGCCCAGCTACAAAAGCGCTTGATACGCCAATGGAAAGAGCCAACTTTCCTTTAGCACTGTCGCAAAATTGACTCTAATTCCAGTTTTCCTGGTTTTTAACCACGTTTTTCACGTTCAGGTGCACTTGCACTTTCAAACCGATATTCCAATTGGCGTTTGCAAGCAGGCTTTCAAAAATGTATTTCTCCCAAACCAGCCCAGCTACAAAAGCGCTTGATACGCCAATGGAAAGAGCCAACTTTCCTTTATTACTGTCGAAAAATTGACACTAATTCCAGTTTTTCCTGGTTTTTGACGATTTTTTTCCACTCAGGTGCACTTTCACTTTCACACCGATATTCCAACTGGCGTTTGCAAGCAGACTTTCAAAATTTTATTTCTCGCAAACCAGCCCAGATACAAAAGCGCTTGATACGCCAATGGAAAGAGCCAACTTTCCTTTAGTACTGTCGCAAAATTGACTCTAATTCCAGTTTTCCCTGGTTTTTGACGAATTTTTTCCACTCAGGTGCACTTGCACTTTCACACCGATATTCCAACTGGCGTTTGCAAGCAGACTTTCAAAAATTTATTTCTCACAAACCAGTCCAGATACAAAAGCGCTTGATACGCCAATGGAAAGAGCCAACTTTCCTTTATTACTGTCGCAAAATTGACACTAATTCCAGTTTTTCCTGGTTTTTGACGATTTTTTTCCACTCAGGTGCACTTGCACTTTCACACCGATATTCCAACTGGCGTTTGCAAGCAGACTTTCAAAAATTTATTTCTCACAAACCAGTCCAGATACAAAAGCGCTTGATACGCCAATGGAAAGAGCCAACTTTCCTTTATTACTGTCGCAAAATTGACACTAATTCCAGTTTTTCCTGCTTTTTGACGATTTTTTTTCCACTCAGGTGCACTTTCACTTTCACACCGATATTCCAACTGGCGTTTGCAAGCAGACTTTCAAAAATTTATTTCTCACAAACCAGCCCAGCTACAAAAGCGCTTGATACGCCAATGGAAAGATCAAACTTTCCTTTATTACTGTCGAAAAATTGACACTAATTCCAGTTTTTCCTGGTTTTTGACCACTTTTTTCCGCTCAGGTGCACTTGCACTTTCAAACCGATATTCCAACTGGCGTTTGCAAGCAGACTTTTAAATTTTTATTTCTCACAAACCAGCCCAGATAAAAAAGCGCTTGATACGCCAATGGAAAGAGCCGACTTTCCTTTATTTCTGTCGCAAAATTGACTCTAATTCCAGCTTTTTCTGGTTTTTGAGCACTTTTTTCCGCTCAGGTGCACTTGCACTTTCAAACCGATATTCCAACTGGCGTTTGCAAGCAGACTTTTAAATTTTTATTTCTCACAAACCAGCCGAGCTACAAAAGCGCTTGATACGCCAATGGAAATAGCCAACTTTCCTTTATTACTGTCTCAAAATTGACTCTCATTCCAGTTTTTCCTGGTTTTTTACCACGGTTTTCCACTCAGGTGCACTTGCACTTTCACACCGATATTCCAACTAGCGTTTGCAAGCAGACTTTCAAAATTTTATTTCTCACAAACCAGCCCAGATACAAAAGCGCTTGATACGCCAATGGAAAGAGCCAACTTTCCTTTAGTACTGTCGAAAAATTGACACTAATTCCAGTTTTTCCTGGTTTTTGACGATTTTTTATCCACTCAGGTGCACTAGCACTTTCAACTCGATATTCCGGCCGGCGTTCGTAAGCTCACTTTCAAAAATGTATTCAGATAGAAAAGCACCCGATGTGCCGCAGGAAAAACCCAAATTTCCTCTATAAATGTTGCAAAGTTGACTCTAATACTATTTTACCTGATTTTTGACGAAGTTCTGAATACTTTCCTGCCAGTGTTGATTCTCTTTAAAGCTTTAAACCATCGGCAACAGCAGGCAGGCGGACAGGTTTGCCTTGCGTTCGCCTCGCCTTCTCTCTCCTGCTGCTTCTGCTCGCCTGGCCTGCAGACTGCCAAAAACTCTTACTAACCGCGTATTTTTCATATTTCGAATTCTATTCGACATTCCTGCTGAGGAGAGCTGGCCATTGAATCCGTCCGCCCAACTCTCTGCCAGCAGCCAGCAGCCTTGGCCAACAGTAATTTTCTGGAAAAAATCCAAATTTCTCTTGATGGCAGGATGTTCTCGACATCGATGTGTTCAGTTTGCCACAGAATTGGAGCAGCAAAGACTTTGGCAGTGGCGCCAAGCTGCTGTTTCTAAACGAAATCGCCATCTGAAGCCTCCCCAGCAGGATCAGGAGCGCAGAACTTGCAAGCGACGGCAGGAGAAAGCCTTACAAACAAACAACCTCCGTCGTCTGCCGCCTGCTGAGTGTACACGCTAAGCAGCACCTAGAAGTTATAAGTAAGTTTTAGTAAGTAAAGTACACATGGATGGAATAAGGCGGATTTAATAGGCTCCAACGGGGGGCAGGAGCGCAGGAATTGGGAGCAGAAAACGACAATTAATTGATGGGGAAACCATTGCGAGCGCTCCCCAGCCCTGAATTTATTATTATATTATTATTATTGTTATTAAAATGTGAATTATTACCAACAATGTGGCTACTTGCATGTCACCCGAGTATCAGGCTGGTAGAAACAGGACAAGGTTGGGTGTTGAATGGGGGGACCAGACTGAAGTGAACTTCTTTGTTTTTAATCAACTGCAGGAATTTGGTTTTACTTAATAAAGTGAGGCTGATGACGCCTGACTTGACTGGAGTCCCCGTCGTCAATCATATGGGACACGCTGGTAGCAGGAGAGCAGCAGGCGCCGCATGCGAACCGCGTCGCCGGCAAAAAGCGCGCTCCGTGCAGGAATAAACGAAAATGAAACCACATGGTCCAAGTTCACTTTATTAACTATACACAAAGATCTAATAATTAACTTAAACCTCAATGAAACCATTGTCTGATACCACAAGCGCTACTGAACAATAAACACCTATATATAAGACAAAGTTTGAGATCAGAAGATATGCAATTTAATTGAAACGCGGAAAAAATGAGTCTCGGGGCCATTCAACAGTCAATCAACTAAATCCACTAGAAACTTTGCCTTATTGTAAATCCACTATATATCTGTTGACTCTTCAGTATACATTTCAGACGTATCCAGGGCGCGTCCAGCCTGGGCTGGAGGCGCCTTGAGATCGATAAATGCCGACATTCTGACAATTACATATATTAACGATTTCCTAAAAAATGTAAGTACCTAACGGGAAAAGGAGGAAACACACCTAAATCTCGTAAACACTGAAAAGCAGAGGAGGTTTAGCTGTAGGCCTGCCTGCATTCCGATTTTTGATATCAGAAACTTGCAATAATTGTACAATAAAACACACGCGTGCTCTTTTCCAAAATTACAAATTAACCGGTAAAAAGTAAACAACCTTAATATAAATACTAACAACAAATACATATCACAGTATCACAGTTGATTCCTAAATAATCAAACAAATAGGGGCGGGCTGAGAAATTTCTGACATGAAAAATCGAAATTTCCTTCGTGTATGCAACTGAAACTAATCTATCTGCAATCCACCACGAGATGTTGAACTGTTATAGACACAGTGGTAGTATTTATAGTCAACCTTCCATACCATACGATCTGATAGTATTGCACTGGCGTGTCCATGGAAAAGCCAGCACTTTTCACGGTGGCTTTTCCATTGGCCGCTCGAACCGAAACGACTAATCAGTACAAAAATAATTATCGATAGCGTTAGGTGTAAAAATACTTTATGCCTAAATGACCAGAATTAAAAAGGACTGTCTTTGTGTGCATGCACGCACGCACGCTGCTTAGAAATGGCCTTTCTAATCACAAATTATCACTAAACTCAATAAACTAAAGTCCATTACAGTTAGGAAACGTTCGGCATTCACATCCAGAGTCTTCTATTGCCCTGATCGTGGCTGTTTAAGCGGTGCCAGGTCGCGATAAATGGGCAACAATATTGTCAAAAGTACAAATTACAAGCAATTCGGTGATTTGCGGAAAATTTTGGTGGTTCTACATTGGAAACAAGGGCCAAATAGCTGCGATGCATGTGTCGTAAATAGCGGCAGACAAAATGTCCAGAGCGGATGTTTAAAGGCGGTTTTGTTGGAATTTTGTGCTCTTTTATTGCCTAACACTCAATTGAAAGCTGAAGCTCCTTTTATCGACTCCTAATCGCCAAAGTCCGCATTTTAAAGTTACTAGTGAGAAATGAGCTTCAGAGGAGCAAAGTAAGGTATTGAACAAACGCGCAAAAAAATCCCAAACTTCCAAAATTTATTTTCAAAGAACCACGTGCTCGAATGGAACCGAATTCTCATCTCAACTGTTAAGTTGTGAAGTTAGGAAGCTTCCTGTATCGATTTCTGATGTCAAAGGAATTTTTAGGGACGAGCATCAGAAGTGTATCATGCAAAAACGAAAAATCGCGCAAAAAATCCCAAACTTCCAAAACTAATTTTGAAAGAACCACGTGCTCGAATGGAACCGAATTCTCATCTCAAGTTAACTGAAGCTTCCTGTATCGATTGCTGATGTTCACGTTTAGAAATATCAAAGGCATTTTTAGAGACGAGCCTTAGAAGTGTATAATGCAAAAACGAAAAATCGCGCAAAAAATCCCAAATTTCCAAAACTAATTTTGAAAGAAACCACGTATTCGAATGGAACCAAATTCTCATCTCAAGTTAACTGTAGCTTCCTGTATCGGTTGCTGATGTTCAGGTTTCCAAATATCAAAGGCATTTTTAGAGACGAGCATTAGAAGTGTATAATGCAAAATGAAAAATCGCCCAAAAAATCCCAAACTTCCAAAACTAATTTTGAAAGAACCACGTGTTTAAATGGAACCGAATTCTCATCTCAAGTTAACTGAAGCTTCCTGTATCGATTGCTGATGTTCACGTTTTCAAATATCAAAGGCATCTTTAGAGACGAGCATTAGAAGTGTATAATGCAAAAACGAAAAATCGCGCAAAAAATCCCAAACTTCCAAAATTAATTTTGAAAGAACCACGTGCTCGAATGGAACCGGATTCTCATCTCAAGTTAACTGAAGCTTCCTGTATCGATTGCTGATGATCAGGTTTTCAAATATCAAAGGCATTTTTAGAGACGAGCATTAGAAGTGGATAATGCAAAAACGAAAAATCGCGGAAAAAATCGCAAACTTCCAAAACTAATTTTGAAAGAACCACGGGTTCTAATGGAACCAAATTCTCATCTCAAGTTAACTGAAGCTTCCTGTATCGATTGCTGATGTTAACGTTTACAAATATCAAAGGCATTTTAGAGACGAGCATTAGAAGTGTATAATGCAAAAACGAAAAATCGCGCAAAAAATCCCAAACTTCCAAAATTAATTTTGAAAGAACCACGTGTTCGAATGGAACCCAAATCTCACCTCAAGCTTACTGAAGCTTCCTGTATCGATTGCTGATGCTCACGTTTTCAAATATCAAAGGCATTTTTAGAGACGAGCCTTAGGAGTGTATAACGCAAAAATGAAAAATCGCGTAAAAAATCCCAAACTTCCAAAATTAATTTTGAAAGAACCACGTGTTCGAATGGAACCAAATTCTCATCTCAAGTTAACTGAAGCTTCCTGCATCGATTGCTGATGTTCAGGTTTCCAAATATCAAAGGCATTTTTAGAGACGAGCATTAGAAGTGTATAATGCAAAAACGACAAATCGCGCAAAAAATTCCAAACTTCCAAAATTAATTTTGAAAGAACCAGGTGCTCGAATGGAACCGGATTCTCATCTCAAGTTAACTGAAGCTTCCTGTATCGATTGCTGATGTTCAGGTTTTCAAATATCAAAGGCATTTTTAGAGACGAGCATTAGAAGTGTATAATGCAAAAACGAAAAATCGCGCTAAAAATCGCAAACTTCCAAAACTAATTTTGAAAGAACCACGTGTTCTAATGGAACCAAATTCTCATCTCAAGTTAACTGAAGCTTCCTGTATCGATTGCTGATGTTAACGTTTACAAATATCAAAGGCATTTTTAGAGACGAGCATTAGAAGTGTATAATGCAAAAACGAAAAATCGCGCAAAAAATCCCAAACTTCCAAAATTAATTTTGAAAGAACCACGTGTTCGAATGGAACCGAATTCTCATCTCAAGTTAACTGAAGCTTCCGGTATCGATTGCTGATGTTCAGGTTTTCAAATATCAAAGGCATTTTTAGAGACGAGCATTAGAAGTGTATAATGCAAAAACGAAAAATCGCGCAAAAAATCCCAAATTTCCAAAACTAATTTTGAAAGAACCACGTGTTCGAATGGAACCCAAATCTCATCTCAAGCTAACTGAAGCTTCCTGTATCGATTGCTGATGCTCACGTTTTCAAATATCAAAGGCATCTTTAGAGACGAGCCTTAGAAGTGTATAATGCAAAAAACAAAAAATCCTAAACTTCCAAAATTAATTTTAAAAGAACCACGTGCTCGAATGGAACCAAATTCTCATCTCGAGTTGACTGAAGCTTCCTGCATCAATTCCTGAGGTCTGCGTTTTTAAGTCTCAAATGGTTCTTAAGAGACGACCTTTAGAACAGCGTGGTGCAAATACAGAGAACCGCCCAAAAAATCCAAACTTTAAAATTTATTTTCCAGAACCCATTTGCTCAACTGGAACCCAATTTACTTGTCAACTTAACTGTATGGATTGCTGCTGTATACGTTTTCAAATATCAAATGGTTTCTTAGAAACGACCTTCTAAAAAGCGCGGTGCAAAACGCCCAAAAAAATCAAAATTTCAAAAATTAATTTTGAAAAAACCACTAAATCGAATGGAACCACTCACATCCGGAGTGAACGGAAGCGTGTTGCATTGATTGCTGATATCCGTGTTTTTAAGTCTCAAACGGTTCATTAGAGACGCGCTTTAGAAGTGCCTGGGTGCAAATACAGAAAAATTATGCGTGATCCACGTGCTCGAGTGGAACAAAATTCACCTCGCGTGTAAAGTGAAACTTCCTCTGTCGGTTACTGATGCCCACATTTGGAAGTCTCGAATCGTTTTTGAAGACTGCGTTCAAAAACCATAACGAAAAGACTAAAAATATCCGAAAAACTATTCGAACCCCAAAAAACACTATCGAAGTGTTGTTTTGGCCGGCTTGGGCTCCAGACCTGAACCTAAAGGATTCTGGGCAAAAAGCACCTTAGCAAAAATAAATAGGAAAAGAGCACAACATTCTGCATATACCTTTGAGCGTTTGAGTGTTGGTGTCTCGCTTGGCTGGGATCAGATCCGCGATTTAAACATCCACCCGAACATTGCCAATGCTTATTCCGCCACTAGATGCATTTTGCAGCTACGCCTGTCTTGGGTCACTGTCCTACTCTCTAGAACAAAGGAGTATAAACTGAATAAAAATCACAGAAACGTCAACATTTCAATACAGCGAACATGGTCGGTGTGCGTGTTTCCCGGATATGCACCATTCCTATCCGACCAACCCACCCTGCAAGGCGGTTGTTTTGATTTGCTTGTGAGGCCGTCAGGTACCAATTTATTTACAATGAAATTGCGATACATTTTTAATTGTTTTGTACAGCCAAAATGTACACCGCGAAGGATTACTAGGTGGTAAAGGATGAAAACAGTTCGGTCTGATGGCGTGTGGCCAGTCTCGTCCAACAGGTACAGCGATGAGAAGGCGACAATGGTTACTTCCGCTTAGTAATCCTCCACCCCTGGCTACCTGTAAACATGTAACGATCTATCAGCCGAGGTTGCCTCTAAATCCATCCGAAGAATCCTGTCTTAGATCCGCTTGAATTGCCAGTTATGAACTGTTTAATCAAGCGAACACACTGCATTATGGTGAATGCAATTATGCAAATGGTGAATGTGAAAAACGTGCTGCTGATTACAGTTCAAACGCACGCATTTCAAGAAGACCAAGACACAAGCTTATTACCCGTATACCTGATAATGCCATTCATGGGGCCAGATATCGTTGGAACCATTTCCAACTCGACCAATAGCGGGAAGTGATCCGAATAGACGTGCGGATGCGGACAGCCAATCACCTTGTTCTGTGAGATCCAGTCCTGAGAGATCGGACCGAGCAAACCTAGCGGAGTCATGGTGCTCTTTGCGTAGAAAATGTAGTCGATGATGCCTTTGAAATCAAATCTGCAACGCACCGTTAAAAGTCGCGCAAATCCCCAGACAAATCGCGGATACTCACGTGTAATTGGTAAACGGCATGATCTCATCATTGTAAGCCGATGCCAGTTTGAAGGAATGCGTAAATTCATTCGGTTTATCACAGCTAAGAACCTTCTCCAAGCAGGCCTTGTAGCTAAACGCTTTGAAGTCTTGATGGTCTTGCGACACTTTCCCCGTACCCAGAAACTCGATGACTCCAGAATCGGGCAACGAATTGAAATCTCCACATAACACCTGGAAAAAATCGCGTCCAATGCAACCGTTCCACTGCAAGTGTCAACGCACACACTCACCAACTGGATGTTGCTTGCATCCGTTATATTGACATTGTTTGCTCGCAAGGTTTGTACGGATTCCTCCAAGATGCTCTTCAGTTCGTTGCTTAACATCATGGTCTGGATCAGTTTCACGTCGCAGTATTCTGGATCCCAATGTAAATGTGCAGTACAAACCAAAACTGGTTGCGATGTGAACGGCGCATCCGGAGGAGCTGCAACAAGAACAGTTTTTCAGTTAATACAAGCATTAAACTGCAATTTTCAGTTTGACCATAAAAAATCGCAGGTAGGAACTGGAAATTTGCACTCTCTGTATAAGACACTTGACGGCAAAATCTCTCAAAATTTCACTCAAATCCCAAAAAACCCTGGTTTGTTACGACTCTTTAAAGGTCGGGGCAAAAATGGGCGTTTCCACTCAACTGCGCGCTCTTCTTTAAAACTCCCAATCTAGAGCTGGCAGAAACTTGCAATTTGCACACCCTGTAGATGACACTTGCAGACGAAAACTCTGAAAATTTACCGGAAATCCCGGAAAATCCTGATTTGTTACGACTCTTTAAAGGTCGGGGCAAAAATGAGCATTTTCACTCAACTGCGCGCTCTTCTTTAAAAATCGCCAACTCCCAATCTAGAGCTGGCAGAAACTTGCAATTTGCACGCCCTGTAGTAGACACTTGTAGACGAAAACTCTGAAAATTTCCCGGAAATTCCTGATTTGTTACGACTCTTTAAAGGACGGGACAAAAATGGGCATTTTCACTCAACTGCGCGCTCTTCTTTAAAAATCGCCAACTCCCAATCCAGAGCTGGCAGAAACTTGCAATTTGCACACCCTGTAGTAGACACTTGTAGACGAAAACTCTGAAAATTTCCCGGAAATCCCGGAAAATCCTGATTTGTTACGACTCTTTAAAGGTCGGGGCAAAAATGGGCATTTTCACTCAACTGCGCGCTCTTCTTTAAAAATCGCCAACTCCCAATCCAGAGCTGGTAGAAACTTGAAATTTGCACACCCTGTACAAGACACTTGCAGACGAAAACTCTGAAAATTTCCCGGAAATCCCGATTTGCTACGACTCTTTAAAGGTCGGGGCAAAAATGGGCATTTTCACACAACTGCGCGCTCTTCTTTAAAAATCGCCAACTCCCAATCCAGAGCTGGCAGAAACTTGCAATTTGCACACCCTGTAGAAGACACTTGCAGACGAAAACTCTGAAAATTTCCCGGAAAATCCTGATTTGTTACGACTCTTTAAAGGTCGGGGCAAAAATGGGCGTTTCCATTCAACTGTGCGCTCTTTCAAAATCGCCAACTCCCAATCCAGAGCTGGCAGAAACTTGCAATTTGCACACCCTGTAGAAGACACTTGGAGACGAAAACTCTGAAAATTTCCCGGAAATCCCGGGAAATCCTGATTTGTTACGACTCTTTAAAGGTCGGGACAAAAATGGTCATTTTCACTCAACTGCGCGCTCTTCTTTAAAAAATCGCCAACTCCCAATCCAGAGCTGGCAGAAACTTGAAATTTGCACACCCTGTATCAGACACTTGTAGTCGAAAACTCTGAAAATTTCCCGGAAATCCCGAAAAATCCTGATTTGTTACGACTCTTTAAAGGTCGGGGCAAAAATGGGCACTTTCACACAACTGCGCGATCTTCTTTAAAAATCGCCAACTCCCAATCCAGAGCTGGCAGAAACTTGAAATTTGCACACCCTGTATCAGACACTTGCAGACTAATACTCAGAAAATTTCCCGGAAAACTCAAGAAATCCTGATTTGTTACGACTCTTTAAAGGTCGAGACAAAAATGCGAGTTTCCATTCAACTGTGCGCTCTTCTTTAAAAATCGCCAACTCCCAATCTAGAGCTGGCAGAAACTTGCAATTTGCACACCCTGTAGTAGACACTTGTAGACGAAAACTCTGAAAATTTCCCGGAAATCCCGGAAAATCCTGATTTGCTACGACTCTTTAAAGGACGGGACAAAAACGGGCATTTTCACTCAACTGCGCGCTCTTCTTTAAAAATCGCCAACTCCCAATCCAGAGCTGGCAGAAACTTGCAATTTGCACACCTTGTAGTAGACACTTGTAGACGAAAACTCTGAAAATTTCCCGGAAATCCCAAGAAATCCTGATTTGCTACGACTCTTTAAAGGTCGGGGCAAAAATGGGCATTTTCACTCAACTGCGCGTTCTTCTTTAAAAATCGCCAACTTTCAATCCAGAGCTGGCAGAAACTTGAAATTTGCACACCCTGTATCAGACACTTGCAGACTAATACTCAGAAAATTTCCCGGAAATCCCAAGAAATCCTGATTTGTTACGACTCTTTAAAGGTCGAGACAAAAATGGGAGTTTCCATTCAACTGTGCGCTCTTCTTTAAAAATCGCCAACTCCCAATCTAGAGCTGGCAGAAACTTGCAATTTGCACACCCTGTAGTAGACACTTGTAGACGAAAACTCTGAAAATTTCCCGGAAATCCCAAGAAATCCTGATTTGTTACGACTCTTTAAAGGTCGGGGCAAAAATGGGCATTTTCACTCAACTGCGCGCTCTTCTTTAAAAATCGCCAACTCCCAATCCAGAGCTGGCAGAAACTTGCAATTTGCACACCCTGTAGTAGACACCTATAGACGAAAACTCTGAAAATTTCTCGGAAAATCCTGATTTGTTACGACTCTTTAAAGGTCGGGGCAAAAATGGGCATTTTCACTCAACTGCGCGCTCTTCTTTAAAAATCGCCAACTCCCAATCTAGAGCTGGCAGAAACTTGCAATTTGCACACCCTGTAGAAGACACTTGCAGACGAAAACTCTGAAAATTTCCCGGAAATCCCAAGAAATCCTGATTTGCTACGACTCTTTAAAGGTCGGGGCAAAAATGGTCGTTTCCATTCAACTGCGAGCTCGTCTTTAAAAATCGGCAACTCCCAATCCAGAGCTGGCAGAAACTTGCAATTTGCACACCCTGTAGTAGACACTTGTAGACGAAAACTCTGAAAATTTCCCGGAAATTCCGGAAAATCCTGATTTGTTACGACTCTTTAAAGGTCGGGACAAAAATGGGCATTTTCACTCAACTGCGCGCTCTTCTTTAAAAATCGCCAACTCCCAATCCAGAGCTGGCAGAAACTTGAAATTTGCACACCCTGTATCAGACACTTGCAGACTAATACTCAGAAAATTTCCCGGAAATCCCAAGAAATCCTGATTTGCTACGACTCTTTAAAGGTCGGGGTAAAAATGGGCGTGTCCTCTCAACTGAGCGCTCCTCTTTAAAACTCACTAACTCCCAATCCAGAGCTGGCAGAAACTTGCAATTTACACACCTTGTAGTAGACACTTGTAGACAAAAACTCTGAAAGTTTCCCGGAAATCCCGGAAAATCCTGATTTGTTACGACTCTTTAAAGGTCGGGGCAAAAATGGGCGTTTCCACTCAACTGCGCGCTCTTCTTTAAAAATCGCCAACTCCCAATCCAGAGCTGGTAGAAATTTGCAATTTGCACACCCTGTATCAGACACTTGCAGACAAAAACTCTGAAAATTTCCCGGAAATCCCAAGAAATCCTGATTTGCTACGACTCTTTAAAGGTCGGGGTAAAAATGGGCGTGTCCTTTCAACTGAGTGTTCCTCTTTAAAACTCACTAACTCCCAATCCAGAGCTGGCAGAAACTTGCAATTTGCACACCCTGTAGAAGACACTTGCAGACAAAAACTCTGAAAATTTCCCGGAAATCCCAAGAAATCCTGATTTGTTACGACTCTTTAAAGGACGGGGCAAAAATGGGCGTGTCCTTTCAACTGAGTGCTCCTCTTTAAAACTCACTAACTCCCAATCCAGAGCTGGCAGAAACTTGCAATTTGCACACCCTGTAGAAGACACTTGCAGACGAAAACTCTGAAAATTTTCCGGAAATCCCAAGAAATCCTGATTTGTTACGACTGTTTAAAGGTCGGGGCAAAAATGGGCGTTTCCATTCAACTGTGCGCTCTTCTTTAAAAATCGCCAACTCCCAATCCAGAGCTGGCAGAAACTTGAAATTTGTACGCCCTGTATCAGACACTTGCAGACTAAAACTCAGAAAATTTCTCGGAAATCCCAAGAAATCCTGATTTGTTACGACTCTTTAAAGGTCGGGGCAAAAATGGGCATTTTCACTCAACTGCGCGCTCTTCTTTAAAAATTGCCAACTCCCAATCCAGAGCTGGCAGAAACTTGAAATTTGCACACCCTGTATCAGACACTTGCAGACAAAAACTCTGAAAATTTCCCGAAAATCCCGGAAAATCCTGATTTGTTACGACTCTTTAAAGGTCGGGGCAAAAATGGGAGTTTCCATTCAACTGCACGCTCTTCTTTAAAAATCGCCAACTCCCAATCCAGAGCTGGCAGGAACTTGCAATTTGCACACCCTGTAGTAGACACTTGTAGGCGCAAACTCCGTAAATCCGGAGCAAAAAATACTTTAACTCCGCTTTTTCAGTCTTCGCACTTACCATTTTCCCATGCATTGGCAGTGGTCTGCAGAAGAGCTGCCAGGCCAATATTGTCCTTCGGCATCACCCTGTTCAGCATGTGTTCCAAACCATCAGCATTCGCCATGGCAAGTTGATTAAATTCGACCAAGTGTTCCTTAACTAAAGTAAACCTGCAAACAAAGAAAATGAGGCAAAAATCCGTGGCCAAAACAGGCTAAACCAACGCACTTGGATGTCCTAAAAAAAATCGCACACCCATCCACGAACTTCCTCTCGGATTCCGCCATGTGCTTGGCCCGCGACTTCGGCGAATAGATTCCATAGTAGCCATGGGCCTGAAAGGAGGAAAAACACGATTCGAAACCATTTCTTCGGGAGTTTTTTGGTAACTAATTCACCTTGAGCTGGGGCATAAAGAAACTGTAAAACTGTTCCATTTCCACTTCTTGTAGATTAATTATGTCTGCTGCATAGTGCTGGATTTCATCCATTATGCCCTTTTTCCGATAGTCCCAGTTCAGGGCCCAACTCGGACAATACGTGTACATCTGACGGGTGGCATATTTATCACAAAGAACGTTGTAGCACATCACAGTGAAAATACCTGAAGGAAAAATCGGTTTTCTCGGAAAACTCAACAAACAAACTACTTACAGGTTGGCCGGTTTGAACTGGGTCTGGCTAAGGGAATCCACGGCCGGGGCGGCGGGCTCGGTGTTTGAACTGCAAAATAACAAACATCCAACATCAGAAACGTCGATTAATGGGCAACAAAAGCAATTTATTGTTCTGTGAATTCTACGATTTTTGCGCCATCGAAATTTCTCAAGGTTTTTCGTCTTTGGTCCGAATTAGAGCGTGGAAGTTGACAGCGAAAAGCGCCTTGTAACATGCAAGAAACGGTCACGGTCTTCGGTACGTTTAACCCACGGGGAAAAAATTATCAAAATTTCACAATTTTAATGCAAATGCTTGATTTTTATAGCCAATAATGAGACTAGCAATGTACGAAACTATTAAGCATATTTTGACTGAAAGTGTGCTAAAAGTGCGTGTGTGTGTGTGTGTGTGTGGAAAACACACTTTCAGCAAAGCAGAAATGTTCAATTCAATTTAGATTTTTGCTGTGTGTATCAACGAGAACCTAATTTTCACCGCAAGTCACATAAAGTTTCCTCTATCGCTTGCAGAAGTCCACATTTGGCAGCATCGAATGGTTCTTTCGAGACGAGCGTTACGGTCTGAGCCCGAGCCGAGCTTGAGCCGCGGCAAATTTCCTTTGATGTTTCGTCAAAACACCGACAGAAATTCGATCGTCTGTCGGTGTATTGATGAAACATCAAATGAATTTAGGTCTGAACGCACCATTACAAGAGCATGATGCAAAAACGGAAAATCGCTCAAAATTTTTTCAAAGTTCAGAAATTAATTATCAAGGACCCACTAGCTTGAATGGAGCCAAATTTGCACCATACGTCAAATAAAGCTACCTCAATTGATTGCTGATTTTCATATTTGGCAGTCTTAAATGGTCCTTTAGAGACAAGCGTTAAAAGAGCTTGTTGCAAAAACTAAAAATTGCGCAAAAAAATTCCAAACTTCAAAAAATTGATTATGCAGGAACCACTAGCTCAAATGGAACCCAATTCACTTGTCATGTAATATGGAGCTTCCTCTGTCGATTTCTGTTGTCTACATTTGGCAGACTCGAATGGTTCTTAAGAAACGAGCAGGAGAAGATGATGCAAAAACGAAATATTACGCAAAAAAATTTCAAACTTCTAAAATTGATTATGAAGGAACCACTCGCTCGAATGGAACCCAATTCACTTAACATGTGACTTAAAGCTTCCTCTATCGATTTCTGTTGTCCACATTTTGCAGTCTCGAATGATTCTTAAGAAACGAGCAGTAGAAGAACATCATGCAAAAACGAAAAATTGCGCAAAAAAAAATTCAAACTTCTAAAATTGATTATGAAGGAACCACTCTCTCGAATGGAACCCAATTCACTTAACATGTGACTTGAAGCTTCCTCTATCGATTTCTGTTGTCCTCATTTGACAGTCTCGACTGGTGCTTAAGAGACGAGCATCAGAAGAACATGATGCAAAAACGAAAAATCGCGCAAAAAAATTCCAAACTTCTAAAATTGATTATGAAGGAACCACTATCTCGAATGGAACCCAAATCGCTTATCATGTAATCTGAGGTTTCCTCTTTCGATTTCTGTTGTCCTCATTTGACAGTCTCGAATGGTTCTTAAGAAACGAGCGGTAGAAAAGCATGATGCAAAAACGAAAAATTGCCCAAAAAAATCTAAACCTCTAAAACTGATTATGACGGAACCACGAACTTGAATGGAACCCAATTCACTTATCATGTAATTTGAAGCTTCCTCTATCGATTTCTGTTGTCCTCATTTGACAGTATCAAATGGTTCTTAAGAAACGAGCAGTAGAAGAACAACATGCAAAAACGAAAAATTGTCCAAAAAAAATCCAAACCTCTAAAACTGATTATGAAGGAACCACTAGCTCGAATACAACCCAATTCACTTATCATGTGATTTGAAGCTTCCTCTATCGATTTCTGTTGTCCTTATTTGACAGTCTCGACTGGTGCTTAAGAGACGAGCATCAGAAGAACATGATACAAAAACGAAAAATCGCGCAATAAAATTCCAAACTTCAAGAATTTATTATGAAGGAACCACTCGCTCGGATGGAACCCAGTTCACTTATCATGTAATTTGGAGCCTCCTCTGTGGATTTCTGTTGTCCACATTTGACAGTCTCGAATGGTTCTTAAGAAACGAGCGGTAGAAGAACATGATGCAAAAACGAAAAATTGCGCAAAAAATCCAAACCTCTAAAACTGATTATGAAGGAACCACTCGCTCGAATGGAACCCAATTTACTTATCATGTGACTTGAAACTTCCTCTATCGATTTCTGTTGACCTCATTTGACACTCTCGAATGGTTCTTAAGAAACGAGCAGTAGAAGAACATCATGCAAAAACTAAAAATTTCGCAAAAAATTCCCAAACTTCAAAAATTGATTATGAAGGAACCACTCGCTTGAATGAAACCCAATTCACTTATCATGTGATTTCAAGCTTCCTCTATCGATTTCTGTTGTTCTCATTTGACGGTCTCGAATGGTTCTTAAGAAACCAGCAGTAGAAGAACTTAATGCAAAAACTAAAAATTGCGAAAGAAAATTCCAAATTTCTAAAATTGATTATGCAGGAACCACTAGCTTAAATGGAACCCAATTCACTTATCATGTGGCTTGAAGCTTCCTCTATCGATTTCTGTTGTCCTCATTTGACAGTCTCGACTGGTGCTTAAGAGACGAGCATCAGAAGAACATGATACAAAAACGAAAAATCGCGCAATAAAATTCCAAACTTCAAGAATTTATTATGAAGGAACCACTCGCTCGGATGGAACCCAGATCACTTATCATGTAATTTAGAGCCTCCTCTGTGGATTTCTGTTGTCCACATTTGACAGTCTCGAATGGTTCTTAAGAAACGAGCGGTAGAAGAACATGATGCAAAAACGAAAAATTGCGTAAAAAAAATCCAAACCTCTAAAACTGATTATGAAGGAACCACTCGCTCGAATGGAACCCAATTTACTTATCATGTGACTTGAAACTTCCTCTATCGATTTCTGTTGACCTCATTTGACACTCTCGAATGGTTCTTAAGAAACGAGCAGTAGAAGAACATCATGCAAAAACTAAAAATTTCGCAAAAAATTCCCAAACTTCAAAAACTGATTATGAAGGATCCACTCGCTTGAATGGAACCCAATTCACTTATCATGTGATTTCAAGCTTCCTCTATCGATTCCTGTTGTTCTCATTTGACGGTCTCGAATGGTTCTTAAGAAACCAGCAGTAGAAGAACATAATGCAAAAACTAAAAATTGCGAAAGAAAATTCCAAATTTCTAAAATTGATTATGCAGGAACCATTAGCTTAAATGGAACCCAACTCACTTATCATGTGGCTTGAAGCTTCCTCTATCGATTTCTGTTGTCCTCATTTGACAGTCTCGACTGGTGCTTAAGAGACGAGCATCAGAAGAACATGATACAAAAACGAAAAATCGCGCAATAAAATTCCAAACTTCAAGAATTTATTATGAAGGAACCACTCGCTCGGATGGAACCCAGATCACTTATCATGTAACTTGGAGCCTCCTCTGTGGATTTCTGTTGTCCACATTTGACAGTCTCGAATGGTTCTTAAGAAACAAGCGGTAGAAAAACATGATGCAAAAACGAAAAATTGCGCAAAAAAATCCAAACCTCTAAAACTGATTATGAAGGAACCACTCGCTCGAATGGAACCAAATTTACTTATCATGTGACTTGAAACTTCCTCTATCGATTTCTGTTGTCCTCATTTGACAGTATCGAAGGGTTCTTGAGAAACGAGCAGTAGAAGAACAAGATGTAAAAACGAAAAATTGGGCAAAAAAATCCAAACCTCTAAAACTGATCATGAAGGAACCACTCGCTCGAATGGAACCCAATTCACTTATCATGTAATTTGGAGCATCCTCTGTCGATTTCTGTTGTCGACATTTGACAGTCTCGAATGGTTCTTAAGAAACGAGCAGTAGAAGAAAAAGATGTAAAAAGGAAAAATTGCACAAAAAAAATCCAAACTTCTAAAATGGATTAGGAAAGAACCACTTGCTCGAATGGAACCAAATTTACCTCTCAAGTAAAGTAAAACTTTCCCTATCGATTTTTGCTGTTCACATTTGGCACTCTTAAATAGTTCTTAAGAGTCGAGCACCAGAAGAGCATGATGCAAATACAAAGAATGGCGGAAGATTTTTTCAGGTTTAAAAAGATAATTCTGAAGAAACAACTTGCGGAAATGAAACAATATCCGCATTCGGAGGTCTGAAATGGTTCTTAAGAGACGAGCACTAGAAGAACATGATGCAGAAACCAAAAATCGAGCAAAAAAATACAAACTTTTTATTGTAAAAGAATCCCTTTTCCAGTTCACACTCCGGGGTCTTAATTGGTTCTTGGAGAACGACTTTCATAAGAACATGATGCACAAACGAAAAACCGCACAAAAAAGTAACAAATTTTAAAAAATTTATTATAAAGGATCCACTTGGCCGAATAGAACCAAATTACCACCGGAAATCAACGGAACCTTCCTCTTTGGATTCCTGTTGTCCATATTTCGATATCTGATCTTCATCAGTGTCTAATTGAATAAAGCCGAGAGGCCTCTATCTGGTCGAAACATGGATTTTGGATCGCAGCCACAGATCGCTTTCAAATAATCATGAAAGCAATCAAACGACCGAACAATTTATTATACGGTATGACACTGTACAATAAATCCACTTAGCGGAATTATCCGGTAATATCGAGATGGCCTTTAACCCGTCCAATTTACCGAACAACAACTATCTTAAGCCATTTTTTTTAAATAGAAAAACCATCTCCAATGGCGTGCGCTAAAGTTTCAGCTCCTCGAGCCTAGAAGATTGAATCCAGAGGTCGAATGTCGAATGTCTACGCCAATGCGTTCGGCAATTTTTCACTTTTCAATAACGCCGCAGTATTAGGGACTGATCTCGATAAATCCTCGATCGTGACCGATAAATCAGTGTGATTCCAAACCGGGAATTATTAATTATATTATAAAGCTGATGCCACAAATGCCGTTTATACGTGGCACCAGAATCAGGAAGACTTTCGAAGCAATTGAGTGCTTAATCAGCTAACTTTTCTTCGAGTGCTTCGACTCGATTCGATTGGCGATTCTTCGGCTGTAAACGAACAATTTTGCTAGATTTAGCTAAAACGCGTTCAGCTCCAAATGAAGAACCGAAACAATGAATCATTCCCGTTCTTCCTCGTCGCACTCTAAGTGGAACATGCCATGCAACAACAAATAAAAGTGCAACCTCACTTATTCTGTACTGGCTTAAAGCACTTTCTCTTTTCTATTCTAAATTAAGCGCGCAACGCCTATACAAACAATACGCCAGATCTTCCGTCTTCAGTCAAAAGGCGACCATACAATATTGTACTGTGTTTGCCTCATTATTGTACGAAAAACAAAAAATCATTTACAAAAAATCCTAACTCCGCCACTGAAGTCAACTGGTGGCAAACCCTTAAACATTCATTCAAGCTCATCCAACCAACATTACCCAGTGTAGGAGCCTTGAATTAGTCCCCAAACAAAAAATCCCAACTCCGCCCCTGAAGCGAGCCACCAGTTGCAATCGCTACAGGGTGTACCTGAATAATGTGGGCACAACTGGTGAAAATCTCACTCGAGCTCATCCACTCACTGATTTTTTAGGTGCCTCCAAACATTCCCCAGCCAATTCAGTGTAGAAGCCTTGAATTAGTCCCCAAACAAAAAATCCCAACTCCGCCCCTGAAGCGAGCCACCAGCTGCAATCGCTACAGGGTGTACCTGAATAATGTGGGCACAACTGCTGAAAATTTCACTCGAGCTCATTCACTCACTGATTCTTAAGCAGCTTCCAACTTCTTCCAGCAGACTCAGTGTGGAAGATTTCCCTCCTAGTGTGAAGATATTGAAGAATGTATGGCCACCTTTACGGAAGAATCATCGCTGATTAACGTTTCCGCATAAAGAGGATCAACGCTCAACTGGGTCAACGCAACGAGCAAGAAACAAATGGCTGTTGCATCGGTGACGACAAATGGAAAGTTAATGTTGTATCGAATCAAATCGTGATTTTCGAATCGATTAAAAGCGCTTTGTTCTACCTAGATGTATCATCTGGTAGCGGGCCGGACCAGGTCTCAAATCGAAATCGAATTAGCATAAAACGCGCTTTTTACTTTTACTTCGGAGGCTGGCGGAATCTGGGCCGAAACGTGTAAAATCCATTAGTTTTAGTTCTGCATGATGGGTTGCTTCCACCAACTGTCTGTCTGATTCCATGGGACTTAATGGGTTTAACTGCATCTGGCCCTACCCTAGTTATTTGCATACAAGAGGATTGAGTGACGTGGATGAGGAATATGCAGGCTTGACAATAAAGCGAGTGGGACGCATAAACGGCCGATATTATCATAACTGCAATTCTCTTCCTCGGTTTGGACCATTGAGCCAACAGTTCAAGGAAACAGGGCCGCTTTATCAGCCAGTTTTTTTTGGGGTCAACACCGAAAATTGGTGGTCAATCGCGACTAGTAGCAAAAGATCTTTTTGAAGAAATTTCCCAAAAAATCCCTGATGATGGCCGCAAATTGAAAATTGCAGGATTAGTTGCGAAGAACCTGCTCTTTCTTAGGCAAGAATCAGCAGGCGTGCATCTCTTGCACTTTAGCAGTAAGCAATTGAAGTTCGAATGTTTGTCTTTGCAAATTTCTGCAACTCGGTTTTAGAAAGATTGTTCCTCTTTGGAAATTTACCAAAAAATCCCTGATGATGGCCGTAAATTGGAAACTTCGCGACTAGTAGCGAAGAACCTTCTCTTCCCGAGGCGAAAATCGGCAGTTGCTAATCTTCTTCAGTTTAGCAGAAATTTATTGATTTTTAACCCATTGACTTCGTAAGTGTTTCCAACTCTCATCTACAAATATTGCATTTTTTGGAAATTTCTCAAAAAATCCCTGATGATGGCCGTAAATTGGAAACTTCGCGACTAGTAGCGAAGAACCTTCTCTTCCCGAGGCGAAAATCGGCAGTTGCTAATCTTCTTCAGTTTAGCAGAAAATTATTGATTTTTGACCGATTGACTTCGTAAATGTTTCCAACTCTCATCTACAAATATTGCATTTTTTTGGAAATTTCCCAAAAAATCCCTGATGATGGCTGCAAATTGAAAATTGCAGGATTAGTTGCGAAGAATCTGCTCTCTCCAAGGCAAGAATCAGCAGTCGTGCATCTCTTGCAGTTTAGCAGCAAGCAATTGAAGTTTGAGTGTTTGTCTTTGCAAATTTCTGCAACTCGGTTTTAGAAAGATTGTTCCTCTTTGGAAATTTACCAAAAAATCCCTGATGATGGCCGTAAATTGGAAACTTCGCGACTAGTAGCGAAGAATCTGCTCTTCGCGAGGTCAAAATCGGCAGTTGCTAATCTTCTTCAGTTTAGCAGAAAATTATTGATTTTTGACCTATTGACTTCTAAAATGTTTCGAACTAGCATCTACAAATATTATATTTTTTTGGAAATTTGTCAAAAAATCCCTGACGAAGGCCGCAAATTGAAAATTACAGGATTTTACTTGCGCCTCCTCCTCTAGGAAAATTACAATGTAGTACACCATTTTTGTACGAGATGGCCACAATCTTCAAAGCTGAAAGACACCTGTCATTGCCCCTCCATAGGCTGGTCCCTTTGACAGCCCTTCATTACCGTTTTTTGTGCGCAAGAGATTACCACGTTTGTGAAATCTTCCCAAACTATTTAACCGTTCGCAATAATTATGGGAAAAAGGAAACATACCGAAAGTCGGTCGCGTTCGAGAAGCCCTAGCAAGTGGCTCAGGTCAGGTTTCGAAGAAATCAAAGTGCTTAGCAGGCGACGGGCCCAAACTGAAGGGCAATGACGGAAAAGATGGCGGCGTTTGTCCATCTTGCACGTAGGAGCCCAAAGTACCAGCAGTACTGCCGGAACTTCCAGTACTAAAAATCATGGTATGATATATAGGGAGCAAGACTCCAGACCTAATCTCGAACAAGCGATTAATAGTTCCTTCAGAAGGTAAGCGAAATCATTAGTTTGATACAATGACAACTCCAGGGGTGGACTATCGGGCTGTATGTCATAGTGACGACTCTAAACCCCGTATTCACCTGAATTGGCGTGGTGGTGAATGCATTCGTTTGCTCACCCTGAGATCCATGGTTCGATTCCTGGCCTAGGCATGAAAATTTTTTCTTGTTCTTTTCACGCAGTCACCTCGTGAAAAGCAATAATCGTACGAGTATTGGCAAACGTGTGGCACTTGAAGAAGAAACATGTTTGAAAACCATATTAATTCAATCCAGAAGAACCTGAATGTTACCTACGATCCGATGGATTAAACGGCGTAACATGTGTATCTATTATATATATATATATATATATATATATTTTTTTTTTTTTTGCCCGCCCCAGATAAAGATCCTGGGTTCGCCCCTGGTTGGATACCAGCAACACCCCCTGAGCTAGGATCACAGAACGAATTGAGCATATTCCTTGCAGCCTTACGAGTTTAAGGCCATGCTGCTGCAAGCCCTTACGAGGTTAAGGGCATGCTGTAAGTCCTTACGGGTTTAAGGCCATGCTGTCTGCAAGTCCTTACGAGTTTAAGGCAAGGCTATAAGTCCTTACGAGTTTAAGGCAATGCTGTCTGTAAGTCCTTACGAGTTTAAGGCAAGGCTATAAGTCCTTACGAGTTTAAGGCAATGGTGAAAGTCCTTACAAGTTTAAGGCCATGCTGCAAGCCCTTACGAGTTTAAGGGCATGCTGTAAGTCCTTACGGGTTTAAGGCCATGCTGTCTGCAAGTCCTTACGAGTTTAAGGCAAGGCTATAAGTCCTTACGAGTTTAAGGCAATGCTGTCTGTAAGTCCTTACGAGTTTAAGGCAAGGCTATAAGTCCTTACGAGTTTAAGGCAATGGTGAAAGTCCTTACAAGTTTAAGGCCATGCTGCAAGCCCTTACGAGTTTAAGGGCATGCTGTAAGTCCTTACGGGTTTAAGGCCATGCTGTCTGTAAGTCCTTACGAGTTTAAGGTAAGGCTATAAGTCCTTACGAGTTTAAGGCAATGGTGACAGTCCTTACGAGTTTAAGGCCGTGCTGCAAGCCCTTACGAGTTTAAGGCAAGGCGGTAAGTTCTTACGACCTTACGAGTTTAAGGCGATGGTGAAAGTATTTTCGAGTTTAAGACCATGCGGTTTGTAAATCCGTGTAAGGTTAAGTCAAGGTTTAAGTCCTTGCAAGTTTAAGGCAATAGTGAAAGTCCTTACGAGCTTAAGGCCATGCAGTTTGTAAGTCTGTATAAGTGTAAGGCTAGGCTGTAAGTCCTTACGAGTTAAAGACCCTGCTTAACTCCTGAATGCAAAACAAGTGTTCTCTTTATTTGCCATTCGTCAGACTTATGAGTTTATGGTTTGTAGGTACTGCCCAATTACAAGCAGACCGCCTTACCCGAAATCTTGGTTGAATTGTTCCAATGGCAGTGTTGGGAATAGGGAGGACTGTAAACCAGCTCTCCATGGTCGGTAAAACAGGTGTCGCTATCAAAAAGACCATTGCGGTCGGTGAAGCAGTCTTCTTTAAACAAGAAGAATATATTAATGTCAAACCAGTGACACTAACTGTAATATTACTTTGTCTTGATAGAATTGACCAATATCAATATAACCAAGAAGGCAGGAATCCAAAGTAAAACACCTGTAGGAATGAAGACCCCCGCCCTCGGCGGATACCAAGCCACTTTTATTATACCATTCTGTTGCCAAACCCGAGATATGTACAGCAAGTGCGTTAATAACTTACATCAGTTGCACGAAAGACATCCGTGCACAGATTACTAAGCTACTAGTAACTTTTCGAAAAGGAACAACATTATAACGCCGTGACAATCCAGACGCTGAGTCGCTGGAGTATGAATGTTCTCTAAGGAGTGGTCTAGACACAAGAGTTTTGTTCTGTCCACTCCACTAGCATGCTGCTACCTCGGCTGCCCACAGGAAAAGTATGGAAATACAGCGGGCTGAAGCAAACCTTCTAGTGTCTTGGCAAAAATTTTACAACAGACAATGCATTTTTACAACAGATGCAATTGATATTTGCTAGATAGCGTTGTCGCTCTAAGGAAGAGTGTAAGAGCAACAAATAATTCAATGTTGCAACTTGCTTTAAACATCTACATTGTAATTTTCCTAGAGGAGGAGGCGCAAGTAAAATTAGTAGATTAAACGAACTTACCTAAGTGAAGTTCTATCTTAATTTTACGAAGCGCCTCCTCCTCTAGGGTCCCACCCTATCCCTTACATAAAAGGAACCCTTTTTGAACTGTTACCTGGTTGCAGTAGAACAGTTTATCCCCTTGTTAAGTTGCAACAACTAGCTTTCAATATAATGAAGGGCTGTCAAAGGGACCAGCCTATGGAGGGGCAATGACAGGTGTCTTTCAGCTTTGAAGATTGTGGCCATCTCGTACAAAAATGGTGTACTACATTGTAATTTTCCTAGAGGAGGAGGCGCTTCGTAAAATTAAGATAGAACTTCACTTAGGTAAGTTCGTTTAATCTACTAATTAGTTGCGAAGAATCTGCTCTTTCCAAGGCAAGAATCAGCAGGCGTGCATCTCTTGCAGTTTAGCAGCAAGCAATTGAAGTTTGAATGTTTGTCTTTGCAAATTTCTGCAACTCGTTTTTGGAAAGAATGTTCCTCTTTGGAAATTTACCAAAAAACCCCTGATGATGGCCGTAAATTGGAAACTTCGCGACTAGTAGCGAAGAACCTTCTCTTCCCGAGGCGAAAATCAGCAGTTGCTATTCGTCTCCAGTTTAGCAGAAAATTATTGATTTTCAACCGATTGTCTTCGTAAATATTTCCAACTCGCACCTACAAATATTGCATTTTTTTGAAAATTTCTCAAAAAATCCCTGATGAAGGGCGCAAATTGAAAATTTCAGGATTAGTTGCGAAGAATCTGCTTTTTCCAAAGCAATAATCAGCAGGTGTGCATCTCTTGCAGTTTAGCAGCAAGTAATTGAAGTTTGAAAGTTTGTCTTTGCAAATTTCTGCAACTCGTTTTTGGAAAGAATGCTCCTCTTTGGAAATTTACCAAAAAATCCCTGATGATGGCCGTAAATTGGAAACTTCGCGACTAGTAGCGAAGAATCTTCTCTTCGCGAGGCCAAAATCGGCAGTTGCTAATCTTCTTCAGTTTAGCAGAAAATTATTGATTTTTGACCGATTGACTTCGAAAATGTTTCCAACTAGCATCTACAAATATTGCATTTTTTTGAAAATTTCTCAAAAAATCCCTGATGAAGGCCGCAAATTGAAAATTACAGGATTAGTTGCGAAGAATCTGCTCTTTCCAAGGCAAGAATCAGCAGTCGTGCGTCTCTTGCAGTTTAGCAGCAAGCAATTGAAGTTTGAATGTTTGTCTTTGCAAATTTCTGCAACTCGGTTTTGGAAAGATTGTTCCTCTTTGGAAATTTACCGAAAAATCCCTGATGATGGCCGTAATTTGAAAAATGAGCAATTAGTAGCAGAGAATCTTCTCTTCCCAACGCAGAAATCGCCAGGTGCCCATCTTCCTCAGATTAGCAGGAAAAAATGATTTTTGAACGATTCACTTCGTAAATGGTTCCTAGAAATATTGCATTTTTTTGGAAATTTCCCAAAAAATCCCTGATGATGGCCGCAAATTGAAACATTCAGGATTAGTTGCGAAGAATCTGCCCTTTCTAAGGCAGGAATCAGCAGGCATCAGAGGCAGTTCAACAGCCATGAATTCCAGTTTGACCGTTTGTCTTCTAAAATTGTGCGACTCGGTTTTACAAATTTTGTCCCTTTTTGGAAATTTTTCAAAAAATCCCCGATTATGGCCGGGTGTTGAAAACTTCAAGATTAATATAGAGGATTATTCACTTTTTAGTGCAAGAATCGTCAGTTAGCCATCTCTAAAGGTTTAGTGAAAATTCATTTTCCAAAAAAATTTCCAAAATCCCTGACCTTCCAAGCAGTTAAAACTTCAAAAATCCAGAATCCATACAAACGAATCCCCACTTTGAAGGGAAAAAATCACCAACTGAAACATCACCAACACCAAACAATCGATCTTTGCGAGATGGCGAGAAATCGAACCATTGAAACCAGGACCATGCAAATGACATTTCCTGACAAAAAATCCCTGATGATGGCAATCATTCGAAACTTTAAGCGTAAATTTAAGAATCCATAATTCATAAGCAACTGTTGTTTGGTCAAACAATGGTTCATTCAAGAGTCATTTAATTGAGAAATTGTATCCAAACACTGAGTTGCTGCAGACGAAGCTTTCGCGTTTGCATTCGGTGTTAAGCCGCTACTAATTTTCCAAATAAAGAACGCAAATAAAACCAAACACCCTCCACACGCACATATACAAATCCTCTTGAAACCAACCACTGGTTGAGCCTATCTAGAACGAAGACATCGGGTCCTCAGAAGCAATAAAGTCATCGTGGATTTATCGGATTTGATTCGTGCATGATGGCCACACCTTCAGGCCTCATCTACCAGAACTGGACGCTCGTTCGTCGAAATGGTTTTTTTGCCAGTTTCCGTAATTAAACATTAAAAAAATGCATTTATTTACACGGCAAAAGCAAATTAATATGGGAGAGTCGACGATCGTGTATTCACTGACCTTGATTTTAACTATTTTATACGGTCTAGTTCTTTTTTCATCTGTGGGCGTTCGGCCAATGATGTCGAATCATCAATTGAAGCTTCAGCATCATGCAAAGTAAAACATTCATATAGACGAGGGCCCGAAATGAAGAAACCGACTGATAATGAAGATCATGATGGAATTCCTCAACGTACCGCCGGATTAGTTAGTATTCCATCCACCATAGTCCATATTCAGGCTATTGTTGTTTGCGGATTAAAATAATTTCAAGGATCGCCGTTTGCAACAAATAGAGATCTGAAACCGGTCATTAATTATGTATTGATTCATTGAAGAGATGTATCAAGTCGACGGGTCATTGGAACCTGAACAATACGGCGGGGATTAATTTTTTCCAGTTTCCAAGTTGCTTGAAAAATTGAAAAAAAAACTGGCACCTGAAAAGGGAAAACGGGGATCGTCAGAAATAGGAAATGTTAACTACATGGGGCCGACCCGCTACGCAGACAAGAAACCGCAATTGTTTACGATTATAATTGTAATAGAAAAACCACTCGCTACAAGGACATAAACAAAGAAACAAGTGTATATGTTTGAAAGGGGAAAAAATTCGCATTATTAATTACAATTGGCTATAGCGGGAATTTCAAGGCGAAGAGCGCTTGAGCGTTAGAAGAATGTACCATACCATATACTGGGTGGAACAGGAACAGTAGTGGTTGCGACAAGACAGCATGCAAGCAGGCAGGAATCTTTGATGAACAAACACCCTGTAGTGAATGTGGAGCAATTTATCTGCGCTAAAAAGATCGTGCTGGAACAGTCGAAGAGATGGACAGTTTCGTGATTTTCGATTGAAGTCTGCAAAGCAACCAAGACTCAAAAAGACAGGAAATGGGCCAAAAGAGCTCGTTGGGTTAATTTGGCCTCCATCGGCCAAAGCGGTGAAGAATTGCGAAGTGAAGCCATCTGGCCGACGCCAGGCTGCATTTTCCCTGCCCAACAGGAAGAGTTGCTCGATTTATGCAGGATTATGCACCGTGTAGGCGCCATAATGAAGTCGCTGCGACGAGTCTTTTTCACCAGATTTTTCCGGCCTGTCTCCTCAACAGGACCGTAGCACACTTGAACTCGCCCAAATTTTATTCAATTTCCATAGGTAACGCGACTAGTGCGTGTTTTCATCCCGACAACATGAAAGTTTCCACATCAGATGCTTCCTGCTACTAAGAACCGATATTAATTCCACATTTGATAAGTGTTCATGAGACGTTTCTAACGGAATTGAAATTTCCTATGCGTGGCTTCAACCATGTGATTTAATTCAATCGGTACATTACTCGCGTGGAGAGTATCGGCATATTGATGAAAATGCAACACTTTGGGGCATTCATTCAACGCTCCACAGACAAACATCGGAAATTTGCCTCAAATTGAACGAATTTCATCGATCTACAGTTCAAAGTACTTCCACAATGGGACAAAATTTAAATACTAAAATAAGCAGTTAAATCTGAAAAACCTTGAGCAAAAAATCTGAAAATTATGCCCTTGGTCCTCTCTAAAATGGAATTACGCACTGTTTATGCCAACAGAAAATGGTATTTTGGAATGTTTAAAAGAATGTCTGTAATGTTGGGCATGAGCACATAAGCTCCAGTGTACCTTTTACTAAAAATGGTGCCGTAATTGCGGAAAATTGCCTAAAGTCAAGTGCGTATTTCAGCTAAAAATTTCCCGGTATTTTCACTTCATTCCTCAATTCGATATTGAGGAATGTTTCAAAGAATGTCTGAAATATTGAGACTTTACGTCTTACGAGCGTCTCACTAAAGGTCGCCCTGTATTTGTAGAAAATCGCCTGAAATTTCACTGTTAATGGCAGCAGAAACATTTGCGTTTCCCGCAAAAAAAATTCTGGAATGTTTAAAAAAATTTCTAGAATCTTAAAAATAAAAATTGTTGTGCTCCACACTTCTTTCATTTTGTTAAATATCACGCCGTAAAAATTTCCGTTACAAATTTCCCGTATTCAATTTCTCTATAATCCAA
The DNA here is from genome assembly GCA_024550625.1 of Dendroctonus valens. Classification (NCBI taxonomy): domain Eukaryota; kingdom Metazoa; phylum Arthropoda; class Insecta; order Coleoptera; family Curculionidae; genus Dendroctonus; species Dendroctonus valens. Next base: position 186,406 of record JAJTJO010000100.1, read on the forward strand.
TTGAGGAATGTTTCAAAGAGTTTCTGAAATGTGGAAACTTTATTTCACGTCTTACGAGCGCGCCTTACCAAAGGTTGCACTGTATTTGAAGAAAATCGCCTGAAAAGTCGGTGATTATCGCAGCATTATTAAATAAAATTCTAGAATGTTTAAACGAATGTCTAGAATCTTGGAAATTAAAGTTGGTATGCTCCACACTTCTTTCGATTTATTGAAAACCGCGCCGAACGTGAAGAAAATTTCCGAAAAGTCGACTGTTTATCGTACCTGAAAATTTGGCGTTTTAAATTTTTCTATAATCGAATTTAGGAATGTTTCAAAGAGTTGAAGTTTGAAATTTTGTAAACTTTACGTTTACGAGCCAAAAATCGGACTCTGTTGGAAAAAAATCGCATGCAAATTCAATGTTAATCACAGCAAAAACATTTGCGTTTTTCTCTTTAAAATTAAATTATAGAATGTTTAAAATAATGTATAGAAAATTGGTGTGCTCCAGACTTCTTTCTTTTTATTAAAAATTGCACCGTAATGGAGGAAAATTTGCCTAAAAGTCCACGGTTTATCGCCACTAAAAAAAATCTTGGCCTCCTCTAAAATCGAATTTGGGAATGTTTCTCAAAGGAAAAGCGCACAAAAAATTGCTGAATTCGACTAAATAAAACACTTGAATGTTTCTCCGAACTTCTGAAAAAGAATTTGGAAGGTTTAAAAAATGTTGGAAATCGAAAATTGCTGTTCCACTTTACGCTTTATTAAAGTTTGCGCTGTAACTAAGAAAAACTCAAAAAGTGCGTCTGAAAATCGACTAGTTTTCATCTACTCCACAATCCAATTCAGGAATGTTTAAAGTAATGTTTTTCACAGAAAATCTGCTTGAAAGTCTGCTGATCATGACAAAGGAAAAATCCTGATCTTGTTCTTTCCTTAAATGGAATTTTGGCATTTAAAAAAAACATTTCTGGAATGTTGGAGGCCGAAACTCAATGGCCCATTAATGTGTTCATAAAGATCGCACCGTAATAAGAGAAAACTGATTGAAAGTTGCCCAAAACTTTTGCGTTTTCACCTCCTCGAAAAGCCAATTTAGGCATGTTTCTCACCGAACAAGCGCACAAAAAATTCCTGAAATTCCACCGGGTGAAACATTTGGCATGCTTTCCTGGACTGGAAAGGAATTTGGAATGTTTCAAGACAGTGTCCAGCATGTTGAAAACCGTAATTCGCGAAACTCATCTGTTTGTCTCAACATTTTGCGTTTTTACGGTGTGTAGAATAGAATTTAAGAATGTTTAAAGGAATGTCGCGGAAGGTAAAATTCGAAAACCGATGCTGCACTGCAAGAGCACAAAATTGCCTGAAAATCGACAGTTTACCGCAACTGAAACGTTAGGGTTTCAACCATGTTTACAGTTCAATTTAGGAATGTTTAAAATAATGTTTTTCACTGAAAAGTTTCTTGCAATTCTGCTGATCATGGCAAAAAAACGCCTGTTTTTCTTTCCTTAAATTTTTTGGAATGTTTAAAAAATCATCTGGAATGTTGGAGGCCGAAACTCAAAGGCCCCATTAATGTTTTAATAAAGATCGCACCGTAATAAGAGAAAACTGATTGAAAGTTGCCCAAAACTTTTGCGTTTTCACCTCCTCGAAAAGCCAATTTAGGCATGTTTCTCACCGAACAAGCGCACAAAAAATTCCTGAAATTCCACCGGGTGAAACATTTGGCATGCTTTCCTGGACTGGAAAGGAATTTGGAATGTTTCAAGACAGTGTCCAGCATGTTGAAAACCGTAATTCGCGAAACTCATCTGTTTGTCTCAACATTTTGCGTCTTAACGGTCTGTAGAATAGAATTTAAGAATGTTTAAAGGAATGTCGCGGAAGGTAAAATTCGAGAACCGATGCTGCACTATAAGAGCACAAAATTGCCTGAAAATAGACAGTTTACCGCAACTGAAACGTTAGGGTTTCAACCATCTTTACAGTTCAATTTAGGAATGTTTAAAATAATGTTTTTCACTGAAAAGTTGCTTGAAATTCTGCTGATCATGGCAAAATAAACTCCTGGATGTTTTTCTTTCCTTAAATTTTAAGGAATGTTAAAAAAGTATCTGGGATGTTGGAGGACGAAACTTAATGGTCCAATTAATGTTTTAACAAAGATCGCACCGTAATACGAGAAAACTGATTGAAAGCATTTTCGTCGTTTTAAGGATAATCGCTCTGTAATGTGTGAAAGTTGTCTACTTATGTCAACTGAAAGATTTGCACTTTTATCTTGTTTTACATGGAATTTAGGAATGTTTAAAATAATGTCTGTAATGCCGAAAATTGAAATTTGCAATTGAACTTTAGGTGTTGGTAAAAATCGCATTGTAATGACAAAAAAATTGGCTGTTGCCGCAAATGCAATTTTGGAATGTTTAAAGGAATGTCAGCAATGTCGAACCAATTTAAACCATCTGTAGCGAACCGGTTGTATTTTTAATGAGGATTCGCTTCAAACAAGTTCTTCATGTTGTATTCAGGTGTGGTTGGTTATTAGACCTCTAACCGATAGTTTTGGGACAGTATCTACGCATCAAACGTCCCACTAAACGATTTTGGCAAGTCCACACCAATGTCAAGCCAATGTCAAGGTTTTGCCATAATTCTAGCCGCGAACGTCCCTCCTCCTACCACATAACAAACGATATTTTTCAATTATTCCTGTCACGTCGAAATAAATAACTAGGTATTAGTGATTGTCGCGTTTCATCTTATGCTAATTCGCTTTAGGATCGAAAACGAGAAAAACAAAAACACACACTAGTTTAATTGAACAGAGTTCAATGTACGATTTTTTGAACAACTACAGCTGGGCTGATGAATTATCCCAAGTTTTGCTGCTTTTTTTCCATTGCTGAATCGTTTCCATTGACGGCTAACCATCTTGACTGTAAAAAACTTTATGGCTGTTCTGGTATAATGCGAAACGTCTTGGGGAGTGTTTTATGATGGGAACATAAATACTCTGGCCTGCGGTTGTCTTTGTACTCAACGTTAAATATGTTACCCAGCAGGATTTTTCTCCACACACACACACACATACATTGAAGGCAAAATGCAGCAGCTTTGGTTAGTTTGCTCAACTTTCTGGGCCACTCTGTACAGATTCAATTAGGCAAATGTTAATCGAGCGTTTAAGTGACTGTATGTTGATCTTCAAACACTTCCACCGTATGCGATTCGATTGGAAAACTCGTTAAAACAAATTACTTTCGTCTTTGCGCCATCCGCCATCAATAATGGATACTGCTGAGGTCCGATTTCTCCAATTAAACGGTGTGAAGATGAAGAGGAAGAAAACAATAGCACAATACGCAGTGCGGCTAATTGCCATTCTCTTTACTTCATAAGCAAATCGCCTTAGTTTCCACGATATTCTGCTGTTCGGTTCGGATGATTTAGTGTTGGTTGGCATGGATTCGTCGAAACTGATCTGTTTTATGCAGGAAATGTTGTGCTCAATCTGCAGCTTTTCGAAATCGATCGATTCTTTGTCCAGGGGAGAAAAAAACCGCGTGCAATCACCAGCACTTTATTAGTAAATCCATGTTTCTTTTCAGCTAAATACGCTTCACTCTTAGTATCACTTGACCCAGTTCGAGTTAAGGAGAAAGTTAAAAGTTTCTCTTTCAAACGGATGAAAATTTAAGGTTCTGATTAGCCTCGATTTGTTGGGAAAAGCCTGCAACTGGCCAAATGGAAAGTTCCACTAAAGGAAGAAAAACGGCGCATTTTCTTCTTCTCCTTGAGCAGGAAGACATTAACGATCATGGCCCCGATAAATTCGGTTATCATCGAACAACCGTTAAACACACCATTAATTTACCATAATTTCCTGCTGGCAACTAGTGCGTTTTTCCTCATTTGCAGCAGCAGCAGCAGCATTCTTCCAAAATCTTCGCCGCCGATCATGTTTCCATGTCAGCTCAATTGAGCCAGAGAGTTTCCTGCAATGATTATTGATAGGTTTTTTCAAACGGTCATTTTGCCATGCATGAGTGCAATCCGCCATAATGGGGCATTAATGTGACCTTTGTCGGTCGGTTCTGATATGGTTCGCCGTTTTAATCTTCCGATTATATCACGAGCAACGGGATTTCTTCAGTCTGGACCTTTTCTTCATCCGACTGCTCGGGGGGGAGGCACACGCGACCCCGCCCATTTGGTGTCATCCGCACCCGATTGAAGATGAAGAAGAAACGAAATCTTGCACAAGAGAACGCGACTTTTCACGACCGCTTCGACTCCAGCCGCTCAAACGAACTTTATGGTATCACCTTTAAATGTCAATTCGTTCCTTGCAGGTTTCGTTGTTTAGCTGTTCCTGCTATTCTTCCGACAGTTGCCACAGCGCCGACCAATCACGATTCCAGTGTGATTGGTGTCTTTTGCCCTGCGGATCTTCATTAATAAATCGGATTGTAACTATCGCGTTACGCTGCCATTTCGTTGTCAAACATCGACGATTTATTTGTGCGTTTTAAATTGCTCAATGGCATTTCCTGGATCTTTAAACGTGCAAAAAAGACTTCTTTGAATGTTGAGCTGCAGCAGGGAAATCAACGATTTTTTGTGCCTCCTCACACGCTCTTCCTCGCGGAATTTAGCTTGGTTTTGAGGGAAGATACTTGACTTTTTAAGTAAAGTGTTTCGTTATGAGCTCTCTATTTCCCGAACCCAAACACTTGGTCAATGATGAACTGGATTGTTATTCACAGCATTGCCTATGTTTGGCACGAACAGTAGTCATACCAGATTCGGATTAGATCTGCATCGAGCCGACCTTAATGGCCAATAAGAAAAAACGAAAATATAATAAATGGCCCCTGTTTTTGAAGGATTTTGTGCCCCTGAAACTGCCGAGCCGGAAAAGGCCCACTTACCGGACGATTGTTTTGAACAATCGGCCAAGTGAAAGCGACTCCATTATGTGGCGTGGCAGTGAAAGTTATGCTTTTCTTCACTATTCACCAATGTACCGAATACGAATAATTATTATGGCGAGTGACACACGGTGACCGAGATGAGCCACATTGGAATAGTAGACAAAAGACTCGGTCAGAACGCGATTATTGTTGTTCTGCGTACCGCGAACTCTACATAAAGAGCAATCATAATAATTAGCGCATTGTTTAATAAATGCGGCAGGAAAATGGAGCAGTTTCGCCGCTAATGGCCTGAAAGGCTTCGGACAAATCTGAAGTGAAAACACCGACCAAATAAAACTTGAAAATAAAAAGAAAATCGCTCTCCATAGAGTAAATTCTAGTCGAGTAACTGAACAATGTTTAATTAGACACCGTACGTGGCAACGATTACCGTAAAAGTACCAAGATATGGCCTCTTAAACGGCTTGAAATGCCCGCAAGAATTATGGTGATAATGATTATTATTTTTTCCTTAAATATTGCTACGGTATCGTTAACTGAACACTGTTGAACCAAACGCTCAGATAATCAATAGCGCTATCATGTACTCCTCGAACGCCATCAGCAGCAGCAGCTGATGGGATTAAGTAATTACCAAACTATTCAACCCTAATTACATAATAATTACAATTTCAGCACGTTTCTAACCCGTTTCTGCACGCCATTAAACAATTGTGCGTTGCGCAATCAAAGCCTCAAAGTTGGACGAACAGGTTGTTGTTACATAACGAATTTTGTACGGTTCTTCAAGTCGAATTAGCAGGCGAAGAAAAAGCACCGGCCGGATTTATTTGCAAGCTGAATCTTGCGGTCTAACTGGCAACAATTAGCAGGTGCTTAAAGTAAGTTTTTGCTTGCTTTATTCCATCGCATCGGATCACATCAATCTTTTAGTGTGTCAGTTGAACATCCTCTTGGAGCCGGGCACGTTGTGCGTTAAACAACACCGGATGATTCGTAACGAATACGAAAATTACGAGGTTACTGAGTCACTGATTGACAAACTACAGCCATTTATGGAAAACCGAACAATTACAGTCACGATCAAGGCGTGAACCTGTTGCGGCCTCTACTAATCGCTCTAACGCACTATTTTCAAGTTTAAATTAGACACTTTTTCTGCGAATTCAATTTCCTGATATTGTCTCAAAGCTCTTTGTCTAGTCCGCGTGTAATTGATTGCTCACAACGCCTTGTCGATGTCTGGTCTGATTGTTCAGTTGAGTAATTAATTATCACCTAGTCATTATTGGTGCGAATGAATCTAAATTCATGGCAGAAATAAGCAAAAGATTTGTTTATCCAGTGCTAAAATCCGCATTGCGACGTCTGAAACTGAAGGGAATAGTGTCAACGTGAAATAGTGCAAAAACTGGAACAAAATTCGTATCACAAATCAGCTGAAACCTCTTCTATCACATCACTTGCTGATGGCTGCAGTCCGATGCCTGAGTGAGAAGCGAGTTCTAGATGGACATGGTGCAAACACAAAAAACCGCGCAAAAATATCACAAGTTCAAAAATTAATTCTGAAGAAGCCATTTAGTCGACTGGAACCAAAGGCACTTCCTGAGTAAAATGAAGCTTTCCTTACTGATTACTGAAGTCCAAACACCAGCGCCGCTAATGGGTTTTGAGAAACGCGCCCTAGAAGAGCATGGCACAAGAATCCAAAAACCACGCGAAAACTTTCAAACTTCAAAAATTAATTATGAAAAATCGAGTAGCTGGATGAAACTTGAATTTGCAACTCTAGTAACTTGAAGCTTCCTTTATCGGCTGCAAAAAAAGTAAGAACCGCGCTAAAATTTTCCAAATTTCAAAAATTAATTATGAAAGAACGAGCGGCTGGAATTAAACCAAAATTTCGCCTCAAGTTAACTGAAGCTTCCTTTATTGACTCCTGCTGACCGCGTTGATATGTCTCAATTGGTCCTTGAGAAATGATCCTCAGAACGGAATGGTGGAAAAATAAAAAAACGCGCCAAAAATTTCCTAACTTCAAAAACTCAATGTGAAAAAACGAGCGTCTGGAATGAAACCAAATTTACGCCTCAAGTGAACTGAAGCTTCCTTTATTGACTGCTGCTGACCGCGTTGCCATGTCTTAATTGGTCTTTGAGAAATGATCTCCAGAACAGAATGGTGGGAAGAACAAAAAACGCGCAAAAAATTTCCTAAATTCAAAAAATCAATGTGAAAGAACGAGCAGGTGAAATTAAACCAAATTTTCACCTCAACTAAACTGAAGGTTCCTTTATTGACTGCTGCAGACCGCGTTGCCATTCCTCAATTGGTCCTTGAGAAATGATCTCCAGAACAGAATGGTGAAAAATTTCCAAACTTTAAAAACTTGTTGTGAAAGAACGAGCAGGTGAAATTAAACCAAATTTTCACCTCAAGTAACCTGAAGCTTCCTTTATTCATTGCTGCTGACAGCGTTGCCATCTCTCAATTGTTCCTTGAGAAATGATGTCCAGAACAGAATGGTGGAAAAAACAAAAAACGCGCAAAAAATTTCCAAACTTTAAAAACTTGTTGTGAAAGAACGAGGGGCTGGAATGAAACCAAATTTGCACCTCAAGTAACTTGAAGCTTCCTTTATTGATTGCTCCAGAACAGAATGGTGAAAAATTTCCAAACTTTAAAAACTCAATGTGAAAGAACGAGCGACTGGAATGAAACCTAATTTGCACCTCAAGTAACTTGAAGCTTGCTTTATTCATAGCTGCTAACCGCGTTTCCATGTCTCAATTGGTCCTTGAGAAATGATCTTCAGAACAGAATGGTGGAAAAGACAAAAAAACGCGCAAAAAAATTCCTAAATTCAAAAACTCAATGTGAAAGAACGAGCACGTAAAATTAAACCAAATTTTCACCTCAAGTAATCTGAAGGTTCCTTTATTGATTGCTGCTGACCGCGTTGCCATGTCTCAATTGGTGCTTGAGAAATGATCTCCAGAACAGAATGGTGGAAAAAACAAAAAACGCGCAAAAAAATTCCTAACTTCAAAAAGTCAATGTGAAAGAACGAGCAGGTGAAATTAAACCAAATTTTCACCTCAAGTAAACTGAAGCTTCCTTTATTGATTGCTACTGACCGCGTTGCCATGTCTCAATTGGTGCTTGAGAAATGATCTCCAGAACAGAATGGTGGAAAAAACAAAAAACGCGCAAAAAATTTCCTAACTTCAAAAAGTCAATGTGAAAGAACGAGCAGGTGAAATTAAACCAAATTTACACCTCCAGTAAACTGAAACTTCCCTTATTGATTGCTGCTGACCGCGTTGCCATTCGTCAATTGATCCTTGAGAAATGATTTCCAGAACAGAATGGTGGAAAAAACAAAAAAAAAACGCGTAAAAAATTTCCAAACTTCAAAAACTCAATGTGAAAGAACGAGCAAGTGAAATGAAACCAAATTTACACCTCAAGTAAACTGAAGCTTCCTTTCTCGACTGTTGATTCCCACGTTTCAATGTCTCAACTGGTTCTTGAGAAATGACCTTCAGAACAGAATGGTGCAAGAATCAAAAAACCGCTGTAAAACTTTCCAAACCTCAAAAATTAATTATGAAAGAACCAGCAGCTGGAATGAAACAAAATTTACACCTCAAGTAAACTGAAACTTCCTTTCTCGATGGTTGATGCCCGCGTTTCAATGCCTCAACTGGTTCTTGAGAAATGACCTTCAGAACAGAATGGTGCAAAAACTGAAAAACCGCTCTAAAACTTTCCAAACTTCAAAAATTTATTACGGAAGAACCAGCAGCTGGAATGAAACCAAATTTACACCTCAAGTAAACTGAAGCTTCTTTTCTCGATTGTTGATTCCCACGTTTCAATGCCTCAACTGGTTTTTGAGAAATGATCTTCAGAACAGAAAGGTGCAATAATAAAAAAACAGCTCTAAAACTTTCCAAACTTCAAAAATTAATTATGAAGGAACCAGCAGCTGGAACGAAACCAAATTTACACCTCAAGTAAACTGAAACTGCCTTTCTCGATGGTTGATGACCACGTTTGAATGCCTCAACTGGTTCTTGAGAAATGACCTTCAGAACAGAAAGGTGCAAAAATAAAAAAACACCTCTAAAACTTTCCAAACTTCAAAAATTAATTATGAAAGAACCAGCAGCTGGAATGAAACCAAATTTACACCTCAAGTAAACTGAAACTGCCTTTCTCGATGGTTGATGCCCACGTTTGAATGCCTCAACTGGTTCTTGAGAAATGACCTTCAGAACAGAATGGTGCAAGAATCAAAAAACCGCTCTAAAACTTTCCAAACTTCAAAAATTAATTATGAAAGAACCAACAGCTGGAATGAAACCAAATTTACACCTCAAGTAAACTGAAACTTCCTTTCTCGATGGTTGATGCCCGCGTTTCAATGCCTCAACTGGTTCTTGAGAAATGACCTTCAGAACAGAATGGTGCAAAAATCAAAAAAACCGCTCTAAAACTTTCCAAACTTCAAAAATGTATCATGGAAGAACCAGCAGCTGGAATGCAACCAAATTTACACCTCAAGTAAACTGAAACTGCCTTTCTCCATGGTTGATGCCCACGTTTGAATGCCTCAACTGGTTCTTGAGAAATGACCTTCAGAACAGAATGGTGCAAGAATCAAAAAACCGCTCTAAAACTTTCCAAACTTCAAAAATTAATTATGAAAGAACCAGCAGCTGGAATGCAACCAAATTTACACCTCAAGTAAACTGAAACTTCCTTTCTCGATGGTTGATGGCCGCGTTTCGATGCCTCAATTGTTTCTTGAGAAATGACCGTCAGAACAGAATGGTGCAACAATCAAAAAACCGCTCTAAAACTTTCCAAACTTCAAAATTTATTATGGATGAACCAGCAGCTGGAATGAAACCAAATTTACACCTCAAGAAAACTGAAGCTTCCTTTCTCGACTGTTGATTCCCACGTTTCAATGCCTCAACTGGTTCTTGAGAAATGACCTTCAGAACAGAATGGTGCAAAATCAAAAACTGCTCTAAAACTTTCCAAACTTCAAAATTTATTATGGAAGAACCAGAAGCTGGAATGAAACCAAATTTACACCTCTAGAAAACTGAAGCTTCCTTTCTCGACTGTTGATTCCCACGTTTCAATGCCTCAACTGGTTCTTGAGAAATGACCTTCAGAACAGAATGGTGCAAAAATCAAAAAACTGCTCTAAAACTTTCCAAACTTCAAAAATGTATCATGGAAGAACCAGCAGCTGGAATGCAACCAAATTTACACCTCAAGTAAACTGAAACTTCCTTTCTCGATGGTTGATGCCCGCGTTTCGATGCCTCAACTGGTTCTTGAGAAATGACCTTCAGAACAGAATGGTGAAAAAATCCAAGAACCGCGCTAAAACTTTCCAAACTTCAAAAATGAATTATCAAAGAACGAGCGGCTGGAATTTAATCAAATTTACGCCTCAAATAAACTGAAGCTGCCTTTATCGAGTGTTGCAGACCATGACTCAATGTCTCAAATGGTTCTGGAGAAATGATCTTCCGAACAGAATGGCGCAAAAATCCAAGAACCGCGCTTAAAGTTTCCAAATTTCAAAACGTAATTATGAAAGAACGAGCAGCTGGAATGAAACCAAATTTACACCTCAAATAGACTGAGGCTTCCTTTATCGATTGTTGATGCCCACGTTTCAATGCCTAAAATGGTTCTTTAGAAATGAGCCTCAGAACGGAATGGTGCAAAAAACAAAAACCGCGCTAAAACTTTCCAAACTTCAAACATTAATTATGAAAGAACGAGCGGCTGGAATGAAACCAAATTTACACCTCAAGTATCCTGAAGCTTCCTTTATCGACTGCTGCTGACCACATTTCAATGCCCCAAATGGTTCTTGAGATTCCAGCCTGAGAATAGGCCATGGCGAGCAATTTGAAAAAATCCAAACTTTCGGAGAATCTTCATTTTACTTGTGCTAAGTATTCGGTTCCTTTCCAGCTGGCCTTTTCCGGCACAATTCAAGTTTAAACTGCCTCAACTCCCCTCCAGTTGCGCCTTAAAAAAACTGGACCCAAACACAATAAAATTAATGGCAATTGGCGTTTTTTTTTCACTGGAATTAAGGACATTCCGCCTCTGAGCTGCTCCTTAAAAGTCAGATTTGAAGCAGCACTACTAAATAAGCGACGCCACTCGATATTCCAATCCCTAATGGCGTTAAAATTGTCATCGAAATGACTTATCGATCATTAAAACCTCGTGTGCGGCCGCCAATATCGAGAATTAGCAGCGTGTTCTCTCAGTTTGGCACAACCATGTAGCAGATGGTTCATTCCATAAAAAAAAAAACCGGCTGAAGTTCGCAATAGAATAGTAAACGGCACTGTTGCATTCAATTAATGGTCCTTTTAAAGCGCATAAATCAAGTTAACTATATAAACACTGTGTTAGAAAGCGATCGCCGATTGAAGGATAATTGTCGGTTAATGATGGTTCTGAAAATTTTTCCACTCGGGTTTTTGGATCGGATGTTTGGACAATTTTCGAAATCAAAGTGAATTATGGCCGCCGAGGTGTGCACGAAAACCGAACGTGTCCGGTCATTTCAATTCAATACGTGTCGGTTGGGTTTTCTGATGCAGGAAGGCCACCCAAAGCAGTCTCTTCAAGCCCAAACTTGCTCAGTCACTGCAGCGATTATGGGCAATGACTTGGCGCAAAAGGGGCCCTTAATCACACTCAAAAATTCTATTGCTTTGTGGCCCGTTCCACCCCAATCATTAGCCGATATTTATCCCGAATATGCTCTCTCTTCGCATCGCATTGTTTAATCAAGCCTGACTAATACTCCTTGTCAATTTACAAGTGGAAAACAAGTATCTTAACCTGATATCCTTACGGCACCTTGACAAAGATTGGTGCTTCGATGTTCTCTAATGCACTTCGCATGTAAATAGAAAAGCTGTACAAACACAAATAAACGAATTAACAGCGGTTACGCGCTTCTCACTTGTTCCCGTACTTTTTCGCATTTTTCTCTTCTTTTCCATGCGTCGTATTATGCGAACAGTGCCGTTACCTAATGAAGATGACATACTATGCCCGTGGTCTACTCTTGGCAGGACCTCGTTTCTACGCCTCGCCTGTCTACTAAATTATGTTTCTTTGACGATAAATGTCCTGAAACGCAATGTCCTCAGTAGCGCAGATTTTTATTAGGCCTGGTCAGTGTCAGCTACTTTCATACGATTAATATTGATCGACAAGGCACGCGCTTTTTTCTACTTCTTGTTCAAATTCATCAAACGAATGACTTTAGTAGGACTTTTGCTCGCATATGGTGGACGATTTGGCATGTCTCTTGGTCTGGTTTCAGCGATTTGCATTTTCCGTCAAAGACCTCATGAGGACTGAAAGTTCCGGGCAAATGTGCCATTCATCGGAATGCTAACTGATTGGTGCAAACATCAAAGGGTACCAAATTCACATTACGAGTAAACTAAAGCCTGCTCCATCGAATGACTATGACCATATTCCGGGGTTCTCCATAAGTTTCTGGAAACGAGCCTTAGAAGAGCTCGATGCAAAAGTTAAAAACTGAGCAAAAAATCTGTCCAAAGTTCGAACATGATTTAATCAAGAAACCTGTTGCTGAAGTGGAACCAAATTTACGCTTCAAGTCAACAGAAGGTTCCTCTATCGATTGCTAACGCTCCCAATGCGATAACCCAAATGATTCTTCCGAAACGAGCTTTAGAAGAGAACAATGCAAAAATAAAAACCCGCGGGAAATCCCCGCAAAGTTTAACAATTAATCATGCAAGAACCATTTACTCAAATGGAACCAAATTCGCACCGCAAGACTATTGAAGGTTTCTATATCGACTCCTGTTGTGCACATTTTGGTGTCTCAAACAGTTCATCAGAAACGAGCGTTAGAATAGCAAGGTGCAAAAATCAAAAACTGAGCAAAATTTTACAAAATTCAAAAATTAATTATGAAAGAACGAGCAGTTGGAATTAAATCAAACGTACGCCTCAATTAAACAGAAGCTTCCTCTATCGGTCCTTGATATCCATATTTGAAACCCTCGAATACTTACTCAAACAGGGGACTTAGGAAGGCAGTGTGCAAAAATGAAACATTGAAAAAAATTTTCAAAGTTCAAAAATTTATTGTGAAAGAACCAGTTGCTCGAATGGAACCAAATCCACACCTCGAGTAAATTGAAGCTTCCTCTATCGACTACTGAACTCCACATTCAAAATCCTCCAGTGGTTCCTCAAATACGACACTTAGAATGGCAGCGTGCAAAAATTAAAAATTGCAAAAAAAATTTCAAAGTTCAAAAATGTATTCTGAAAGAACCAGTTACTCGAATGGAAATAAATCCACTATTCGGGTAAACTGAAGCTTCCTCTATCGATGGCTAAAATTCACATTCAAAACCCTCCGGTTGTTACTCAAATACGACACTTAGAATCGCAGCATGCAAAAATGAAAAATTGCAAAAAAATATATCAAAGTTCAAAAATGTATTGTGAAAGAACCAGTTGCTCGAATGGAACCAAATCCACACCTCGAGTAAATTGAAGCTTCCTCTATCGACTACTGAAATCCACATTCAAAATCCTCCAGTGGTTACTCAAATACGACACTTAGAATCGCAGCATGCAAAAATGAAAAATTGCAAAAAAAAATATCAAAGTTCAAAAATGTATTGTGAAAGAACCACTTGCTCGAATGGAACCAAATCCATACCTCGAGTAAATTGAAGCTTCCTCTATCAATTATTGAAATCCACACTCAAAACCCTATAGTGGTTACTCAAATACGACACTTAGAATGGCAGCGTGCAAAAATGAAAAATCTCAAAAAAAATTTCAAAGTTCAAAAATTTATTGTGAAAGAACCAGTTCCTCCAATGGAACCAAATCCACTATTCGAGTAAACTGAAGCTTCCTCTATCGATTGCTAAAATCCATATTCAAAACCCTCTAGTGGTTACTCAAATACGACACTTAGAATGGCAGCGTGCAAAAATGAAAAAATGCAAAAAAAATGTCAAAGTTCAAAAATGTATTGTGAAAGAACCAGTTGCTCGAATGGAACCAAATCCACAACTCGATTAAATTGAAGCTTCCTCTATCGACTACTGAAATCCACATTCAAAATCGTCCAGTGGTTACTCAAATACGACACTTAGAATGGCAGCGTGCAAAAATAAAAAATTGGAAAAAAAATTTCAAAGTTCAAAAATGTATTCTGAAAGAACCAGTTACTCGAATGGAACCAAATCCACTATTCGAGTAAACTGAAGCTTCCTCTATCGATGGCTAAAATCCACATTCAAAACCTTTCAGTGGTTACTCAAATACGACAGTTAGAATGGCAGCGTGCAAAAATTAAAAATTGCAAAAAAATATATCAAAGTTCAAAAATTTATTGTGAAAGAACCAGTTACTCGAATTGAACCAAATACACTACTCGAGTAAACTGAAGCTTCCTCTATCGAATACTGAAATCCACATTCAAAACCCTCCAGTGGTTACTCAAATACGACACTTGGAATGGCAGCTTGCAAAAATTAAAAATTGCAAAAAAGAATTTCAAAGTTCAAAAATTTATTGTGAAAGAACCAGTTGCTCGAATGGAACCAAATCTACATCTCGAGTAAACTGAGGCTTCCCCTATCCATCCTTGATATCCATATAATAAGCACTCGAATAGCTACTCAAATAGGAGACTTAGGAGGACAGTACGCAAAAATGAAAAATCGCAACAAAAATTAGAAACTTCAAAAATTTATTGTGAAAGAACCAGTTACTCGAATGGAACCAAATCCACACCTCGAGAAAATTGAAGCTTCATCTATCGACTACTGAAATCCACATTCAAAATCCTCCAGTGGTTCCTCAAATACGACACTTAGAATCGCAGCGTGCAAAAATGAAAAATCACAAAAAAAATGTCAAAGTTCAAAAATGTATTGTGAAAGAACCAGTTGCTCGAATGGAACCAAATCCATACCTCGAGTAAATTGAAGCTCCTCTATCGATTACTGAAATCCACACTCAAAACCCTCCAGTGGTTACTCAAATACTACACTTAGAATGGCAGCGTGCAAAAATGAAAAATTGCAAAAAAAAATTTAAAGTTCAAAAATGTATTCTGAAAGAACCAGTTACTCGAATGGACCCAAATCCACCATTCGAGTAAACTGAAGCTTCCTCTATCGGATACTGAAATCCACATTCAAAATCCTCCAGCGGTTACTCAAATACGACACTTAGAATGGCAGAATGCAAAAATTAAAAATTGCAAAAAAATATCAAAGTTCAAATATGTACTGTGAAAGAACCAGTAGCTCGAATGGAACCAAATCTACATCTCGAGTAAACTGAGGTTTCCTCTATCGATCCTTGATATTCATATACGAAACCCTCAAATAGTTACTCAAATAGGAGACTTAGGAGAGCAAAAAATATCCACCGGCTATGCACTCCTAGATGGCGGCAGTGCCACCGTCAATACTTAGTCGCAGCTTCCTTCTTTCTCCCATAGCACAACCCCCTTTTGTTGAGGGAAACGAGTAATTTTTTTTTAATTTTCCATATCGGCTAGTTGGAAAGAGGACACTTTTTTTCGTACGTCCTGAAAATTTCAGTTCGATTGGAATTTTTGCTGATTTTTGGCGATTTTTTTGGATTTTGGAGCACAGTTTTCTTTACAAGTGTGCAAAATCTTTTCAAACCTCAAAAATCAAGCGTGAACAAAAACCGCTAAACTGAAGCTTCCTTTATCCGTTGCGATTTTTAAGAAACGAGCTCTAAAAGAACTTGATGCTAAACCAAAAAAAACCGCTCAAACCCAGCGGAACCAACCCAACATCATCATCAAAGACAAAAGGTTTGAAACCAACTGCAGTTGACTTGAATGAAAGGGACGCAGTAATACCAACCAACCTCTTGTCGTTTTGCAGTGAAACTTAACAAGAGCATGGAAAGTCGAGCCTGCACACATAAAATTTCTCAGTTCTCTCAAATTACATGCAAAACTCAAATGGCTTCGGCTCGGACAGCCTGAAAGCCACCACCTACCGAGTGAATCTTTCACAGAAAACGGCCACGATACTTATATTATTAGATTCACTACGACCTGACTGACTTTAGGCTGAAGTCTAAAAACCTCATTTTTCCTTCACGTCTCAACAAGTATGCCAGACGGTTACGATCCTGCAGCACAGCATTGATAACATCAACGCTATTACATTCTAATTGTGTTTTTAATGACTCCTCACAGACGCATCAACCGTAGTAGACGCATTCTGGTCGAGCAGCAGTCAAGTTACCTACATTTAGAAAGGATTGCGTTTATCAGTGGACAGTTTCGATCAATCAATTGGCGCTATTTGATCGGAAACTTTGCCGTCATTTGCATTGAACGTTGCAGTTTCTAATGGCTGATTGTGCAACATCCCGCAGGAAATCGCATTACTGTGCACATACCGAAGTCTCAGAGCGTTGGTTATCCTGTCATTGCACAATCGCAGCTTTAAGACAATAATTGCAATCGATTAACAGTGAACCGTTGGAGATTTGCATGTAAATTTCAATAATACGTGTGATGGCCGTCTTTGCCTAGATGTCCATGTCGCGGAACTCTGCGACAAATGTGCACACTTTAAAAATGTTAATCCAAGTGCCGAAGAACCCGTGGCATGTACGGCAGAGGTACATTCTAAAGCAGTTATTTTATAACATAATTCAAGTCCTGCAGCGCGTTCCTGTCCCGGCACACGTCCTAATTAGACCACCTAGGAAACATAGATCATGAAAGAAAGGAATTACTGGTGGCTTCAATTAACCAACTCAGCAACCTGCCGACTGAGCCCATAAAACAGGCTTTTTGCCATGAGAATCTCATACAAATAAATCGAGGACTTTTACGCGACCGTCTAGGAAATGTGCAAATGAAAACGGGAAGTCTGCCATCATTCCTGCTTGCACAATTTTCCAATACAACCAATTATAGCCAATTAACACTGCGACCTTAAATGCGGGAAACCTGCGATTTCCTGCCGGGCACAAAAACCGTCCAAAATTGAAAAATTAATTATGAAGGGAACCAAGTTTACAGCACCGTTAAATCGAATCTTCGTCTAGTCACTGCTGGTGTATTAACTGGTTCTTGCCAAACAAGCTTCAGCAGGGTCCGGTGCACTAACGACAAACCGCACAAACACTATCAAATTTCCAAAAGGTAATTGTGAATGAACCACTCGCTCGAATGGAACCAAATTCACACCCCAAGTAAACTCAAGTTTCGTCTATCGATTCCTGGTACCCACATTTGGAAGTCGCGAATGACGCTATTGAAACTTGCTTCAGAAGGACAGAATGCAAAATCAAGAAACCGCGCAAAAAAGTTCCAGATTTCAAAGTAAATTATCGAGGAACCTCTTGCTCAAATGGAACCAAAGGTGCATCACTAGTCAATTGAGGCTTCTTCTATCACCTGCTGAAGTCCGTATTCCGGCGCCTCTAGTGGTTCCTGAGACACGAGCATTATAAAAGCAGGATGCAAAAAGGAAAATCGCCCAAAAATATTCCAAATTTGGAAAATTTATTATGAAGGAACCACTAATTTGACTGAAACCAAATCCACCTCGCGTGTAGACTGAAACTTCCTCTATCGATTTCTGATGTCCACATTTGGAAGTCTCAAATGCGTTTTTAAAGAGGAGTGTTAGAAGCAAATGATGCAAGAACAAAAATTCGGGCAAAAAAATCCAAACTTCAAAAATTCATTATAAAGAAACAACTTGCTCGAATGGAACCAAATTTACACCTCAAGTAAACTGAAGTTTCGTCTATCGATTACTGGTACCAACATTTAAAAGTCTCGAATGGCGCTTTTGAAACTTGCTTCAGAAGAACATGGTGCAAAAACAAGAAACCGCGCAAAAATTTTCAGATTTTAAAGTAAATTATAGAGGAACCTCTTGCTCAAATGGAACCAAAGTTGCATCACAAGCCAGTTGAAGCTTCTTCTATCAGCTGCTGAAGTCCGCATTCCGGCGCCTCTAGTGGTTCCTGAGACACGAGCATTAGAAAAGCAGGATGCAAAACGGAAACTCGGCCAAAAAAATTCCAAATTCGGAAAATTTATTATGGAGGAACCACTAATTTGAATGAAACCAAATCCACCTCGCGTGTAGACTGAAACTTCCTCTATCGATTTCTGGTGTCCACATTTGGAAGTCTCAAATGCGTTTTTAAAGAGGAGCATTAGAATCAAATGATGCAAAAACAAAAATTTGCGCAAAAAAATCCAAACTTCAAAAATTCATTATAAAGAAACAACTTGCTCGAATGGAACCAAATTTACACCTCAAGTAAACTGAAGTTTCGTCTATCGATTACTGGTACCAACATTTAAAAGTCTCGAATGGCGCTTTTGAAACTTGCTTCAGAAGAACATGGTGCAAAAACAAGAAACCGCGCAAAAATTTTCAGATTTTAAAGTAAATTATAGAGGAACCTCTTGCTCAAATGGAACCAAAGTTGCACCACAAGCCAGTTGAAGCTTCTTCTATCAGCCGCTGAAGTCCGTATGCTGGCGCCTCTAGTGGTTCCTGAGACACGAGCATTATAAAAGCAGGATGCAAAACGGAAACTCGCCCAAAAAAATTCCAAATTCGGAAAATTTATTATGGAGGAACCACTAATTTGAATGAAACCAAATCCACCTCGCGTGTAGACTGAAACTTCCTCTATCGATTTCTGATGTCCACATTTGGAAGTCTCAAATGCGTTTTTAAAGAGGAGCATTAGAAGCAAATGATGCAAAACCAAAATTCGCGCAAAAAAATCCAAACTTCAAAAATTCATTATGAAGAAACAACTTGCTCGAATAGAACCAAATTTACACCTCACGTAAACAGAAGTTTCGCTATCGATTGCTGATAGCCGCATTTGGAAGTCTCGAATGGCGCTTTTCAAACTTGCTTCAGAAGAACATGATGCAAAAGCAAGAACCCGCGCAAAATTTCCAGATTTCAAAAGTAAATTATCGAGGAACCTCTTCCTCAAAGGGAACCAAAGATGCATCACTAGTCAATTGAGGCTTCTTCTATGACCTGCTGAAGTCCATATTTCGGCGCCTCTGCTGGTTCCTGAGACACGAGCATTAGAAAAGCAGGAGGCAAAACGGAAAATCGCCCGAAAAAATTTTCAAATTTGGAAAATTTATTATGGAGGAACCACTAATTTGAATGAAACCAAATCCACCTCGCGTGTAGACTGAAACTTCCTCTATCGATTTCTGATGTCCACATTTGGAAGTCTCAAATGCGTTTTTAAAGAGGAGCATTAGAAGCAAATGATGCAAAACCAAAATTCGCGCAAAAAATCCAAACTTCAAAAATTCATTATGAAGAAACAACTTGCTCGAATGGAACCAAATTTAGACCTCAAGTAAACTTAAGTTTCGTCTATCTTTTCTTATGAAACTTGCTTCAGAAGAACATAACATAACGTAAGTGCAAAAACAAGAAGCCGCTCAAAAATTTTCATATTTTAAAGTAAATTATAGAGGAACCTCTTGCTCAAATGGAACCAAAGTTGCACCACAAGCCAGTTGAAGCTTCTTCTATCAGCCACTGAAGTCCGTATTCTGGCGCCTGAGACACGAGCATTATGAAAGCAGAAAGCAAAACGGAAACTCGCCCAAAAAAATTCCAAATTCGGAAAATTTATTATGAAGGAACCACACGATCCTATCTTTCAACTATCGATTGCTGTTTTCCACATTTGGAAGTCTCAAATGCGTTTTTAAAGCGGCGCATTAGAAGCTCATGATGAAGAAACAACTTCCTTGAATCGCACCAAATTTACACCTCAAGCAAGCCGAAGCCTCCTCCATCAATCCTTAATGTGCACATTTTCACGTCTCAAGGAAGTTTCAAATGGTTCTTTAGAGATGAGCAGTTGAACTCAGCTCAGAACCGAGCCTCAGACGAGCAGAACACAAAAATCAGCCATACAATTAATTAAAATTAACTTCTTGCAAGATTGGTTCTCTTTAATCAAATCATGATTGCGTCCATGGAAAAAAATTCTAGACAATCAGTAAAGCCATTAGAACATGAATTTGCAACTAAGCAATTAGTGAAAGTAGAAGGCTACAAGAAACTTGCAACTTTCCAATGTACATGTGTTGGGCGATTGTTCGTTTGCGTTCATCAACACAGTTTAATTACATGCTTTTTTTAACCAGTTTTGCTTTAATTATAAGAGTGGCCCTCTCCTCTAAGTGAATTTGTATGGATAGAACAAGGAAGGTTGGCAACTGCGTGCTCCAGACAGAGATAATAGGCCAGTGGTGTTCTCTTTTCAATGCAGACAATTATGCTTTTGCCTTGTTGCACTCATTGGAGGAGGGTGCCAATAGCTGAATGTTTCACAGTTAAAACCGGGAATGTTTACAAACAATCTGGTTTGATCGCCTTGTATGAGATTCTCGCACACACAGACAAGTGGCGGTTGCGTAATAAACCACAAGGAATTTTACCATCAATTATTATTAAATCAAATTGTTGTGCAATACACGGCACGATTCCTGCGGTATGCAAAGTGCATTCAAAAGGGTTTTGCTCATCGCTTGTCCATCAACTGCATGTGAATCGGCCAATATTAAGCTTCAAGTCACGCAAAAAGAAAGCCTGTAAATCGTCCGATGTAGTTAAATTTTTAATTGCACTTTCACTGTGTCTTTACACCATTCCCATTGGCTGGCTGGGGATATGTAACATTCGCATTGCAGCCGCAATTAAATAACTGGAATGTGCAGAAATGCTGCACACAATTAAGCAATTTCGCTTTCACTATGGCGCTTGAATGCACAACCACACCGGGAGTGTTTGACAGAAACCTTCCAACTTTTCCCTCAAACTCAAAGTGCTTCGAGCAGTTCAAGGAACTGCCGTTGCCGCAGTTTGAAAGGTGTTTTATCGGAAGATAACAACAATAGGAACAACGGTGTTTGAAAACGAGGGAGATAAGCACTGGCAACAAAAGAGCCTCCAGTGGCGTTACTTTGCCTGATGTTACACAGGGTTCGGGAACAAATTACCCGATAATTTCTAGGTTCTACTCAATTCCGTTCTAATTGGCCTTATCGGCAGCTTGTCATTAAAAACAGTTTAGCAACAATTCCAGCAGCAAAAAGTGGCAATTTTCTCGTTAGTGTGTCCAGTGATTTTATTTGTTTTTCTTGATTAAGCGCGCTTAGTACGGGTGAAAGGCGATTTAAAGGTCACTGGAACGTGTTGCAAGAACGCAACGTTACTGAGGCGTGTACGCCGCTACTAATTTATCTCTCTATGCGATGTCAATATGTATGTGCGTTATTTAAGCGTTTTAACATCCAATTTATTCTTTTTCAAATTAACGACCGAATATTTGCTCGAAAAGTTTCAATTGGGGGCTTTTGAAAACACACTGAAGCTGTGTAAAAACCGATTGGTTCCACCCCACATCGGAAGACCCATCAAGATGCCTTTTGTATGCACCAAATTCGCTCGTATACAACAAGAAAGTTCTAAATGTAAACCGGCTTTAAATGTTTTAAATTTATATTTATTTTTTATTGGGTAGAGAATCATTATTATTGCAGCCGAATCAGCAGCAAAAGCAGGTTGATTTAGTAGGCGACCCATCTAAAGCCAGCCAAAAGGGAGAAAAACAAACATGAAAGCAGCTTTTGACAAAGTTTTATTAAACCAAGCAGCCTTAGCAGTGGACCTCTTAACTAAACTGAAAACTTCATCGCACTAAAGTAGATAAAATAAATTACAAAACTTAGAAAACAGCAAAACATCAATACGTCGTCGATGAAAGGCTGCGCCCCCATTCGTCTTCCGAGTTGATCGATTCATCATGTCCAGTGTTTTTGGCACTTTTCGAGTCCACACCGCCACTTAACCAGAACTTGATCTCCAGATCCCTGTGCCCGTTCAGGGACGTCACGATTTCGGTGGACACCTCCAGGTCTCCGGTGGAGCTGAAGCTGCTGGCTGAGGAGGAGGAGGATGATGAAGCTGACCGTGAAAAGGCCGGCTTTTCGGTCAGCGACAGCTCAGAGAACCGATTGAAGAAATTGTCCGAAGGGGGCGATGAAAATAGGGTGGAAAAGTCGAAAGTCTTGGGCGGCGTGAGGAATGGGGAGTAGCAGCTCCTGTCCACATCCCAGATTTGGCCCTCTGGATCGCAGTAGCGGCACTGGCACGTGCTCACCGGCTGGTTGACATCTTGGCCCTCTTCGACTTCGTCGAACGAGTGATGCAACTTTGGGGCTTCTGAGATATCCCCAAACAGATCCAGAGCCTTTTCTTCGGCTCCCACACTCTTGCGCCCGCCAGGTTGATAGAGATCCGAAGCCTCCAAATAGGGGAAAGGAGGAAAGTTTAAGAGAACTCCCGCAGCTTCAACATCCGCAGCTTCCAGCTCGCTTTGAAGCTGCCCGGAGCGATTCAGATGAACTGGCGGTTTCCGCTCCTTCTTCCGCCGCTTGCGAGGCTTGATAATCCGGGGCAAACAAGTCTCAGAACCTAGAGATCCGGAGCTCTCATCACTGGTCACACTGACAGAGTCCACGCTCTTCACACTACCACCATTCACGTGATTGCTGGTGCGGCTGGTGGAATTTTCAAACACCTTCGTTTGTTGCACCACATGATTCCTCGCCGGTTTGCTCTTGCGATGCTGGAAGCTCTTGGTGAGGATCAGCGGCGCCCCCTGAGTGTGTACCGCCAACCTGGCCAGATGCTGATTGGCCGCCTCTTCATTGTCCCAACGCTGAGGGCGGCGATGGTAGCCGGCAAAGGAAATCAATGGGGCGCCACCCGCCCATTTGTCCCCATTGAAAGTCGGGGGGTAGTTCAAGTAGCCGTTCGACGCGTAGAATCGATCTTTGGCAAAATTGGGCGACCGGTTTTGCGAAAACAAACAGGCACCGATGTATCGCTCCACTTCAAGCGCGTCCAACGACGCTGGGCTCATGGTAAAAATGGTTCTCGCGCGCCCATGCCGGTGTGTTCAGTCGTCAGTACCAACGGCGAACGAACTGCGGAACCAACACAATTGACGTGCAACACCCAACTGAAGGCACGACAAACTTCTCTTCACTTTGCGTGTTGTGGTGCCGTCGGAGGAGAACGGTTGGGGCCCCACTACAAGACGTTGACGGGCTGTCGCGACTGCACTAACCTACTTCTGAACCAAGCCGTGTCTACCAGAAAAAAAAACCACAACCACCCACATAAATGGGTCAATGGTTTGCCGCTGGGTTTCTCCTTTGGGAACCAATCGAAACTACCACAGGTTCACTCAGCCGGCTTTATGTTAGGGAGGCAACTATACCGGATGCCAAAATAAAAAAAAAATCAAGTTCAAAAATTAATTAGGCAGGAACCAGTCTCTCGAATGGAATTAAATTCGCACTCCAAATAATCTGAAACATTCCTCTATCTATTACTGGGCTCCACCTTTCAATGCCTCAAATGGCCATTGAGAAATAATCTTCAGAGCAGGAAGGTGCAGGAAGGTGCAAAAAGCAAAAAACTGCTCTAAAACTTTCCAAATTTCAAAAATTTATTATGAAAGAACGAGCTGCTAGAATTAAACCAATTTTACTCCTGATGCCCACGTTTCAATGCCTCAACTGGTTCTTGAGAAATGACCTTCAGAACAGAAAGGTGCAAAAATAAAAAAACAGCTCTAAAACTTTCCAAACTTCAAAAATTAATTATGAAAGAACCAGCAGCTGAAAGGAAACCAAATTTACACCTTAAGTAAACTGAAGCTTCCTTAATCGACTGCTGGTTTCCACGTTTCAATGCCTCAGCTGGTTCTTGAGAAATTACCTTCAGAACAGAAAGGTGCAAAAATCAAAAAACAGCTCTAAAACTTTCCAAACTTCAAAAATTAATTATGAAAGAACCAGCAGCTGGAATGAAGCCAAATTTACACCTCAATTAAACTGAAGCTTCCTTTCTCGATTGTTGACTCCCGCGTTTCAATGCCTCAACTGGTTCTTGAGAAATGACCTTCAGAACAGAAAGGTGCAGAAATCAAAAAAACAGCTCTAAAACTTTGCAAAGTTCAAAAATTAATTATGAAAGAATCAGCAGCTGGAATGAAACCAAATTTACACCTCAAGTAAACTGAAACTTCCTTTCTCGATGGTTGATGCCCACGTTTCAATGCCTCAATTGGTTCTTGAGAAATTACCTTTAGAACAGAAAGGTGCAGAAATAAAAAAAACTGCTCTAAAACTTTCCAAATTTCAAAAATTTATTATGAAAGAACGAGCTGCTGGAATTAAACCAAATTTCCTCCTCAAGTGAACTGAAGCTTCCTTTCTCGATTGTTGATGCCCACGTTTCAATACCTCAACTAGTTCTTGAGAAATTACCTTCAGAACAGAAAGGTGCAAAAATAAAAAAACAGCTCTAAAACTTTCCAAACTTCAAAAATTAATTATGAAAGAACCAGCAGCTGAAAGAAAACCAAATTTACACCTCAAGTAGACTGAGGCTTCCTTTATCGATTGTTGATGCCCACGTTTCCATGCCTCAACTGGTTCTTGAGAAATGACCTTCAAAACAGAATGGGGCAAAAACCAAAAAACAGCTCTAAAACTTTCCAAATTTCAAAAATTTATTATGAAAGAATCAGCAGCTGGAATGAAGCCAAATTTACACCTCAATTAAACTGAAGCTTCCTTTCTCGATTGTTGATTCCCGCGTTTCAATGCCTCAACTGGTTCTTGAGAAATTACCATCAGAATAGAATGGTGCAAAATTCAAAAAACCGCTCTAAAACTTTCCAAACTTCAAAAATTTATTATGAAAGAACCAGCAGCTGGAATGAAACCAAATTTACACCTCAAGTAAACTGAAGCTTCCTTTCTCGATGGTTGATGCCCACGTTTCAATGCCTCAACTGGTTCTTGAGAAATGACCTTCAGAACAGAATGGTGCAAAAATCAAAAAACCGCTCTAAAACTTTCCAAACTTCAAAAATTTATTATGAAAGAACCAGCAGCTGGAATGAAACGAAATTTACACCTGAAGTAAACTGAAGCTTCTTTTATCGATTGTTGATGCCCACGTTTCAATGCCTCAACTGGTTCTTGAGAAATGACCTTCATAACAGAAAGGTGCAAAAATCAAAAAACACCTCTAAAACTTTGCAAAGTTCAAAAATTAATTATGAAAGAACCCGCAGCTGGAATGAAACCAAATTTACACCTCAAGTAAACTGAAACTTCCTTTCTCGATGGTTGATGCCCACGTTTCAATGCCTCAATTGGTTCTTGAGAAATTACCTTCAGAACAGAAAGGTGCAGAAATAAAAAAACTGCTCTAAAAGTTTCCAAATTTCAAAAATTTATTATGAAAGAACGAGCTGCTGGAATTAAACCAAATTTACTCCTCAAGTAAACTGAAGATTCCTTTTTCGATTGTTGATGCCCACGTTTCAATGCCTCAACTGGTTCTTGAGAAATGACCTTCAGAACGGAAAGATGCAAAAATAAAAAAACAGCTCTAAAACTTTCCAAACTTCAAAAATTAATTATGAAAGAACCAGCAGCTGGAATGAAGCCAAATTTACACCTCAATTAAACTGAGGCTTCCTTTCTCGATTGTTGATTCCCGCGTTTCAATGCCTCAACTGGTTCTTGAGAAATGACCATCAGAATAGAATGGTGCAAAAATCAAAAAACCGATCTAAAACTTTCCAAACTTGAAAAACTAATTATGAAAGAACCGGCAGCTGGAATGAAAACTAAATTTACACCTCAAGTAAACTGAAGCTTCCTTTCTCGATGGTTGATGCCCACATTTCAATGCCTCAACTGGTTCTTGAGAAATGACCTTCAGAACAGAATGGTGCAAAAATCAAAAAACCGCTCTAAAACTTTGCAAAGTTCAAAAATTAATTATGAAAGAACCCGCAGCTGGAATGAAACCAAATTTACACCTCAAGTAAACTGAAACTTTCTTTCTCGATGGTTGATGCCCACGTTTCAATGCCTCAATTGGTTCTTGAGAAATTACCTTCAGAACAGAAAGGTGCAGAAATAAAAAACAGCTCTAAAACTTTCCAAACTTCAAAAATTAATTATGAAAGAACCAGCAGCTTGAATGCAACCAAATTTACACCTCAAGTAAACTGAAGCTTCCTTTCTCGATTGTTGATTCCCACGTTTCAATGCCTCAACTGGTTCTTGAGAAATGACCTTCAGAACAGAATGGTGCAAAAATCAAAAAACCGCTCTAAAACTTTCCAAACTTCAAAAATTCATTATGAAAGAACCAGTAGCTGGAATGAAACCAAATTTACACCTCAAGTAAACTGAAGCTTCCTTTCTCGATGGTTGATGCCCACATTTCAATGCCTCAATTGGTTCTTGAGAAATGACCTTCAGAACAGAATGGTGCAAAAATCAAAAAACCGCTCTAAAACTTTCCAAACTTCAAAAATTTATTATGAAAGAACCAGCTGCTGGAATGAAACCAAATTTACACCTCAAGTAAACTGAAGCCACCTTTACCGACTGCTGATGTTCACGTTTCGCTGTTCCAAACGGTTCTTCAGTGAGCAGCTTTAGAGCAGCTTGGCGCAAAAAAAAATGTATTATCATGGAACCACTTGCTCGAATGGGACCAAGTCTACACCAGAAGTTAACTGAAACTTTCTCTATCGTTTCCTAATGTCCACATTTTGATGCCTCAAATGGTTATTCAAAGACGAGCTTCAGAAATGCACGTTGTAAAAATTATTTATAAGAACCAGTTGCTGGAACAAAGCAAACTAGATCGATAACTTAGGCTCAGAAACGAGCTTCAGTTTGTTCCGTAAAATGTTGCTCCAATGAAAACCATCACAAACCTTACCGAAAATGTTCATTAAGCACAATCAACTGGCCACAATCTGTCCTCAAAACCCCTTAGATTATCAATCATGCGATTATCGATGATTTCCAGGGAAAGTTTTCAGACGAAAGGCTCATCTGTTTGCACGAAAATCAAGGGCACTTTCACCGGGCGAGCCGACAGTCGAAACGAACAAATTCGACCGAAAACATGATAAATATCCAATCGGTTTGCGGTAAATAACTTTCTTTCGCTCATCGGTTAGTGAATACGAAATTACCTGAATCATTCACTTTGCATACCGGCCACTTTCTATACGCGATTCAATCTGGTAAATTAATCAGTTTTTTTCTTCACGCTTTTACGACGATGGTCCTCAATGAAGAGAACCCGTTTCGGGCGGTGCGCGGTGCTTAATTTCACGGAGAATCGCTAATAAGAGACAGATCTTAACTCGGTCAAATGCTAAGTTGACTTACCAATTGTTGCCTACCTAATCGCTCACTAATTGAGCGAATTTCCTGCCGCTTACCTCAAACTAACGAGAAAAACAATCGATCATTAATCGCCGATAAAACATGAATGGACAATCGCAGCTTTTATTCAGCTAAAGAAAAAGAGCAAGAGTATCGCTTCCTAGTGCAGATAAACCATTTAATAGTATGCCGGATAGTGGATCTAGTGATCGTGCAAACTATTCCAGATCACGATCGTTATCGCAGCTAACAATTCCCAATCAGTTGCCTATTTAATTTGTCTAACACAATAAGACAACTATTCGAAACGGACTTGCGTTTGGACAGTTAATTATTCAATACCGTTACCAGTCTTGGAAAAAATCATCGATGGAGAGAGATTTTACCATTCGAAAGGGAAAAAGTCACAAAGTATCAATTTAATTGGCAAGTCAGTGGCGGGTCTCGGGCCGAAACGACCCGAAAAATCCCACTCAACTGCACTAATGGCCTCCATTTTTCCATCGCACAAAGCCAATTCGATACAATGGAAATGAATACACTTTCTATATTCCGAATATTCGCACACCAGCGCTAAAATAATTATGAATCGAACAATTAAATGCGGTTTTTTTCTCCGCGGCGAACAGAAGTGATGTTGAAATTTCTATTAAAAACAAAGAAACCACATATTAAGAACAATGCCATGTCCTTAGATCGAAGATACGCATACACGAAGATTATCGCAATAAATTCTATCCTGCTGATGATAATCTAAAGGAAGAGTGGTGGCTGGAAGACCCAGAAAGACACTTTAATAAGTACATGCTCTAGAAGAGGAATATTATTTGGTTTATGCATGGAAACCGGCAAAAGGCAGGAGACTGTGAAGAACAACAAGACAATTTATGGAAGAACTTGCAATTAAAACAGAGTTGATTTTTTAAAAAATCCTAGAAGTTTGAAATTAAATTTGTGACGCTGCTGGACAATTTTTAATAATTTGGCCAAATTTGCAGTCAAAACCGAATTTGCCTCATTCATAGAATTAAATGTTAAAAATTGAAATTGAGGTTTCAAATTAGACCTGAATACTTAATTATATTTATTAACAAAAACCGAAATTTCCTCATTGGTAGAGCTTTATTTTCTCTATTTAATTGACGCAAAACAAACACTCGCTCTTGCCTACTTTTGTGGGAATTCGAGTTTGAAGTAGGACTGGAACTTGGTTGACTTGGACACAACGGGGTAGTTTTCAAAAAATCGCCAAATATTTCAAAAATATGCTTCCGAAACCCAAATTTCCTCATTGGTAGAGCTTGATTTTCCCTATTTAATGGATGATAAACAAACGCTCGCTCTTGCCTACTTTTGTGGCATTTCAAGTTTGAAGTAGGACTAGGAACGTGGCTGACTTGGACACTACATGGCAATTTTCAAAAAATCGGCAAAAATTTCAAAAATACGCTTCCGAAACCGAAATTTCCTCATTGGCAGAGCTTGATTTTCTCTATTTAATGGATGCAAAACAAACACTCGCTCTTGCCTACTTTTGTGGGAATTCGAGTTTGAAGTAGGACTAGATCTTGGTTGACTTGGACACTACGGGGTAGTTTTCAAAAAATCGCCAAATTTTCCAAAAATATGCTTCCGAAACCCAAATTTCCTCATTGGTAGAGCTTGATTTTATCTATTTAATGGATGATAAACAAACGCTCGCTCTTGCCTACTTTTGTGGCATTTCAAGTTTGAAGTAGGACTAGGAACGTGGCTGACTTGGACACACATGGCAATTTTCAAAAAATCGGCAAAAATTTCAAAAATACGCTTCCGAAACCGAAATTTCCTCATTGGCAGAGCTTGATTTTCTCTATTTAATGGATGATAAACAAACGTTCGCTCTTGCCTACTTTTGTGGTAATTCGAGTTTGAAGTAGGACTAGGAACTTGGCTGACTTGGACACCAAGGGGTAGTTTTTAAAAAATCGCCAAAAATTAAAAAAATACGCTTCCCAAACCGAAATTTCCTCATTGGTAGAACTTGATTTTCTCACTTTAACCAATAAAAAATAACGTTCCATCTCGCCTACTTTTGAAGTTGCAAAGTTTTCAAAAAACGTTAAACCAAACCACCTTTTCCCAATCTTAAGGTAGACGACCAATTTCATTTGAATTTTCAAAGTGTGCAGTGAGTTTCCATTAAGAAAATTCCACGAAGAACGGCCCACACTTGGAAGAAAATAAAAGTGCTTTTGTCCTCGATTATAGCCGGACATTGAAATTTATAGGGTCTTATCGTCGCATAACAAAGACAGGTGTTATTGAAGCCTCCACACGATCAGACGGGTAAAGTAAGGCTAACCGGCAAATTAAGCGAGTAAGGCTCAGAAGGCTAAAGTTGCACTTTTCGCCAAATGATGAATGATTCAACCAGCACATTCAACGGTTTTGAAGTCAAAATAGTCGTTGTCACGTGCAAACTGCCCAGACCGTTATTGGGGCCGAAAAAACAGCAAACAACAACATGGTAATTCTCCAAAAGTCCGTAATTAAGGTTTCCATTCCAGTCCGGTTGCTGTTATTGTTTTGGTTATTTTGTTATGTAGAAAATAACTTGACGAAGTTGCACGCACACGTGGACTTCACGGTGCGCCGATCGGAAGATTAGGAAAATGAATTGGATTCCGAAAGATAAACGCCGTCCAGAATTAAGTGTTTTCGCCGGGAAAAAGTTTTAATTAACCGTACATGCGATGCGAAACGATAACACCAGAACATAAAGTTGCCCTAGCTCAACCAGCTATTAGCTATTAGTCGTCGATGATTTTTTTTTTTGCGTAAACTCACGCAACTTTAACAGCGAATGCAAGCATTGTTCTTCACTGCTGAAGCATCATCTTCGTACAGTCCAGAGCGATGACGATGACATTGACATTGATTAAGCACAACTTGGGGTTCCTCATGAGCGCATCGGGCTCATCCCACTTGGATGCTTGGCATGAAAAAGGGGAAAGAATCTCGCCGGTTCCAACCGAAGTGATAATGCCCGTTGCTCCGATGCGACCCGTATAGAGGAATTAAAAGATAAGAATCTTCGGCTAGGTATGAAAGAACCTCCGCGTCCTGTTGCGTGCACTGCCCCATGAATACAACGATATATTTTCCTTTCTGGAGGGTCTTATCTTTCGTTGAATTAAAAGATGCTAACGCTTCTTTATTTTCTTTGTTGCATCTAAGCCAAGGCGCAATCGGACCATCACATCGGGGTCTTGAAACAGAGGCGTAGCCGCGTGTAAACAACCATAAACCAAATCTATCACTTATTAGTTTTCACTGATAAAAATTACTTGGAAATTTTACTTTGGAAAAGTGAGATAGGCGACTTTAATTCTTAAGATAAATGGCTTCAAGACGCGAGATATTTGTCTTCGGTTGGCCTAAACAAGGGTTGAAGGTAAAAATGGATGCTTTTTTAACTGGTTTGTGGCAAGTCCATGCCTGCAAGGCCCCAAAGAAGCAAACGCAGTTTCAACCTACGAATCTTTGCTTGTTTTCGCCTGGTTATCACCGATCTCAGTCGTGGCCGCTGTTACTGTTAGAAATATGTAGTGAAATTAGGCAATAGACATTTTTTAGGAGATTTGAGGTAGTACAGGTTCACTTCAGGTTTCCTACAGTTTGCGTGATTTTTTAGGAACTTTCTTACTTTGATTTTGCTTTAAAGTGTCTAAGATGTTTATCTCACTCAAAAATCACCAGTGATAAAAAAAATAAAATCACGCAATTTCTTTTGAAATAACAAAAATAATGAAGAAAAAATTGAAGGGACAAGTGAAAAAATACACTTTTTGTTGATTTTTTCCTCAGAAGTAGAGGCTTAGAGCTCAGAAGAAATTGGCGCATTAGAAAAGCACTAATTCACAAAAGCTTCGAAAAAATCGCAGGTTTTTCTCGATGATTGTCCAATTCCCATTTGACTAGAGTTCAGGATAAAGTGAGGTGATGATTCTCAATGATCCCCATTGAGAAATCGGAATCGAGACGGAAAATCATTGAGAAAATTGAGAAATCGACCAGTTTGCACAATCAGGAAAGGAATGTTTAACAAAAGCTTCGAAAAATCGCGTTTCGTCGATCGATTTTCCCATTCTAGTTTAATTAGGTGTGAGTAGGCATAGGTAATTCATAGGTAAATTTTCAGGAGTTGGCGCAGTGCTGCGCATGCCGCTTGGTGCGGCAACCCAACTCACCGGCGCAGTAACTCACCGGTGCAGTTCTGTTGCGCTCACCTACATTCAAAAAAAAAGTATCATCATAATCATAAAACATGAGGTGCCCTTTTTTACGGTGGTTTAGGTAAAATTATTCCAGTTTCGGGTCTCGTTAAGTATAAATGACTTAATGAGTTCATAACTCATCAAGCAATGAGTTATAACTCAGTAACTCACAAAGCAGCAACAACTCAACACAGTGGTACTCATGCCTAGGTGTGAGGGACAGATTTTTCAAAAATACTCGGTAAATGAAAAAACTTGAAATTTGGCCATATTTCGAAAGCGAATAGTCGGATTTATAATCGAGATAGTTTTTTAGGAAACTACAGCATTTCTACGATATTTTGAACGTTTTTCAAATCAAGATCGACTCGATATGGGAACAGCGACCAAAGAAAATGGTTTTTCAAATTCCCGTTCAACTGGACTTGAAAAACACAATCTTCGAATTTTATATTTGGTTTAATAAACTGAAAACTTTTCAAAAAACTTGAAGAATTTTCCCAATTTTCGCGAATTTCAAGTTCAACCCGATTTGGACGCCAAAAACAATCCTCTTCAAGTTTGCGTATAATTCAATAACTGAGAAACTTAGAAATGGGCAAATCAGACCATTCAAAAGGGCACATTCGGTGTAATAAACTGCAAACTTTACAAATAAATTGAAGAATCTTCCCAATTTTCGCGAATTTTTGCATTCAAGCTCAACCAGATTTGGACGCCAAAAACAATCCTCTGCAATTTTGCTTATAATTCAATAACCGAGAAACTTAGAAATGGGCAAATAAAACCTTTCAAAAAGGCACATTCGGTGTAATAAACTGCAAACTTTACAAATAAATTGAAGAATCTTCCCAATTTTCGAGAACTTTTGCATTCAAGCTCAACCAGATTTGGACGCCAAAAACAATCCTCTTCAAGTTTGTTTATAATTCAACAACCGAGAAACTTAGAAAAGGGCAATTAAAACCATTCAAAAAGGCACATTCGGTGTAATAAACTGCAAACTTTACAAATAAATTGAAGAATCTTCCCAATTTTCGAGAACTTTTGCATTCAAGCTCAACCAGATTTGGACGCCAAAAACAATCCTCTTCAAGTTTGCTTATAATTCAATAACAGAGAAACTTAGAAATGGGCAAATAAAATCATTCAAAAGGGCACATTCGGTGCAATAAAGGGCAAACTTTACAAATAAATTGAAGAATTTTCCCAATTTTCGCGAATTTTTGCATTCAAGCTCAGCCAGATTTGGACGCCAAAAACAATCCTCTTCAAGTTTGCTTATAATTCAATAACCGAGAAACTTAGAAAAGGGGAATTAAAACCATTCAAAAAGGCACATTTGGTGTAATAAACTGCAAACTTTACAAATAAATTGAAGAATCTTCCCAATTTTCGCGAATTTTTGCATTCAAGCTCAACCAGATTTGGACGCCAAAAACAATCCTCTTCAAGTTTGCTTATAATTCAATAACCGAGAAACTTAGAAAAGGGCAAATAAAACCTTTCAAAAAGGCACATTCGGTGTAATAAACTGCAAACTTTACAAATAAATTGAAGAATCTTCCAGATTTTCGCGAACTTTTGCATTCAAGCTCAACCGGATTTGGACGCCAAAAACAATCGTCTTCAAGTTTGTTTATAATTCAATAACCGAGAAACTTAGAAAAGGGCAATTAAAACCATTCAAAAAGGCAATTTTGGTGTAATAAACTGCAAACTTTACAAATAAATTGAAGAATCTTCCAGATTTTCGCGAACTTTTGCATTCAAGCTCAACCAGATTTGGACGCCAAAAACAATCCTCTGCAAGTTTGCTTATAATTCAATAACCGAGAAACTTAGAAATGGGCAAATCAGACCATTCAAAAGGGCACATTCGGTGTAATAAACTGCAAACTTTACAAATAAATTGAAGAATATTCCCAATTTTCGCGAATTTTTGCATTCAAGCTCAGCCAGATTTGGACCCCAAAAACAATCCTCTACAATTTTGCTTATAATTCAATAACCGAGAAACTTAGAAATGGGCAAATCAGACCATTCAAAAAGGCACATTCGGTGTAATAAACTGCAAACTTTACAAATAAATTGAAGAATCTTCCCAATTTTCGAGAACTTTTGAATTCAAGCTCAACCGGATTTGGACGCCAAAAACAATCCTCTTCAAGTTTGTTTATAATTCAATAACCGAGAAACTTAGAAATGGGCAAATAAAACCTTTCAAAAAGGCACATTCGGTGTAATAAACTGCAAACTTTACAAATAAATTGAAGAATCTTCCAGATTTTCGCGAACTTTTGCATTCAAGCTCAACCGGATTTGGACGCCAAAAACAATCCTCTTCAAGTTTGCTTATAATTCAATAACCGAGAAACTTAGAAATGGGCAAATAAAACCATTCAAAAGGGCACATTCGGTGTAATAAACTGCAAACTTTACAAATAAATTGAAGAATCTTCCAGATTTTCGCGAACTTTTGCATTCAAGCTCAACCAGATTTGGACGCCAAAAACAATCCTCTGCAAGTTTGCTTATAATTCAATAACCGAGAAACTTAGAAATGGGCAAATAAAACCATTCAAAAAGGCACATTCGGTGTAATAAACTGCAAACTTTACAAATAAATTGAAGAATCTTCCCAATTTTCGAGAACTTTTGCATTCAAGCTCAACCAGATTTGGACGCCAAAAACAATCCTCTTCAAGTTTGCTTATAATTCAATAACCGAGAAACTTAGAAATGGGCAAATAAAACCATTCAAAAGGGCACATTCGGTGCAATAAAGGGCAAACTTTACAAATAAATTGAAGAATTTTCCCAATTTTCGCGAATTTTTGCATTCAAGCTCAGCCAGATTTGGACGCCTAAAACAATCCTCTTCAAGTTTGCTTATAATTCAATAACCGAGAAACTTAGAAAAGGGGAATTAAAACCATTCAAAAGGCACATTTGGTGTAATAAACTGCAAACTTTACAAATAAATTGAAGAATCTTCCCAATTTTCGCGAATTTTTGCATTCAAGCTCAACCAGATTTGGACGCCAAAAACAATCCTCTTCAAGTTTGCTTATAATTCAATAACCGAGAAACTTAGAAAAGGGCAAATAAAACCTTTCAAAAAGGCACATTCGGTGTAATAAACTGCAAACTTTACAAATAAATTGAAGAATCTTCCAGATTTTCGCGAACTTTTGCATTCAAGCTCAACCGGATTTGGACGCCAAAAACAATCGTCTTCAAGTTTGTTTATAATTCAATAACCGAGAAACTTAGAAAAGGGCAATTAAAACCATTCAAAAAGGCAATTTTGGTGTAATAAACTGCAAACTTTACAAATAAATTGAAGAATCTTCCAGATTTTCGCGAACTTTTGCATTCAAGCTCAACCAGATTTGGACGCCAAAAACAATCCTCTGCAATTTTGCTTATAATTCAATAACCGAGAAACTTAGAAATGGGCAAATCAGACCATTCAAAAGGGCACATTCGGTGTAATAAACTGCAAACTTTACAAATAAATTGAAGAATATTCCCAATTTTCGCGAATTTTGCATTCAAGCTCAGCCAGATTTGGACGCCAAAAACAATCCTCTGCAATTTTGCTTATAATTCAATAACCGAGAAACTTAGAAATGGGCAAATCAGACCATTCAAAAGGGCACATTCGGTGTAATAAACTGCAAACTTTACAAATAAATTGAAGAATATTCCCAATTTTCGAGAACTTTTGAATTCAAGCTCAACCGGATTTGGACGCCAAAAACAATCCTCTTCAAGTTTGTTTATAATTCAATAACCGAGAAACTTAGAAATGGGCAAATAAAACCTTTCAAAAAGGCACATTCGGTGTAATAAACTGCAAACTTTACAAATAAATTGAAGAATCTTCCAGATTTTCGCGAACTTTTGCATTCAAGCTCAACCAGATTTGGACGCCAAAAACAATCCTCTTCAAGTTTGCTTATAATTCAATAACAGAGAAACTTAGAAATGGGCAAATCAGACCATTCAAAAGGGCACATTCGGTGTAATAAACTGCAAACTTTACAAATAAATTGAAGAATCTTCCAGATTTTCGCGAACTTTTGCATTCAAGCTCAACCAGATTTGGACGCCAAAAACAATCCTCTACAAGTTTGCTTATAATTCAATAACCGAGAAACTTAGAAAAGGGCAATTAAAACCATTCAAAAAGGCACATTTGGTGTAATAAACTGCAAACTTTACAAATAAATTGAAGAATCTTCCTAATTTTCGCGAATTTTTGCATTCAAGCTCAACCAGATTTGGACGCCAAAAACAATCCTCTTCAAGTTTGCTTATAATTCAATAACCGAGAAACTTAGAAAAGGGCAAATAAAACATTTCAAAAAGGCACATTCGGTGTAATAAACTGCAAACTTTACAAATAAATTGAAGAATCTTCCAGATTTTCGCGAACTTTTGCATTCAAGCTCAACCGGATTTGGACGCCAAAAACAATCGTCTTCAAGTTTGTTTATAATTCAATAACCGAGAAACTTAGAAAAGGGCAAATAAAACCATTCAAAAAGGCAATTTTGGTGTAATAAACTGCAAACTTTACAAATAAATTGAAGAATCTTCCAGATTTTCGCGAACTTTTGCATTCAAGCTCAACCAGATTTGGACGCCAAAAACAATCCTCTACAAGTTTGCTTATAATTCAATAACCGAGAAACTTAGAAAAGGGCAATTAAAACCATTCAAAAAGGCACATTTGGTGTAATAAACTGCAAACTTTACAAATAAATTGAAGAATCTTCCCAATTTTCGAGAACTTTTGCATTCAAGCTCAACCAGATTTGGACGCCAAAAACAATCCTCTTCAAGTTTGCTTATAATTCAATAACCGAGAAACTTAGAAATGGGCAAATAAAACCATTCAAAAGGGCACATTCGGTGCAATAAAGGGCAAACTTTACAAATAAATTGAAGAATATTCCCAATTTTCGCGAATTTTTGCATTCAAGCTCAGCCAGATTTGGACGCCAAAAACAATCCTCTTCAAGTTTGCTTATAATTCAATAACCGAGAAACTTAGAAAAGGGGAATTAAAACCATTCAAAAAGGCACATTTGGTGTAATAAACTGCAAACTTTACAAATAAATTGAAGAATCTTCCCAATTTTCGCGAATTTTTGCATTCAAGCTCAACCAGATTTGGACGCCAAAAACAATCCTCTTCAAGTTTGCTTATAATTCAATAACCGAGAAACTTAGAAAAGGGCAAATAAAACATTTCAAAAAGGCACATTCGGTGTAATAAACTGCAAACTTTACAAATAAATTGAAGAATCTTCCAGATTTTCGCGAACTTTTGCATTCAAGCTCAACCGGATTTGGACGCCAAAAACAATCGTCTTCAAGTTTGTTTATAATTCAATAACCGAAAAACTTAGAAAAGGGCAATTAAAACCATTCAAAAAGGCAATTTTGGTGTAATAAACTGCAAACTTTACAAATAAATTGAAGAATCTTCCAGATTTTCGCGAACTTTTGCATTCAAGCTCAACCAGATTTGGACGCCAAAAACAATCCTCTGCAATTTTGCTTATAATTCAATAACCGAGAAACTTAGAAATGGGCAAATCAGACCATTCAAAAGGGCACATTCGGTGTAATAAACTGCAAACTTTACAAATAAATTGAAGAATATTCCCAATTTTCGCGAATTTTTGCATTCAAGCTCAGCCAGATTTGGACCCCAAAAACAATCCTCTACAATTTTGCTTATAATTCAATAACCGAGAAACTTAGAAATGGGCAAATCAGACCATTCAAAAGGGCACATTCGGTGTAATAAACTGCAAACTTTACAAATA
This sequence comes from Dendroctonus valens, assembly GCA_024550625.1. Taxonomy (NCBI): domain Eukaryota; kingdom Metazoa; phylum Arthropoda; class Insecta; order Coleoptera; family Curculionidae; genus Dendroctonus; species Dendroctonus valens. The sequence continues at coordinate 223,883 of JAJTJO010000100.1, forward strand.
AATTGAAGAATATTCCCAATTTTCGAGAACTTTTGCATTCAAGCTCAACCGGATTTGGACGCCAAAAACAATCCTCTTCAAGTTTGTTTATAATTCAATAACCGAGAAACTTAGAAATGGGCAAATAAAACCTTTCAAAAAGGCACATTCGGTGTAATAAACTGCAAACTTTACAAATAAATTGAAGAATCTTCCAGATTTTCGCGAACTTTTGCATTCAAGCTCAACCGGATTTGGACGCCAAAAACAATCCTCTTCAAGTTTGCTTATAATTCAATAACAGAGAAACTTAGAAATGGGCAAATCAGACCATTCAAAAGGGCACATTCGGTGTAATAAACTGCAAACTTTACAAATAAATTGAAGAATCTTCCAGATTTTCGCGAACTTTTGCATTCAAGCTCAACCAGATTTGGACGCCAAAAACAATCCTCTACAAGTTTGTTTATAATTCAATAACCGAGAAACTTAGAAAAGGGCAATTAAAACCATTCAAAAAGGCACATTTGGTGTAATAAACTGCAAACTTTACAAATAAATTGAAGAATCTTCCCAATTTTCGAGAACTTTTGCATTCAAGCTCAACCAGATTTGGACGCCAAAAACAATCCTCTTCAAGTTTGCTTATAATTCAATAACCGAGAAACTTAGAACTGGGCAAATGGGACCATTCAAAAAGGCGCATTCCGTTTAATAAACTGAGGACCTTTCAAATAAATTGCAGAAATTTCCGAATATTGAAGAATTTTTTTATTCTAGCGCGATCAGAATTGGACAACAGCAGCAATTATCTTGTGCTCATAGTTCAATAACCGAGAAACTGAGAAAAACATGAATAACGAATTTTCAAATAACATGGCCCAACACCAAAAACTGCAATTTTCCCCGATTTCCTAGTCAAATAAACGTAGCCAGGGGTACAATTGGTAAGAGCATCGGCCAAAAACCCACATAAATTGTCGTAAAAGCCGCCGTGGAACCCAAAACATTATCCTGCTAATGGAAACAGCGATAAAAAGCGAACAAAAGGGCATAAATCCCCGAGTGAACGGCGAGTTTTCGCTGTAAAAACCAACAAATCGCTTTGCCTCGATTTACTCAACTGGTTGGAAAAAAAAATAATGGCAATTACTTTAAATCGCCACCATTTATTCAAATTCTTGGAACCCATGACACAATTTTCCCATATACATTCTTAGGCCATTTATCTCCACATCGTGTGAATATGACTAGTGGAGATTGGCTTCCTTCGCTACACGGTGACTAATTAAAGTGCATTAAAAACAACTAGACTAAAAAAAATTAGATGCAACGGTAAATGGAAACATTCAAACATAGTCTTAAAATTTAATGAACATTTTTGCGGCAGTTTGGGCAAGTAGGTGCCTCATTACCGCCTCGGGTTCTCTCATCAACCGTCGAAAATAACTGCAAAATGATTAATTGGTAGTTGGAAACGTACCGACGAAGAAAACATTGCTTTTAGTGGACTGGTGTCTTTAATTGGTGCAAAGTGAAAGAATCGGAGGAGAAGTTTCTTCAAATCTTCCACGACAACCAGAGCCAAACATTGCTCAAATCCATTGTATTTATTAAGCCCGAATACAACAATAAGATTGCTAGATTTATCCGAAATCCGTTTTTCGGCCTCGCTGCTATTGTGAATTCATTTCGCAATTGGCAATTAAGTATCTTATTTTGTTCTGCATTACTACACATTTTTATTGAAATTTCAATGGCCTTTCGGTGCTAGGAACCATTGTTTTTCAGTTCCATTCCAGAATGAAGAGTTTGCTCCTTTAAATAGCTAACGCTCGGCGGGTAATAGGAACGAGGCAAAGAACGGGAAGAGCAAGCAATCAAACTGCAACAACTTAACTGCAGCTTTGGACAAGGGGCAGCGAAAAAACGAGATTTAGTGGCCAATGAAGGCAATAAATTCCGAGTTGAAACTAACAGGATTTAATAACTTCCGACGTCCCGGTGCTCATTGTGAGCCGATACACTTGGCTTGGCTTGGACAGTTCACGCCAATCCACGTGCAGCACTTCCCCTCTCTGGCTGAAAATCTGAATGTTACGGGTCAGAAGATCCGATACCTAATTTAGATTTCATATTAATGAACTGAAGCAGACAGGCTGCCAGTTCTAACTGTGGACTTTTGCAACATAGGAAATGGGTGGTTGGAAAACCGAAGAAGAGGCACTTCGCTGGGTGCAAAGTGCTGTTAAAAACCTCTCCACTCCCTAACTTTGCAAACGCTCCAAGCGATGTATTAACGTACAATGAGCAGGTGAATATCTGCCATGACGCAATGTAAATAATACGTTACACAACTTGATAATTTCCATCTCAACAGTCGCACGCCCAGCTCCAGCAAGGTGGGTAAGCCCAAGGGGAGTTACCATTTGGTATTCATTAACCACGGCAAAACGTGTCGATCGGAAATGTCGATTGCGCATTATTATTCAGCGAGAAATGCTAGAAAATCCGCAAACAGTTTTCCTTCGAAAAAACCGAAAAAAATGTGGATAATGAAGCAGTTAGCGCCAAAACGAATGTTCCCATGCAAATTCCTGCCATAATACCGTAGTAATGAAACCGTAAGCCTGTCGCTTTACGCCTGCAATTATCGTCAAAGACGGGCACTGGAAACCGCAGTAGTATCTAACATTGTCATAGACAAAACGATAACATGACTAACGAGTTTAGTGGACATGACAAGATTACAATTACGCGACATTAGGAACGGTTTCAGTCATAAAGCATTCTGCAGGACCGTAGCGAAGCACATTAACGCCGAAACAAACACACTCATTTCAACTGATCTCAACCCAATCACCGATATCTTCACCCTCAAACAACTGAAGATAAATCGCAAAAACCCTTCTAATGCAGGAAAAGAAATGGCTTTGAGGCATACGCAGAATGTAAACAACAGGTAAAAGGTGTTGCGAATGGGGCCCTAATTTCATTCAACTTAGGCAAAGTCCAGAGAACGTCCACTGGCTTTTCGAAAATTAATTTCTGGAAAATCAGCGGTCCGATTCAATTTCCGCTTGAGTGTGATATGGGAACTCCCTTTGAGTATGTTCAGACAAAATTGCAGCCTTCCAGGGCTAAGGAGAAGTCGTCGAGGAATTTTCAAAGTTGCGCAAGTTAAAATCGAGAAAACGACCACTGTCCTTTTCACCAATTATTTCTCGGAAACCAGCATTTCTATCCAATTTCCACTTGGGCATCAAATAAAGACACCTTCTGGCTATGTTTTGTGCAACTTTGCTCTGCTTTAGATGAGCCGCCCAGAATTTTTTAAAGTTGCGCCCGTAAAAACCTAGAAAACGACCACTGTCTCTAAAAAAATTAATTTCTCAAAAACCAGCTTTGCAATTTAGTTTCCTTTTGGGTCTCAAATAAAGACATCTTCTGGCTATGATTTGGGAGAAATTGCAGTTTTGCGCTGCTCTAATTAAGCTCACCAGAAATTATCGAAGTTGCGCAAGTAAAATCCAAGAAAGGGACCACTGTCGCTTAAAAAAATTATTTCTCGGAAACCAGACTTCCTATCCAATTTCCACTTCGGCATCAAATAAAGACACCTTCTGGCTATGTTTTGTGCAACTTTGCGCTGCTTTAGATGAGCCGCCCAGAATTTTTTAAAGTTGCGCCCGTAAAAACCAAGAAAACGACCACTGTCTCTTAAAAAATGAATTTCTCAAAAACCAGCTTTGCAATTTAATTTCCTTTTGGGCCCCAAATAAAGACATCTTCTGGCTATGTTTCGTGCAAATTGCAATTTTGGGCTGGTTTAGATGAGCCGCCCAGAACTTTTAAAAGTCGCGCCCGTAAAAACCAAGAAAACGACCACTGTCTCTTAAAAAATTAATTTCTCAAAAACCAGCTTTGCAATAAAATTTCCTTTTGGGCCTCAAATCAAGACTTCTTTTGGCTATGTTTTGAATCAATGGCAATTTTGTGCTGCTCTAATTAAGCTCCCCAGAAATGTTCGAAGTTGCGCCAGTAAAATCCAAGAAAGGGACCACTGTCGCTTAAAAAAATTATTTCTCGGACACCAGCCTTCCTATCCAATTTCCACTTCGACATCAAATAAAGACACCTTCTGGCTATGTTTTGTGCAACTTTGCGCTTCTTTAGATGAGCCGCCCAGAATTTTTTAAAGTTGCGCCCGTAAAAACCAAGAAAACGACCACTGTCTCTTAAAAAATTAATTTCTCAAAAACCAGCTTTGCAATAAAATTTCCTTTTGGGCCTCAAATCAAGACTTCTTTTGGCTATGTTTTGAATCAATGGCAATTTTGTGCTGCTCTAATTAAGCTCCCCAGAAATTTCGAAGTTGCGCCAGTAAAATCCAAGAAAGGGACCACTGTCGCTTAAAAAAAATTATTTCTCGGACACCAGCCTTCCTATCCAATTTCCACTTCGACATCAAATAAAGACACCTTCTGGCTATGTTTTGTGCAACTTTGCGTTGTTTTAGATGAGCCGCCCAGAATTTTTTAAAGTTGCGCCCGTAAAAACCAAGAAAACGACCACTGTCTCTTAAAAAATTAATTTCTCAAAAACCAGCTTTGCAATAAAATTTCCTTTTGGGCCTCAAATCAAGACTTCTTTTGGCTATGTTTTGAATCAATGGCAATTTTGTGCTGCTCTAATTAAGCTCCCCAGAAATTTTCGAAGTTGCGCCAGTAAAATCTAAGAAAGGGACCACGGTCGCTTAAAAAATTATTTCTCAGAAACCAGCATTTCTATCCAATTTTCACTTGGGCATCAAATAAAGACACCTTCTGGCTGTTTTGTGCAACTTTGCGTTGTTTTAGATGAGCCGCCCAGAATTTTTTAAAGTTGCGCCCGTAAAAACCAAGAAAACGACCACTGTCTCTTAAAAAATTAATTTCTCAAAACCAGCTTTGCAATAAAATTTCCTTTTGGGCCTCAAATCAAGACTTCTTTTGGCTATGTTTTGAATCAATGGCAATTTTGTGCTGCTCTAATTAAGCTCCCCAGAAATTTTCGAAGTTGCGCCAGTAAAATCCAAGAAAGGGACCACTGTCGCTTAAAAAAATTATTTCTCGGAAACCAGACTTCTTATCCAATTTCCACTTCGGCATCAAATAAAGACACCTTCTGGCTATGTTTTGTGCAACTTTGCGCTTCTTTAGATGAGCCGCCCAGAATTTTTTAAAGTTGCGCCCGTAAAAACCAAGAAAACGACCACTGTCTCTTAAAAAATTAATTTCTCAAAAACCAGGTTTGCAATTTAATTTCCTTTTGGGCCCCAAATAAAGACATCTTCTGGCTATGTTTTGTGCAAATTGCAATTTTGGGCTGCTTTAGATGAGCCGCCCAGAATTTATAAAAGTCGCGCCCGTAAAAACCAAGAAAACGACCACTGTCTCTTAAAAAAATATTTCTCAAAAACCAGCTTTGCAATTTAATTTCCTTTTGGGCCCCAAATAAAGACATCTTCTGGCTGTGTTTTGAAGCAATTGCAGTTTTGCGCTGCTCTAATTAAGCCCACCAGAAATTTTCGAAGTTGCGCCAGTAAAATCCAAGAAAGGGACCACTGTCGCTTAAAAAAATTATTTCTCGGAAACCAGACTTCCTATCCAATTTCCACTTCGGCATCAAATAAAGACACCTTCTGGCTATGTTTTGTGCAACTTTGCGCTGCTTTAGATGAGCAGCCTAGAATTTTTTAAAGTTGCGCCCGTAAAAACCACGAAAACGACCACTGTCTCTAAAAAATTAATTTCTCAAAAACCAGCTTTGCAATAAAATTTCCTTTTGGGTCTCAAATAAAGACATCTTCTGGCTATGATTTGGGAGAAAAAGCAAAAATTGCAGTTTTGCGCTGCTCTAATTAAGCCCCCCAGCAATTTTCGAAGTTGCGCCAGTAAAATCCAAGAAACGGACCACTGTCGCTTAAAAAAATTATTTCTCGGACACCAGCCTTCCTATCCAATTTCCACTTCGACATCGAATAAAGACACCTTCTGGCTATGTTTTGGGCAATTTTGCGTTTTCTTTAGATGAGCCGCCCAGAATTTTTTAAAGTTGCGCCCGTAAAAACCAAGAAAACGACCACTGTCTTGAAAAATGAATTTCTCAAAACCAGCTTTGGTATTTAATTTCCTTTTGGGCCTTAAATAAAGAGATCTTCTGGCGATGTTTTGAAGCAATTGCAGTTTTGCGCTGCTCTAATTAAGCCCACCAGAAATTTTCGAAGTTGCGCCAGTAAAATCCAAGTAAGGGACCACTGTCGCTTAAAAAAATTATTTCCCGGAAACCAGCCTTCCTATCCAATTTCCACTTGGGCATCAAATAAATACACCTTCTGGCTATGTTTCGTGCAAATTGCAATTTTGGGCTGGTTTAGATGAGCCGCCCAGAACTTTTAAAAGTCGCGCCCGTAAAAACCAAGAAAACGACCACTGTCTCTTAAAAAATTAATTTCTCAAAAACCAGCTTTGCAATAAAATTTCCTTTTGGGCCTCAAATCAAGACTTCTTTTGGCTATGTTTTGAATCAATGGCAATTTTGCGCTGCTCTAATTAAGCTCCCCAGAAATTTTCGAAGTTGCGCCAGTAAAATCCAAGAAAGGGACCACTGTCGCTTAAAAAAATTATTTCTCGGACACCAGCCTTCCTATCCAAATTCCACTTGGGCATCAAATAAAGACACCTTCTGGCTATGTTTTGTGCAATTTTGAGCTGCTTTAGATGAGCCGCCCAGAATTTTTTAAAGTTGCGCCCGTGAATACCAAGAAAACGACCACTGTCTCTTAAAAAATGAATTTCTCAAAAACCAGCTATGCAATTTAATTTCCTTTTGGGTCTTAAATAAAGAGATCTTCTGGCGATCTTTTGAAGCAATTGCAGTTTTGTGCTGCTTTAGATGAGCCGCCCAGAATTTATAAAAGTTGCGCCCGTAAAAACCAAGAAAACGACTACTGCCTCTAAAAAAATTAATTTCTCAAAAACCCGCTATGCAATTTAGTTTCCTTTTGGGCCCCAAATAAAGACATCTCTTGGCTATGTTTTGAAGCAATGGCAATTTTGCGCTGCTCTAATTAAGCCCACCAGAAATTTTCGAAGTTGCGCGAGTAAAATCCAAGAAAGGGACCACTGTCGCTTAAAAAAAATTATTTCTCAGAAACCAGCCTTCCTATCCAATATCCACTTGGGCATCAAATAAAGACACCTTCTGGCTATGTTTTGTGCAACTTTGCGCTTCTTTAGATGAGCCGCCCAGAATTTTTTAAAGTTGCGCCCGTAAAAACCTAGAAAACGACCACTGTCTCTTAAAAAATGTATTTCTCAAAAACGAGCTTTGCAATTTAATTTCCTTTTGGGCCTCAAACCAAGACTTCTTTTGGCTATGTTTTGAAGCAATGGCAATTTTGCGCTGCTCTAATTAAGCCCACCAGAAATTTTCGAAGTTGCGCAAGTAAAATCCAAGAAAGGGACCACTGTCGCTTAAAAAAATTATTTCTCAGAAACCAGCCTTCCTATCCAATATCCACTTGGGCATCAAATAAAGACACCTTCTGGCTATGTTTTGTGCAACTTTGCGCTGCTTTAGATGAGCAGCCCAGAATTTTTTAAAGTTGCGCCCGTAAAAACCAAGAAAACGACCAGTCTCTTAAAAAATGTATTTCTCAAAAACGAGCTTTGCAATTTAATTTCCTTTTGGGCCTCAAATCAAGACTTCTTTTGGCTATGTTTTGAAGCAATGGCAATTTTGCGCTGCTCTAATTAAGCCCCCCAGAAATTTTCGAAGTTGCGCCAGTAAAATCTAAGAAAGGGACCACTGTCGCTTAAAAAATTATTTCTCGGAAACCAGCCTTTCTATCCAATTTCCACTTGGGCATCAAATAAAGACACCTTCTGGCTATGTTTTGTGCAACTTTGCGCTTCTTTAGATGAGCCGCCCAGAATTTTTTAAAGTTGCGCCCGTAAAAACCAAGAAAACGACCACTGTCTCTTAAAAAATTAATTTCTCAAAAACCAGCTTTGCAATAAAATTTCCTTTTGGGCCTCAAATCAAGACTTCTTTTGGCTATGTTTTGAATCAATGGCAATTTTGTGCTGCTCTAATTAAGCTCCCCAGAAATTTTCGAAGTTGCGCCAGTAAAATCCAAGAAAGGGACCACTGTCGCTTAAAAAAATTATTTCTCGGACACCAGCCTTCCTATCCAATTTCCACTTCGACATCAAATAAAGACACCTTCTGGCTATGTTTTGTGCAACTTTGCGTTGTTTTAGATGAGCCGCCCAGAATTTTTTAAAGTTGCGCCCGTAAAAACCAAGAAAACGACCACTGTCTCTTAAAAAATTAATTTCTCAAAAACCAGCTTTGCAATAAAATTTCCTTTTGGGCCTCAAATCAAGACTTCTTTTGGCTATGTTTTGAATCAATGGCAATTTTGTGCTGCTCTAATTAAGCTCCCCAGAAATTTTCGAAGTTGCGCCAGTAAAATCCAAGAAAGGGACCACTGTCGCTTAAAAAAATTATTTCTCGGACACCAGCCTTCCTATCCAATTTCCACTTCGACATCAAATAAAGACACCTTCTGGCTATGTTTTGTGCAACTTTGCGCTTCTTTAGATGAGCCGCCCAGAATTTTTTAAAGTTGCGCCCGTAAAAACCAAGAAAACGACCACTGTCTCTTAAAAAATTAATTTCTCAAAAACCAGCTTTGCAATAAAATTTCCTTTTGGGCCCCAAATAAAGACATCTTTTGGCTATGTTTTGAATAAATGGCAATTTTGTGCTGCTCTAATTAAGCTCCCCAGAAATTTTCGAAGTTGCGCAAGTAAAATCCAAGAAAGGGACCACTGTCGCTTAAAAAAATTATTTCTCGGAAACCAGACTTCTTATCCAATTTCCACTTCGGCATCAAATAAAGACACCTTCTGGCTATGTTTTGTGCAACTTTGCGCTTCTTTAGATGAGCCGCCCAGAATTTTTTAAAGTTGCACCCGTAAAAACAAAAAAAACGACCACTGTCTCTTAAATAAATATTTCTCAAAAACCAGCTTTGCAATTTAATTTCCTTTTGGGGCTCAAATCAAGACTTCTTTTGGCTATGTTTTGAATCAATGGCAATTTTGTGCTGCTCTAATTAAGCTCCCCAGAAATTTTCGAAGTTGCGCCAGTAAAATCCAAGAAATGGACCACTGTCGCTTAAAAAAATTGTTTCTCGGAAACCAGACTTCCTATCCAATTTTCACTTCGGCATCAAATAAAGACACCTTCTGGCTATGTTTTGTGCAACTTTGCGTTGTTTTAGATGAGCCGCCCAGAATTTTTTAAAGTTGCGCCCGTAAAAACCAAGAAAACGACCACTGTCTCCAAAAAAATGAATTTCTCAACAACCAGCTTTGAAATTTAATTTCCTTTTGGGCCTCAAATAAAGACATCTTCTGGCTATGTTTTGAAGAAATTGCAGTTTTGCGCTGCTCTAATTAAGCCCCCCAGAATTTTTCGAAGTTGCGCCAGTAAAATCCAAGAAAGGGACGTCTGTCACTTAAAGAAGTATTTCTCGGAAACCAGCTTTTCTATCCAATTTCCACTTGGGCATCAAATAAAGACACCTTCTGGCTATGTTTTGTGCAACTTTGCGATGTTTTAGATGAGCCGCCCAGAATTTTTTAAAGTTGCGCCCGTAAAAACCAAGAAAACGACCACTGTCTCTTAAAAAATTAATTTCTCAAAAACCAGCTTTGCAATAAAATTTCCTTTTGGGCCTCAAATCAAGACTTCTTTTGGCTATGTTTTGAATCAATGGCAATTTTGTGCTGCTCTAATTAAGCTCCCCAGAAATGTTCGAAGTTGCGCCAGTAAAATCCAAGAAAGGGACCACTGTCGCTTAAAAAAATTATTTCTCGGAAACCAGACTTCCTATCCAATTTTCACTTCGGCATCAAATAAAGACACCTTCTGGCTATGTTTTGTGCAACTTTGCGCTGCTTTAGATGAGCCGCCCAGAATTTTTTAAAGTTGCGCCCGTAAAAACCAAGAAAACGACCACTGTCTCTTAAAAAATTAATTTCTCAAAAACCAGCTTCGCAATAAAATTTCCTTTTGGGCCTCAAATCAAGACTTCTTTTGGCTATGTTTTGAATCAATGGCAATTTTGTGCTGCTCTAATTAAGCTCCCCAGAAATGTTCGAAGTTGCGCCAGTAAAATCCAAGAAAGGGACCACTGTCGCTTAAAAAAATTATTTCTCGGACACCAGCCTTCCTATCCAATTTCCACTTCGACATCAAATAAAGACACCTTCTGGCTATGTTTTGTGCAACTTTGCGCTTCTTTAGATGAGCCGCCCAGAATTTTTTAAAGTTGCGCCCGTAAAAACCAAGAAAACGACCACTGTCTCTTAAAAAATTAATTTCTCAAAAACCAGCTTTGCAATAAAATTTCCTTTTGGGCCTCAAATCAAGACTTCTTTTGGCTATGTTTTGAAGCAATGGCAATTTTGCGCTGCTCTAATTAAGCCCACCAGAAATTTTCTAAGTTGCGCAAGTAAAATCTAAAAAAGGGACCACTGTTGATTAAAAAAATTATTTCTCGAAAACCAGACTTCCTATCCAATTTCCACTTCGGCATCAAATAAAGACACCGTCTGGCTATGTTTTGTGCAACTTTGCGCTGCTTTAGATGAGCCGCCCAGAATTTTTTAAAGTTGCGCCCGTAAAAACCAAGAAAACGACCACTGTCTCTTAAAAAATGAATTTCTCAAAAACCAGCTTTGCAATTTAATTTCCTTTTGGGCCCCAAATAAAGACATCTTCTGGCTATGTTTTGTGCAAATTGCAATTTTGGTCTGCTTTAGATGAGCCGTCCAGAATTTATAAAAGTCGCGCCCGTAAAAACCAAGAAAACGACCACTGCCTCTAAAAAAAATGAATTTCTCAAAAACCCGCTATGCAATTTAGTTTCCTTTTGGGACCCAAATAAAGACATCTCTTGGCTATGTTTTGAAGCAATGGCAATTTTGTGCTGCTCTAATTAAGCTCCCCAGAAATTTTCGAAGTTGCGCCAGTAAAATCCAAGAAAGGGACCACTGTCGCTTAAAAAAATTATTTCTCGGACACCAGCCTTCCTATCCAATTTCCACTTCGACATCAAATAAAGACACCTTCTGGCTATGTTTTGTGCAACTTTGCGTTGTTTTAGATGAGCCGCCCAGAATTTTTTAAAGTTGCGCCCGTAAAAACCAAGAAAACGACCACTGTCTCTTAAAAAATTAATTTCTCAAAAACCAGCTTTGCAATAAAATTTCCTTTTGGGCCTCAAATCAAGACTTCTTTTGGCTATGTTTTGAATCAATGGCAATTTTGTGCTGCTCTAATTAAGCTCCCCAGAAATTTTCGAAGTTGCGCCAGTAAAATCTAAGAAAGGGACCACGGTCGCTTAAAAAATTATTTCTCAGAAACCAGCATTTCTATCCAATTTTCACTTGGGCATCAAATAAAGACACCTTCTGGCTATGTTTTGTGCAACTTTGCGTTGTTTTAGATGAGCCGCCCAGAATTTTTTAAAGTTGCGCCCGTAAAAACCAAGAAAACGACCACTGTCTCTTAAAAAATTAATTTCTCAAAAACCAGCTTTGCAATAAAATTTCCTTTTGGACCTCAAATCAAGACTTCTTTTGGCTATGTTTTGAATCAATGGCAATTTTGTGCTGCTCTAATTAAGCTCCCCAGAAATTTTCGAAGTTGCGCCAGTAAAATCCAAGAAAGGGACCACTGTCGCTTAAAAAAATTATTTCTCAGAAACCAGCCTTCCTATCCAATATCCACTTGGGCATCAAATAAAGACACCTTCTGGCTATGTTTTGTGCAACTTTGCGCTGCTTTAGATGAGCGGGCCCAGAAATGTTCAAAGTTGCGCCGGTAAAAACCAAGAAAACGACCACTGTCTCTTAAAAAATTAATTTCTTAAAAATCAACTTTGCAATTTAATTTCCTTTTGGGCCCCAAATAAAGACATCTTCTGGCTATGTTTTGTGCAAATTGCAATTTTGGGCTGCTTTAGATGAGCCGTCCAGAATTTATAAAAGTCGCGCCCGTAAAAACCAAGAAAACGACCACTGTCTCTTAAAAATGAATTTCTCACAAACCAGCTTTGCAATTTAATTTCCTTTTGGGCCCCAAATAAAGACATCTTCTGGCTATGTTTTGAAGCAATGGCAATTTTGTGCTGCTCTAATTAAGCCCCCCAGAAATTTTCGAAGTTGCGTCAGTAAAATCCAAGAAAGGGACCACTGTCGCTTAAAAAAATTATTTCTCGGAAACCAGACTTCCTATCCAATTTCCACTTCGGCATCAAATAAAGACACCTTCTGGCTATGTTTTGTGCAAATTGCAATTTTGCGCTGCTTTAAATGAGACGTCCAGAATTTATAAAAGTCGCGCCCGTAAAAACCAAGAAAACGACCACTGTCTCTTAAAAAATGAATTTCTCAAAAACCCGCTTTGCAATAAAATTTCCTTTTGGGCAGCAAATGAACACACCTTCTGGCTATGTTTTGTGCAAATTGCAATTTTGCGCTGCTTTAGATGAGCACCCCAGAATTTTTTAAAGTTGCCCCCGTAAAACCAAGAAAACGACCACTGCCTCTAAAAAATGAATTTCTCAAAAACCAGCTTTGCAATTTAATTTCCTTTTGGGCCTCAAACCAAGACTTATTTTGGCTATGTTTTGAAGCAATGGCAATTTTGCGTTGCTCTAATTAAGCCCACCAGAAATTTTCGAAGTTGCGCAAGTAACATCCAATAAAGGGACCACTGTCGCTTAAAAAAATTATTTCCCGGAAACCAGCCTTCCTATCCAATTTCCACTTCGGCATCAAATAAAGACACCTTCTGGCTATGTTTTGTGCAAATTGCAATTTTGCGCTGCTTTAAATGAGACGTCCAGAATTTATAAAAGTCGCGCCCGTAAAAACCAAGAAAACGACCACTGTCTCTTAAAAAATGAATTTCTCAAAAACGAGCTTTGCAATTTAATTTCCTTTTGGGCCTCAAATAAAGACATCTTCTGGCTATGATTTGGGAGGAATTGCATTTTTGCTTTGCTTTGATTGAGCCGCCCACAAACTTTCAAAATTGAGCAAGTAAAAACCAAGAACAGGACCACTGTCCCATAAAAAAAATAGTTTCTCGAAAACCAACTATTTAATTTCCACTTGGGCATCAAATAAAGACACCTTCTGGCTATGTTTAGTGCAAATTGCAATTTTGCGCTGCTCTAGATGAGCTGCCCAGAATTTTTAAAAATCGCGTCCGTAAAAACTATGAAAACGACCACTGTCTCTTAAAAAATGTATTTCTCAAAAACCTGCTTTGCTATTTAATTTCCACGTGGGCCTTAAATACAGAGACCTCCTGGTTATGTTTCGTGCAAATTGCAATTTCACTCTTCTTCAACTAATCCGCCCAGAAATTTTCATAGTTGCGCCCGTAAAAACCAAAAAAACGACCACTGTCTTAAAAAATTAATTACGCAAAAACCAGCTTTCCTGTCCACTTCCCGCTCGGGATTCACATGAAGCAACCTTCTGGCTATGTTTTGTGGATATTGCAATTTTGCCCGTCCTTAGATAAACTGTTCAGAATTTTTTAAGTCCTGTCGGTAAAACTCAAGAAAACCACTGCCCCTTAAAAAATGTATACCTCCAAAACCAGCCCTTCCAGCCAAATTTCTCTTGGGCGTCATATAAAGACACCTTCTGTCTATGTTTCGGGGAAATCGCAATTTTCCCCGGCCTTAGATGAACCGTTCAGAATTGTTTTCAATCCCGCCCGCAAAACGCAATAAAACGCCCACTGTCCCTTGAAAAACACCTCATTAACAACCAAACAGGAATTCTGAACAAATTCAAGTTTTTGCCGAGCTGAAGGAAGTAATCAAGCTCGCAGGATTTCCGTGCCTTTCGCAATAACCGTCGACATAGAACGAATCTAAATAAACTAAATATGAATTTATTCAGATTTGGCGCACTCAATCGGCATCCGTCCACAGCATTCCTTGAGCTTGATGTATTCGCACGTGCCCCAAAAAAACGGATTATGAAATCAACAGGACAACGTAAAAACCGCATCGCAAACCAGAAATATCAGAACACGATGTTGCAACGGGTGACTAATATGTTTGTTTGCATGCACACGTTTGTTCCTCCACAATAGATGACTGAGCGAAGAAGAATTTCCAAACATTTCATATTGCCGGCACGTCTTCTGATCCTAATCGTTCGGGTTTCATGTAGTTTCATTCTCTCACACTCGCGATATTTATTGTGCAAAACAAAGTATTTAAAGTTTTATTAAGCCAAAGGTGAACGTTTTGAGGGCGCAGCAACAACGAACTTCACCGGCAGGAATGACCTGATTTTTCCTCAAGGAGAGTGTGTGTGTGTGTGTGTGTGTGTATAAAGCCGATGTGAACACGCGTGCCAGTTCTATGGCAAAATGAGACTGTCGTGTAAATGATCGCCCTCGAAAAGGCATGAGAATGTTTGTTAAGTTACTAGGCCGTGAAAGTGCTTGCCGAATAAGGCAGCAAATTGGCATCGTGTGGATTATCGACGTCCGAGCAGTGATTTAAAGAATGTGAGATACTGATTGGCTGGCACTAGTTGTACTATCCCTATACTTAAGCTCGTTAAATCTCAATCAAGTCCGAATAATTCATCTCAGATGGGGAAAGGCGCACAGCCTGTCGTGTGCAACTCGGTCACAACGTGTCCCCATTTCAACTAAATATAATATAAACGGACTTACCTTGCAAGTTATCCAGCATGAATGTGAGCAAACGATGCGTCCCGTTCGGTTCATTGTACAAGGTCAGAACGTCCTTGCTCAGTGGATTTCCGGTCAGTCCCAAAGTCATCAGGTTGAAGAGCTTGCCAAGCTCGTAAGGCAGGATTCTGAGCAGATTGAATCCCAGTTGTAATTCCCTGGAAGAGACCAGACACAACGTTTAATGGCTCCGAAAATTATGCCGGATGTGCGATGCAAACTTACGAATAATACACATATTGCAAGATAAAAGGATGAGGATATTGAGGAACTGTAAAGACACATGGATAATACCACAGCCCATTAAGGAAGGTAGGGTGACACAGCCTAAAAACAGTGGAATAGATGGAAAATTCGGCGTTAAAAGCCCCGATTGCTCACCTTAAATGGATCAAATCCCCTAATTCAGCTGGCAACGACCGCAATTTATTGTAGCTCAGGTCCAGATTGCGAAGATTGCCCAATTGGCAAATTTCGGGAGGGATTCGGTGCAATGAGTTGCTCTTTAGATATAGTCCTGGAACAACACCAACCGTTAGTCAATGGCAATCAGGGCGAGTTTGCAATTAGGCGCCTTCGCCCACCTGCCAAGAATAACTCTCACGAATTCAGTAACGAATTTTTCACCAATGCCTGTTAATAGCAACAGAAAATGCGTTCTACACTACAACAAAGCTTCGCCCTACCTGTTAAATGAACCATTTGAAACAAGCTGGGAGCTAGATTACGAATAGTCCCTGTTATCTCAAGCTCACTCCATGTGGATTTTTTTCCACTGGCTTGATCCTCAGCAGACATGAAAGTCGTCGTTCGTTGCACTCCCGACACGTTATATGATGATGTGGATTGGTCATATTTGTCGTTTGGATTTCGAGGCATAGTTTATCCTGCAAGGAGGAATTTAAGTTTGAGTTAACAAGGATCAAAACATGCAAAAAAGCCTAAGAAGTGTTAAAAGAAGGTGATAAAGAGTGCAGGGCTTGGTTGGATTTTCCAGAGCTTTTGATTTCTTCAAAGCCCAGAGTGAAGGTTTTGGACGTTACCAGATTCTAGCCCCTTTCAGGAGGAAAAATAGTCGAATATTTTGAGTAATTGTGCCCCAAAAATTGGCTGTTTTACAGTCGATTGCTTCCTTTCCTTTTCAGGCTCTTTCTCAGTCAGGCCACTCTAGTTCTGGTGCTTTGATTTAATCACAGCTGGAGTGAAGAGCTTTGTGCCTTCTGGCTGTCGGCAGTTTCAGGGTTCAGATTTATTTCTTTCAGGCTATGCAGCAAGCACTTTCCAAAAAACACCTGCAGACTGAGAGAGTTCCATACTGAAACCCTGAATGGCCTTTGAAAGCACCTCACTATACAGGGTGGTTCATTAGACTCCCCATAAACTATTGTATGGGTTTTATTGTTGTGACCCATGAAAACTGAGGAAATCATGCAAATAAGTGAATGCTGCTGGTCTGTAAAGGGAAGCCTCAATGAATGGCTGGTGTGAACACGAGTTCAAAGAACCCACACCGTGACTCTGTAAACAATTATCCGAAATTCCCTTGTAAACTAACGGGGCGCTTTATTGGAGGAAAAGGGCAGTTTTGCTGATTTTCCACCGAGATGGAATCAGGATCAGCTTTTGTTTACCACCAGTGACGCAGGATTTAGCTACAGCTAAAATGGAGTTAGATCGTATCCATATTCGGGCGAAGTTGGCCGATTTTCCACTTTCATCAACCAAACCCGACTCTTTAACATTCACGGGCTTCTTACCTTCATCTACTCTTCAAATTAAACAAATTAAAACCGATATATACAAATACAGTCCACTTTCAGTCCGCAAAAACAACACAGCACACTCGCGACAAAAAAAGCTGCAACTCCAGGCTGGGCAACTGTTAGAAATCAACTTTGGTTACTTTCTAGTTTCGAACTAGGATTCTGATGGGAACCTGAGACACCAGCCACTTTTGACCCCGATATCCATAAGTGCGAGCGAGAGCTCCGAAGAACCCTCACAAACAGTTACTTTCTAGTATAAATGGAGGACAAGGGGGACAGAGACGTCAGACAATGGCAGTATACCTGCCCTTTTTTCGTTTAACATAAACAAAAGAAAAGTGCTTGATTAATGCAAAAAAAGGTAGGCAATAAAAGCCGCTTTTCCAGTATAAGATATGTATTTATAAAAAATAATCCCAACGATTAACAATTGCAAATGAGGCTAAATTATTTCATTAAAAATCACTTCAAAATCCTAATTGCTTTTGCAACTGTGGAACGCAGTCACTGTGACGGCGCCAGCCTTCAAAAGTGTCGTCCAAGAATCTAGGTTATGCCTTTCTTGTTCTTATCTACTATTCCTCAACGAATAATTACCGAAAACGCTATTTAACAGTGTATAATTAACGCCAAATCAACTCTAATCAACAAAAAAGGTCAACTGTATTTGCTCAAAGTGTTAAAAACACACATAAGGCAAAATGCCGAATGAAATGGAGGAGATGGAGGCCTATGAAGAGTACCACGATGACAATGAAGAAGTGCAGAATGGTGGTGAAGAAATGGTCTATGTCCCACTGGATGTCCAAGTGGGCGACCAGTTCAGCTCCTTCGCAGAGTTCAAGGAAAAACTGGACGCCACTGCAAGGGAGAATTTGGTCAGATTCTCCAAGAGAGACAGTCGAACACTGGAGGCAGCCAAGCGAAAAGTCAAGCGCCCCATAAAGCCCGAATTGGAGTTCTATCACTTGCGATATGCGTGTTTTTATTCGCAAAAAAAATCGGCCGAGAGGTACAGGGAAAAGAAACCGAAGGTATGTTACTAATGAACATGAATGAGCCGCTGTTTTTACCAGTTTTTTTCACTCGTTTAGGTCCTTGGCTCGTCAATTCGAAGTGTCGTGTCCGGCCTCCATTAGCTTGAAAGCCACAGAAAACGGGGAGTTTCTCGAGATTTACAGCATAATGGATGGACACAATCATCCAGTGAACGAGGACGTTTTTAATCGGCTCATGCCGAAAAGGCACAACCGTTTAGACCCATTGTCCGACTATGCGGATAAAATGACTGAAGATGGCGATCTGGATAGCGATTACAAATACGACATTATCCTAAAGAAGTGCCGACACATTGCCCGACTTGGATCGATGTCCAGCATAGACACGCTGCAGGAAATAGTTAAGAACCTTGACGACTACATTTACTACCTGAAATACACTTCCAAGACTAAAGAAATGGCGCAACTTGAGGCGGATGACCAGGAAAATCAACAGACCAACAGCGACGACCCCATGCAAGAAACCCCCGACGATGAAAGTATTAAAATTATTGTGGAATCCGATGATGTAATAGAATGAAAGGAAAACTTGCGTGTACTCTCTAATATACTGCAGAACTATTTCAAATCGGGCAAACTGGCTCCAAGATAAACCCTCAAGTCGTCGATAGTGGATTTCACTAGTTTGGCCTTCACAAGCTCAGTTTTTAGCCGCTTGTGGGCTTCGAATCGATGGCAACCCCCAAAGGAATAGTAGTAGTTGCCCCCTTCTCGCCCAGTTATCCAAAGCACATCAATGGGGGGCACCTCAGGAGCTGTAGCTGGATTCATAAGCGTCCTCATCAGTGATTGCAACCTTTTTTTCGTCCAAAATCGGCGGAATTGGCCGGATTATTTCAGCCAGGGGCATCTCATGCACCTCCGCAATACTCTCCGAGTGAATACTGGTCATTTTTTGCTCTAAAACACCGAAAACTTCACTATTGGGCCACGGTTTTATAACGTGTGTAAATATTTACCTTGGACCCTTTTTTTCAACGACTTGCCACAGGCAGTTGCATAATTTACTTGGCGCAATAACAGTTCGGATATTGATTTGGTGATAAACGGTTGAAAAGTTAAGGGCAGTGCTGAAATATTTAGCGAAAAATCGTCGATTTATTGATGCTTTTAATGTTGCAAACTACACGGTTTGCTAGGCTGGGGGCTTACACGTGGGAAACTTTGTGAGTCTGAGTAATAAAGGATGACTGGCAACTTTTATTAGTCAACTGGAACACATTGTTAATTTATTCTCAGCGTTGTCAGGTGTATAAACAATTTTTTTTCAACTAATAATCACAGTTTTGTGGCTTCAAATCCATTTGTGCACCACACTATATTAACAGTAATTATTCAAAAGTATCGCCTGATCAAAGGCGCGTTTCGGGGCCCCAGAACTGAACTAAAGCTGGCTTTTTTTAGCTAATTTCCTAGTTAGGAGTGTTTATTTACATTCAAGTGTCAAAAAACATAACCCAGTTTTTGTCATCGGTGACATTCACCACGCTACGCAAGCTGCAGTGTTGCTGCATAAAAATTCCCCAAAAAAACGCGACATTTGCCGTAAATGTTGGTTAATTTTTCGGAAAACCATCCCCAACCCCCAAAAACTCTCGGGTAAACGCCAGCAATATTAAACCTGCAGTACGAAACGCATAAAAAAAACCAAAACTCCAAGAACCACACCATCAAAGTTGAACTTTTGGCCCAATCGGGCAACGCAGCCAGTTGTCAAAGTCGTCTGATTGTAAACAATAACAGTGCATTTTAGCCCCTAAAGATTCACGTTAATTTATACAATGGAACGTTGCAGGCTTTGCCTATCGACCGGCGCTCAACTAACCGAGGCATCAAACAACCCGAATCTGCTAAAAAACATTGAACAATGCGTAGGCATTAAGGTGAGCAACCCGGGCGAAAACAGCCCTTGATCTAATGCAACGGAAGCCCTTAGATAGCCCCAACCGACCCCTATTCGAAGCTGGTTTGTCTCCCGTGCGTTTCCAAGGTAGACAGTTGGCACAGCTTCAAAGCTATGTGTTTGGAGACGAAAATAGTACTAGAATCCAATTGCTTGGCGATAGAACAAGCGTCGTTCGAACCAGAGAGTTGCCCTGAAGAACCATCACAACCACAACCTGTAGGTATTAAGAAAATAAACTGGCAAATCATTAAATAATTGTCGAGAATACTCAGAAGGCAACTTGTGGGTTTTGCTGCAAAGTCTTCGAATACTACACCGACTACTTGGACCATCAAACCACGCACAAAGACGCGATATTCTCATGCGATTTGTGCCTGCTGGTAAGCGCATTGAATCTCCGAATTAAATCACTAATCATGACAATTGCAGAAGTTCAACAGCAAATTGCTGTTGGTGGCGCACGAAAAACTCCATAAATCCCTTGCAAAATCTGCGGAAACCAGCGTGAAAAAACGAAACATGCGGCAGCATCTAGTTAAGCACACAGATAAGTTCAAGTAAGTAACGAAACATTCCTTGAGCCTTCGGCTCAAGTCTAATGAAACCGCACGTCTGAAGATGCCCTCATTGCTCCTTAACGTTCACTTGCGGGCCGCTGCTCAACCAGCACATTACGGCCATTCATATGAAACTTAAGGAACATTCCTGCGACACCTGCGGCAAAGGGTTTGCCACCAAAAGCTCCCTCAACCTGCATTTGAAGATTCACCAAGACGAAAAGCTCTATAAATGCGACAAGTGCCACTTCGCAGGCAACACATCCATCTCCCTAAGGATCCACATTTCCACCCATGAGAACGGGACGCACATCTGCGAATATTGCCCGAAAATATTCAAAAGCTTCCGCAACTTACGCGACCATCTCCAAAGGGTGCACAAGCCAGACAAGAAGTTTGCCTGTGATATTTGCAATATGAGATTCAACCTGCGGTGAGTCGCGCCTGGGCTCGATTAGCATCTACTAGTGAAAATCGCGCTTTTAGGTATAGAGTAGAGCAGCATAAAAGGACGCACACGGGCCTGCAGCCCTTCGAGTGCTCAAAGTGCAGCAAAAGGTTTGCCAGAATGGATGGACTCAAAGAGCACTTGCGGACTCATGAGCAAGTTGAGCCAGTTCAATGCGAATTATGCAGGAAATTGTTCAAAACCAAACGGGGCCTGCAAAGGCACAAATGCACTCTTCAATAGAATAAACACCGATAAAAATTCAAGTGTTTTCTACCTTTAACCTTCTAGGCGATAACGCTCGAAAAAGCGTTATCGCAAACAGCACGCTTATAATTATCGCGACAAATCCACGAAAGTTACGCAACGGGGTTTCAGCGATAAATACTCATCATTATGGTGGAACTTTTTTATTCACTGGGTTCTTTATAGCTAATTAATAATGAAATCGCTCGGATAATAACACAATAAACTATTAAAAAATAACAAACATACTATAAACTAAATATTGCAAAGTGATTTTGTTAAGAATTAGCTCCACCATATACAAAGTGCTTATCGCCCATCACGCTCTAAGTCTAAGGGTGAAGAACTCAAAAAAAACTACTAACAATAGCAGTAACGGTATGAACGCTTTAACTGAATAAACAGCGCCAAAAAAACCAGCTATTTGAGAGGTCCCCCCCACGACCAAGAATTCTATTGAATTTATTCACTGTCCTCTGAGCCCTTTAGAAGGTTCTTGCTTAAAACGTAGGGCTTGTATGTTCCTCGAGGGCCATATTTTTTAACAGTGCCAATATTATCGGCCCTTCTTTCGCTCGCCTCAGTCCGGTGACTCGAATTCCCATAGTGGCGATACGGTCTCGGTATTGTCCCGTATTTAACGTTCACCAGCTTGGTGTCCAGAACTTCGCAGTCAATTTGCATGAGCTGAACGAAAGTTTGTGTGGAGGTTTCTACAACAATGCTCAACATTAAAAAAAAAACTAGAGAAAGAATGACGCTTTCAGGCCGTCGGGGAAAAGAATTTCTTGCCCGAAGAAAAGTCGCAGTTTCACTGAACGACTGGACCGTCTACTAACCATTGGGGAACATCGAGGGCATCAGAAGCGACATTTTGGGGCGTCTGGTGTTGTTGTGGTACAAAGCTGGAAGTAGCATGTGTTGCTCGCTGAAGGAAACCACATAGAAAGTGTCGTCGCGCCGATTTATGGCCTGGTAAAATTCCGAATACAGCTGGTCAAGTCTGGGACTGAAAACCTCTAGTTCGGTTTTCATGTCGTTTTGCGCCCCATTACTGCCTCGATACTGGGCGAGCGACGAGTTCAGCCGCAGTTTTTTCCGCTTGATATGCGCCTTTTTATAGGCCGGCTTTGCTGCTGCTTTTACCGGAGCTTTAGCAACTTTCGGCTTGCCGATCCATCTAAAAAACCAACCAGGTTTTCAAACTACGTTCCTAAACTCATCTGAGTGGTGTCAACCTTTCAAGTTCTAATAGAAGTCGGGCGCTTTCCGTTTGGTTAATTGAGGCGGGACACATAGTGAGCGATGAAAAGTACGTTCTATTCAAGTTCAGGTTGTTCACTGAATCGTCATATGCCCACAGTAGATTCCTACTGAAATGATCTGGTAACTTCGGAAAGTTGGTACCCTCAGCGGATTTGGCGGTTCTCACCTCAAAAATGCTGCCGAAATTGAGGCTTGCTTTACTACAGAATGTTTGGTGATTTAGATATCTTACCGTGCCAGGTTGAAGTTGAAACCCACAAGCAGAAGGACGGCGCAAAGAAGTAAAGCGGGCTTAACGCGGTTGGATGACATACTAAATCGGCAGTTTCCAGCACGTTCATAGAACGCCAGCGTCTGCTTTAGGGAGCTATTTTCCTGCTCCAACCGAGCAATATCGGCAGACAATTGCTTAACCTGCTCCTCCAAGGAGTTCAAGTAGTCCTTCTTCTTCTTCCTGGATATGCTGGCGGACTCCCGATTCTTAATTCTCCTTTCTTGCCGTTTTAAAACCCTCGGATCAAGCTCCGCCTTGTTCCCACTGCATATTGACAAATTGGGAATATTGACAGTCGCCGGAGCCAACGAGTTCAAGTTATTTACGGGAATACTGTCCAAAAGCACAATGTTTTGGCTGGCTTTATTTGCAAACTCGTTTTTCACGTTTTTAATCAGAACGATGTTAGAACCCTTGGTCGGTAGGGTGAGCTTTGGCTTAATTGGCACTCTTTTAATGGGCAGCTTCGCCTGAGACATCAGCTGGATGGTGGACGGTTTCACTGCTCTCATCGGCGTTTGATTTTTTTTCTTGGTGGTCACAGCAGCGGAAAAGAACGTTGGGGGGTTAGCTCTCTTGGCTAGCACTCGGGGAGGCGTTGAAGGTTCAACGGAGTTAGTAGATGAACAGGACTCTTCTGAGTGCATCTCCGATTTGACGCAAAAGTCGTCTTCAATGTTAAGTAAATGATGATCTATGACTCCATTCAGAGAGTGGAAGTAGTTGAAGTAGGAGGGATCAGTTATTGGGCAAGGTGGCGGTTGGTGGGTTGGATTGTTATCAACTAAAAAATCAAACTCCTTGCCCTCTAAGTCGTCGTCTAAAAGACGAACCGGAGACCCCTTGATCTCGGACAGGATCTCATCGGGAGATTTATCGAGAAAGGAATTCAATACGGCCATTTCATCCTCCCCTGCATTAAGCAGCAGAGGAATGTTCAAGGTGGAGGACAGTTGGGTCATTAAGTCCTCTTCGGACATGCTGTCAGCAACATCTGCAAACAACCAAACCACTACTCAAGGCACTTTGAGGCTTAAATCCTCCACTGTTTACCTATGCCGCTGAAGGACTTGTCACTGCATGACTCTGGAGAGCTCCTGCACGGGCAGTCTTCAATCAAATGGATGCCTTCAGGCAACATTTCACTGGTTTTCACACAAAATCAATCAAACCACGTTTATTATTTAAATTCCGGCACAAGATCTCGAGTGTTAATTTTCTGCAACGGTGTCACTGTTGATAAGATTGGTAAACTAACCAAACATTTCTGTTGTGTTTGACAATGTCAGTACAAAGACATTGTTTGGGTTGTTATGTTGGTTGCCCGCATTTCAGGGGCGGCAGGTGCCCCCTTTTTGAGGACTTTTCTGATTTCTACTGAGGGCAAAAGCCATATTTTGACCCCCTTTGAATTCATCACAAAGGGGGGAATGGAAACTAGCTAGCAGATTGATGCTGGCGTCATTTGAATATAGTGAATGAACCGCTTTAAGCGTGATTTTCTTTATATCTCGCAGGCTAAAAAGCTACAATTAAAACGGCAAAAAATCGCTTTAATCATACTATAGTGAACGGCCAATGAACTCCGCTTGATTCGAAATGCGATACGCTTGAACATATGTGGACTGTTTAATAAAAATAATCAATTGATAACGAAAAGCTCGCTTATCAACATGAGGCATTGCATGAACCGATTATGTGGGATCGAATAATGCAACCAGCGAGTAGAATTAATTGTATAGTAATAAATATGTACAACTGGATTTCAACTAACTACCGGCCCATCCTCTGTTCGCAGCTGCCAAAAATGTTCAGCTGCTCCAAAAACTGTCTGTACTTAATCCTATGGTGCGTTTTAATGCTTAGAAACTCGGTCACCCGTATTTGCCACGGCGGATAGTGCAGGAGGCTCAAAAAATTGCCGCAACTCAGCCCCAAATCGGGGTCGGGAAACTCAAATTCCGCCCGCAGCTTTTGGTCTATGCTTTCAATCGAACATTCTCCTGCTCGCTCGACTTGGCACAAATCTTGCGCCAATCGCACAATGCTCTGTCTTCCATTGTACGGCGATATTATCCTAAGGTGAATGGTTACATGAAATTTCCCGTTTTCTGCCAACGGTTTAAGCCTCTTTTGGAGCCCATTTCCGTTCGCTTGGCAAGACAAACTGCGTCGGTTGTGCCAGATAACGCTGTCTGTTTGAGGGATTTTTTCACTGATTGCTGCTTCCAGCTGGTGCTGGTGCTTCCACAGAACGCCTAGAATCAAATGGTTGGTTTTCCTAAGCATTTCACCACGGCTAATGGATGTTTTACCTTGATAATCATAGAAACTTAGAAAACTAATGCGATGGCTGATTGACCAGAGGACAATATTAGCCAGGTCTGGGTAAGAAGGCTTCTCCTTGCCCAGCAGCACTGTTAGATGTTTGGGAATCTTGTTCTTCGCCGAAATTTCCTTTTGCAAACACTGAATCGCCTCAACATCATCAAACTCGTGACCAGCACCGACAAATACACCGCCTTGCTTCCTCCAAGCATCCAACCACTGATATATCGTGAATAACAAGTGCACAAGCACGTTTAATGCCCTGTATAGTGGAGCACCACTCATCGCACTCATCTAACCTGCACTTTTCATATCGTTTCGTTTATTTATCGGTAAACGCGATGAAAAAACATCGTGGCACCTCAGTCGTTACAAAAATCTGACATTATCGCAAATAACCTGAATCTGCAGTGTCACTGTCAAAGTATTTATGATTGCACGGAAAATTAAAGGCGAGAGAGAGAAGTAAATAGGGGTTTGTTGATGCGAAAGAAAGATGCCAAAGGAGGCAGGTTTTCGATTCGGGGACTAATCGAATTTTTGGGTTCTACTGACAACTGACGCGAAGGAAAGAGACAACAAATAGTAGCTTGCTCATATCAGAGGGAGATGTAATGCCCTCCAGACCGTTTAGTGATAAAACCCCTGACGTTCAAATATATGCGAAAACTCCCCAGCTCCACAAACCTGCTGAAATGGGCAAATACTCAAAAGCTGCACGATATTTAACAAGGAAACACTTTAACTGAAGTCTGGAGCCCCACTTTAACGGGTTTAATCCCTCAGCGAGGTAATACTTAGCCTCGCGTCATGTAGAACAGTAAATGAACTTTAACGTGTTTTATGACGTACCTGGACTAATTCTGCAGTTTTCATCGCTGCAGAGGCCCCTCCCAAGGGCTTCGGAGGCGTTTTTGCGGCTTCAACACGAAATTACACGGAAAAAAAAGCAAAAAACTTCGCACGATTCTGACAACTGCTTTCGCCATTTAGGTTGCGATGTCATTGCCATAGTAACGCCTGCTGGTTAGGCAACCTGCGCATACCTGACCAAACTTTTAAGTAAAAGTGGAAAACTATGAGTTTTCCTTAAAAAACTCCACTCACTTTCCCGTGCTTGACCTAAACCAACCCAAAAAAACTGTCTTTATCTACCTATGACCTAAACGGGTTTAGTAGAACTTGAAAGATTAACTTGTTTGCTAACCTAACTTTTTTGAAGTAAGGATCTACATAACCTAGAAGGGGCCAATGTTTATCCGCCCACGCCCAAAGCCCCTTTTTAGCACAGCTCCACTCCAGCAAAATAGGGAACTCCAGCGAAAGAATGCGAGAATCAGTCATTGCATTGAGTTCAGATGAAGAAGAAACGAATCAGCCACATAAGGTACCAATGACACCGAGTAACTTTTGGGGGCAAGCACTGTTTTTTTCAGAGGCTGAAATCGGATGGCCTGCTGGGGCCGCAAGTCACCGTCACGATAGTGCCCAAGGAACCAAAAATCGACACTGTCACCCTGGATTCCGACGATGAGATTCAGATGGTTGACCCCCAAAAAGCCCCATCTGGTGCTGATAAAAGTCCCGATCTTATAATGTTGTTTGATGATTGCGAGGAAAACAAGCCTGCTAAGCGGAAAAGGAGCCCCAACAAAGTATTAGTTATTGATAGTGACAGTGACACTGAAACAGCCCTAATTAAAAAGTCAGTCACTGTGCCCCACATAAATGGGGCACAGCCCGAAGCCTCTGTGCAACCCTCAGCAAATTCTCATCAGAGCGAGGATGATTTAATCGAAGATTTAGAAGGAGAAACGTCTGAGGCTCCCACAGCTCAAGTGAATATTGCCTCAGAAACGGAGACATTGGAAGACAACCAGGTAGACTTAGAGCCCCATTTTGTTAGCCCTGTGTAAACCCCTTGTTCTATTTAGAATGACTTTGCCGAGGCAAACGCTCTATTTGACGCCTTCTTAGAGACCGTGAAGACTAAACTGGTTGGCTCAGACTTCGAAGAAGTCTTGCCTAAAAAAGTGCCCATTATCAAAAGCTACTTTAAAAAAAGCGCCTCTTATGTAAACGAAAGGAACTTCTTGGCCATGCTGAAGGAAACGACAGAAACTGTCCAAAACGTCCCAAATGCCGATGCGGCCAATAAAGCAGTGATAGGCTTTCACAAGATTTATGAGAGCCTCAAATTGTACATCCATAACAACACTATAGAAATCGAGGCAGACCATTTACCCAAGGTGAAGAAACTGGAGAAAATCATCAAGTTACTGAGGCAGAAAATCAAACAGTTGGATGAAGCAGAGGTGGATTTTGATGCCGATGAGAATTCCGCCTATTTGAAGTGTGATAGGTCAGGAACAAGGTCTTTTTTCCGTTAATTCTAGGCGTGTAATGGATTTTTTCCAGGTACCAGAGAAGGCTGAATAAAGTTTATGCAAAGTACTGCGATTATATCAGGCGCAACCCGCTAAATGGCAGAGCAATTTACGATAAAATCCAGTTCGTTCACTCAAAATACAACGCGGTCAACCAGGCCCTGAGCAGGAAGTATCGGAACAGTGTGGAATTTCCTAGTTATTACGAAGTGGAAAAGTGCATACAAAAAGTTGCCACAAAAGAGAAATTGAACCTCAGTGAACAGTGCATTAAAGTGGAAAGTTAGTGTTTAACCCAAAAAAAAATAACTGATTGTCTTATGGAACTTTGCAAAATTCCAGGCGAAAAATGCTTCAAGCACTTGGGCAGTATTTTGCAGAAAAAGCGCCGGCAGGAGTTGTACGACTCCCACTTGGATTTCATCGACTTGACTTCGGATCCTGCCTCCAAAGATGTGGCGCTCGAAAATACCCTCAAGAAAAACTATACACAAGGCAAGGAAAAGCTCGACCAGCTCTACCAAAGGTACTGCTAAATACCCCTTTGATTAAGTGAACTTTTAGAGGAGGTTTGAGGAAACTCCGTTTCACCACGACTTGAAAGTGCCAAAAACTCACCAAATAATACCTCTACCTTTACCCTAAAGTACATGTTAAACTGTTTGGCTTCAGATACGTTGAAAAGCAGGAGCTAGGTGAAGATCATGTGTCTTCTGAGGAAGACGAATCGTCCTCAGAAAGCGACGCCGAAGACAAACTGACAACAAAAGTGACGAAGAATGGTCTCGTAAATGATGAACAATCGGATACAGTCACTGTGGTCTAAAGTGCTTAAGGACATTAATTATTAATAAACCTAAACTATCAAATAACTGAACTATATTTAAAAGTGTGGCCTTACATGGAACAACAGTTTATTTGCTTAGGACTACCAATGTTCAAAATCTACTTGGCCAAAGCCTCCAGCTCCTGGATTTCCCGGTCTGCTGCCAGCTTCTTCTCAATGGCCAGCTTCTCGTCTCTGATGGCTTTCTGTTTGGCCTCGACCACGCGAAGAGCTGCTTCTTTCTTCCCTAACCTGTTCTGGTGGAAGGCTCCGTAAACGACCCCCGTTCCCAAGAGGCTCCATCTGAAAAACTGTCACAACCGCATTACATAATGCTTTTAATCTTTGATTGGGTTTTTCAATGGATGCTAAAAACTGATTGATCTAAAGAACTTACTTTGATAACTGGCGAGACGCGTACTGGGGCTGCTAGGGTCGACATTGTGTTCTAATGGGAGTGTTTTGGGGCCCAAAGATTCCTGACTAGGCTCTGCAGTTAACCTCAAAAATTGCCAGTGTCAAACATTGACAATTTGACCCAGGTTGCCCGATGTCTCAGTGCAGTTTATTGGGGCTTGGCTATGTTTCACATTCGAAGCGGTTTTTCAGGGGATTTCCGAGAGTTTCTTCAACAGCTGGCAACTGTGGGCGATGCCACTGTCACCGGTTTATTATTTGGTTGGAACAGAGATAAAACTTGTCTCTGGTTAGCAGGAATTCCCCAATTTCCCTGGTGAACTGTTTTAGTTGAAACTCAGGTAAGTGAAACTCTTAAAGTGAGTAGTTTTCCCTCCTGCGGGAGGTTTCCCAAAGTTCCAATGGAAACATTGCTGAGGGTGTCATTTGAAAAATGGGGCATGAGGATTATTTATTGCATCAGCCTGGTCCATGTGCGCTGTTTTCAACCGGCCGCAACTATTTCCAGCTGTTCTGGAAAAGCTCCATGCAGAGCCCCTGATTTCAGTGGAGTTTTCATACTTTTTCAGCCCTTTGCTTGTCTGGGAGTTCTGCAGGGTTTAGGAGCTGAATTGGGGCCCCCCTTTTGAAGTTCAACAATAGAAGTGTCGCTGTGACTTCTGCGGTTGTTGCCCCCGTTTTTTTTGCGAAAAATGCGACCTTTTGCACACTGTTTCATCAGCCAAACGATGGCCGGTGCAACAGTGGTTTTTTCCAAACAAGGCAATATTGCAACTGTAAAGGTTGCAGATAGCGAGCTTCCATTATCTTGTTTTCCGCCAGGACGTGGTCTATTTACGACGAATTGTCTATAGATATTGTTGGGTAAACAAACTAACGGAGGAGATACAAATGGAACGAATTTTATTTGCTAAATCTCAAGGCTAAAATGGGGGGAAGTACATGAAGCACTGCGGTACCTTCTCTTAGAACATCGATATAAATATCCAGGCGTTTACGTGCCGGGTTTAGTTCATCAGGATTTCTCCGCTAGGATTGAAATCGTTCTAGTCCTTTTCTGTTGGTCTCTCATTAAGTGCATACTTTTTCAGCTTACAACCAGTCTAAACAAGATGTCGGGCGACACCGAAAAGCCATGTAAGTTTCCCAGCATCCATTCAACTTATCCCCAAGAATAACCCACAAAAAACCGCAGCAATCTACACCTCTGAGCGATCAGGAGACGATGCAAACGGCGACGGTTCTGAAGCCAAACCGTTCAAGACCATCCTGCAGGCGATGCGTTCAGCAGGAAAGGAGCCCTTTCCCACCATCTACGTGGATGGAAAAGAGGCGGGAGTGAAGTTTGAAGTGGCTGCAAAATCGCAACTAAAAAAAATCCAGAAGATTTGGGTAACTTTCCGTGTTCTTGGGTGTAGTTTCTAGCGAAACCTGCCTCTTTTCTCGTGCAGGTCAGGGACCAGCACAAGCAGGCGGATAAAAACAAGCAGGATGAGGAGGACGCGGAGCGGCGTGCCAAAAATTTGGAGGATGCCAAAAAAATCGTCATCCAAGAGGACAAAAGCCTGCCAGCGGCAGAGAAAATCAGGATTTCCAACGGTAATTTTCCCAATCCACAATAGCTCCAGTCGCTAATCGTGGTTGTTGCAGGTGAAAAATACCGAGGAAAACGGGTGAAGCTCAACGGATGGGTCCACAGGCTGCGCCGCCAGGGCAAAAAGCCTCATGTTTATCACCCTGAGAGACGGCTCTGGCTTCCTTCAGTGTATTCTGAGCAGCCAGCTATGCAGCACCTACAACGCGCTGGTTTTTGCAAACCGAGTCCACTGTTTTGCTGTTTGGCACCCTTAAGAAAGTTCCCGAAGGCAAAACAGTGAGTTGAAAACTCCCGCCCAGCTGTAGTATTCATTGGAACCTATTCAAGGCACCAGGCGGCCATGAGTTGCACGTGGACTATTGGGAGTTGATTGGGCTGGCGCCTCCTGGAGGTGCCGATGCACTCCTCAACGAAGAAGCTCTGCCGGATGTCCAGGCGGAAAACCGCCACATAATGATCAGGGGAGAAAACACGTCGAAAGTGCTGCGAATGCGGTCCGTGTTGCTTCAGGCTTTCAGGTGAATGCAGCCCTCAACTCCGCTATAATTTGGTGCTGATTTTTCCGCTTCCAGGGACCATTACTTGGATAGGGGATACTGCGAAGTGACCCCGCCCTCTATTGTGCAGACGCAAGTCGAAGGCGGCTCCACCCTGTTCAAGATGGACTATTTCGGGTGAGGTCTCTAAACCTCTTTTCTTCCCCCCAGTTTTGGAACCTGGATGTTCGGTTTTAGGGAGGAAGCCTACCTGACCCAAAGCTCGCAACTCTACCTGGAAACCTGCCTGCCTTCAATGGGGGACGTCTACTGCATTGCCGAGAGCTTCAGAGCGGAACAGAGCAGAACCAGACGCCATCTAGCCGAGTTAGTCGGGTTTTTGCCCGCAGCTTTCACCCCTTGATTGTTGTTATCTTGCAGGTACACGCACGTTGAAGCTGAATGTCCATTTATTTCCTACAACGACTTGCTGGATCGGCTGGAGGATCTGATTTGCGATGTGGTGGATCGCGTGCTGAAGTCCCCGTATGGGGAAATTGTGCGCGAGCTCAACCCCAACTTCCAAGTGCCCAAGCGCCCTTTTATGCGAATGAACTACTCGGACGCCATTGACTATTTGAAAGAGCACAACATTACCAAGGAAGATGGCTCCTTTTACGAATTTGGAGAGGTAAATTCTGTTTCAGAGAGCTGAAATCTGGTGTAGCTCCAAAGTTGCGCGCTCTTTTTGCTATTCTGACTCTTTGGAGCCCCAGAAGAGCTTGAAGAAGCATCTGCTAATTGATGGGATGTTTCAAGGATATTCCGGAGATGCCTGAACGAAAAATGACTGATGAAATCAACAAGCCGATCATGCTTGTGCCGGTTTCCAGCCAACATCAAGTCGTTCTACATGAGCAAATGTCCTGAGGATGTGCGGCTGACGGAAAGCGTGGACGTTTTGCTGCCCAACGTGGGCGAAATCGTCGGAGGATCAATGAGGATCTGGGACTCGGAGGAACTGCTGGAAGGGTAAGCTGACCAGGGTTTTAACCCAGCGTGAATCTGTTTCAGAATTTGCTTACTTTTCCTAACAGTTACAAGCGTGAGGAAATCGACCCGGCGCCGTACTTCTGGTACACCGACCAGCGAAAATATGGAACGTGTCCTCATGGAGGTTACGGCCTGGGGCTGGAAAGGTTCCTCTGCTGGCTGTTGAACCGCTACCACATTCGGGAGGTTTGTCTTTATCCCAGATATTTGAACCACTGCAAGCCTTAAAGGGGTTGCCGTCTGGACCACAAGAAAGTGCATTTTGCTTTTCAATTTTTATACTTATGCTGCTTGATTTGTATTCTATTCAAACACAATAAACATATATAATATTTGATGCAGTTTTGTTTTCTTGGCGGAAAGTGAAACTACTATTCAGGTGATAAGAAGACTTACAGACAGGCGTGTCTGTGATTTTCTATATCTTCGGAGGTACAGCAGATAGGGACTTGAAATTTGGGCCACAGTTAGAGCAAACATGAGGCTCCAACGCCTGCAGATGCAAATACTGTGGGGAAGAAGAGTGTGTTTTTATAGAGCGACAAAGTCTTCAAGACAAACGTTGATTATCCAGCCTTGACAAGCACGTTTAAAATAGTGCGTAACTTTGGAGTTAGAGCAGATAGAGGCTTGAAATTTGGGCCTTATATAGAGCAAACATGAGGCTCTACCACCTGCTAAGACAAACATTATAAAAGAGGCGGGTCGCTATGTATGGAGAGTCAAAGTCTAGACTTAGTTCAATGCTGATGCCCAATTCTAACAAGCTCGTGTAAAATATTCGGTAACTTTGGAGCTAGAGCAGATAGAGGCTTGAAATTTGGGCGTTATATAGAGCAAACCTGGGGCTCTACCACCTGCTAAGACAAACACTAGAAAAGAGACGGGTCGCTTTTCATAGAGAGTCGAAGTCAAGGCATAGTTCAATCTTGATTGTTCAGCTTTTGACAACCTCGTGTAAAATATCGGGTAACATGGGAGCTAGAGCAGATAGAGGCTTGAAATTTGGGCGTTATATAGAGCAAACATGAGGCTCTACCACCTGCTAAGGCAAACACTAGAAAAGAGACGGGTCGCTTTTCATAGAGAGTCGAAGTCAAGGCTTAGTTTAATCTTGATTGTTCAGCTTTTGACAACCTCGTGTAAAAAATTGGGTAACTTTGGAGATAGAGCAGATAGAGGCTTGAAATTTGGGCGTTATATAGAGCAAACATGAGGCTCTACCACCTGCTAAGACAAACATTATAAAATAGGCGGGTCGCTATGTATGGAGAGTCAAAGTAAAGACTTAGTTCAATGCTGATTGCCCAGCTTTTAACAACCTCGTGTAAAAAATTGGGTAACTTTGGCGATAGAGCAGATAGAGACTTGAAATTTGGGCATTATATAGATCAGACATGGGGCTCTACTACCTGCCAAGACAAGCACTCGACAAGAAGCGGGTCGCTATTTATGGAGAGTCAAATTCGAGACTTACTTCATTGCTGATTGCCCAGTTTTAACAAGCGCGTGTAAAATATTCGGTAACTTTGGGGCTAGAGCAGATAGAGGCTTGAAAAACTTTGAGCGTTATATAGAGCAAACATGAGACTCTTACACCTGGAAAGATAAAGACTATAAAAAAGCCAGTCGCGATTTATGGAGAGTCAAAGTCAAGACTTAGTTCAGTGCTGATTACCTAGCATTTAACAAGCGCGTGTAAAATATTCGGTAACTTTGGAGCTAGAGCAGATAGAGGCTTGAAATTTGGGCGTTACATAGAGCAAACATGAGACTCTAACACCTGGAAAGATAAAGCCTATAAAAAAGCGAGTCGCCATTTATGGAGAGTCAAAGTCAAGACTTAGTTCAATGCTGATTGACCAGCTTTTAACAAGCGCGTGTAAACTATTCGGTAACTTTGGAGCTAGAGCAGGTAGATGCCTGAAAATTCGGATTTATATAGAGGAAACATGGGGCTCGAAGACTTTCAAAAGCAAATACTACAAAAAAGACGGGTGGCTTTTCATAGAGAGTCAAAGTCAAGGTTTAGTTCATGCTGATTGCCCAGCTTTTAACAACCTCGTGTAAAAAATTGGGTAACTTTGGAGATAGAGCAGATAGAGGCTTGAAATTTGGGCATTATATAGATCAGACATGGGGCTCTACTACCTGCTAAGACAAGCACTCGACAAGAAGCGGGTCGCTGTTTATGGAGAGTCAAAGTCGAGACTTACTTCATTGCTGATTGCCCAGTTTTAACAAGCGCGTGTAAAATATTCGGTAACTTTGGGCCTAGAGCAGATAGAGGCTTGAAACACTTTGGGCGTTATATAGAGCAAACATGAGACTCTTACACCTGGAAAGATAAAGACTATAAAAAAGCCAGTCGCGATTTATGGAGAGTCAAAGTCAAGACTTAGTTCATTACTGATTACCTAGCTTTGAACAAGCGCGTGTTAAATATTCGCTAACTTTGGAGCTAGAGCAGATAGAGGCTTGAAATTTGGACGTTACATAGAGCAAACATGAGACTCTAACACCTGCAAAGATAAAGCCTATAAAAAAGCGAGTCGCCATTTATGGAGAGTCAAAGTGAAGACTTAGTTCAATGCTGATTGCCCAGCTTTTAGCAAGCGCGTCTTAAATGCTCGGTTACTTTGGAAATAGAGCAGATAGAGGCTTGAAGTTTGGGCGTTATATAGAGCAAACATTAGGCTCTAACACCTGCAAAAGCAAACAGTAAAAGCGACGGGTAGCTTTTCATGGATAGTCAAAGTCAAGGCTTAGTTCACTTTTGATTGGTCAGCTTTTAGTAACCTCGTGTAAAATATTGGGTAACTTTGGAGCTAGAGCAGATAGAGGCTTGAAATTTGGGCGTGATACAGAGGCAACATGAGGCTCTAACACCTGCAAAGGCAAACACTGTGAAAGAGACTGGCCGGTTTTTACAGAGAGTCAAATTCGTAGCTGATGTTGGTTGGTGATCTCTTGACCTATAAGTATTGAGCAACTTTAGAGACATAGAGCAAAGCTGTGGCAAATGCTCTATAGTGTTTTATTGGAGGAAAATAAAACTACAATTCAGATGCAAAATGCCTGTATTAGACAAAAACCTCACTAGAACACTTGTGTGTTCACACCGTGTTAATAACGCTTCATAAGCGCGCCGTTGATAGGAATTTGGAGTATTCGCTTCGGGTGCGCACGCACAAACACATCTCTGAAGATGCCAGCCATGCATGCTGGCGAAACGTGAGCACCAAATTCCTATCGTCGACCCAACAATCACCGGTTATTCCCACTGAGGGTCGTGTGGGCACTAAATCCCCCAGTGAAATTTCCCTGCGTCTGCATCCACTTAATCTTAAGAATGATATTTATTAGTAGATATTGCAAAAATGTAAATAAAGTGCTTGGAATCTTCTACGTAACTACTGGTAGGAAACTGGTTTTGGTATTGAAAGAATTTTCGCGGAAATAGTCAGTGTCCCAGACATATATTTTGGACCCTTGGGTTTCAATCTCTTGCAAGTAGTCAGAAGATTTGGAAAATTCGCAACACGAATAACCGAACGGAAAAAATCGGTAATCAAAAGAGTGCATGTAGGACAGACCCTGTTTAGGTTGCTTCTGGTGCAAGGAGAAAGCTTCCTTGTTTTCCAACTGAGAGGCTTAAAGTTACAGCTTTGTAAAACGTTTTTCATAAGATTTCGTCGGGAATTTAACAAGTTCAGCGAGCAGAGAGTGTTTGTTGGAACTAAAGCTCAACTATCTGGGGGCAATTTTAATCAAAAATTCAACTCTCATGAAAAGCTTCTTGCAGTATATACAAAGTGACTCAACAATTCTCTGCTCGCTGGTCTGCAAACATATCAGACACCTTGTGACTGTGTGAGTTACACCGAAAAACTTAGCATCTTATTAATTATGTACAACAACTCGTAGTAGGATTATCACAAAAGTAGATGTAAACCAGTTGAAACGGCGAAACCCCGCTAAACTTGGCCTACATCAATTACAAAAATAGTATTACTTTATTAAGATTTAAAACTAGATTTTTAGATCACATTTCTTTCTAAAGAACTAGTGAAAGAATCGAGCGAGATTGTATTTGATTAAAATGTACACGCTTACAGTCTAGATTGCGATTAACGTTAGATTATCTGTTAAATTGCTCTTAAAATATGTAATTGAATTAAATTAGAGTAGAATTTATAAAATTCAGATATTTTTCAAATAGTGCTTCTACGAAACCCTTAACAATGTTAAACTCTTATCGGCTACCTCTAGGACTAACAGCAACAAAATGACCGTGTCATTTCCAAAAATCCTAAATCTACTAGTTCATCAAATCCCATTTGCAATGCACGATTAATGGTCACCAAATAAGAAAAACTCAAATTTCCTCATTAATATGAACTGTCCCGAAAACGGCTGGGGCCTTTTGAGGACAGTCCCAGTACAAATACCTTAGAGAATAGAGCTCATGCACGCAGGCCTGGACTGGATGAAGCTATAGTTTACCATCCGTAAATGCTCCGTAAAGGCTCAGGAATGAAGCATTTAAGCATGGGTTTTTCGCCAAATTTTCTTCGCCAGGCGAAGAAAATGCTTGGTGGATTAAGCTTCATCCAATGCGGGCAAATCGCTTACAAAAATACACATTTGCGCTTTGATTATGAGTTAGAAGGGCTTTGAGAGTCTGCGTCTGATACTGGGCGAGTTTCTGGGAAGCTGGGCTCTAAAGCACTCGCTCAGTATGTGGCAACAACTCCCAAAATCATTATAGTTATGGGGCAAGTCCTTGCAAAGCTTGGCGGCTTATTCACTCATTTTGTGTGGCTTTCTTCCAGCCCAAGTAGGATAAAGTGAAGAAGCTTTACAAGGGCTTAGGTACAGTGTTTGGAAGGCCTAAAATTCCTTAAAATTTCCCTATTTACATTGATTTTAATGTCGCGTTTTTATTGCCATGTTCTGAATTTTGGGTGCGATATTTACACGGAATGTTCCTTCTAAGTGATATGTAGGTATGTATAAAACACTGTTACTGACTAGTAGTAGTGGTAGTAGAAGATTTTGGTCGCTGCGAATACTCTTATTAGTCCCGAGCAACTTTTTTTAAACGAAAATCAACAAAGTTAGAGCCAGTTTACTACTTGCGGGCAATATTTGGCCTTTGAATGTTCAAATGTACATCTAATCTAGAGCTAATTGTTCCTCGACAGGCTTCCAGGCCTTAAGCTACCAGACGAAAAATATATCATATTTATATCATTCGAGTTACGCGTCTAAATAGTACTTTAATTTATAATATCACAACTTTCCATATAATGCTTGGGTTTATAAGGGCCACTAGACAGCAGTTCCACCTTCAGAAGAGAGCAGCTCGAACTGCTCCTGGCCTGCAATCACATCAGGCACACACATTAAACAGAGCTGCTTAATCGGGAAGAACTACTCACTTAGTAAATAGGCTGCCAGGTCGAGATCTTCACTTTGAATAGCCAACATGCGTGGAGTGTTTCCTCGATGGTCGGTGGTGTCCAGCTTGGCTCCTCTGGCTACCAGCATGCAGCAAATATCCCGATACCGATAGGCCGCCGCTTTGTGCAGAGCAGTTTGGCCTCTGAACAGGAAGAAAAAAGTCAAAAATCAATAGAGCCTCTTTGGTGTTGAGCCTCACTTACAAGCTGATGTCTTTGTCGTCGATCGTATTGGGGGAGATGCTGATGATGTATTTTACGATGTCTTTGTGGCCGTATCGAGCTGCATGGTGCAGAGGAATCTGCCCGGAAGTGTCTCGTGTTCTTAGCGAATACCCTCTAGAGTGCAGCTCTTTCAGCTGAAAGATCCAGAGGAATATTGAAGAATCAGGAGGCGATTTGCGCCCAACTTACCTGGGTGAGATTACCACTTTTTGCTGCAACAATCAGTTCTTCGTTTGGACGTTCTTCTACAACGCTGAAAAGAACACATGAAAAGTCTTCCACAGTTCGGATTATTGCAAGCAAACGACTGCTGATTAGTTAAGTGATTGCAAAGGGAAAATAGCGAAAAACATGTTACATCTAAAGCCGCGAAAAACAGAAAAACACACCACAAACGAGTCTTACCTAAAGGCACTACATGTTTGCTGGTTCAAACTGAACAATCGTTCTGCAAAGCTGCGTGCACAAAAATAACATGATTAAATGCGATGGTTTAATTTACACTAAACAGCGTGTTCATCTTCAATTCTGAGCAAAGTTTCCTTTTGAGCAACACGCTTCATCAAACAATCAACCGATAACTGTGAACTTTCACTCTGAGTGAAACTGATTGAAGATACTTGTGAGTTTCTACTCCACAGCGCAAAGAACAGCTTGTTTATCTTCAATTTTGAGCAAAGTTTCCTTTTCAACAACACGATTCATCAATCAATCAACCGTTAGCTGCAAACTTCCACTCTGAGTTAAACTGATTGAAGATACTTATGAGTTTCTACTCCACAGCTCAAACAACAGCTTGTGTATCTTCATTTCTGAGAAAAGTTTCCGTTTTAGCAACACGATTCATCAATCAATCAAGCATTAGCTGCGAACTTCCACTCTGAGTGAAACTGATTGAAGATACTTTTTACGAGTTTCTACTCCAGAGCCCCAAGAACAGCCAGTGTATCTTCAATTCTGAGCAAAGTTTTCCTTTCAGCAACACCATTTATGAATCATTCAACCATTAGCTGCGAACTTTCACTCTGAGTGAAACTGATTGAAGATACTTATGAGTTTCTACTCCACACCGCAAACAATAACTTGTGTATCTTCAGTTCTGAGCAAAGTTTCCGTTTCAGCAACACGATTCGTCAATAAATCAATCATCAGCTGCAAACTTTCACTCTGAGTGAAACTGATTGGAGATACTTATGAGTTTCAACTCCACAGCGCAAAGAACAGCTTGTTTATCTTCAGTTCTGAGCAAAGTTTCCGTTTCAGCAACACAATTCATCAATCAATCAATCATCAGCTGCGAACTTTCACTCTGAGTGATACTCATTGAAGACTTCTTACAAGTTTCTACTCCACAGCGCAAAGAACAGCCAGTGTATCTTCAATTGTGAGCAAAGTTTCCGTTTCAGCAGCACGATTCATCAATCAATCAATCATCAGCTGCGAACTTTCACTCTGAGTGAAACTGATTGAAGATACTTATGAGTTTCTACTCCACAGCGCAAACAACAGCTTGTTTATCTTCAGTTCTGAGCAAAGTTTCCGTTTCAGCAACACTATTCATCAATCAATCAAGCATCAGCTGCGAACTTTCACTCTGAGTGAAACTCATTGAAGACTTCTTACGAGTTTCTACTCCACAGCGCAAAGAACAGCCAGTGTATCTTCAATTCTGAGCAAAGTTTCCGTTTCAGCAACACGATTCATCAATCAATCAATCATCAGCTGCGAACTTTCACTTTGAGTGAAACTGATTGAAGATACTTATGAGTTTCTACTCCACAGCGCAAAGAACAGCTTATTTATCTTCAGTTCTGAGCAAAGTTTCCGTTTCAGCAACACGATTCATCAATCAATCAACCGTTAACTGCGAACTTTCACTCTAAGTGAAACTGATTGAAGACACTTCCTACGAGTTTCTACTCCACAGCGCAAAGAACAGCCAGTGTATCTTGAATTCTGAGCAAAGTTTTCCTTTCAGCAACACCATTCATCAATCAATCAACCGTTAGCTGCGAACTTTCACTCTGAGTGAAACTGATTGAAGATACTTATGAGTTTCTACTCCACAGCGCAAAGAACAGCCAGTGTATCTTGAATTCTGAGCAAAGTTTTCCTTTCAGCAACACCATTCATCAATCAATCAACCATCAGCTGCGAACTTTCACTCTGAGTGAAACTGATTGAAGATACTTATGACTTTCTACTCCACAGCGCAAAGAACAGCTTATTTATCTTCAGTTCTGAGCAAAGTTTCCGTTTCAGCAACACGATTCATCAATCAATCAAGCATTAGCTGCGAACTTTCACTCTGAGTGAAACTGATTGAAGATACTTATGAGTTTCTACTCCATAGCGCAAAGAACAGCCAGTGTATCTTGAATTCTGAGCAAAGTTTTCCTTTCAGCAACACCATTCATCAATCAATCAACCGTTAGCTGCGAACTTTCACTCTGAGTGAAACTGATTGAAGATACTTATGAGTTTCTACTCCACAGCGCAAAGAGCAGCTTGTTTATCTTCAGTTCTGAGCAAAGTTTCCGTTTCAGGAACACGATTCATCAATAAATCAATCATCAGCTGCGAACTTTCACTCTAAGTGAAACTGATTGAAGATAATTTTTACGAGTTTCTACTCCACAGCGCAAAGAACAGCCAGTGTATCTTGAATTCTGAGCAGTTTTCCTTTCAGCAACAGCATTCATCAATGAATCAACCATTAGCTGCGCACTTTCACTCTGAGTGAAACTGATTGAAGATACTTATGAGTTTCTACTCCACAGCGCAAAGAACAGCTTGTTTGTTCTTTGAAGTTTGCGTTTCAGCAACACCATTCATCAATCAATCAATCATCAGCTGCGAACTTTCACTCTAAGTGAAACTCATTGAAGATACTTTTTATGAGTTTCTACTCTACAGTTTGTTTATATTCAATTTTGAGCAAAGTTTCCTTTCCAGCAACACGATTCATCAATCAATCAACCGTTAGCTGCGAACTTTCACTCTGAGTGAAACTGATTGAAGATACTCATGAGTTTCTACTCTACAGCGCAAAGAACAGCAAATTAATGTAGTTTAAAGGGTGTTCACCTGCGGATGTTATTTCCTGTGCAGGTCGGACAGTCCGTACTGGTGTTATTCGCTTGATCGTCCAGACTTTCCAGGTTTTCCTTGCTGGAAATCGGCGGATGGTCACTGGGCGAATCCAGACTACCTTCGTCACTGGATTAACAAAAAAAAATCCTCAATTTGTCCATCAAATCGATTTAACATTAGACTCAAACCGCTCAATCACTTAAACTAATTAATTAACGTGAACGTGACGAGGCCCACTAAACTGGCAGGCCATTAGTTAAAGTGATCCAGTTTAATCGTAACTGGACGGCGATATTTAAATAGAAATGATCGGGATTATCAAAACTGTTATGCCCACGGGACTTTTTGGTCGAACTAACCGCCTACAATTATCCGAACTTTGTATATCGGGCAATGTGGGCCCGGAAATCGCCCCTGGTGAATATGAACAGATTTGATCCCGATTAGCTGGATGCGTCTGGATTTGGACACACGTACTTTGCATGGAGGTTAAATCGGAAATGTTTTGCTCTGAATCCGTTCAAATATGCTGGAAATTGAGTCTGGGTGATTTGAACTTTCAGTCCATAGAAAGTGCGCTAGTTCAAGTGCAGATTTTTTTTCAAAACAAATTAAGGAACCTGGGCATTTGTTTTGTTCATCTCCAGCCTTCTGCCACAGGAAATTTTCGGGAACCAAAATTTTTTTTTCCAAAATTTATTTTTTTTCTCCAAAACGAAGATTCCTAGCAAAATATGCTCCTCTTGATAAAAAGTTGGAATAGTCCCATACATTCGAATGGTGATTTTTTCACGACCCTCGGGTAATTCGTTTTTGAGAAAATGCCAAAAACGCTGTTTTCAAAATTTTCTTTATATCTCCAAAACTGAGACTGAGAGGCAAATTCTGAGCCCGCCACTGAAAGCAAGAGGGAAAGACGCATAAAAAAGTTGGTATTCACTTTTGCCCTAAAATCAACCGTAAGCGAGCCACTGGCGCTTTTCGGGTTTTCTGTCAAATTTTAGGAAAAAGTTCAAAATCTTGAACCAAATTGACCCGAAAAAAAAACACGAATTGGGGTCATTTTCACTTAGCAGTCTTTGAGAGGTTTAAAACTATAAAATTTTCGAAAATAAATTTTTGACAAAAAAAATTTTTAGAACCTTAGAATTTTGCTCGATTTTCATAGTTTAATTTTTTTCTTCAAAATTAAGCTTCCTAGCGAAATATGCTGCTCTTGATAAAAAGTTGGAATAGTCCCATAAATTCGAATGGTGAAATTTGCACGCCCCTCGGGAAATTTGTTTTTGAAAAAATGCCAAAAACGCTGTTTTCAAAAATTTCTTTATATCTCCAAAACTGGGACCGAGAGGAAAATTCTGAGCCCGCCACTGAAAGCAAGAGGGAAAGACGCATAAAAAAGTTGGTATTCACTTTTGCCCTAAAATCAACCATAAGCGAGCCACTGGCGCTTTTCGGGTTTTCTGTAAAATTTTAGGAAAAAGTTCAAAATTTTGACCAATTTGACCCGGAAAAAAAAACACGAATTGGGGTCATTTTCACTTAGCAGTCTTTGAGAGGTTTAAAACTATCAAATTTTCGAAAAGAAATTTTCGACAAGAAAATTTTTTTTCCAAAATTTTATCGGGCCGAAACTTTGGAATTTTGCTCGATTTTCATAGTTTAATTTTTTTCTCCAAAATGAAGCTTACTAGCAAAATATGCTGCTCTTGATAAAAAGTTGGAATAGTCCCATACATTCGAATGGTGATTTTTTCACGACCCTCGGGTAATTCGTTTTTGAGAAAATGCCAAAAACGCTGTTTTCAAAAATTTCTTTATATCTCCAAAACTGGAACTGAGAGGCAAATTCTGAGTTCGCCACTGAAAGCAAGAGGGAAAGACGCATAAAAAAGTTGGTATTCACTTTTGTCCTAAAATCAACCGTAAACGAGCCACTGGCGGTTTTCTTCTTTTCGGTCAAATTTTTGGGAAAAAGTTCGAAATTTTGAAAATTTTTGACACCGCAATTTGAGGTTAGAATTTTACTTGGCAGTCCTTGGCAGGCTCAAAACAATGAAATTTGCAGTAAACGAGTGGAACATTTTCGAAATTTGACCATCATCAGGCTTCAGTGTCGCTCACACTTACTTTACGTGGATTTTAATTGGCAGTTTTTCCTCCTGAAGCTTCATTGGGACACGCTGTTGCTAAATCCGTGCAAACTAGCTAAAGATCCCCTATTTGACGAAAATGAGCCATTTGGAGGACTTTTGGTGGTTTTATGGCAGTTTTAAGTCGCAACTCCCATAATAAGAACCTCAATTGAGGACTAATTTCCAGAAAAACCAAAGCACTTTCGCATGTCTTTTGTCCACATGAAAAACTATGCAAACGATTTTTGACGAAATCCAAAAAAAAATTTTTTGCCCCGAAAATTTTCGAGCTCAGAGCTCAGATTTCCGGGCGATTTTTACATAAAATTTTTTTCCTCGAAAACCGAGCTTCCTATAAAAAAGTGGTTCTTCATAAAATATCCGGCCTGTCAAAAGCTACCCGACTGCAGTATTCTCAATCTCAACATATGAGTGGTTTTCGAAAAAATGTCAAATACGTGATTTCAAAAAATCTCAAATATCTTCGACACTAAGCAAACCGAGAAATTTTTGGGCACGCCACTGGAAATATACCATAAATGTGCATAAAAAAGTTGGTATCCACTTTTTCGGTAAAGTCAACAGTAAGCAAGTTACTGGCGCTTTTTTGATTTTTGGTCAATTTTTGGGAATTTTTTTTGAAATTTGGAAAATTTTTGACAATGCGAATTGGGCCCAGAATTTCACTTAATAGTCCTTGACAGGCTGAAAACTATCCAAATTTGCTGAAAAAGTGCTGAGGAATTCCGAAAATTGGCCATCATCAGGCTTCAGTGTTGCTCACATTCACTTTGCTGGGAGTTTGAGAGCAGAGCTTCCTCCCCTGAACCTTTATTGGCCCCAACTAGTGCTAGGTGCGTGTAAAGATGCAAAAGAAGCAATATTTAAGGAAAATGAGGCTTTTGGAGGATTTTTGGTGGTTTTGAAGCAGCTTAAAGTCCCAACTCCCATTGGAACCTGCCCAAAGTTCCCATTTTTTTCCTTGTAGCTCAATTGAGGATTATTTTCTTAACAAACCAAAGCACTTTATAATGAGTTTTGGCCACCTAGAGGTGCCTGCCAAAAAAAACTGCTCAAAGCCATTAAAAAAAACACTTTTTTGCCCGAAAACTTCGGTTTTAACATTCAAATTTTCCAATTTCCAGTAAATTTTTGGAAAATTTTCCGAAACATCGACAGGCCGAATTTAGCTAAAAGCTCCACTCGCCAGTCATGGACAGCTGCCTAAGGAGATCCTGGAAAAAACCACCATTTACCTGATTCGCATTTCTGGAATAACCAGCGACGTTTTGTGATTGGAGCTGGGCGATGGATGGGCCGTTTCATCTTCGGGTGTTTGGGGCACGGTGCCGCCACCACATTCCAGAATATAGAGATTCTCCGACGCAATATCCATCACATAGTGAAGATTTTCCTGGGCCCGATCGATGCGGAAAAAGCGCTCCGCTGTACAGGCTGAAACCCATTGACAACCATCAGAATCACCGATCCAGGAAAGTTGTTTCTGAGTACATTCTGGCATAAAAAGACATTAGGAAAGTTTCGCTCTAATTAGCATAACGACCCTAATAAATCCCGTGCGGAAATGCGGCCTCGAGTTCTTCCTTGGCCCAACTGTTGCCGATCCCATTAACTGATAGGCTGATGATTGGGAACAAATAGTACGGCAATCTATCAGATCGAACGCCTTCGGGCTGAACGCAAAGCGAATTTTAAATAGAAAGTTAATTTAATTAGCGCCGATGTATGTCAGGTCGTCTCCGCATTCAAACTGAAAACTATCGAAAGCCATTAGCAGCCAGTCTGGAAGGGCTCTGTTTCCACCCTTCCAGAGCGAAAAACAATAGATTTTTGCAAAACGACGCCCGTCGATACACCACTTGAGATCTGGAGTGGATCCCAAATGGAAATCCGCATCCGAAAAGAATCTTGAAAGCTTTGCAAGGAAAAACGTTGGTTTTGAACAACTTTCTGGATTACTTACAGTCAACGAAGCACCATTCTGTGCTAGATGGTTCCTTTTTCTCGTTCAGCAGTCGATTGATGAGCGTTCGCGCTTGTTCCAGATCGGCTGTGATGATCATTTCCAGTGGTCCGATGCTGGAAGCTAAATGAGGAGAAATTTAATTCTAAATACATGTTAAAAGTGGCAGTTTTGTGGGGAATATTGAGCAATATTTTGAGGAAAATTTGAGTTTATAAAACTGTTGAAGTGCAGGCTCTTAAATCGCTGGCAGCATTTTACTGGATAATCGCTTTTCAGAGTTGGGCATTAAACTGTCTGGAAAAGTCAGGGAACGCATTGCCCTAGTAAAAGTTCGGACATTTTCATGCTTATGCAGCTCCGA
Source organism: Dendroctonus valens (assembly GCA_024550625.1). Lineage (NCBI taxonomy): Eukaryota > Metazoa > Arthropoda > Insecta > Coleoptera > Curculionidae > Dendroctonus > Dendroctonus valens. The sequence goes on from JAJTJO010000100.1 coordinate 268,583, forward strand.
AGTGAACGATCGAAACTTTAAAGTTGTGCTTGTTTCGACGTGTACAAGTTTCGCATTATCTGGATAGATCGGGAACTTTGTATTTTGCTGGTGATGGAAAATTCGCCTTTTCCAGACTGAGCCAACATTTATCTTGTAGTTGGACGCGCGAGTTTGTAAATCTGAACAAAATGTTCAGTTTTCCAGTCCAAAAGCGTCCCAAAGCGTCCAGTTTTCCATTAAAATACTGAAATTTGTTGTTGATGAAGTTGTGCCGAGCCTTTCGGGGACCTAAAAGTCCCCTCCGAGTCCCTAAAATGTCAATTTTTCCATTGAAGAACCGACCTCAAATCGGTTGGCACAAGATGTTGTGCTGAGCCCCTCAGGCACAACACTGCTGAAAGTGTAAGTTTGGAGGGTTTTCAGCTCGCTTGAATCAAACGTTTACTCATGCGGCCTGGAACTAAGGCCTTAAAACATCAACTTTTCGTAAAAAAATATTTGTCCTTGCTAAAGTTGTGCCTGAATATTTGGAAAAATGTATGAATTTTATGAAACTTTGGCCTTTTCCAATGGGAGAAGATTTTTGAAAACTCCTGTTTGGTTTAAGGTTCAGCCACCTTCAGCATCCAGTTTCTCACATTTCCCTCACAAATTCCAATGTCAACTGCTTCCCATTTTCTTGCGTCTTCAGGTTCTATCACTCCAACACTCAATTTTGGACCTTCCAGGCGTCCAAGTGGAAATTTTCAACGTCCATCTGCTACATCCTTGTCCATTGCTGTTCCGAATCAAGTTGAAGCATGTAAATATCGGAAAAATTGACGTCACCCAAAAATCTACCTATTTGTGTTTTAGAATGCTCGAGAATGCCGGCCTTGAATTCCAATTAGCAAATCTTCAGATTAGATAGGCGGCCACTCAGAGCGCAACTAGCATCAACAGTTCCCCACCTGCTTCTTCCAAAATCCTGGAAAACTCCAGACCCACCTACCTGCTTCAGCCAGTTTGTCCTTGTCGTAGTGATGTTGCTCGTAATCAGGCATGGAAATCTTGTAAACGGTGTATTTCATGTTCTGGAGGGCTGCTTGGGGCGGAATCACTTTTCCAGATTTCCGCTTCGCCAACATGGTGGCTTTGTTCAGGTGGCTGATGCTGATTATGGACGGTTTTAGCTTGCAAGCTTCACCATCCACCTACAAAATCCACTCCAATCATATGGAAATAATGGCAACTTCCAATAATTCACTGGAAATGGTAAATTTACCTGCATGGGAATGGTTTTAGTTGTGACAATTTTGGCCGACCGACACTGGGTGATGCTGGTGCCATGGCCTCCGGCTTGCAAAAGGGGCTGCAAACAATCAAAAAACACCCTTAAAAAAATAATAAAATCCCCATCAAAACCCCACTTGACTCAGCCACTTAAACCGAGCAAGATAAAGCTGTTGATATAAAAGTAAGAAAAAAACAGCCTCCAGTTCATTAGGACGTAGTCGTTTGAAACCTCCACAACATGCTGGGAAAGATTGTGCTTTTGGTCGCCGCCAGTGCAGTGTTGGGTTCAGTAAGTAGAAAATTTCCAAACAGAGAGAATATTAATTCACTTCTTCAGGGGCTTAAAGTGGACGTTGAGGATCTGCAAACTTTGTATGAGCGCATCGACAGTGAGATCAAACTCACTGAGCATGAGGCCCAGATTGAGATTCGTAATGTGATCATTCCGATGAACACTCTTATCGATGAAGCTGTTAAATACGTGATGGGAAACTTGACGGTGGCAGCTGAGCCTTTTTGGACCGCCCTTGCTTCTTTGGAAGCTGAAGCTGAAGCTAAAGGTAGAGGCTTTAAAAACTGCCTTGAAATCGCAATTTTTTTGAGCGTTCTCTTCGTTACAGGTGAAGATATTTCCGTTTGCGTCAACGGAGGCAAGGAAGAACTGTATGTACTAAACGAAACAACAGTGAATGTTGCTTTGAACAAAATCGAAGCCTACAAGACTGAAGGAAACGAGACCGTCTATGCAAGTTTCAGCTTGGCCTACAGTACAATCGAAGAACTTCTGGCGCTGGAAGTGCGAGTAAAAGCTTGTTCTGAGTCAGACTGTGCCGAAGAGCTGTACAACGCTCTGATTGAGTTCCATGGCAGGGCTGCAGAAGCTCTGGAAGCCTCAGTTGACAATCCATCCACTTACTTGAACGAATTGCCCGAGAAACTCGCCACTGTGGCCCTCGATGAGGATGATTACAAGGAGGAGTTCACCGCTATTATCGATGCTATAGTGATTTGTAGTATTCTATGAGCAATCAGTATGTAATTGCTCAAAATCTTGCTCTTAAAGCTGAGTTTTTATCGAATGAAATGCTGATGTTTGAAGTCCAAAACTACCCTCAAAGTTTCTTTTTTTTTGGAGCATTAAACCTGCTGCAAATTGTACTCATTTACTTCTTTGAAGATCTTTAATCGGCTTCAAAATGCTCAGAAGCTCTGCTTTGAAGCTTGAGTCATTTGCATGTTCAACTTGACCCATCAAGGTCCCAAGTTGGCTCAGAAAACTTTCACGTTGCTTTAAGCGCTGTCGGGAAATTTCCTGCAGAAGCTCCTGATTGAAGTGACTTGTGGAAGCTCCAACTTGAGGTTGGAAAACAGACTACTAACTGGGCGGTTCTTGGGTTCCGAAGATCAGAGTCAACTGTACAAGAGTTGAACCGTCAAAGACATTGCAATCGTTAACTAGTGAAAGTCCAAAACTGCCTCATAAGGTTTTGAACTTCAAAACCTTCTGAGACAAAACTTGTATCTACTTTGAACTCGATTGAGACTTTGCCGCAGTCTCTCGTAAGGCATCAACAAGAGATTAAAAATGAAAAATCCCCTAAAACTTCAACTTCAGTAGGTGAAGTTCGAAAATCCACAGTTAAATAATGAGTGCAAAAATTTTCAAACTTGCCTCTGAAAAACTCCAATTGGGTCAGAAGTTTTCTTAAGGTTCACTAGAAAAGCGGAAAGTTTTTTATAAAGGCTTCGGAAAAACATCCAAAGTGTACGGTCCAATTTAAGTGTTCCTAAACAAGTTTAAAACCTCAACTTCAGTGCTTGAAGCTCAGAAATCATCAGTTCGTATATTGAGCTCAAAAAGCCAAAATGAAGCCTGCAAATTTTGACGCGTAGAAGACATTTGCAATCGATAAATAATGAGTGAGAAAATTTGAAAGTTTGTCTCAGAAGTCCTAAGCTGGCTCAGAAAACTGCAAAGTTTTGTTGAGTTCGATTGTAAAACTGTGTGCAGCAACAAGAAAAATGGTGAAGTTTACTTACCTTCAACCCAAGACCGCCGTATGACTTTCAAAGTGACGAAAACCTTGCAAAAGAACTTTGAAACCTCAACTCCAGTACTTAAAGCTCAGAATTCGTCATTTTAACGTTCGCATATTGAGCACAGAATGTAAAAATAAAGTTTGCAAACATTGACGCGTACAAGAGCATTGCAATCGATAAATAGTAAGTGAGGAAGTCTTGAACTATGCCTCAGAAAGTCCTAAACTTGCTCAGAAGACTTTAAAGTTTCTTGGAGCTCGATTGAAATACTGCGTAACATCAAGTGACAATAAAAATGTTCGAAGCTTTTAATAACGGCTTCAACTAAAGTTTCAAAGAGTAACTCGACTTTATCCAGTGCAAAACAACTTTAAAACCTCAACTCCAGTACTTAAAGCTCAGAAATCGTCATTTTAACGTTCCCATATTGAGCGCAGAATGTCAAAATAAAGTTTGCAAACCTTGACGTGCAAGAGCTTTACAATCGATAAATAGTGAGTGAGAAAGTCTTGAACTATGCCTCAGAAAGTCCTAAACTGGCTCAGAAAACTTTAAAGTTCATTGGAGCTCGATTGAAATACTACGTATGAAGCAACAAAAACATGCTCAAAGCTTTTTGTAAAGGCTTCAGCTCAAGTTTCAATGAGTAACTCGACTTTAAACAGTACAAAACAACTTTAAAACCTCAATTTCAGTACCCAAAGCTCAGAAAGCGTCATTTAAACGTCTGAATTTCTCCAAAAAAACCTACGTAAAAATATAAATTCCCCATTAAAACCCCACTTGACTCAGCCACTTGAACCGAGCAAGATAAAGCTGCTGATATAAAAGCTCTAGAAAAACAGCCTCCAGTTCATTAGAACGCAGTCGTTTGAAACCTTGACATCATGCTGGGAAAGATTGTGCTTTTGGTCGCCGCCAGTGCAGTGTTGACTTCTGTAAGTAAAATTTTCAAAAATTTCCCAAACAGAGATAATATCAGTTCCTTTCTTCAGGGGCTTACAGTGGAACCTGAGGATTTGCTGAGTTTGTACGAGCGCATCGAGGATGCGGTCAAAGTCAATGAGCATGAAGCCCAGATTGAGATTCGCGCTGTGATGATTCCCATGGACATTTTTCTTGATGACGCTGTTAAGTACGTGATGGGCAACTTGACGGTGGCAGCTCAGCCCTACTGGACCGCAATTGCTTCTTTGGAAGCAGAAGCTGAAGCTAAAGGTAGAGGTCTTAAAAACTGCGTTGAAATAGCAAATTTTTTGAGTGTTCTTTTCGTTCCAGGTGAAGATATTTCCGTTTGCGTCAACGGAGGCAACGAAGAACTGTACGCACTAAACGAAACAGCAGTGAACGTTCCATTGGAACAAATCGCCATCTACAGAACAGAGGGAAACGACACGCTCTATGGAAGTGCCAACTTGGCCTACAGTACAATCGAAGAGCTTCTGGCGCTGGAAGTGCGAGTAAAAGCTTGTTCTGAACCGGAATGTGTCGAAGAGCTTTACAACGCTCTGATTGAGTTCCATGGAAGAGCTGCAGAAACGCTGGAAACCGCAATTAACAATCCACAAACGTTCTTGAACGAATTGCCCGAGAAACTCGCCACTGTGACCCTCGATGAGGATGATTACAAGGAGAAGTTCACCGCTATTCTCGAGGCTATAGTGATTTGTGATATTCTGTGAGCAATAAAAATGTAACTGTTCAAAATGTTGCTCTTAAAGTTGAGTTTTTACCGAATAAAATGCTGATGTTTGACGTCCAAAACTACCTCAAAGTTTCCTTTTTTTCCTCAAGTTTTTGGAGGATTAAATCTGCTGTAAATTGTTCACGTTTATTTCTTGCGATGCTTTCACTTTGAAGATCTTTAATCAGCTTCAAAATGCTCAGAAGCTCTGCTTTGAAGCCTAAGTTATTTGCATCTTCAACTTTGCCCATCAAGGTCCCAAGTTGGCTCAGAAAGCTTTGAAGTTGCTTTAAGCGCTGTTGAGAAATTTCCTGCAAAAGATGCTGTTTGAAGTTCCTTGTGAAAGCTCCAACATGTTCAAAGTGTTAACCTCAACTTGAAAGTTGGTCAAAGTACTTAGAAGCGCAACTTTAGTACTGGAGGTTGGAAAACAGACTACTGAATGTTCGGTTCTTGCGTTCAGAAGATCAGAATCAACTGTACAAGTGTTGAACCGTCGAAGACATTTGCCATCGTTAACTAATGAAAGTCCTAAACCGCCTCAGAAGGTTTTGAACTTCAAAACCTTCTGAGACAAAACTTGCAGTTACTTTGAACTCGATTGAGACTTTTTTGCAGTCTCTCGTAAGGCTTCAACATGAGATTAACAATGAAAAATCCACTAGAACTTCAACTTCAGCAGGTGAAGTTTGAAAATCCACAGTTAAATGTTCGGTTCTTCAGTTTAGATGTTCAAAATCAAGTTTGGAGGCTTTGAACTGTCAAAGACATTGAAAATCGTTAAATCATGAACGTGGAAGCAAAAAGCTTCAAATTTGCTTCTGAAAAACTCCAATTGGGTCAGAAGTTTTCTTGAGTTTCACTGAAAATATCCTGGCAAAGGCTGGTAACTTTAAGCGACGTGAAATATGCGGAAAATGTTTGAAAAGGCTGAGGAATAACTTCCAACCTGTAAGCTCGAATTTAAGTGTTGCAAAACAACTTTAAAACCTCAACTTCAGTGCTTGAAGCTCAGAAAACGGCAGTTCGTATATTAAGCTCAAAAAGCGAAAATTAAGTTTGCAAACTTTGACGCATTGAAGACATTTGCAATCGATAAACAAGGAGTGAGAAAATCTTGAACTTTGCCTCAGAAACTCCAAAACTGCCTCAGAAATTTGGGAAGTTACTTTGAGCAGGATGGGAAAACTGCGCAACATCACGCGACAAGCCAAATGCTCAATGCCTCTTGTAAAAGCTTGAGCTTAACCCTCTAAGTGTAAATTTGGCTTCAAACGTTGCAAAACAACTTTAAAACCTCACCTCCAGTACTTAAAGCTCAGAAATCGTTATTTTAACGTTGGCATATTGTAAATTTAAAGTTTTCAAACCTTGACGCGTAGAAGACATTTGCAATCGATAAATAGCGAGTGAGAAAGTCATGAACTAAGCCTCAGAAAGTCCTAACTGGCTCAGAAGACTGGAAAGTTTCTTAAAGCTCGCTTGAAATACTGCGTAACATCAAGCAACAAGAAAATGCTCAAAGCTTTTTATAAAGGCTTCAGCTAAAGTTTCAAAGAGTAACTCGACTTTAAGCAGTGCAAAAGAACTTTAAAACCTCTAGTTCAGTACTTAAAGCTCAGAAATAGTTATTTTAACGTTCGCACATTGAGCGCAGAATGTAAAAATAAAGTTTGCAAGCCTTGACGCGTAGAAGACATTTGCATTCGATAAATAGCGAGTGAGAAAGTCATGAACTATGCCTCAGAAAGTCCTAAACTGGCTCAGAAAACTTTAAAGTTCCTTGGAGCTCGATTGAAGGACTACGTAACATCAAGCAACAAGAAAATGCTCAAGGTATCGAAGGCTCAAGGCAGAAGTTTTTTATAAAGGCTGCAGCTTAAGTTTCAAAGAGAAGTACGACTTTAATCAGTGCAAAACAACTTTAAAACCTCAACTTCAGTACTTAAAGCTCAGAAAGCGTTATTTAAATGTCCGTATTTCTTCAAAAAAACATACTTAAAAATATATATTCCCTGTTAAAACCACACTTGACTCAGCCACTTCAACCGAGCAAGATAAAGCTGCTGATATAAAGGCTCTAGAAAAACAGCCTTCAGTTCATTAGGACGCAGTTGTTTGAAACCTTGACAACATGCTGAGAAAGATTGTGCTTTTGGTCGCCGCTAGTGCAGTGTTGGGTTCTGTAAGTAGCATTTTCGAAAAATTCCCAAACAGAGAGAATAGTAATTTACTTCTTCAGGAGCTTAAAGTGGACGTGGAGGAACTGCAGACTTTGTATGACCGTATCGACAGTGAAATCAAAAACACTCAGCATGAAGTCCAGATTGAGCTTCGCGATTTGATCATTCCCATGGACACTCTTCTTGATGACGCTGCTAAATATGTGATGGGCAACTTGACGGTGGCAGCTGCGCCCTACTGGACATCAATTGCTTCTTTGGAAGCGGAAGCTGAAGCTACAGGTAGAGGCCTCAGAAACGCCCTTGAAATCGCACATTTTTTGAGTGTTCTTTTCGTTACAGGTGAAGATATTTCCGTTTGCGTCAACGCAGGCAACGAAGAACTGTACGCACTAAACGAAACAACAGTGAATGTTCCATTGAAGGAAATCGCCGCCTACAGGGCAGAGGGAAACCAGACGCTCTACGACAGCTCCATGTTGGGTGGAAAGGCAGTCGAAGAGCTTCTGGAGCTGGAAGTCCAAGTGCAAGCTTGTTCTGAACCAAAATGTGCCGAAGAGCTTTACAACGCCCTGATTGAGTTCCATGGCAGGGCCAAAGAAATGCTGTATGCAGCAGTTGACAATGCAAACAATTACTTGAACGAATTGCCCGAGAAACTCGCTCCTTTGAACATCGATGCCGATGGTTACAAGGAGAAGTTCACCGCCATTCTCGAAGCTGTGGTGATTTGTGATATTCTATGAGCAATAAATATGTAATTGTTTAAAAAATTGCTCTTGAAGCTGAGGTTTTATCGCATGAAATGCTGATGTTTGAAGTCCCAAAGCACCTTACAGTCTCTTTTTTTGTTCATTCTCATTTGCTTCTCTGCTTTGAAGCTTGAAGCAAGAACTTGTGCCATTGCCATCTTCAACTTTGCTATGAAGGTTCCAAGTGGGCTCAGAAGCTTCGAAGTTGTTTTAAGCGCGATTTTCCTGCAAAAGCTCCTGTTTGAAGTCACTTGTGAAAGCTCCAACAACTCGAAACGGTCTCAGAAGATTTAGAACGTCAAAACCTTCTGAGACAAAATCTACATACTTTGAACTCGATTGAGACGTTTCTTGCAGGCTCTTGTAAGTGCCAAAATGCTCAGATTTCCTAAAACTATACTTTAAACTTTAAAGTTATCTTAAATTTAATGAAAAACCGCCTTCAGAAAGCTCCTAACTTTAAGCGCCTTTAAAAATGATCAAAGGTACTTACAAACGGTCCAGCATAACGTTAAAAGTATAAACTCTACTTTATATTGGGGAACGCAACTTTAAAATCTCAACTTCAGTACTTGAAGCTGATAAATCGTGTCTAAAACTTCATATGTTGAGCTCAAAAAGTTAAAGTCAAGTTTTACAAGCTTTAAAGTCTCTGAAAATCGACTTTGAGCGTTAAAAAACAACTTGAAATATAAATTGAGATCTTGAAGTTCAAAAATTGTCATTTAAATGTTTGGATATTGAGCTCAGAAAGTTAAAATGAAGTTGTCAACCTTTGTAGCGCAGAGAATATTTGCGATCGATAAACAGTGAATGGCAATGTTGAACTTTGCCTCAGAAAGCCCCCAATTTGCTCAGAAAACTTTAGAGTTACTTTGAGCTGGATTGAAAAGCTTCCTATACAAGCCCGTTACTTCAAGCGACTAGACAAAGGCCCAAATTTGCTTCCACGCGACTTTCAAGCAGGGAAAGTAACTTCAAAGTATCAACTTGAAAACTTCAAAAAAATCAGCAGTCAAATGTCGGGATCTTCAACCTTACAAAACATCTGGAAATCTGAAATCATGTATTTAAAAATCTCAAACCGACTCAGAAGGCCTTGAAGTTACTTTAAACCTTCGTGCACTTTTAAGTAACGTATGGAAGCTTCTTTGCAGGGTTACAAACAACTGACTCAGAAAGTTCAGAAGGAATCTGAAGCCTTGCGTAAAAAAAACCATGGAAAGCCAATTAAAAGCAGCAAAAACTCCCGAAACATCTGGAAATATTACCCGAAAAATATCAGCCATTTAACAGCAAAAAAGCAATTTTAAAACCTAAATTTGCCCACTCGAAACACTTCGCAGCCAATTTGCCGCTGCTCGGCTGTTTGTTGATAACAAACCGTTCGCACGTATGAACACTTGAACAATTCTAGATCATTGTCGATATAAAGTGACGAAAACCACTTGCCGATTTCCAGTGGCTGAGTGAAAACTGAAACTCATCATTATGCTGCTCAAAATCGCGGTTTTACTCGCAGCAGGTGCAACTTTGGCATTGGTAAGTCGCGAGCTGGAAAAACACAGTTTCTTAAATCTCTTGAAAACTCCTTCCATGTTTCAGGGTTTGAAGTCTGATCTGGAAGCCCTGCTCACGTTGTACAACACTGTGGACACTGTCATTAAATATGAGCATCGCGAGGCTCAGATTGAGATCAGAGCCAGCTCAGTTCCGCTCAATTTCTACATCAATCAAGTGAGCGGGTATGTGTATGGGAATCTGTCACAGGCAGCTAGGCCCTATTGGGAAAGGATTGCTTCCTTTGAAGAACAAGCCGAGATTATCGGTGAGTTTTCACTCAGCTGGCCGCCATCCAGGCTAATTTCTTCTTATCCAGATAGGAACATTACAAAGTGTTTGGATGAGGGCCACAGCCAATTCTACATACTCAACAACACGATAGTGAGCGCCCCCATCAGCCAACTGGACACCTGCAGGGAGGAAGGAACTGACATCATCCTCCACAGCAGTTCGCTGGCCAACAGTGTAATCAGTGAGTTGCTTGAGCTGGAAGTGGAAGTTCTGGCCTGTTCGAATAGCACTTGCGCTCAACAGCTGCAAGTCACTTTGAGGGAGTTTTATGTCAGAGGCCTCCAAACCATTGCGACCGCAATTAGCAATGCCACCGACTACGTATTTGAGGTGCTTCCTGGGAAGCTGGCAGTGATCAACATAGACCTGCCTACCTACACGCGACTGTTCAACCGAATTCTCGATCAAATCAAGATATGTATTTATGGCCGAATGCAATAAAACCACAACTAGTACTTACCAGTTGATATGTGGTAAGTCCCAGCACCTCAATCAGCCCGTCCTCAGTGCTGGGATCAGAAGAGCCCATGGTTTTGCTCCAGGGCTTCGTACCTCCTCCATAACTAGATCAGATGACCACTGTACTCTTTTCCCCGAAGGGGAAAACCTGCCGAATTTTACCTGCCAATATTGAGGAAAACAATGGCGTGCACCCTCAATTCCTTCAGCTTAGGCGTGATGTCGTTGCCGTCGCACTCCAAAGTCACATAATCGGCCAGACCTTTCCATTTCCTCCTCAATAAGTCCTTGCCGCCCATCTGCCCGTAAAACATCTTGTTGCGCAGCCGGGAGTTGAATTTTTCAGGATGAGCCTCTGGAAACAACAACCGCAGTTTATTGTTTGTAGGGCGTGTATTTTCGGAAACATTATCCAGGGGCACGTTCCGCGCTTAAACCGACTTTATCCAGGGAATCAGGACAATTTATTATTTACTAGAGACTATAAAGGGCCGTCTTTTGTTGTGCGATCGATAGGCGAACGGACGGGGAAAAAACCCGCCTTAATATTCAAGAAGTGTTTTGAGGGCGATTGGAGCTGATGGTTTAGGAAAAAATGAGAAAAATGAGGATTTCTGTGACAAGTTCGTATTGAACTTTGCAAGTTGAGGATGCAAAATGGATCTGGATCTCTTGGAGTCACAGTCAAGCTTGCAAGATTAGCAAAAAAAAATTGTTTTTGAAAAAATCGACTCATACATTTTGACATCTGATTCCTCATTTCTCAGGAACAGATAGAGCTACAGCCTTCGATTCTACACCACTGGATAGAGCACTAATGCCCCTTTGTGAAGCACAAGTGAAACAAAATTTTTCCAGGCTCTGCAGACTGGTCTCTGAAAGTCCCAAGCAGGCTCAGAAAGGCTGAAGTTGCATCAACTTCACAACGCTGCAAAAGCTCAACATCACTTCCAAAGGCTTCAGCTTTAAAGGCTTTAGACGGTAAAAACCTTCTCAAAAACCTCAACTCCGACATGTGCAGACCAGAAATTGAGTCGTAACATTCAGTCAAGATTTACTGTTCAACATCAGGCGAGTAAACGATCAAGTTTGCCTGCAAAAGCCCCAGACAGCCTCAGAAGGCTCAGAAGCCCTTTACAGTCAGTTCTCATTGACGGCACTGTAAAGGCTACATTTTAAGGCGGGTCGATAGGATCCCGACTGGAAAGAACAACCGTATTATTCAAAGACGCTTTGGGGGGCTGCGGCGCTGCTTAAAATGACGAAAACTGCGACTGCAACCTCTTAGGAAATTAAAAATGGGGGAAAAGTGGTGAATTTTTCACTGCAAAGCGTTATTTCCGGCTGGATGTTTAACATAATGGGCCCCATTTTTTCAACTTTTTCTTTCTCCAGGGCGTTTGAATCCCCAGTTACTCCAGAATAAACTGAACAGACATCGAAGCCATGACCTTCCGAAATATTCCGGCCAGTGGGCGGAAACGTTCCGATTTTTCGCTAAACCTCACGAAAATTGATCAATAACTCATTACTTTGACGTCAATCCAGCCGGTGTGGGCCAAATTCGGCGAAATTCAACTCCTTAAAGTTAGCAAATTATCCAGAAACTTACCGCGAGCTTCGTGGAATTCCAGCGCAATGTGAGCATCCACCCCTAAAGAGTAATAGTTATTAACGACGCTGAGTGGTAGAGTTTCTTTGCCGTCGTTCGACTGTTCGGCACTCTGATTGGTCTCCACATCCAGACACCATCGATCCAGAAGAACGGTGTCGCTGTGATTGATGTTGGTCAGGATTTTCGAGATTGGTTCATCAGTGTAGCCCTGCAAGAACAGGAAAGAGGTGCGATAAGCAAAAGCAGTTCCTTAAAAAAAAAGACATTGTCTGGACTGTTTGGGAATAGATCAACTTACTCCGCCCCATCCAAGAGCTCGGGCCAAGTCATTCCCAGTTCCCAAGGGAAGAACACCAACCGGAGGTGCAGGTTTCATTTTGATTTGGTCGATTACGCTCAGTACCCAACCCACGGTTCCGTCGCCTCCACAGGCCAGCACTCGCAGGTTTGGTACCTTGCGGAACAGTTCCAGGCCGAACTTTGGACCGCCTTGCGTCAGGTCGAAGACCTGGAATTGGACGTTTGTCTGGATACTGCAGGACAGCTGGAAAAGGATCAGAACGCACCTGCCTGGGATTGAGCAGCCATTGGAACTTCTGCATCAGCTTTAGGCCCTGATTTCCGCCGGACTTTGGATTGATGAAAACGATCACAGGCGTTACCGTCGTTGATGGAATGGGTTTGATCACAAATGTTTTATATTCTTTATCCTGCAAACGACCCCGGTTTAACAGCCAGTCCAGCATGTGGGAACTTTTCTTCTGTCTCACCTTATTACTAGCTTTTCTTTTGTTTGATCCCTTTTTCTTTGGCACTTTTCTTAGACTGGACTTGAAGCTGCCTCTCCTTGGAAGCTTGACGATCCACGATGGAGGCACTATTATATTATTATGTACACCTGGATTATCCAAAGAAAAAATGGTTAATTCATGATTAAACAGCGCTTTCTGAACATGCTCATAATCCCCATAGAAGCAACTTCATAAACTCACAAACTTAAAATCAAGTTTGCCATCTTTCAACCGTAGATAATAAGCTGGAAAACCTTCCTAATCGCCTCAGAAAACTTTGCAGTTACTTTAAACTTCACTCAGAACTTACCTGCTATGCACAAAATTCTTCCACATTACTCCAAAGGCGTAACCACAACTTTAGACGTCCAAAGACAACTTTAAAACATTTTTCCTTTCAAACTCCCTAATTGACTCAGAATACTTGACAACTTCAAAACATCAACTTCAGTACTTCATTTATGCAACTGGACACTTAAAGTCAAGTCTTAAGTTTTTAAACCACCGAATACATCCAACTTTTGAACAATCAGCTAAAAGTCCCAGAGTGACTCAGAAAACTTGGAAGTTACTTAATCCTTCATTAAGAACTTTCGTGGAAAAAAGTACGGTTCAAAGTGCCTTGTGGACTCTTCAGCATGACTTCAAAATTGTAAAATCAACTCAAGCGTTCCAAACCAACTTCAACACTTCAACTTCAGTACTTGAAGTTTGAAAATCCCGGACCGCCTCAGAAGGTATTAAAGTTTTCTTAGAAGCAACTGCAAATTTTTCTAGCAAAATTAAAAAAAAAATGCTCAAATGCAGTTACAAAGCCTTCAAACTGACTCTAGCGGCCGCAAATCAATGTTGATAAAAAATTTCATTACTTGAAGTACGAAAATCCAAATTGAAACGTTTGGATCTTGAACTCAGAAACTTAAAATCAAGTTTGCACTCTTTGAACCATCGGAAATAAGCATTTGTCATATAATAGGCAGGAAAACCTTCGAGTTTTCCTTTCAAACTCCCTAATTGACTCAGAAAACTTGACAACTTTAAAACATCAAATTCAGTACTTGAAGTTTGCAACTCGACAAATTTAAGTTGAGATCTTTGAACCACTGAAGACAGTCAGAGCAGAAATCGTAGAAGTTTCCTGTGTAAACCTCAGACTGGCTCAGAAGACTTTGAAATTTCTTACAAGTTTATTGAGAATTTTCGCTCCTAAATTCAAGTAACGAAAAAAAGTTTCTTGCGATCTTTTCAACGACGCAAAATCAACTCAAGCGTTGCAAACCAACTTTCACACTTCAAGTATTTGAAGTTTGAATGAACAGTTGGAAAGGCCCTAACTGGCTCAGAAGGCTTTAAAGTTGAAAAACAACTTCAATACTTGAAGTTCGAATCATGAACTCAGAAACTAAAAATCAAGTTTGCCACTGCTGGACAGTTGGAAACAATTGCATGTGTGCAATAATGAGCGCGAAAAAACTTCAGTTCGCCTCAGAAAGTCCCAAACTAACTCAGAAGGTTTTGCAACTGTTTAGAACTCGATTGAGAAATTGGTTGCTGCGACTGATAACTTCAAGTGAACTAAACCTTTTTGTCTTGGAATTTGAAAGTGCTTCACTGGCTCAGAAGGCTTTATTGGGAACTTCACTTCTTAAATGCTGAAGTTTGATATTCGAATTAAGAAACTCCAAGGCAAGTTGCAATGTTTTGATGAAAATTTCCATTTCATCACCTGGAAAACACATCGAATCAACATGCAAATTGATATGCTAACGAACCTTCCAGAAACTGAGGATTATTGACGAAAATTACAGTTTACATGGATTCTCTGGGAGCATAATGGGCGAAAGTGGATTTTTGCGATGCTAAATAAATTGTTTCATCAGGAAAATTAATGTCAAAGGCAGTTTTTCAAGCGTTGAATGGAAAAACAACGGAAATTGGCAAACACGGAGCGGGCCAAAGAACGATTGTCTCGTTATCATATGAAAATATTGCCAAGAGCTGAAAACAAACGACTTTTGCAACTTTTTTTGCTCGTTTCCAATACAAAGTCGTCCATATAAACCGAAATTTGTTTCGCCAGTTCGAACTGGTCGATTGCCACGCTTTGCGGATACGCCAAAACCAGTTCAAGCTTGAGCCCTTTCCATATCTGATGGAAACACGACCGTATTTGTCTTTTCTTTAATTTTAATTGTATTTTTCTTCCAGATTTTGTCATGGATTCCCAAAATTGGGTTCTGAGTCCGATAGTTTCACGTGAGTTGAAAATGTGAATTTGTTTGGATTCGTTTGGGTTCGTTTGGGTTTGTTTCGGTCCCTTAAGGTTCAGAATCATCAAATTCAGACTTGAAATGTTTCTGTGCAAAATTTCTTTTGAGTTTCATCAATTTGAGGTCGAAATTTGCACTTTTGAGTCGAAATCGTCAATTTCGAACGTGTTTTTTTGGGTTCGCTTAGGAAAAACTGAAAACAGTTTCTCCTCTGGATTTGTGCCAAGTTGAAACGAAACAGAAATTGTGTTAAAAATGTAAATTTTTCAAGAAACTTCATCAAACTTAGACTTGAAAAGTTGAAGTTTTATTGCGAAACTCCATAAGAGTTGCTGTAAAAAAAATCTTTGGACTTTCATGTCAATTCAAGCCCAAAATTTGCACTTTCAATCCCAAATTTTCATCTTACAATGTGTTTGTTCGCATTCGTTCGGGTTTGTTTCTGTTCGTTTGGGTTTGTTTGAGTTTATTTGGGTTCGTTTGGAATTGTTTTTTGTCATCAACTTACCTAAATTACATTCTTCGCCTATTCGTTGAATATTGAAGCACGACTCCTTGTTGTGGTAGGCGACTTTGCACCAGGAACAGCTGATGGCCACAACCTCTTTGTAACTAAACGATAACTTCGATTGGAATGACTGAAACCAAGCAGAAATGACAATTTCGAGACGAAAATCTAATCTAATTTTAGCGCCCTTTTGGCCTTGTTGTTGCCTCAAAGAAAATATTTTCCCAAACCGTTCGTTCCTTCGGGGCGCCTTAATTTAGACGGTATGCGGGAGTTGGTAATAAGTTGGGCGAAACCTTTTTAAGCCACCCAAAAGCCAACGTTTCAAATGAAATAATAATAATAATAATAATTTTTTCCTGTTGAAGAACCCGGGCGAAAAAAACTGAGAATTTTGCCGGTTTGTCTTTGGGAAATTGGCTACATTTATTCATCGGATGGACGACCATAAAACATTCAGACCCGGTTTCGTCTGACAAAGAAATTGCTTTTTTCCTGCTCCGGAAATGACACTGACAAATGTTGCTCAAGTTAATAAAGGTTTTCCTGCACCTTTTCCCAAAGCAAACAACCCAAAAGGGCTGCAGGAAAACGACTTACTTTAGCACACTGTTGACATTTTCCCTTCTCGGACCTGCGATGCACCCAATGGTGTTGGATGGTGGTCTGCTCGCGATACTGTCTCACTCCCACATCCCTGAAGCTGGGTTTGCAGGTGAAACGTTGCCTCTCCAGCAGGATTGCGATACAGTCGTCATGGCAGACAATGTTGCAGGCAGCGCACTTTAACCGTCCTCCATGCTTCTGCAATTTTTCGCATTTTAACCGACAAATTAGCTTTAGATGCTTGCTGGAGTATCGTCAAATTTACGATCACTGCAGGAAACGCGCCCCCATAAATACCCCTTTATGGGGTAATTAAAATGTGGGGGATTAGCCGACGGATGGTGGTGCAACATAAAAATCCCATTAAGCCGGACGAATGGCCGGTAAAATATCATTTTTTTCTCTTTTTCCTAACATTAAAAGCAGATTCGTTTGGCAACAGTGAAACATCCAGTTTTGCTCTCATCATTCTCAATAAAATTATTGCTTTAGTTCCCTGGGAACACCTGCCTCCAAGTGATTTTCTCTGTTATTAATCGCTCCTTCAAGCTCTTAATTCACAGGTGAAATAACACACTCTCAACACATAAAACAGTGGATTTTCTGAAAGAAAATACGGAATTGTAGCTGTTTAGTGGATCCGCAGGGAGGCTGCACATGGCATGACCCGTCTAATTAATAATTAATTCACTTTCTGAAGAATTAAGTTCCTCAAGGTGCAATGAGGACTCGACCGGGATTTCGAGACCATGAGAAATATGGCCCTGCGGGACCTGTTCCACATAATATAATATAATTCTGAGCCGGATGGAATTGCAGAAAAAAGTCAAAGAATTCGAGCTTATTTCTGCTGCAGAGTACTGGAACACCCATTCAGATCCTTCCAGCAGTTTCGGAGAAATGAGCTTCAGAAGAGCATGAGGTAAAAAGTAAAAAATCGCGCAAAAACTTTGCAAAGTTCAAAACTTAATTTTGCAGGAACTGCGGGCTGGAAAATATTCAAATTTAAACCACGCCTCAACTGGACAATTCTCGATGGATTTCTGATACACTCATAGCACGGCTGCAGCTGGTTGCTCAGAAGCAAGCTTCAGAAAAGCATCAATCACAAATAAAAATCGTGCTAAATGTTTCTAAAGAGCGAGAATTATTTGCAAATAAAACTGGGTCTTGAAATGGACAAAATTCACCCTCCGAAGAACCCGAGGATTTTTCTATAGATTGCTGATCCTCAGAGCCCGATGCCTCAAATGCCTACTCAAAAACAAGTGTTCGAAGGGCCAGGGCGCAGAAACAAAGTCCACGCAAATTATTTCCAAATTTCAATTTTTTTTTAAAAGCACCAGTTCTTCATATAGAACGAAATCTGCATCTCAAATAATATGAGGGTTTCTCTATAGGACGCCACTGTTCGAATTCCCATCCCTCAAAGTGTTACTCAAATACGGGCCTTAGAAGAGTAGAGCGCAAGAAGCAAAAACCGGGTAAAACAGTTCGACATTTCGAAAATTATTTATGAAAAGATCAGTTACTGGAATTTAACGAAATCCTCACCTCAAATAAAATGAGGACTCCTCTATAGATTACCGATGCCCGCGTGTCGATGCCTCAAATGGTTACTCAAAAACGAGCCTTAAAATTATAGGGCGCAAACGCGCGCAAAACATACCCAAATTTTGAAACTTGTCTCTAAAGGAACCAGTCACTGTAATTGCCTCAAATTTACACGCCAAGTAGGCCATAGGCTCCTCTATAGACCATTGACTTTGAGAGTCCGGTGCCTCTAAGTTTTACCCAAATAGGAGAGTAAGAAGAGGAGGATGCAAGAAACCAAAACCTCGCAAAACCTTTCTAAATTTCAAAAATTATTTAGTTACCCGAATTAAAAGAAATCGGCACCTCAAATAAGTTTAAGGCTGCGCTCTATAGAGTACCAGTGTTCGTTTTCCGATACCTCAAATGGTTACTCAAAAACGAGCCTTAAAATTGTAGGGTGCAAACGCGCGCAAGACATTCCCAAATTTTGAAACTTATCTCTAAAGGAACCAGTCACTGTAATTGCCTCAAATTCACACGCCAAGTAGGCCATGGGCTCCTCTATAGACCATTGACTTTTTGAGAGTCCGGTGCCTCCAAGTTTTACCCAAATACGAGAGTAAGAAGAGGAGGATGCAAAAAACAAAAACCTCGCAAAACCTTTCTAAATTTCAAAAATTATTTAGTTACCCGAATTAAAAGAAATCGGCACCTCAAATAAGTTTAAGGCTGCGCTGTATAGAGTACCAGTGTCCGTTTTCCGATGCCTCAAATGGTTACTCAAAAACGAGCTTTAAAATTTCAGGGCGCAAAAACTGCGCAAGCCTTTTCTAAACTTCGAAAATTATTGCTAACCGAACCAGTTACTCCAATTGAACGAAATCCACACCTCAAGTAACCAAAGGGCGCCTACATGGATTCCTCATGTTGAAATTCCGATGCCTCAAACTCTTACTCAAATACGAACCTTAGAGGAGTAAAGCGCAAGATGCAAAAACCGGGCAAAACAGTTCGACATTTCGAAAATTATTTGTAAAAAGATCAGTTACTCGAATTTAACGAAATCCTCACCTCAAATAAAATGAGGAATCCTCTATAGATTACCGTTGTCTTTGTTTCGATGCCTCAAATGGTTACTCAGAAACGAGCCTTAAAATTGCAGGGTGCAAAAGCAAATTACCGCGCAAAACATTTACAAATTTCGAAAATTATCTATAAATCAACCAGTCACTCGAAATGACTCAAATTGACACGCCTAGTAGGCCAGGGGCTCCTCCACAGACTGTTGATTTTAAGAGTCCGATGCCTCCGACTGTTATCCAAATAAGAGCGTAAGAAGAGCAGGGAGCAAAAAACTAAAACCGCGCAAAACCTTTCTAAATTTAAGAAATTATTTAGTTACACGAATTAAAAGAAATCAGCACCTCAAATGAGCTGAAGGTTTCTCTATAGAGTACCAGTGTCCGCTGTCCGATGCCTCAAACGCTTACTCAAAAACGAGCCTTAAAATTATAGGGCGCACAAACCGAGCAAGCCTTTTCTAAACTTCGCAAATTATTTCTAACCGAGCCAGTTACTCCAATTGAACGAAATCCACACCTCAAGTCACCAAAGGGCGCCTGCATATGCTACTTTTGTAGAAATTCCGATGCCTCAAACTCTTACTCAAATACGAACCTTTGAAGAGTAGAGCGCAAGAAGCAAAAAACGGGCAAAACAGTTCGACATTTCGAAAATTATTTATGAAAAGATCAGTTACTCGAATTTAACGAAATCCTCACCTCAAATAAAATGAGGACTCCTCTATAGATTACCGATGTCCGCGTTTCGATGCCTCAAATTGTTACTCAAAAACGAGCCTTAAAATTGCAGGGCGCAAAAGCGAAAAACCGCTCAAAACTTTGACAAATTTCGAAAATTATTTACGGAGGAACGAGCCACTCAAATGAAACCAAATCCACCCACGAAATCAACCAAGGTTCTCTCTATCGATTACTGGTATGACTATTGCACTGCCTCAAAGTGTTACCTCAAAAACGAGCTTAAAATTTCAGAACGTATCAACTGCCCAAACCGTTTTCCAACTTCAAAAATTATTAACAAGCAAACTAGTAATTGGAATTGAACCAAATTCACACCTCAAGCAACCAAGGGGCGGCTGCATAGACCACTTATGTTGAAATGTCGATGCCTCAAACGCTTACTCAAATTCAAGTTCCAGAAGAGCAGGGCGCAAAAATAAAAAACCGCGCAAAACCTCCCCGAAACTAAAAAATTAACTAAGAAAAAATGGCTTGCTCTAATTAAACCCAATTAACACCTCAAGTAAACTGAAGTATTCCTTATAGCCTGCTGGCAGCCCCATTCTGATACCTGAACTAGTTTGCTCAGAAATGCGACTCAGAAGAACATGTTGCAAAACCAAGATTCACACAAAAAGTCCAAAGTTCTAAAACCCACAGTTAAAGAACCGTTCGCTCGAATTGAACAAAATTCACCCCACAAGTCCCCCAAACCCTCCTTTATCCATCCCTAAAACCCCCATTGGAAAATTCGCATTTTCTGACTGATGACAGCCTGCTGTTTAAGCCTAATCAATAGCGAAGCAAATGTTTCCCTAAGCCCAAAATGGGCCCAAAATGGGGCAAATATTGCCTGTACAAACATTCGGGAACACCAACATTGAAAGCCAGGCGAAATTCAAACACGAATAATCGAAAAAAAGCCCATTTTCATGGCTACATTCAGGCAGGCCCCAATTAAATATTCATCAGGGAAAATGCCAATCCTTTTCCTGGAAACAACGACATTAGAACCAATGTAATAACCGGTTTTTGCGTACTTAGTTATAGGGCAAGTTGAAGTGTTCAGTTGGACATTCGTTGCTTTACTTTAATTAAAACTGGCCCGTTTTTTCGGGTACCTACGAGGACCGGAAAAATCTGAAATTTTAATGCGAAAAAGGGTTTCTGGAGTGAACAGCAGGTGCCTGGAGCGATCATTTGCGCCGGGAAACTCCACCCTTAGTTAACCCTAATTAATATTGAGCAACTTATCGTTGAATCTTCTACAAAAACACCATAAATTTCCTTGTTTTCATCGTGAGCTGTGACCCCAAAAATGACGAATTGCCCGGAGTTATTCAATCAGGTTAATAACGGAGCTTGCGAAATATTGCCCCAGTTTTTGCAGCATGATTTACGGCAGGAAAATATGCTTCTATCCAGTTCAACCTGCCGGCTGAATCACTCGAACTCGGAGTTAATATCCAGGGTTTAACAGCAAAGCCTCAATTGAGCAGGATTTTGACTCCACTGCTGCACGGATACGTTTTTCCATTAGTTGTCGGAGGAAATCGAGCGTTTAATTAAGTCGCTTTCCAGACGCAAAATTGGAAAATTCCTGGCAACAGCCGGAGCTAAACAGCCCTGAACTGTTTGGATAGTTTGATCGATTCTACTTGATCCCGAAGTCCCATTGCCAAGTGTTTTCCCAGAAACCTGATCCAGACAGACAGAGGAACAATGCGGGCCAAAATCCCGAAACTGTCCAGAATTCCAAATGACTGCGGCATCCATGCTAAAGCCCCTCAAGATGAATCCCCCGGCATTTTCCGCTCTATATTAAAGCTGATGTTTCACTTTTGGCCTCATTGACCATTAATTTGCGTTTGAAAAATCCGGCAGGATTTAAGGAGTTCGCAGTTTCACCTGGTTTCACTTACCTGACATTCGGTGTCTCCCACATAGCAAAATTCGCCTGAAACAGCCGTGGAAACCCACAGATGGTCACCAATGGAGGCCAATTCGCCCCAATCCGGAGTGCCTTTATGTGAGCGTTCTGTCGGTCCAGTGGATCTTCTGCAACAATGAAACCCGAACTGAACAAGCGAATTTCAAGCGAAATTTACCATAAATCAACAGCGAGATAAACAACGGTCTTCCTGCCTTCAAGCCCCATTTATTGGACATTGTGTCCCATTAGGAAAACGTGGGTTTTTTGCAAACTTCTGGAGAAGTTTCGAAGGCAAAATTCGATTCTCGGGTAATGCGAGACGAATTATTTCAGCCCTATCTGGCGAAAACTAGTCAATTAGGGCGAATTCCTGAAATCCGTCTGGGCAAATCTGACCCATCCGGCTCCATTAGACGCGTAACGGGCCATCAGACACCGGTAATAAGGAAATGGCCATCACTTATTGCTCACCTTGTTCGGTTCTTGTAATAAACCGATCGATTTCTCACTAATCCACGTTTGCGACTCACAGTTAACATTGTTGCGTTTCCCTACTGTCTGTTCACATTTTTTTCGGAAATTTCCTTATTAATTTCCCGGTTCTAATCAAAGCGCCGATCTAATGGCTTTCATCGATAGATAGCGAAGAATGCACTTGACTTTCCCATATCGATGCCAAATTTATTTGGATAAACCCTCAAAATGAAATGTTTGCAGTCGATTATTGTTGGCTGGATGAAAAAAGGACATTTGCACGCCAAGTCAATTGAATCTGCCTCTATTTACGGGCACTGATTGCTCAGAAATGAGCCTCAGAAGAGCATGATGTCCAAGTGAAAAATCACCCTGAAAAAGCCGGAACTTCAAAAGTTTATCCCGGAGAGACTACGCGGTCGACACCAATCTAGTTCACACCAGAAATAAAATTGAAGTCTCCTTGATGGATTTCAGGGATTTTCCCCCTGATCCCCTCAGTGGTTGCTCAGAAATGAGCTCTGGCAGGGTATATTGCAAAAACAAACATCCAGGCAAAAACTCCCCAACTTAAAAAATTATTTCTGAGGAAACTACGCGTTCAAATCAAACCAAGTCACAGGTCACACACGCTCAGGGTTTCCCTATCTACCACTAAACCCGGCATGATGGTTCCTAAAGCAGTTGCTCTGAAATCAGGTTCTGAAGCCCACCATGCAATAGCAAAAAACCGCACAAACATTTTTCCAGGGTTTACAAATTAATTCTGAAACCACCTGAGCCCGGGAGGGAACAAAGATTGCACTGCTTGTAAACCCAAGGCCGTCTAAATCCAATCCCAGCATCCACCTTCTGATCTTCCTAGTGGTTGCTCAGAAATGGGCTCCGGATTGGCTATGTACGGAATGTTAAGGTGAAAGCCCCCGCCGAAATTTACCAAAGTTCAAGACCTACTGCTAAAGGAACTGCTTTCTGGAATTAAACTAAATTTACACCACCAGTCAAGTCAGGACTTGTCGATCGATTTTTAAATCCTCATTATAATCGTGCTGTTGGTTGCTTTGATATCAGCGGCAGAAGAACATGATGCAAACACGAAAAACCGCACTTTACGAATTGATCCTGATGGAACCACACGCGGCAATCAACCTAAATTTGGGCTTTGAGTAGCTTGGGGCTTCCTCTTTCGACAGCTCAGATTACTAGTGCAGCAGATCAAGTGTGTCCTTTAAAATGAGCCTCAACATTGCTCGATGTAGAAACAAAAACCCGGTCAAAATTTTTCCAAACTGCAAATACATATTTTAAAGGAATTTCGCATGTAACGAAATCTGCACAGCAAGTTAAATGCGTTTGTTTCATTAAAATTTAAATAATTGTTTGCAATGGTCTGAGTGGTTGCTCAGAAATGAGCTTCAGGAAAGCAGGAAAGCACGCGCAAAAAAATGTTAAACTTCAAAAATTAATTGTGAAGGAACCACCCGCTGAAATGGAACCAAATTTACCAGTCACGTCAACTGAAGCTTCGCCTATCTACTGCTGGTTGCCGTATTGGGCAGTCTCAAACGGTTCTTTAGCGACAAGCGTTGAAAGAGCATGGTACCAAAAAGAAAAAACGCGCAAAAAAAATTCCAAACTTCAAAAATTAATTATGACGGAACAATTAACTCGAATGGAACCACAGTTTTACCACAAGTCAACTAAGGCGTCCTCTAGGGATTCCTGATTTCCACATTTGACAGCCTCAAATGTTTCTTCAGAGACAAGCATTAGAAGAGCATGGTGCAAGAGCGAAAAATCGCGCAAAAAAATTCCAAACTTCAAAAATTAATTATGACGGAACGATCAGCTCGAATGGAACCACAGTTTCACCACAAGTCACGTTAAGCTCCCTCTATGGATGGCTGAGTTCCACATTTTGCAGTCTCAAATGCTTCTTCAGAGACAAGCATTAGAAGAGCATGATGCAAAAACGAAAAAACGCGCAAAAAATTCCAAACTTCAAAAATTAATTATGACGGAACAATTGACTTGAATGGAACCACAGTTTTACCACAAGTCAACTAAGGCGTCCTCTAGAGATTCCTGATTTCCACATTGGACAGCCTCAAATGCTTCTTCAGAGACAAGCATTAGAAAAGCATGATGCAAAAACGAAAAATCGGGCAAAAAAAACTCAAATTTCAAAAATTAATTATGACGGAACGATCAGCTCGAATGGAACCACAGTTTCACCACAAGTCACGTAAAGCTCCCTTTATTGATTCCTGGTTTCCACATTTTGCAGCCTCAAATGCTTCTTCAGAGACAAGCATTAGGAGAGCATGATGCAAAAACGAAAAATTGCGCAAAAAAATTCCAAACTTCAACAATTAATTATGACGGAACAATGAACTCGAATGGAACCATATTCTTACCACAAGTCAACTAAGGCGTTCTCTAGTGATTGCTGATTTCCACATTTGACAGCCTCAAATGCTTCTTCAGAGACAAACATTAGAAATGCATGAAGCAAGAACGAAAAATCACGCAAAAAAATTTTAAACTTCAAAAATTCATTATGACGGAACAATCAGCTCGAATGGAACCACAGTTTCACCACAAGTCATGTAAAGCTCCCTCTATGGATGGCTGAGTTCCACATTTTGCAGCCTCAAATGCTTCTTCAGAGACAAGCATTAGAAGAGCATGATGCAAAAACGAAAAATCGCGCAAAAAAATTCCAAACTTCAAAAATTAATTATGACGGAACGATGAGCTCGAATGGAACCACAGTTTCACCACAAGTCACGTAAAGCTCTCTCTATGGATGGCTGAGTTCCACATTTTGCAGTCTCAAATTCTTCTTCAGAGACAAGCATTAGAGGAGCATAATGCAAGAACGAAAAAACGCGCAAAAAATTTAAACTTCAAAAATTAATTATGACGGAACGATGAGCTCGAATGGAACCACAGTTTCACCACAAGTCACGTAAAGCTTCCTCTATTGATTGCTGGTTTCTACATTTTACAGTCTCAAATGCTTCGTCAGAGACAAGCATTAGAAGAGCATGATGCAAAAACGAAAAATCGCGCAAAAAAATCCAAACTTCAAAAATGCATGATAAAGAAATTTCTAGCTCGAATGGAACCAAATTTACAACTTACGTAAACTGAAGTTTCGTCTGTCGATTGCTGGTACCGAAATTTGGAAGTCGCGAATGGCGCTTTAGAAAGTTGCTTCAGAAGAACATGGTGCAAAAACAAGAGACCGCGCAAAAAATTTCCAGTTTTCAAACGTAAATTATCAAAGAACCTCTTGGCCAAATGGAACCCAAGTTGCCTCACAAGTCAACTGCAGCTTCCCCTATCAACTGCTAAAGCCTGTATTCGGGTGCCTCTAATGGTTCCTGAGACACCAGCATTCGAAAAGCTTGATGCAAGAACGAAAATCGTCCAAAAAAAATTCAAGTTTCGAAAATTAATTTTGAAGATTCCACTTAGTTGAATGAAACCAAATTTACACGTGGTATAAACTGAGGCTTCCACTATCGATTGCTGGCACCAGCATTTGGGAGTCTCAAACAGTTCTTTAAGGACGAGCATTAGAAGAGCATGATGCAAAAACGAAAACTCGCGCAAAAAAGTTCCCAACTTCAACAATTTTTTTGTCATGAGGGAACCACTGGATGAAAAGGAACCAAACTTGCAGCACAAATAAAATGAAGTTTTCCTGTAAACTCCTGAATTTGAAATTGTGCTGCCTCAAATTGCTCTTTGGAAACACGCCAAGGAAAATGAAGACGCCCAAACAAAAAACCGCGCAAAAATTACCAAAGTTCAAAATTGTTTCCTAAAAAAACTACATCGCCGAATGGAACCACGCTTACACCCCGGACAAACTAGCTTTTCCGCTCTAAACTTCTGAAATCCATATTGCGGTGTTCACAGTCAATGCTCAGAAATGAGCCTCAGAAGAGCATGACCTCCAAAGCGACCACCCCCGTAAAACCCTTCAAAATTCTCCAAACCACGGGACTTTTTAAAGAAAAAAAAACACTTGCGTTTAGTGCGGTTGCGGTTGCGTCAAGCACTCAAACAAATGCCAAATAAACAATCAAAACGCGTTTTATATGGCGACGATTCCTGGCTGTCTAAAAATACTCTTCCTGCCTAAATATTGCCAATACACTCTGGGCGATTTGTCCCAATTTCAACGAAAATTCCTCCAGTAAATTGCTAGGGAATCGCCTCAAAGGAAAACCCGATTCTAAGCTCGAAGCCCTACTCGGGGCAAGATTAAATGGGGCTAAATCCCGTACAAAAAAAAACCCACTTTCACTTCAAATAACTTTCTAGGAACGACTGAACGGTATCAGTTTGCCAATTTCCACAATACATTTTCCGCGCACTGTCTCGTCAAAACTGAATAAAAGCCCGCACACAACATGCATATGGAAAATGCTCTATTTATCCACCTTATCTTCATAGACTATGGCCAAAGCCCTATCGTAAAAAAATCGTTGTTTGTTACACGTTGCATTGTTGCGTTGGCTAATTGTTGGCAGTTTTACCGGTGGAAATTGCCTGGCTTCGGGCCTTCCAATAAATCCGCAACGAACGAGATGGCGGCCTCCATAATAAAATCCCTGTGCGCTCAATTCTTAATTAAACTCGCTCAATATTAAGAAAGAGGCAACGATGTGGTTGGCCAAATATGACTGGCAATAAAGTGTCGGCTTTATCATGTGCAAACAGGCGCTGAATGAAGAACGGAAGACTTTGCCCTTTAATCAACTCCAAAAGGAGTTTTTTGGACGTTGCAGGCTTATTCAAACATTTATTACCGGGAAACTAGTTGAGCTACAGAGTCACCGTGAGCACCAATTTCATGCCAAGTCTTTTGCCCATGTAGGTGAATTTTGTCACGTAAATTGCTGTTTTGGGGGAATTTTGGCGAATTTTCGAACATTGGCTTCGACTCGTTTGATTTTGTCTCCATCAAACCAACAACCGGATTTTCAAAAACTCGTTACGAAGGAACCAGTGGAGATAAACTTGATATTTTGATGGAGTTTTAAAGGCAAAATATTGCCCTTAGTTTCACGGCTCCCCAAAGTTCTCGATCCTGCATAATAAATTCTTAAATTCCGAAAAATTATTGAGAAGTTTTTTCATTTTACACCATTCCCTTCTGAAGCAAATGTCTGAGACACTGTTTGAGGTATGGAAATGCGGGGTCCAGTATGGCATACCGGAAGCCTCAATTGAGGGTTGGAGTGGATATGGTTACAGTCCGACTAATCGTTTCTTCATAATTAGTTCTTTGACTTTGAGAAAATTTTGCCCGGTTTTCAGTTTTTGCATTACGTTCTTCTGAGTCTCATTACTCCGTAACCGCCTGATCTGAAAGAATTTGGATCAGCGCCGTTAATAGAGAAGGATTCAGTTTATCTGCGCTCTAAAACTGGTTCCATTCCATAAACTAGTTCCTTTATAACGGAGTCTCAAACTTTGAGAAATTCTTGACCAGTTTTTCAACTTTGCACCATGCACTTTTAGAACTCATTTCTGAGCCGCTGCTTGAGATATAAACACGGTGGTACCAGCACGCCATAGAGGAAGCTTCAGTTGAGTGCTGGAGTGCGTATGGTTCCACTACTGCCAGAGTGGTTCCCCTTCAGTTCGTGAACTTTGAAAATCATTTGCACGGTTTATTGTTTTTTCAATTATGTTCTTCTAAGACTCGTTCCTAAATAATCGCTGGAGATATTAGACTTCTGATAAAATACGTTGATAACGAAAGCCTCAGTGGATGGTTCCTGCGAAATTGGTACCATTCGGATCACTGGTTCCTTCATCACACCTTCTGAAACTTTGGAAAAAGCATTGTGGGGATTTTCAGTTATACACTGTGTCCTTCTGAAGCTCATTTCTGAGACAATGCTTTAGCTATGAGCATAGGGTTCCAGCATGTCATACTGGTATCCCTAGTTGAGGGTTGGAGTGTATATGGTTCCCTTCCAGCTAGCAGTGAGTTCATAATTAATTCTTGATATTTTAAAAGATATTGCGCGGTTTTTAGTTTTTGCATTATGTCCTTCTGAGACTCATTCCTAAATAATCGCTGGAGATATTTGACTTCTGATCAAAGCCGTTGATAACCAAAGCCTCAGTGGATGGTTCCTGCAAAATTGGTACCATTCCGATCACTGGTTCCTTCATCACACATTCTCAAACTTTGGAAAAAGCATTGCGGGGATTTTGAGTTATACACTGTGTCCTGAAGCTCATTTCTGAGACAATGCTTCAGCTATGAGCATTGGGGTTCCAGCATGTCATACTGGTATCCCTAGTTGAGGGTTGGAGTGTATATGGTTCCCTTCCAGCTAGCAGTGAGTTCATAATTAATTCTTGATATTTTAAAAGATATTGCGCGGTTTTTAGTTTTTGCATTATGTCCTTCTGAGACTCATTCCTAAATAATCGCTGGAGATATTTGACTTCTGATCAAAGCCGTTGATAACCAAAGCCTCAGTGGATGGTTCCTGCAAAATTGGTACCATTCCGATCACTGGTTCCTTCATCACACATTCTCAAACTTTGGAAAAAGCATTGCGGGGATTTTGAGTTATACACTGTGTCCTGAAGCTCATTTCTGAGACAATGCTTCAGCTATGAGCATTGGGGTTCCAGCATGCCATACTGGTAGCCCTAGTTGAGGGTTGCAGTGTATATGGTTCCGTCCCAGCTAGCAGTGCGTTCATAATTAATTCTTGATTTTTTAAAAGATTTTGCGCGATTTTTATTTTTGCATTATGTTCCTCTGAGCCTCATTCCTAAATAATCGATGGAGGTATTTCACTTCTGACAGCAGCCTTTGATAACTGAAGCCTCAGTGGATGGTTCCTGCAAAATTGGTACCATTGCGATCACTGGTTCCTTCATCACACATTCTCAAACTTTGGAAAAAGCATTGCGGGGATTTGAAGTAATACACTGTGACCTTCTGAAGCTTATTTCTGCGACAATGCTTCAGCTATGAGCATTGGGGTTCCACCATGCCATACCAGTAGCCCTAGTTGAGGTTTGGAGTGTATATGGTTCCTTTCCAGCTAGTAGTGCGTTCATAATTACTTCTTAAAATTTTAGAAGATTTTGCGCGGTTTTTTGTTTTTGTATTATGATCTTCTGAGGCTTATAAGTGCGTAACCACTAGAGGTATTTCAATTCCGACA
Source organism: Dendroctonus valens (assembly GCA_024550625.1). Taxonomy (NCBI): domain Eukaryota; kingdom Metazoa; phylum Arthropoda; class Insecta; order Coleoptera; family Curculionidae; genus Dendroctonus; species Dendroctonus valens. Next base: position 297,564 of record JAJTJO010000100.1, read on the forward strand.
ACAGCTTTGGATAGAAGAAGTTTCACTTTATAGATGCTGTAAAACTGGTTCAATTCTAAACAGTCGTTCCTTAATAACGGAGTCTCAAACTTTGAGAAATTTTTGACCGGGTTTTCAACTTTGCACCATGCCCTTCTGAAGCTCATTTCTCAGACGCTGCTTGAGATATTTACATGGGGTTCCAGTACGCCGTACAGGAAGGTTCAGTTGAGGGTTGGAGTGTGCATGGTTCCATTTCAGACAGGAATTGTTTCATACTTAATTCGTGAACTTTGAAAAAAAATTGCGCGATTTGATTTTTTTGCACTACGTTCGTCTGAGGCTCATCACTCCATAGCCACCTGAGGTATTTCAATTCGCATCATAGCCATGGATAGAGCCAGCTGTCTTTTATCCGCTCTGTTAAATTGGTTCCGTTCCAAAAAGTGGTTCCTTCATAGCGCGTTCTCAAACTTTGAGAAATTCTTGACGGGTTTTTAAAATTTGCATTATATATTTCCGAAGGTCGTTTCTGAGACGCTGGTTCAGATATGAGCATGGATATACCAGCACGCCATAAAGACAGCACCCATTGAGTGCTGAAGTGCATATGGTTCCATTCCAGCCAGCAGTTTCTTCATAATTAATTCTGGCACTTTGACAAGATTTTGCGCGCTGCTTTGTTCTTCCAATATGATGTTCTGAGACTCATTACTGCATAGCTGCAAAAGAAATTTCAATGCGGAGACCAGCAGTCGATAGCGGAAGCTTCGTTTGATCGGTTCTGTAAAATTGGTTCCAGTCCATCAACTGGTTCTCTTATAACGCATTTTCAAACTTTGAGAAATTTTTCAGTTTTGCTCGCCGCCCTTCTGAGGCTGATTTCTGAGAAGCTACTTGAGGGATGGAGCCGCGGGTTCCAGGAAGCCATAACGAAAGGTCCACTTTATGGTTCCAGGTGTATTTGGTTCCATTCAAACCACTAGTTCTTCTATGATCAATTCTTGATTTTCGAAAGTTTTGGCGCGGTTTTTAATTTTTACATTATAGTCTTCTGAAGATAATTACTACATAACTGCTGAAGATATCGGCATATAGAGACCGGCAGTCCATAGAGGAAGCTTCAGCCTACTGGTACCACTGGAAAAGTCATTAGAAGCCCACAGAGTGAAGTCACAGACCAAGGCAAACCCTAGCGGTTCTTCTTTAAGAGTTGTCTGAGCACCCGGTGCATCCTCCAAAAGTGTCCCAGAAAAAATTCCAGAAAAACTCGTTTTTAACCCAGAAATAAACCTGCCATCAGCACCTGCTTTCTTCGAGAACAAAAAAGCAGTAAAGAAACTATAAAATCGTGATACTTTTCCAGATAAAACCATCCAGATAACACCAACGGGGTTTCGCCTGCCATAAATATCTGTCCAACTGCCGACAATTCACTTACCTTCCAATTTTCTCCTGCTGTAAATTTGGGGCCAATGGCAGTTTATCAAAACGCCGCAGGACAACAGGTTTTGAAAAATACTGGGGAAAAAGGTCGGCGATTTTAAACATTCAGGAACGAAATGCGCTTCGTTTGGCAAACGGCGGGCGAGGCTTTGCGGGCATTTTTTTCCATCATGTTCTTGAATAGTTTATTTCAATAGGCTCTCGGTGGATTGCGTAGCTTCTTTTTTCGCAAAAGCCAGTTATGTCTCCTTAGTTCTTTACCCAATTATTTCGCTGGTCCCCTGAGAGGACTGTGCGTTCGCCTTGCTCTGCTGACTGACAACAAGCGGCCGAACTCGCTTCTTATTGGGGGAAAATTGTTTTTTATTGGTCCCTGCACAGGAATAACCGTCTTGAGATGTATAGAATGGGGAGTTTGCCTTTTTAGGGCTCGCTTTAAGGTGTTGTGGCGGTTTGAATGGGCCATGTGTTGCGATAGAGTCCCCTGGGGCTCGTCCGGGAGAGCCGCTTTCTCATGCAAGGCACCATGTTATTCTGATGCGTATTTTTTGGACACGGCGTAAGTTGTCGGAATGCGGAGGCCATCAGCCGATAGAGGAAGCTTCATTTTGCAACTGGAGTGAATTTGGTTTCATTCCACCAAGTGGTTCCTTCAGAATGAATTTTTGAAGTTTGGAGATTTTCTGCACCCTGCTCTTTTTGCACCCTGCTCTTCGAAAGCTCATTTCTGAGCAACTGCTTCAGATATCGGTTAAGCGATTTCAGCATTGGACTACCGAAGCTGCAATTTAAACAGGTTTTGAATTTGGGTTCAGTCGAGTAAGGAAGTTTTGAGGAGTTTTGCGCGTTTTTTTGTTTTTGGACTGTTGGATGTTCTTCTGAGGCAAATTTCTGAGAACATTCTAGAGACATCAGTTCGCAGATTTTACGCGGTTGATCATGGAAGGTTTCTTTATACTCGGAGTGCACTGAGTTCCATTCGAGTTTCTTATTGCTTCTAAAGGTTTTAGGGCGGTTTCTATTGGATGCATCATGCCCTTCTGAAGCCCCGTACGAAGTAACCGTCTGAGATCTGCGAATGAGGGGTTCAGAACTGAAGAAAAATAGGTTCAGTTTAAGAGCATGTGGTTCCATTGCTAACTGCTGGCTCCTTTGCAGTGAATTTCTGAACTCCAAAAGTTTTGGCGCAGTTCATTTTACACCTTGCTCTTCTGAAGCTCAGTTCTGAGCAAGCGCTTACCATATTTGACCGCGGGTTCCAACAGTCAATAAAAAAAGCTTTCTTGACTGGCGCGTGGAAATTCTGTAGCGCGCAAACAGTTGGAAAATTCGACATTAATGCGCGTCTTTCAATTTTTACCCCATGCCTTTCTGAGGCGGATTTCTGAGCTTTGACTCGACGAATCAGAGTGGTTCTTGCGAATATCAATTAACGAAGGTTCAGTTGATTAGCTGTGGAACCTTGGTTGTATTGAAGCTGGTGATTTTTTCACAACTTTGGAGAGTTTGCGCAATTTTTACTTCTTGCATTACGTTCTTCTGAGCCTCATTACTCCATAACCAGCTGAGGCATTTGAATTCAAGCTAGAGCCTCCGATAGAGGAAGCCTCAGTTTATAAGTGCTGTAAAACTGGTTCCATTCCCAACGCAGGTGCCTTCATCAGCAATTCTCAAACTTTCAGAAATTATTGACGGGTTTTTCAACTTTCTCAGCTCTTTCAAGCTCACTTCTGAAGAAATGCTTTAGATATCGGATTGTAGATTTAAGAATTTGATGAGGGAACCTTAAGTTTAGACGGCTTTCGAATTTGGGTGCATTCGAGTAAGGGATTTTTGATGCGTTTTAGCGCGATTTCCCATCTCTGAACTTTTAGGCCTTCTGAGGCTCATTTCTGAGCACGAATCAAAGACGTTAGAATGCAGATTTTATGCGGTCAATCATGGAGGGTTTGTCGATCCAAGGACTGAATTGGGTTCCATTCGAAATACTGCTTGCGCCAGAATTAATTTTTTAAATTTGAAAAGTTTTGCGTCGGTTCTTATTGGTTGCATCATGCCGTTCTGAAGCCCCGTACGAGGTACCCGTTTGGGATATCCAGATATTCGGACGCGGGTTCCAGCTGCCGATAAACAAGAGTTTGGTTTAAGTGCATTTGGTACCGTTCTAGCTACCGGCTTTTTCACAATGAATTCCTAAACTTCTGAAAGTTTTGGCGCAGTTTTTCACGTTTACACCATGTTCTTCTGAGGCGGATTTCTGAGCCATTTCCAGACGACTATGTGTTGTGTGTGCCTATGGGAATTAACAAAAGTGCAGTTGAACGTGCGTGCCCCTTTTAGGCACGCACTTTCTTGACAAAAGCTTCATGAGACAACCGGAAAAAAGCCTCATTCAGACACACAAAAACATGAAACACCATCTTCCACTCAGTCCATTTTAAAAATAAAGTGTTGTAACTATTAAGCTCCATAACTGAGAAAATGCGCAACTGAAGTGTGGTGCCACTCCAGAAGCTGAGAGATGAGAATGAGAAGATGAAGATGAAGAAGAACCATACCTAGCGGCGGCTTGTGCGGCTGGTGGAGGTGCAGTCATGGCCAAAGCTTTGTACCTGGCCTGCTCATCAGTAGGGAGCACAATGTCCACTGATCGTGATCTGAGCGCTACATTTGGGCCCACTGGAACCTCCAAACTCACTCCTGAGTGCTGCAGCTCTTCAGTCTTCTTCTCCGGCACTTTGGAGAAACAGGAATCGACCGATGCTGCTCTGTCACGCTTCAGATCAGGCACCTGCAAGAACCAAACAGAACTAAATAATTGAAAATGCCTTAAAATTGACTGTAACTGCTGCTGCTGCTGCTGCTGCTGATGATGATGATGATGATAATTTCCTTCCTGCTAGAAGCTGACACCTTTCGGGGCCCTAATTGACTAAAGACCTCCAAGGGATTAATGGGACTTTTGACAAGGATAAAGGCCCTGCTGGCAGCCGAATTAACGTACTTCGTTTTGTTTATATTTATGAAATGCTCCGGCTCCGCCCTGGATCTGGATAAATCATCAGAACGAACTGGGTTATTTCTTTAATCGGTTTCTCGGCTCTCAGCCAGCAATTTGTGCCGGTTAGATTTATATTTGGCCGACCAAATAGGGCCGCGCTCCAAGCAGGAATTCAGTTATCATACATTATACGAGCCAGGGGAGGCATCAGATCGGATTTATGGACTTGGTTCTATTGTAAGCGAACTTAACTTACTTGCAGATAAATATCGCTTACCACCAGGCCCGGTATGGTGGTATGGGGGGCGTCGCCCTCAGATTGGGCGCCCTCAGACGTGCCGTCTGAGTACGGTTCTGAGTGTGCATCGGTCATGTTCTCCAATGAGGTTCCAGTGGGTTCAGCGAAAAAAGCCTCTTGCCGATGAATCGATTTGCGTCTGAAAACCAAAGGCAATCATCAATCGTGGTGGCACAATATCAATTTGGAATTAGGCGGAAAATTAAGTGTTTTGTATTTGTTTTCGGCGATTTTAATTAAAATTATGTCGCTATTTGACAAGGGAACCGGGAATTGAAATTTCTAGTCGGCACAGGTTGAAATGCTGTAGCTGAAATCCAAATGTTTATTCCATTATACGCGGCGCAATAAGCTGCTGCTGTCATTAATATTATAAATTTAATTTTCATTTGCATTAGCTGAAAAATACAAATGCGAAAGTTTACATTTGATTTTGCCGTATAAAACTGGAAAATTCGGTATCGATTTCGGGTATTTTAGCGCTCTACAAGAGGCGACTTGTAAGCAATTGTCTTCGTATTGTGGCCTGTTTGATTGATGTAGTCAGGATGACCTGAAATTCCTGCTCTAAATCAGCTTAACGAAGATTTTTTAAGTGGAAAAGAGGCGATGTTTCTTCGTGATTACTCCTAACTAAGTCGTCATTCTATCGATATATCCGTTTCATTTCTTCATTCTGAGAATTCTTCAGAGATTTTAGCTCTCAGAATGCCGTCTCAAACGAGGAACTTGCTCCTTTTCCTCCTCACCATTGATGCTTTTATCCAAAGCACTAATCGCATATTCAGCAACTCAATTCTTCTGCAGAAAATCCCATTTAAAGTGAAGACACTTTTTAAACTCTACGCATCTTTTACCGCTGAAAATTTTTTCTAGTGTGTGATTTCACTTCTTCAGCCTCATATGTCCATTCCTCCTCATTGATTCTCTCCTCCAAAACACCATTCGCATTTTTCAACAGTTTACTTCTTCTTGGGTTTGCTTTTTTGCACTGTTCACTTTTGAAAAATCTCTAATAACCTCCCTAGATGCTTACTAACATGAAACTCTTAGGAAATCTATAGACAGCTGGTATCTATATCTATGCAAAATTTCAAGTCTCTAGTAGAGATCGTTTGGAAATTGCGGTTTTTTAAAAAACAATCTGCAAAACTTGAAGGAAAAATTCGGTCAAATTTTGAAAAATCGCCAACAACCAGCCTAACTTCTAGGTAAAGTGAAACTCTCCGGATATCTATAGATACCTTGTATCTAGGTTTGTACGCAATTTCAAGTTTCTACCTTACATGGTTTGGAAATTACGATGTTTTTAAATAAAGATCTATGAAAGTTGAACGCAAAAGTTGATCAAATTTCGAAAAATCTTCGACAACCACCCTGGATTATTCCTAAAATGAAACTCTCAGAATATCTATAGATCCCTTCTGGCTACGTTTGTACAGAATCTCAAGTCTCTACCTTAGATGATTTAAAAATTACGATTTTTTTAAATATGGATCTGCTAAAGTTGAAAACAAAAGTTGGTCAAATTTTGCAAAATCTTCAAACACCAGCCTAGATTCTTGATAACGTGGGAGTCTGACGATATCTACAGATACCATCTATCCATATTTGCACGAAGATTCAAGTCTCTACCTTAGACCATTTAGAAATTGCGATTTTTTTAAAACCGATCTGCTAAAGTTGAAGGCAAAATTCGGTCAAATTTTGAAAAATCGCCAACACCCATCCAATTTTCTAGATAAAGTGAAACTCTCAGGATATCTATAGATACCTTCTGTCTACGTTTGTACCGAATTTCAGGTTTCTACGTTAAATAATTTGGAAATTACGATTTTTTAAAATAAAGATATACAAAAGTTGAACGCAAAAGTTGATCAAATTTTGAAAAATCTTCGAAAACCATCCTGGATTATTCCTAAAGTGAAACTCTCAGAATATCTATAGATCCCTTCTGGCTACGCTTGTACAGAATCTCAAGTCTCTACCTTAGATGATTTAAAAATTACGATTTTTTTAAATATGGATCTGCTAAAGTTGAAAACAAAAGTTGGTGAAATTTTGAAAAATCTTCAAAAACCAGCCTAGATTCTTGATAACATGGGAATCTGAGGATATCTACAGATACCATCTATCTATATTTGTACAAAAAGTCAAGTCTCTTCCTTAGACCATTTAGAAATTGCGATTTTTTAAAAACGATCTGGTTAAGTTGAAGGCAAAATTCGGTCAAATTTTGATAAATCGCCAACAACCAGCATATCTTCTGGGTAAAGTGAAACTATGAGGATATCTATAGATACCTTCTATCTACGTTTGTGCAGAATTTCAAGTTTCTATCTTACATCGTTTGTAAATTACGATTTTTTTAAATAAGGATCTGCTAAAGTTGAAAGCAAAAGTTGGTCAAATTTTGAAAAATCTTCAAAAATCAGCCTAGATTCTTAATGACATGGGAATCTGACGATATCTACAGATACCATCTATCCATATTTGCACGAAGATTCAAGTCTCTACCTTAGACCATTTAGAAATTGCGATTTTTTTAAAACCGATCTGCTAAAGTTGAAGGCAAAATTCGGTCAAATTTTGAAAAATCGCCAACACCCAACCAATTTTCTAGATAAAGTGAAACTCTCAGGATATCTATAGATACCTTCTGTCTACGTTTGTACCGAATTTCAGATTTCTACGTTAAATAATTTGGAAATTACGATTTTTTAAAATAAAGATGTACAAAAGTTGAACGCAAAAGTTGATCAAATTTTGAAAAATCTTCGACAACCACCCTGGATTATTCCTAAAATGAAACTCTCAGAATATCTATAGATCCCTTCTGGCTACGCTTGTACAGAATCTCAAGTCTCTACCTTAGATGATTTAAAAATGACGATTTTTTTAAATATGGATCTGCTAAAGTTGAAAACAAAAGTTGGTGAAATTTTGAAAAATCTTCAAAAAATATCCTATATTCTTGATAACATGGGAATCTGAGGATATCTACAGATACCATCTATCTATATTTGTACAAAAAGTCAAGTCTCTTCCTTAGACCATTTAGAAATTGCGATTTTTTAAAAACGATCTGGTTAAGTTGAAGGCAAAATTCGGTCAAATTTTGAAAAATCGCCAACAACCATCCGATCTTCTAGATAAAGTGAAACTCTCAGGATATCTATAGATACCTTCTGTCTACGTTTGTACCGAATTTCAGGTTTCTGCGTTAAATAATTTGGAAATTACGATTTTTTAAAATAAAGATATACAAAAGTTGAACGCAAAAGTTGATCAAATTTTGAAAAATCTTCGAAAACCGTCCTGGATTATTCCTAAAGTGAAACTCTCGGAATATCTATAGATGCCTTCTGTCTATGTTTGTACAGAATCTCAAGTCTCTACCTTAGATGATTTGAAAATTACGATTTTTTAAAATAAGGATCTGCTAAATTTGAAGGCAAAAATGGGTAAAATTTTGAAAAATCTTTAAAAACGAGCCTAGATTCTCCATAACGTTGAAATCTGAGGATATCTACAGATACCATCTATCTATATTTGTACAAAGATTCAAGTCTCTACCTTAGACCATTTAGAAATTCCGATTTTTTTAAAAACGATCTGCTAAATTTGAAGGGAAATTCAGTCAACTTTTGAAAAATTGTCAACAATGTTAGTCTATGTTCTAGATAAAGTGAAACTCTCAGGATGTCTATAGATACCTTCTATCTACGTTTGTGCAAAAGTTCAGGTTTTTATCTTACATGATTAGGAAATTACGAATTTTTAAAATAAAGATTTGCTAAAGTTAAAAACAAAAGTTGGTCAAATTTTGAAAAACCTTCAACAGCCAGTCTGGATTATTCCTAAAGTGAAACTTTTAGAATATCTATAGATACCTTCTATCTACATTTGTACAGAATTTCAAGTCTCCACCTTAGATCAATTGGAAATTACGATTTTTTAAATAAGGATCTGCTAAAGTTGAAGGCACAATTCGGCCAAATTTTGAAAAATCGCCAACAACCAGCCGATTTTCTAGATAAAGTAAAACTCTCAGGATATCTATAGATGCCGTCTATCTACGTTTGTACAGAAGTTCAGGTTTCTGCCGTACATAATTTGGAAATTACGATTTTTTAAAATAAAGATCTTCAAAAGTTGAAGGCAAAAGTTGTCCAAATTTAAAAAAATCGCCACCAACAAACCTGAATCTGTAATGGATTGAAATTTTCCGCAAATCTATAGATACTAGCCGTCTACGATTGTACAAAATCTCAGGTCTGTAGTGCAGATCGTTTGGAAATTACAATTTTTTTAAAAACCACGTGCAGTAGTTGATGTTGAAGGCAAAAGTTGGTAAAACTTCCAAAAATCGCTTACAATCAGCCTAAACCACCAGAAGAGCTAAACTCACAGGAAATCTCTACGTAGCTCCTGCCCATCCTTGGGCAAAATTTCAGGCTTCTAGTTAAGATGCTTGGAAAATGCGAATTTTTGAAAATGCCCTGCAAAATTCGAAGGCAAAAGTTGGGACAAAATTTAAAAAATCGGGACCAATCAGTCTGTTGCCTCAATAACCTGAAACTCACAGGTTAGATATGGTTACTACTTAACTATGATTTGGCCAAATTTCAACTTTCTAATCTAGAAAGTGTGGGGAATGCGATTTTTTGAAAAATGACCCACCGAAGGAGACAAAAATCGAAAAATCTCCAGAAATCACCTTCTAATTCATCTAACTCCAAAGTATCGACTTTGTCTTGAAACTTTCCAGATGTGGAAGCTTTCCACATCTTCCACCATTGAAGATCCTTTAAATATCTTCAGCAGTAGCTGCAGCCCACTAGATCACACTAGGTTTTGGATGTAAGGCTTACCTGGACTGTGTGGGCGTGAGAGGCACATCCGGTTCAGCTTCCGGAGGGAAAAACTCTATCACAGGCGAAGAAGGAATCGGCGGAGGCGACATAACAATCGGAAGCGAAGGCAGCAACGTAACAGTCAGCACAAACTCGGGAGGATCGACACTGTTCTCCCTGCTATTGTCAGTTCCGCTGTTCTCCCGGCTGTAGTCGGTCGTTTCTTGGCTGCAGTGGGTGGTGATGCGGCTGCACTCGGTCGTGTCGCGGCTGGTGTTCGCCTCATCCTCATCCGAATCTTCCTCCTCATCGCTGGAGGAATCGGTGAGGTATGGCAGCCATTCTGGAGGCCCTGTGGGCAGTTCCTCCAAGGGATGGAGCCGATCGTACTCCTCCTTGCAAGTGCAATGGACGCAAATCTACAAAAGAGCAACAAGTGTGGGAATACAGGCGCAGGTCTTCCATGTAAGCTGCGGTGCTTACCGAACTTTTACTCCCAGAGGAGCGCCTCCTTTGGAACAACCGGTTGGGCACTTCGAGAAAGTTTCCAGACTCCTCAGATCCTCCTGAATCCACACTGCGCGAGCGCTGATCCATGTGAGGAACCCCGAGAAGAGCTGGACCATCCCCCGAAGAGCCGGCCTGCAGTCGTTTGGCCTCCAGCTGGATCTCGTCGAAGGAAGCCGATCGAATCTGGACCAAAAAAATTAGCTTCAAACCAATTGTTTCGGAGTAAACTGAAAGTCTTGCCTGTTTGGGAACCTCCAGGCTGCTCTGCATCTTCATTTCGGCCCCCGTGGGTGTTCGGGAGCGCTTGAAAGTGGTCCTGAGCCGCTGCATCTTCCTCTTCTTCAAGAGCAATTGCTGATCTTCCTTGTGCGCTCAACCTGCAACCAATCAGATTAGAAGGCTTGCGGCACAGTTTCAGTCAGACACTCGCATCTCGGAGTGTCTTGCATGAAAACAATCGAGGCATTGTTCCAGAAGATCCCCGAAGAAACATGGGAAACTTTGAAGCACATCGAACGTTCATGCGGCAGATTTGAAAACGCAAACAAACGTAAAGTTTCCGTTTCATGTCGTCAGTGGGTCGCAGTCAAACAGAGTCTTTATTGATTAACTTACAACTTCATTTATGCTCGTGTGATCAGGTTTGGTTAAACACACGCCTCGTAACAGACGGACGGATTTGTGCGCTAATTTCGCCATTCCAGATGTCGCTCAATGGAAGTATGATCTGCTGGATTTAGTCGGGAAACCGGAAATGGAGGCAATCGATTCCGGATTATTAAATTTTCATGCCGAGGTTAAGAGACGCGGGCACCTGGGGCATATTTAATGGTGCCCGACAAGGAGTTTCCAGATACATTTGCCAGGTGATCGGAAATTGCCCGAACTCACCCAATTAGCCACGAGAAAACTAAAATTCAGCCAAAGTTTCACCGCGAATTCAACTGGAAGTTGATTAGTTTTTGAATAATTCCTTGCCAATTTCCAGTTTTAAACAATCAAAGTTTCCTTTTTGCTGCCGTTTGTTCAGGAACAACCAAAAACGATTCAAGTTTTCCTATGCGTTTTTAACGCCAGCTTTGAGTTTCGTTTCATTCTTAATGAAGTGAAACTTTTAGCATATTTATAGATATCAGTTGTCTATGTTTCTGCCAAAGTTCAAGTTTTTATTCCAGATAATTTGGCAATGACGATTTTTTTAAAACGACCTGCAAAAGTTGAGGTTTTAGGCGAAAGTTGGTCCCACTTTGAAAAATCGCCGACAACCAACCTTGAACGCTAATAAAGTGAAACTCAAGGAATATCTATAGGTGTCTTCCGTCTATGTTTGCGCCCAATTTCACGTTTCTATTTTTGGGGTTTTCGGAAATATTCGTTTTTCAAGCGTGACTGGCAAAAGTCGAAGGTGAAAGTTGCTCGAATTTTGAAAAATTGCCAAAAATAAATTTGAACTCCGAATAACGTAAAACTCGAAACGTATCTATATGGAGTCATCCTCTATAATTGCAAAAACTTTCAGCTCTCTACTCTGGATAATTTGGGAATTGCAATTTTTTTAAAAACGACCTGCAAAAGTCGAAATTTGAAAAATCGCCAGCAGCAAGTTTACTTCCACAATAGAGGGAAACTCACAAAATATATACAGATAACCATTTTCTATAATTGCAAAAAATCTCAAGTTTCTACTTTGGATAATTTGAGAAGTGCAATTTTTTTTAAAACGACCTGCACAAGACGAAGGCAAAAGTTGGTCAAACTTTGAAAAATCGCCGACAACCAACCTTGAACGCAAATAAAGTGAAACTCAAGGTATATCTATATGTGTCTTCCGTCTATGTTTGCGCCCAATTTCACGTTTCTATATTTGGGGTTTTCGGAAATATTCGTTTCTCAAGCGTGACTGTCAAAAGTCGAAGGTAAAAGTTGCTCGAATTTTGAAAAATTGCCAAAAATTAATTTGAACTCGGAATAACGTAAAACTCAAAACGTATCTATATGGAGTCATCCTCTATAACTGCCAAAACTTTCAGCTCTCTACTCTGGATAATTTGGGAATTGCAATTTTTTTAAAAACGACCTGCAAAAGTCGAAATTTGAAATATCGCCAGCAACAAGTTTACTTCCACAATGAGAGGGAAACTCACAAAATATATACAGATAACCATTTTCTATAATTCCAAAAAATCTCAAGTTTCTACTTTGGATAATTTGAGAATTGCAATTTTTTTAAAAACGACCTGCATAAGACGAAGGCAAAAGTTGGTCAAACTTTGAAAAATCGCCGACAACCAACCTTGAACGCTAATAAAGTGAAACTCAAGGTATATCTATATGTGTCTTCCGTCTCTGTTTGCGCCCAATTTCAAGTTTCTATTTTTGGGTTTTTTCGGAAATATTCGTTTTTCAAGCGTGACTGGCAAAAGTCGAAGGTGAAAGTTGCTCGAATTTTGAAAAATTGCCAAAAATAAATTTGAAATCGGAATAACGTAAAAATCAAAACGTATCTATATGGAGTCATCTTCTATAATTGCAAAAACTTTCAGCTCTCTACTCGGGATAATTTGGGAATTGCAATTTTCTTAAAAACGACCTGCAAAAGTCGAAATTTGAAAAATCGCCAGCAGCAAGTTTACTTCCACAATAGAGGGAAACTCACAAAATATATACAGATAACCATTTTCAATAATTCCAAAAAATATCAAGTTTCTACTTTGGATAATTTGAGAATTGCAATTTTCTTTAAAACGACCTGCACAAGACGAAGGTAAAAGTTAGTCAAATTTTGAAAAATCGCCACCAATTAATTTGCATCCTTAAGAAAGTGAAACTTTAGCCATATCTATAGATAGTCATCGGCTATAATTGCAGAAAATTGCAACTTTTTCCTTGAAATTATTTTGGAGTTTTGAGCTTTTGAAACATGATCTGGAAAAGTCGAAGGCAAAAGTTGGTCGAATTTTGAAAATTCGCGGGCAGCCAGCATGCACCTTTAATTAAATTGAATTAAAGGAGTATCTATAGACAACTCTTATCTATGCGTGTGCCGTACTTCAGGTCGCTTGTGTAGGTAGTTTCGGAAATCTACATTTTTGAAAAATGACTCGCAAAAGTCGAAGGTGAAAGTTGACCAAATTTTGAAAAATCGCCGACATTAAGTCTGAATCCGCAATAAAGTGAAACTCTCCGAATAGTTCCAGATACAATCTCGCTATGAGTGCGCAAAATATCAGCTCTCTAGTTTAGATAATGTGGGATTTACACTCAAAAAAAATCTTCTGCAAAAGTTGAAGTTGAAGGCGAAACTTGGTCAGGATTTAATAATTCGCCACCCACGAGCCTGGATTGGAAATAAAGTGAAACTCTTCCAATATCTACAGATACCCTCTAGGTATGGGTGTGGAAAATATCCGGACTCCAATTTGGGTAATTTGGAAACTACAATTTTTTAAAAAACAGCCTGCCAAAGTTGAAGGCAAAAGTTGGTCAAATTTTGAAAACTCACCCATAATTAGTTTTCCCATTAAATAAAGTGAAACTAAAGCCATATCTATAGATAGTCTTATATCTATAATTTTACTGGAAATAATTTTGGAGTTTCGAGTTTTTGAAGCCCGACCTGCAAATTGGTGAAACTTTGAAAAATCACCCACCACAAAGCTGCATTCCTAATACAGTGAAACTCAACAATTATATACAGATACTGCTCGTTCTATGTTTAGGGCAAATTTCCAGACTCGATTTTAGAGATCTTCGGAAACATGAAAACTTTTTGGCGAGCGACTGGCAAAAGCCAAAAGGGAAAGTTGGTGAAACTTTGAAAAATCATTATCAACTAGCCTGCACTACTAAACAAATGAAACTCACAGGGTATCTATAGATAGCAATCCTCAATGTTTGCCCAAAATCGCAGGTGTTTAGATGGCATAATTTGGAAATTACGATTTTTTTAAACCGACCTGCAAAATTCGAAGACTTAAGTTGGGTGAAAATTTCAAAAATCAGCAGCAATCATCCAGCGGCGTTGGTGAATGTGAAACTCACAACTTTGATATAGATACCATTATTCTATGATAAGGCTTTCAAGCCTCTAGTCAGATAATTTGAGAAAAATGACCTGCAAAACTCGAAGAGGAATGGAGTTGAAAACTCCCCAAAAATCTGCTTCCAGTCTTGCTCAACTCCAGCTAATTGACAAAGGAACAGTCAATTTGAAGATTTTGTGTTAAACATAGTCATAATCACTGCCTTCAAAGTGTTTCTTTGCGCATTTTCACCCGTGAAAATAAAAATCTGTAGCGAATCGCCTGGGCGAAAATGAGCATGATTAATTCATCCTGGCACCACATTAAGAAATTATTCGCGTTTTTTGCTCTTCGTTAAACAGGCCCTCGTTTGATGTTCCTTAGGCAGGCGTCTTTCTAAAGGAACCGGGACTCCTTTGAAAGATTAACCGAGCCCAGATTCGGATAGCATTCTAGGCCACTCTGACGCTAATGTTGCTAGAGTGGATTTACCATGCTTTTGTTTCTTCTGAGGCTCTTCTTTCGCTAGGCGAATTAGTTTTTCACTATTCCCGGCATTTATCACACTGACTGCCTAACGATCGCTAATGGCCTTTGGAAGTTGTTCCACTTTTCATTGAGGAAATTTGCAAAACAATGTGCCGTTAAGTAGTTTGCGTTAACTAGCAATTTAGCAGGGTTTTGTCCTCTTTACGTGTTCCTGCCGGGTTTTAATCAGGTTTTTGTCCGTCGTTGAATTGACACAGCTTTAATTAATCAGACTTAGCGTGATACAGAATGTCAGCACATACGTCTCGGGGACCGTTTATCTCCGGTTAAAAATTGCGGAAACGGTCACGGGCTCGGGCACCAACGTCCAAAGTTGGCTCGTTTATTTCCTGCAAAGCTGCAGCATAAACGAAATAAAACTTGAAAGTCCCGCAATGTCTCTTCTTACTTGTTGCGATGAAATTCCTCAAAAAAAATTAACGAAGCTATGAATAAATTGCTGCATTCTGTCCAGTGGACTAGGGAATTGCCTGGCTCTGCAGCAGAGCTGCTTTTGCAGCTCATTTTTTTAAAAATCATAATTTTCAAACTTCTGCTGCAACTAGAGAGCTGAAATTTTGCCGGATAAAGACAAATTGTATCTATGATAGATAACAGTTGAGGTTCACGTTATTAAGAATGCAGTCTGGTGGTGGCGATTTTTCAAAGTTCGAGCACCTTTTCTCTTCGACTTTAGCAGGTGGTGTTCCAAAAATTCACCATTCCCAACTAGTCTACTGAAGAAGGCTGAAATTTTGTGGGCACAGAAACGAGTTTTCGCTACAGATTTTTATAGAGTTTCACTTTGCTGCAGGCTGAATATTGGGGATTTTTCAAAATTTGCCCCACTTTCAACCTCGACTATTGCAAGTGGTTTAAAAAACTTGATAACTGAGAAATTTTCATAAGTAGAAACCTGAAATTTGGGGCCGCGATAGACCAATGGAATCTGTAGATACTCGATGAGTTTCACTTTGTTAAGGATGCAGACTGGTTGTGGACAATTTTTCATAATTTTAGCAATTTTGTGCTTTGCACCACATTCGGCTTTTGCAATTCAATGGTCAAAAATTCATAAGTCCCAGACTATCGAAAATAGATACCTGAAATTTTGAGCAAAGATAGCCAATTGCTCATTATTATAGAAACTTTTTGAGTTTAACTTTTTTTGTGAAGTCTGTTTGTGCAAACAAAAATTTCACCATTTGCTTGGTGCCGCTCAGTAAAAAAATCATAATTCCCAAGTGGCCCATCCTAAAGACCTGTAATTTTGCAAAATCATAGACAAGGGGTATCTATAGATATCTGGTGAGTTTCACTTGAGGAAAGATGCAGACTAATAAGGGGCAAATTTTCAAAAATTCGCTAACTTTTCCTTTCGACGTTTGCAAGTAACAAGTAAAATTCATAACTAACTTTCCTAAAAACTCTTAGTTCAAAGCAGTCACAAAAACGTGATATCTATAGATATGATTTCAGGTTCAGTTTTTTCGAAAGCCAGGTTGAGTGCAGGTAATTTTTGGAAATACCACCAAGTTTGCCCTTCAACTTTTGAAGGTAATGTTTCAATAAAAAATTCATAAATTCCAAACTGTTCGAACTAGACAGCGGAAGTTTCCACAAAACATAGATAACTAGAGTTGATAGACTTTTACAAAATTTCAATTTGTTAGGCATGCAGGCAAATTGTCGGCGAATTTTCGAAGTTCGGGCTATTTTTCCTAGTGAGTTTTCCAGGTCATTTTTCGAAAATTCGTAGTTTACAAATTATCTATGCAAAGCACCTATAGTTTGGCACAGATATAGACCACTGATATCTATAGATACACGTTCAGATTAATTGAGTTCAGGAGGGCAGGTTGACTGTAGGGGATTTTTAAAAATATGCCCAAGTTTCTCCTTCAATATTTTAAGGTAATTTTTAAAAAATTCATTGTTTGCAAACTCTCCAAATTGAAAAGTGCATTTTTGCTCAAAATGTAGTCAAGGGGCGTCGATAGAACTTTGAAAAGTTTAATTTTTTTAGGGGTGCAGACAGATTTTTGCCGAATTTTCAAAGTTCGGCTTATTTTGGCCGTTGAATTTAGCAAGTAATTTTTCAAAAATTCATAGTTTACAAATTATCTATGCAAAGCACCTATAGTTTGGCACAGATATAGACCTCTGATATCTATAGATACACGTTCAGATTAATTGTGTTCAGGAGGGCAGGTTGACTGTAGGGGATTTTTCAAAATATGCCCAAGTTTCTCCTTCAATTTTTTAAGGTAATTTTTAAAAAATTCATAGTTTGCAAACTCTCCAAATTGAAAAGTGCAATTTTTCTCAAAATGTAGTCAAGGGGCGTCTATAGAATTTTGAAAAGTTTAATTTTTTTAGGGGTGCAGACGGATTCTTGGCGAATTTTCAAAGTTCGGCTTATTTTGGCCTTTGAATTTTGCAAGTAATTTTTCAAAAATTCATAGTTTACAAATTATCTATGCAAAGCACCTACAGTTTGGCACAGATATAGACCACTGATATCTATAGATACACATTCAGATTAATTGAGTTCAGGAGGGCAGGTTGACTGTAGGGGATTTATCAAAATATGCCCAAGTTTCTCCTTCAATTTTTTAAGGTAATTTTTAAAAAAATCATAGTTTGCAAACTCTCCAAACTGAAAAGTCCAATTTTGCTCAAAATGTAGTCAAGGGGTGTCTATAGAATTTTAAAAAGTTAAATTTTTTTAGGGGTGCAGACAGATTTTTGGCGATTTTTCAAAGTTCGGCTTATTTTGGCCTTTGAATTTAGCAGGTAATTTTTAAAAAATTCATAATTTACAAATTATCTATGCAAAGCACCTATAGTTTGGCACAGATATAGACCACTGATATCTATAGATACACGATCAGATTAATTGCGTTCAGGAGGGCCGGTTGACTGTAGGGGATTTTTCAAAATATGCTCAAGTTTCTCCTTCAAATTTTTTAAGGTAATTTTTAAAAAATTTATAGTTTGCAAACTCTCCAAATTGAAAAGTGCAATTTTGCTCAAAATGTAGTCAAGGGGCGTCTATAGAATTTTGAAAAGTTTAATTTTTTTAGGGGTGCAGACGGATTCTTGGCGAATTTTCAAAGTTCGGCTTATTTTGGCCTTTGAATTTAGCAAGTAATTTTTCAAAAATTCATAGTTTACAAATTATCTATGCAAAGCACCTATAGTTTGGCACAGATATAGACCACTGATATCTATAGATACACGTTCAGATTAATTGTGTTCAGGAGGGCCGGTTGACTGTAGGGGATTTTTCAAAATATGCCCAAGTTTCTCCTTCAATTTTTTAAGGTAATTTTTAAAAAATTCATAGTTTGCAAACTCTCCAAACTGAAAAGTCCAATTTTGCTCAAAATGTAGTCAAGGGGCGTCGATAGAATTTTGAAAAGTTTCATTTTTTTAGAGGTGCAGACAGATTTTTGGCGAATTTTCAAAGTTCGGCTTATTTTGGCCTTTGAATTTAGCAAGTAATTTTTCAAAAATTCATAGTTTACAAATTATCTATGCAAAGCACCTATAGTTTGGCACAGATATAGACCACTGATATCTATAGATACACGTTCAGATTAATTGTGTTCAGGAGGGCAGGTTCACTTCAGGGAATTTTTCAAAATATGCCCAAGTTCCTTCTTCAATTTTTTAAGGTAATTTTTATAAAATTCATTGTTTGCAAACTCTCCAAACTGAAAAGCGCACTTTTTCCCAAAATATAGCCAAGAAGTCTCTGGAAAATTTCGAAAAGTGTCACTTTTTTAGGGGTGCAGACGGATTCTTGGCGACGTTTCAAAGTTCGGCCTATTTTTCCCTTTGGCTTTTGCAGGACATTCTTAAAAAATCCATGGGTCCCCTATTTCGTAAGCTAAACCCGTGAAACTTGGCACAGACATAGACAAATGATATCTATAGATACTGGTTGAGTTTCAGTAAATTAAGAATTAAGCTTGATTTCTGATGATTTTTCAAAAACTGGGCAACCACTAGCACGCAAAATTTCAAACAAAACTGTCTGCAAAGCGCAAAACACTCTGTACATAAAAGGCCCGCAGCGCATTAAACTTGAAACGTCGCTCTATTTATTCATTTGCCATTATAAATAATTAACGGTTGCTGTTGATGTTTAATTTCATTGGAATAAATTAGGGTTCTATTGCAAAGGCCCATAGCAGTTTTTGCGTTAATGGCCCAGTTTTAGCTGCGAGAATCACTCAAAGAATACTGAACATCAATTATTTACACCTTCAAAGGTCATAAAAAGGCCCTGCGAGACCTTTGAGGGCATTGACTATGATAATAGAAGGCATTTAAATGTATGCAGCTTAATCGGACAAATGCTTGCAAAGTATCAGCTCAGGTGGGTTTCGTGACGAGTACTTTCATAAATATGCATGATAATTTCGGAAATTGCAACGTCCAGCAAATGTGTTGCTTTTCCACATGGAAAGGCGCGGTCCTGCGCTAAAACTTGGTAAATATTGGACTAACTGGCATTAATTCTGGGAACAATGCCCCAGATAGAACGAGAGGTTGGCGAACCCTCAAATAATTGCCGAAAAAAGTCACATTTTCAGCCGAAGGAAATGGAACCTTAGCAGATCGTTATGGAACAAACCCTTCCATGAATATGCTAAATTATTCAGCACTATAAACTGGGAGAGATCGGCCCATAAAACCTGATATTAACCGCAAAAAACACACATCACGTTTCAGGTAAAGGGGAGCAGTGGGGCCCCGTTAACATTTACGAACAACGCGGAAACGTGCTTAGAAAATTATTGCAATTTGTCTCCGAGTTTCATAACATATGTAACGGATTATGGCCTAGCATTTCACGGCTTTTAATTAACAACTGGTGATAAACTTCAGACATTACCAGAGGAATTAATGGAGTTTCAGGGTGTTTTCCTGGCCTGGTAACCCTTTCTCTACCGGAGAACGGCCTGCAGATGGCTTAATTAGAAGAACTTTTGCATCCCGAACAGCCGCCAGGAGAAACTCGAAAGGAAACTGCTTAATTTCTTTGTTTTCCCCTCTCAGGAAATGCAGAGTTTTGTACATTTGTCCCGAGCAAGTGCGCTTTGATAGTTGAAGCTCTGCTAAACAGGAACCTTGTTTTTTTTGGAATTTTCAATTGAAAGAGCTCCGGCGACTTAGTGAGCGAAAGCCAGACATTAAAGTTCGCTTTTTGATTGTTTCTTATTCCGGAAAATGGTCCTAAGTGGAATTTATCAAAAGCAAAGCTTTATTTTCCAGAATTTCTCAATAAGCTGCATCGAAAATGGGCAAATTTGCTAAAACAAGTCCCTCATCCATTGGTGGCTGGATGAGAAATTTCTCGACTCCCGTGGCTCTAAGAAACGAGAGAATTTCTCAAATTAACTTCTCCATTAGCGTGCAACTGCCAAATTGTCGCCATTTGTCGATTTTTCCCCATTTTTCTACTTCCCCAACAGTATCTAGCTGAGCAAAAATTCTCAGTCAAGTATCTAAGAAATGAGCGAATTTCTCGAGTTAACTTCTCCATTAGTGTCCTTAAAGCGAAGCTCGAGTTTTCTCAGTTAAATGTTCTAGAGGAGAGAACATTTGCAAAAACATTTTCTAATTTGCGCATAACTCCGACACAGTGTTCTTTTCACATTTGTGTCCTGTAACTGTCCAAGAAACGTGCGGATTCTGCAAAATAACTTCTCCATTAGCGTGTAACTGCGCAATTTTGGCTTTACCTTTTTTTTCCCGGAAAACTGCCTTCAAACGAGCTTTTTTGCCAAACAAATTTCTCCATTAACCTGACCAACTAACCAACTGATAAATTAACATCTCCATTAGTGTCTAGACGATAAACTGCGGCTATTTTCCGCAGTTAAGGGTCGAGAAAGTCTTAAGAAATTAGCGAACCTGGACAACTAACTTTCCCTTTAACTGCAACACTAACGAGCCTTTTCCTTTTTTCTGAGTTAAATTTTCTTTTTCTGAGTCTAAGACAAGATCGAATTTGAGAAATTAACACTCGAATTAGCTTCCAACTGCGAAACTGTGTCGGTTTCTCGATTTCGCTCATTTCTCAGACTGATAACACATAAACTTGATTTTCTCATTTAGTAAATTCACTTTCTCATTATCATTTTATGGCCTTTTTTGGACTTTCGTCCGTTAACTGTCCAAGAAACCAGCAAATGTGGCAAATTAACTGCGGAACTGGGACCTTTCCTTGATGTTTCTCCGTTAACTGTTGCGTTTTCTCAATCTTTGTAATTTAAATGTCTGAGAAGTAACGGAAATTGCGAAATTAACGTTTCCATTATTGCCTAATCGAGAAAATAATTTTCTAGGCTTTTCTCTGTTAAGAGCCTAATAAATTACAGAATTTGGGTACATAATTTCTCCATTAGTGTCTAAACCCGAAACTGTTTACAGTAACCGTTAACTCTCCATAAAAACGAGCAAATTTGGCAAATTAACTTTTCCATTAGCATTCAAGCGGGAAATTGTGGCATTCTCTTCGCGATTTCTCTCAGTTAACTCTCGAAAAAACTGAGCGAACTTGGAAAACTGAGAATTTTCTCAATTAAATGTCTTAAACAGGAGA
This sequence comes from Dendroctonus valens, assembly GCA_024550625.1. NCBI lineage: Eukaryota > Metazoa > Arthropoda > Insecta > Coleoptera > Curculionidae > Dendroctonus > Dendroctonus valens. The sequence goes on from JAJTJO010000100.1 coordinate 318,823, forward strand.
AGTTGTGGAAATTAACGTTTCCATTAGTGTCTAAACTAGAAACTGCAGCCTTCTCTGGACTTTTGTCCTTTAACTCTCCAAAAAAGCGAGCAAATTGGGCAAATTAACTTCTCCATTAACATTTAAGTGCAAAATTGCGGCCTTTTTTTCGATATATCTCAGTTAACCATCTAAAAAACCAGTAAACTGGGAAAACTAGATTCTCAATTAGTGTTTAAATGAACGAACCCGGTTTTTGTTCGATTTTTTTCAAATGAGTGTAGAAAACCAGAGCAAATTTTGGGAATTAACGTCTCCATTAGTGTCTAAATAAGAAACTGCAGTCTTTTCTCGACTTTTGTCCGTTAACTCTCCAAAAAAGCGAGCAAATGGGCAAATTAACTTCTCCATTAACATTTAAGTGCAAAATTGCGACCTTTTTTTCGATATCTCTCAGTTAACCATCTGAAAAACGAGTAAACTTGGAAAACTGGATTCTCAATTAGTTTCTAAATGAACAAACGCGGTTTTTGTCCGATTTTTCTCAAATGAGTGTAGAAAAACAGAGAAAATTTTGGGAATTAACGTCTCCATTAGTGTCTAAATCAGAAACTGTAGCCTTTTCTGGACTTTTGTCCGTTAACTCTCCAAATAAGCGAGCAAAATGGGCAAATTAACTTCTCCATTAACATTTAAGTGCAAAATTGCGGCTTTTTTTTCGGTATCTCTCAGTTAACCATCCGAAAAACTAGTAAACTTGGAAAACTAGATTCTCAATTAGTGCCTAAATGAACGAACGCGGTTTTTGTTCGATTTTTTTCAAATGAGTGTCGAAAACCAGAGCAAATTTTGGAATTAACGTCTCCATTAGTGTCTAAACGAGAAACTGTGGCCTTTGCTGGACTTTTGTCCGTTAACTCTCCAAAAAAGCGAGCAAAATGGGCAAATTAACTCCTCCATTAACATTCAGGTGCAAAAGTGTGGCCTTTTTTTCGATATCTCTCAGTTAACATCCGAAAAACCAGTAAACTTGAAAAACTCAATTCTCAATTAGTGTCTAAATGAACGAACGCTGTTTTTGTCCGATTTTTCTCAAATGAGTGTTGAAAAGCAGCTCAAATTTTGGAATTAACGTCTCCATTAGTGTCCTAAACCAGAAACTGTAGGCTTTTCTGAACTTTGTCCGTTAACTATCCAAAAAAGCGAGCAAATTGGGCAAATTAACTTCTCCATTAACATTTAAGTGCAAAATTGCGGCCTTTTTTTCGATATCTCTCAGTTAACCATCTGAAAAACCAGTAAACTTGGAAAACTAGATTCTCAATTAGTGTCCAAATGAAGGAGCGCGGTTTGGGTTCGATTTTTCTCAAAAGAGTGTCGAAAACCAGAGCAAATTTTGGAATTAACGTCTCCATTAGTGTCTAAACGAGAAACTGTGGCCTTTTCTGAACTTTTGTGCGTTAACTATCCAAAAAAGCGAGCAAAATGGGCAAATTAACTTCTCCATTAACATTCAAGTGCAAAAGTGCGGCCTTTTCTCGATATCTCTCAGGTAACCATCTAAAAAACCAATAAACTGGGAAAACTAGATTCTCAATTAGTGTCTAAATGAACGAACGCGGTTTGGGTTCGATTTTTCTCAAAAGAGTGTCGAAAACCAGAGCAAATTTTGGAATTAACGTCTCCATGAGTGTCTAAACGAGAAACTGTGGCCTTTGCTGGACTTTTGTCCATTAACTCTAAAAAAAGAGAGCAAATTGGGCAAATTAACTTCTCCATTAACATTCAAGTGCAAAATTGAGGCCTTTTTTTCGATATCTGTCAGTTAATCATCTGAAAAACCAGTAAACTTGGAAAACTAGATTCCCAATTAGTGTCTAAGTGAACGAACGCGGTTTTTGTTCGATTTTTTCTCAAATGAGTGTCGAAAACCAGAGCAAATTTTGGGAATTAACGTCTCCATGAGTGTCTAAACGAGAAACTGTGGCCTTTGCTGGACTTTTGTCCATTAACTCTGAAAAAAGCGAGCAAAATGGGCAAATTAACTTCTCCATTAACATTCAAGTGCAAAATTGAGGCCTTTTTGCGATATCTGTCAGTTAATCATCTGAAAAACCAGTAAACTTGGAAAACTAGATTCTCAATTAGTGTCTAAATGAACGAGCGCGGTTTGGGTTCGATTTTTCTCAAAAGAGTGTCGAAAACCAGAGCAAATTTTGGAATTAACGTCTCCATTAGTGTCTAAGCGAGAAACTGAAGCCTTTGCTGGACTTTTGTCCGTTAACTATCCAAAAAAGCGAGCAAATTGGGCAAATTAACTTCTCCATTAACATTTAAGTGCAAAATTGCGACCTTTTCTTCGATATCTCTCAGTTAACCACCTGAAAAACCAGTAAACTTGGGAAACTAGATTCTCAATTAGTGTCCAAATGAAGGAGCGCGGTTTGGGTTCGATTTTTCTCAAATGAGTGTCGAAAACCAGAGCAAATTTTAGGAATTAACGTCTCTATTAGTGTCTAAACGAGAAACTGCAGCCTTTGCTGGACCTTTGTCCGTTAACTCTCCAAATAAGCGAGCAAAATGGGCAAATTAACTTCTCCATTAACATTAAAGTGCAAAATTGGGGCCTTTTTTTCGATATCTCTCAGTTAACCATCTGAAAAACCAGTAAACTGGAAAAACTCAATTCTCAATTAGTGTCTAAATGAACGAACGCTGTTTTTGTCCGATTTTTCTCAAATGAGTGTCGAAAACCAGCTCAAATTTTGGAATTAACTTCTCCATGAGTGTCTAAACGAGAAACTGTGGCCTTTGCTGGACTTTTGTCCATTAACTCTCCAAAAAAGCGAGCAAATTGGGCAAATTAACTTCTCCATTAACATTTAAGTGCAAAATTGCGGCTTTTTTTTCGGTATCTCTCAATTAACCATCCGAAAAACCAGTAAACTTGGAAAACTAGATTCTCAATTCGTGTCTAAATGAACGAACGCGGATTTTGTTCGATTTTTCTCAAATGAGTGTCGAAAACCAGAGCAAATTTTAGGAATTAACGTCTCCATTAGTGTCTAAACGAGAAACTGTGGCCTTTTCTGAACTTTTGTGCGTTAACTATCCAAAAAAGCGAGCAAAATGGGCAAATTAACTTCTCCATTAACATTCAAGTGCAAAATTGAGGCTTTTTTTTCGATATCTGTCAGTTAATCATCTGAAAAACCAGTAAACTTGAAAAACTAGATTCTCAATTAGTGTCTAAGTGATCGAGCGTGGTTTGGGTTCGATTTTTCTCAATTGAGTGTCGAAAAGCAGCTCAAATTTTGGAATTAACGGCTCCATTAGTATTTAAACGAGAAACTCTGGCCTTTGCTAAACTTTTGTCCGTTAATTCTAAAAAAAAGCGAGCAAATTGGGCAAATTAACTTCTCCATTAACATTCAGGTGCAAAAGTGTGGCCTTTTTTTCGATATCTCTCAGTTAACCATCCGAAAAACCAGTAAACTTGGAAAACTAGATTCCCAATTAGTGTGTAAATGAACGAACGCGGATTTTGTTCGATTTTTCTTAAATGAGTGTCAAAAACCAGAGCAAATTTTGGAATTAACGTCTCCATTAGTGTCTAAACGAGAAACTGTAGCCTTTGCTGGACTTTTGTCCGTTAACTCTCCAAAAAAGCGAGCAAAATGGGCAAATTAACTTCTCCATTAACATTCAGGTGCAAAAGTGCGGCATTTTTTTCGGTATCTCTCAATTAACCATCCGAAAAACCAGTAAACTTGGAAAACTAGAATCTCAATTAGTGTCTAAATGAACGAACGAGGTTTGTGTTCGATTTTTTCAAAAGAGTGTCGAAAACCAGAGCAAATTTTGGAATTAACGTCTCCATTAGTGTCTAAACGAGAAACTGTGGCCTTTGCTGGACTTTTGTCCGTTAACTCTCCAAAAAAGCCCGCAAAATTGGCAAATTAACTCCTCCATTAACATTCAATTGCGCAATTGTGGCCTTTTCTCATTTTTTCCCAGTGTTTTCGAAGTGTCTAACTTTCATATTAACATTTAATTGAGAATCTATTTTCTTTTCTAGATTTTTCTTCGTTAACTATCCAAGAAGTGAGCAAATTTAGCAAATTAACTCCTCCATTAGTGCCGAAAAACATTTCTCCAAGTCAAACAGCTCGAAGGTATCTGAGAGAGAAGAAGCTTACAAGTTTCTTTCTTGGCACGACATGGGAAAAATAACGCTTAACACGTAGAAATTTCTCCAGAAAAAAACTTGAGAAATTGAGAAAAATTCATTATTCCACTTTGCTTCTAAAGCGAGAAATATTTTCGTTTCTCCAACGATTTGAAGTGAAAGTGACTGTATTCCATCGCCAACTTTTATGGAGTTTTAAAATAATCTCGACACTCGACCGGGGTTTTAAAACAGTTGGGCCGAATTGACAATCTAAAATGTAAAGTTTCTGATGGATTTGAGTGTTTTTTTTTGCCTACTAGGCACTGCGTTCCGTCAAATTAATCAGGGAATTTTGACAATATTTACACAAGAACAAAGCCCAAATTTCCAGCAAGAACGAGACATTCCATTAACTCCATTAAAATACCCTGCCCTGTTCCGAGCAGGCCTAATGAATATGTAACATTTAAAGCATGTGTATGCTCTTCGGTGTATTTGTTTCAATTCGGTTCCTCCCCATGATTAAACAGGATCGTTTACCCCATTCATCTCCTCTAAGCTCCAAGCTCCATTACCCTTCTCAAATATTCTAACTCTTTGTTTGTCTGTTGCCCCATAAATTAGCGCACAATAATCCGAAACATTTATACGAAAATCAACTGGAACCCATGTTAACATCGAACCGAACGAGCTTCGCATAAATCCATTGGCTAATAAAATGTCAACAACAGCAGGAAAAACAGTGAAACTGCATGAAAATTATGATAAATTAATAAACAACTAAATTCGAAACCCATTAGAGCGAGATTGAAACGCACCTGGCCATTAATGGCCCAATTAGAAACTTCAGCGGACAAACATGTAAAAACAAGTTTATTGTTCTAGCAGCGCATCGGGGAAATGGAATTTAATTGTTATTGCCACAATAGGGGAAATTAATTTGTGTTTTAACTGAGGAAAAAAAACGAATTCAACCACATGAAGCAGTTCGCACCCACTCTGCAGGTAAAGCCCCGAGGCGAAGCCCCCGAAGGCTGAGGGCGAATTTGTCCAATTTTTTGCCTGAAAAAACCGGGGTTTTTTGCTCTTTATCCGGCTCGGGTCAAACGTCAATCGGGCAATATCCCCGAGGAAAAAATGAGCCCGGAACACATATTGAACCCCCGATAACAACCCGAACGATTTATTTACTGCAGCAGAGTGTTAATCAAATCCTAGCAAAATTTCCGGTTCTTGATTTAATAATAGCAGCTATCCAAATGGTCCGGCGCCAGTTGGAAAGCTGATTTAAATTCGTATGCGATTTCCAGGCAAACTTTTACAGCGGTTAAAACTTTCAGGTTCCCTGCAGGGCCCGCCTGTTTCCCATTTTCTAACACCATTACCGGGAAAATGCATGGATTTAATTAAATTCCGCAAAAATCCGCCCAAAACATCAAGCTTTGAATGTTTAAAATCGCAAATCGATTGCAATAAAATGGCTTCAAGACTTCAATCCTGCAAGAAACTTGTCAACTTGAAAATTTGCCTCTAGAATCGTGGTAGCCTGTCAAACCCAGTTTGGCCCTAGTGGGAAAAGAATTCTAATGAATAACAGTCACTGAAAGTGGCTTCAAGACGCTTAAAGACTTAAAACTTGCTTCAATTATTTTAAAAATCCATACCGATTGTTAAAATTGCTGCAGACTATAGCAGCTTTTGATAAAAAAGCACTCAAAGCAACTTTAAAGTCGCAAGACTATTGCGAAAAATGGCTTCAAGACTCTGAAAAACTATTTAAACCCATTGAAAGTGCTAACTTCTCATACTGAAAACTCTAATCTTTTTGTAGTGATAAAATGATTTTGAACAAAAACTTCTGGACTTAGTAAGTTCGTTTAAAGTTAAAGGTTTTCAGCTTTAAACTGGCTTCAAGCCCTTTAAAACCTCACTTGAATTGGCAAAACGTCTCCAAGCATTGAAAATTTTCTTTAAAAGCCATCGGTAGTATGAAATATTTCCTTTGCAGGATTGGATACTTCAGCAACCGCGAAGTGAACATGAACAATGACTTCAAGACCTTACAAAATCGGTTGAAACTGCGAATTATCGGCTTCAAGTTGCCTCAAAATAATTGGAACATTTCAGCACCATCTAAGCTTTAGTGAGAAGACTATTGGGATATTCAATAGGGGCCAACGGACGCTTTAAAACTGGCTTCAAGCCCTTCAAAACCTCATTTGAGCTGTTAAAACGACTGCAGCTTTGAAAATATTCTGAAAAAACCATCGAGAGTACGAAGTCTTCTTATTGCGAGATTGAGATTTTTTGTAACCGGCAAATGAATATGACTAATGACTTCAAGACTTTGAAAATTTGTTTAAAACTAAGCCTTCTGGGTTTTAAGCTGCTTCAAGATATACAATTGCCTCAAAATAATTAACACATTTCCATGTTTTTTTTAGCTTGAGTGAGAAGACAATGGAAGATTTAATATTAGTTATAAGAAGCTTTAAAGTCCTTCAACGGTTTAAAACTGGCTTCAAGCCCTTTAAAACCTCCCTTGAATTGACAAAACGACTCCAAGCATTGAAAATTTCCTTAAACATCCATCGGGAGTTTGAAATATTTTCGTTGCAAGATTGGATACTTCAGTAACCGCGAAATGAACATGAATAATGACTTCAAGACCTTGCAAAATCGTTTGAAACTGCGAATTTTCGGCCTCAAGATGCGTCAAAATATAAATTTGCCTCAAAATAGTTAGCACATTTCAACACCATCTTGGCTTTAGTGAGAAGACAATTGGGATATTCAATAGGGGCTAACGGAAGCTTTAAAACTGGCTTCAAGACCTTTAAAACCTCATTTTAACCTGTTAGAACGACTGCAACTTTGAAAATATTCTCAAAAAAACCATCGAGAGTACAAAAATCTTCTCATTGCGAGTTTGAGATGTTTTGTAACCGCGAAATGAGTATGACTAATGACTTCAAGACTTTACAAATTTGTTTAAAAGCGAGACTTCTGGGCTTGAAGCTGCTTCAAGATATAAAATTTGCCACAAACTAGTTAGCACAAAGACAATCGAAGATTTAATATTAGTTATCACAAGCTTTAAAGTCCTTCAACGGTTTAAAACTGGCTTCAAGCCCTTTAAAACCTAATTTGAACTGTTAAAACGGCTGCAAACTTTGAAAATATTCTTTAAAAGCCATTGAGAGTATCAAATCTATCAAAGGAAAGTTTGAATATTATTTTAACCACGAAATGACAATGACTTCAAGACTTTTCAAACAGAAGACAAATTTAAATTTTGCCCCAAAAATAGCTGCAGTATTTCAAGCCATTTTTACTCTAATGAGAAAAAAATTGAAAAAGACTTTGTTGCAATTTGAAGTGCTAAAATTGACTTCAAGACTTTTTTAGCTGCAAACTGAGTGCTTAAACTCAGCTGAAAGTGGCGCGTTTGCTTCTAAATTGGATGGAACAAACTGCGGAACTTGTAAATCTCACTAAATCTAAAGCAGTAAAACGACTGCAAAGCTCTAAAGTGTTCACGGCTTCCAAAGCCTTGCAGGCTCATTTTCGCATAATTTTGTTAATCAACTGCTGTTTTATTTCCACTTGAAGCCTCCAAAGAGGAAAAACTCTCCGGAAAGTCGTTGAATTAAAACAATGGCTGTAAACAGGGAAAACTGGCGCCGATTACTTGAATCGGACGTTAAAATATAGTGGCCATTCGTTTGATGCCTCGGTTATACTTTATATGATTTGTTTTACGTCACATCCGGTAATATGCTTTCGGTTCCAGCGACATTCTATTGATCGTCCACATATTTTAGGGCTGTTTTTCGGGCTACTGTGCAAGTTTGAATTGCTGAACTGAAAATTCCTGCTGTGGATACAAGTGAAACGTCGCAGCAAATGTGCAATTTCCTGGCAATTTAAGCGAACAACAGCAAAGATGTCTGCATTCTCTAACGGGGCTTTTCAGGTCAGTAATGTTGCTGCGTTGAACACTAAACGAGCACTAAAGCCATTTCATCCTCCATAACAGTTTCAATAAACTTTAATAATCCAGTGAATGTGAAATTCATTTAAAAGCCCAAACTGCCGAGTTTTCAGGCTCATGGCTTTTGGAAACGATGAAACCGCCTTTTAACGAGAATTGGACCCGGTCGGACCACAAGAAAGTATGCAAACGCGAAGCTCAAAAAGAAAATTGAGAAAAATGCAACTTTAGCAGTTTGTTAAGGTGCAGATTCCTGACACGTTTCACCTAAAATATCGATTTGGTGGTTTTCGTCCTTAGAGAAGTCGCATGGGTACATTTGAGCGAGTTGCTTTATATTCGGGATATGCTCGGTATTATTCCGGAAAGTTTAAGGGAAGCTAATATTATTTCGCAATTTACCTAATTATACCAAGAGCGAGAACGTCGACACAAAAGGACAATTTCCAGTAGATTCTATAGAGAAACGGCAGGAAACTTCCCACTTAAAATCGCCTTTTTTACATGGAAATCCACATTTGTACTGAGATGGAGTTTGATAATTGAAAACTTGTCTTTCAATTATTTTAGATTTTTTAAATATTTTTTAATTTTGGACTTGCAAAATTGTCTTTAAATTGAAGTCAGTGCAGCTTCAAGACCTCAAAGTCTTTGAGAGACGACTTCAAAGCCGCAAAAGCTCAGTTCAACTGCAACTTTAGAGCTTCAAGCAGCTTCAGAATTTAAAAGTTGTCTTTAAACAAAGTGAGCTATTGAGAACTCATTTTTCTTTAGTGAGACGCCAGCTGCAAGAGCTCAAAGTGTTTGAGAAACGACTTCAAAGCCGCAAAAGCTCCGTTGAACTGCAACTTTAGAGCTTCAGGCAGCTTCAGAATTAAAAAGTTGTCTTTAAGCAAAGTGCGCTGTTTAGAACTATTTTTTCTTTAGTGAGACGCCAGCTTCAAGAGCTCAAAATGTTTGAGAAATGACTTCAAGACCGCAAAATCTCAGTTGAACTGCAACTTTAAAGCTTCAAGCAGCTTCAGAATTCAAAAGTTGTCTTTAAACAAAGTGCGCTGTTTAGAACTCATTTTTCTTTAGTGAGACGCCAGCTTCAAGAGCTCAAAGTGTTTGAGAAACGACTTCAAAGCCTCAAAATCTCAGTTGTACTGCAACTTTAGAGCTTCAGCAATTTTAGACTTGAAAAATTGTCTTTAAATTGGAGGCACCTATTTCAAGCGTTTTTTGTTTTAGAGCAAAAACAGACTCAAAAGCTCACAGTATTTGAGAAATGACTTCAGGACCGCAAAAGTCCATTTCAACTGCAACTTTAGAGCTTCAAGCAGCGTCAGAATTTAAAAGTTGTCTTTGAACAAAGTGAGCTGTTTAGAACTAATTTTTCATTAGTGAGACGCCAGCTTCAAGAGCTCAAAGTGTTTGAGAAACGACTTCAAAACCGCAAAAGCTCAGTAGAACCGCAACTTTAGAGCTTCAGCAATTTTAGACTTAAAAAACTGCCTTTAAATTGAAGGCACCTATTTCAAACGTTATTTCTGTTAGAGCAAAAACAGTCTCAAAAGCTCACAGTATTTGAGAAATGACTTCAGGACCGCAAAAGTCCATTTCAACTGCAACTTTAGAGCTTAAAGCAGCTTCAGAATTCAAAAGTTTTCTTTAAACAAAGTGCGCTGTTTAGAACTCATTTTTCTTTAGTGAGACGCCAGCTTCAAGAGCTCAAAGTGTTTGAGAAACGACTTCAAAACCGCAAAAGCTCAGTTGAATGTTAAAAGTTCATGGAACTCAAAAACCTTTAAAACAATCTTAAAAACGTTCGCTCAATTAAAGTGACTTCAAGCTTGAGGCTACAAACGACAGGCGTTAGTTCAAACAAAAAGTTTGCTAAATTCGCAAAAAGAATCGGTTTAAATCAAACTTGTGATTCTGAAATAGGAAGAAACTGTTAGGAACCGAAGGATATCCAGTTCGCACAGTCTGCTTAAAACTGGCTGCAAGATTGACAAACATTTACCTCAAAAAGCTCTTCCAAGTGATTTTCAGTCCTCTATACTGCTGCGAAGACTACAAAGTTCAAAAAACACTAATAAACGATCATCAGCGTGCTTCGAATGCGACTTCAAGTCTGTCCGAAAGGCTTCAGTGACTTGAAAACGCCTTTTCAAAAAATTGGCAACAAGACTATCAAAAATTAGCCTTAAACATTTTGTGCAAGAACATATACAGTTTTCTGAACTGCTGCGAAGACTACAAAGTCCTAAAAATACTTACAACCGATCATCAATGCGACTTCAAGGCAATTCGAAAGGCTTGAATGACTTGAAAACGCCTTTTTGAGAAAACTGGCTGCAAGACTATCAAAAATTTGCCTCAAAGAGCTCTTCCAGGTGTTTTACAGTATTCTGAACTGCTGCGAAGACTACAAAGTCCTAAATACTAACAAACGACCATCAGTGAGCTTGAAATGCGACCTCAAGACTATCCGAAAGGCTTCAATGACTTGCAAAGGCATTTTTCAAAAAACTGGCTACAAGACTATCAAAAAATTGCCTCAAATGTCCCGTGCAAGTGATTTACAGTTTCCTGAACTGCTGCGAAGACTACAAAATCCTTAAAATACTATCAAACAATTATCAGTGAGCCTAAAATGCGACTTCAAGGCTATCCGAAAGGCTTCAATGACTTGGAAACGCCTTTTTCAAAAAACTTGCTGCAAGACTATGAAAAATTAGCCTGAAAAAGCTCTTCCAAGTGATTTTCAGTTTTCTGAACTGCCGCAAAGACTACAAAGTCCTAAAAATACTTACAAGCGATCATCGGTGAGCTTCAAATGCGATCTCAAGACTATTCGTAAGGCTTCAATGACTTGAAAACGCCTTTTTCAAAAAACTGGCTGCAAGACTATTAAAAATTAGCCTCAAAAATCTTGTGCAAGTGATTTACAGTTTTCTGAACTGCTGCGAAGACTGCAACGTCCTTAAAATACTACTAAACGATTATCAGTGAGCTTCAAATGCGACTTCAAGACTATCTGAAAGGCTTCAATGACTTGAAAACGCCTTTTTCAAAAAACTGACTGCAAGACAATTAAAAATTAGCCTCAAAAAGCTGGTGCAAGTGATTTACAGTTTTCTGAACTGCTGCGAAGACTGCAACGTCCATAAAATACTACTAAACGATTATCAGTGAGCTTCAAATGCTACTTCAAGTGAATCCGAAAGGCCTCAATGACTTGGAAATGCCTTTTTTTTTTAAAACTGGCTGCAAGACTATCAAAAATTAGCCTCAAAAATCTTTTCCAAGTGATTTACTGTTTTATGAACTGCCGCGAAGACTGCAAAGTTCTGAAAATACCAACAAACGATTACCAGTGAGCTTGAAATGCGACTTCAAGACTACCCAAAAGGCTTCAATGACTGGAAAAGGAGGCTTCAATGACTGGGCCTTTGAAGCCCAAACTGAGGCTTCAAAGTTTAAGGAAATATCCTAGTAGGTGTTCAAATGTTCAGGAATCGCTTCAATAAGGACTTCAAGACTCAACAAGCGCTTAGATTTAGATGAAACGTTTTTGGGCGCGGGACTATTTTCTTTCAGAGAAGACTAGAGGAGGAATATTAATGTTTTTACTGTCTTTTAGACTGAAAAAGAGAGTTTGAACAATGACTTCAAGACCAAAAGCGACCGGAAAATACGAATTTTCCAGGCTAGAGATCTGCCGAATTTGGACAAACGAAGGAAGCGTGTTTGAAGCGGCTATGTACAATGGAATATTGATTTGCAGCCGTTAAGTCGCTTATTGAAACAGGGTGTAAAAGGGGCCTAAAATATAGCGCGAATTGGAAACAGGTGAATTTTGCAAAGCCCTGATTGATTTGCAGCATATCATTTTTCCAGGTAGAGCTTTCATCGATTTTAAAATCACATTTCGTCGTGCATAGAGCTATAAATAGCGTCTCACAAAAGACATTTGACAGGGGAATACATCGGAAACCCTTTATGAGAACCGAACGCAAGAAGTCGCTTTGAACAATCGGGCGAAAAAAACCCGGTCTTTTACGCACAAACTCGGCGGCCTGCGGGAGTTGGGATTAAATTCTGGGTTATCTCAGTACGGAAAACTTACCTTAAAAGGCATGCTTTGTGGGCTTTCGGAAGGACAGCTCGTTTCAGGCCATGTTACCGCTCCAGATGGGGGTTGACAGAGTTGACGATGTTAAACAGTCTGCAATGGAACCGAAGTTAGATTGCAAAGAACTTTCTGATGAGACTACGAACGGAAAAAGCCCCAAACATTTCCAAACTGCCAAGTAAACTAATAGGGCTGTGGAGGAATTTCAGTTTTGATCCGACAATGCGGTGGATTGTACTCAAATTAATGCCAGAATGCAGCGAGCATCCAGATGCATTAAGATGGCCTGCAGTGCATAACTTTAGTGCAATTGCAGGAAGCTTGCCATTAAAAGCTTGCCACTTTGGATTATCCAAAGCCGAGCTTATGGACGGGCGGATGGAGCATCGATAAATCACCCAACCACTTGAAACCGAGCGGGAAAAGAAACGCCAGCGATAAATCTAATCCACGGCCTTAATCGCATGTCTCGAGTTTTTCGCTAAACAATAGTTAATTTACAAGCTGATAACTATAACAGAATACGAAATTGCCTTCGGTGGTGGCAACGACGCGACTCCCTGTTGAATTTAATCAATATGATTTATGTTTGCCAGGGCCCGCTTTAATTTATTACCGGCTGGCGAAAGAATATCAAAATACCGAAATATTCCCCCCGTCGATCTGAAGACTCCATTAAAATTAGCGAACAACTGGAATTTGACGAAATTAAATTCCTGCAAATGGGCTTTGGTAATTGGCACCTCGGAGGCCAGAGGGTTTCCTAAAACTCACCTATTGGCTTAGACTTTGTCGGGCCATAAGGCGCACTCGATCCACCAGTTGTAGAAGAACATTCTCTTCCCTGGCGGGAAGTAGCGGAAGAGTTTCTTCATTTGGGCCCAGGGTCTTAGTCCATGGCTATCTGGAAAAGGAACGAAATTTTCGGTTAATTCACCTTGGGACAATGAACCACACCAAGTTGTAAGTCACTCTTTTATATGGAAAAGGGGGGGTTTTAAAGCTCAATCCAGTGGAGGCAGTCAGAGCTCTCCAAGTCCCAGAGTTCGTGAGTTGGTAGCAGAAAATTGTGAATCCATCCAGGTCTCGAGTTTATCAGCGAAAATGTCCAAGCTGAAGATTCAAAGCATTCGATTTTTTTACATGAAAATCAGCGTATTTTTGTGCTCTTTCATTTGGTGGCAACCAGAGGTTTTTCGCTTAAATGGTTCATGAGTTATGGGGCAAAATGTCCAGCGATTTTCGGGACACTGGACTAATTTCGGGTTTTTTTTTGGAAAAAATCGATGTTCTGATTCACATTTTTACAAAAATTTCCAGGCTTGGAAAACGCTGGAAAAAGGAACTAGATGTCATTTTCACCAAAACAGCAGGAAAAAAAGTTATTTGCGATTTTTACACATTGTGAGAAAACTAACATTTTTTTTAGTTTCCTCTAAAATTTTTTTTAGATTTCCTTGCGATTTTTATGAAACTCTTCAGTCTTTAGGCCCTTTAGTGTGGAGATTTCAAATTCCTACTTGCTTTCTTTGAAAGTTTCCAATTTTTTAAATAGAGCGCGCTATTGGGTGGAGAAATCCATCTTGAGACCGATATTTTCTAAGCTGGCAAAAATCAGCCTTCTGGACGATTTTTCTGAAACTTTCAGCATCTTGAGAGTCAAGTGTTTGCTAAAAAAGGTGAAAGTTTCAAGTAGCTACTCGTTTCAGTTACGAACTTGCGAGTTTTTTAAGGCGAAATCGTAGCAGGGTACAAAGATCAAAGTTTTTTACCCGATATTTACTAAATTGGAAAAAATCAGGATTCACGGGGATTTTTGTGAAACTTTACAAATTTATAGCGGCAACTATCTTCTAAATATCGTGAAATTTTCACGTTGCTACCAGTTTTAATTCGGACGCCGCAAATTTTTGAATTAGAGAACGCAGTTGGGTTAAAACATCCATTTTGAGTCCGATATTTGGAAAGCTGCTAAAAATCAGGAGTTTTGAAAATTTTTGTGAAACTTTGCGCATCTTGAGACAAGAGTCTTGTTTAAGGAAAGCGATTAATTGTCAGCTCCTATTTGCGTTCGTTTAGAAGTTACGATTTTTTAACAAAGAGCACGCGGTTTGGAACAAACATCCATCTTGAGACCGATATTTTCTTAGCTCGCAAAAATCAGCATTCTCGACTCATTTTCTGAAACTCTCAGTGCCTTAAGACCGATATCCTTTCTACAGATGCTGAGAATTTCAAGTTGCTACTTGTTAGGGTTTGGAAGCTACAATTTTTTAAAGGCGAGAGTGCAGTTGGGTAAAAACATCCATTTGAACACTTATTTTGGTAAGCAGGTAAAAATCAGACTTGTCTACCACCTTTATGAAACTTTGAGTATTTTTAGTGGAAAGTGCGGTCTAAACAGAGTAAGAATTTCCAGTTCTCAATGGCTTTAATGGAGAAATTGCGAATTTTTAAAAGAGGGAACCCAGTTGGGTAGACACATGTATTTTGAGACCGATATTTGGAGTGCTGGTAAAAGCCAGTGTTTTTGGCGATTTTGATGAAACTTTCACCATCTGTTGACGCCAGCTTCTGCTAAAGAAGGCGAAATTTTCAAGCTCCTAGTTCCTTTCGTTGAGAAGTCAGGCAGTTTTAACTGGAAGCGCGCAGTTATGAAGAGGCATCCATCGTGAGACCGATAATTTCAAAGCTGGCAAAAATCTGTATTGCGGACTATTTTTCTCTTTGTAGGGATTTTTGTACAACTTGGCAAACCTTGCGAGCCACAAGTATACTGAAAATGGTGGAAACGTCAAATTCGATGCGAATTTGTTAAACGAGAGCGCGCGATTTGGGAATAAACCGGGAGACTAATATTTGGTACGCTGGTAAAAAATCAGAATTTAGGGTGATTTCTGTTTTACCTTGAGGGTCCTTAGCCGGAAGTGTCCCCTAAATATTCTGAAAATTTCAGATTGATACCTGCTATAGTTAGACAGATGCGAATTTTTAGAGACGAGCGCGCAGTTGAGTGAAAACATCCATTTTGAGTCCGATATTTGGAACGCTGCTAAAAATCAGGAGTTTTGAAAATTTTTGTGAAACTTTCTGCATCTTGAGACAAGAGTCTTGTTTAAGGAAAGCGATTAATTGTCAGCTCCTATTTGCGTTCGTTTAGAAGTTACGATTTTTTAACAAAGAGCACGCGGTTTGGAACAAACATCCATCTTGAGACCGATATTTTCTTAGCTCGCAAAAATCAGCATTCTCGACTCATTTTCTGAAACTCTCAGTGCCTTAAGACCGATATCCTTTCTACAGATGCTGAGAATTTCAAGTTGCTACTTGTTAGGGTTTGGAAGCTACAATTTTTTAAAGGCGAGAGTGCAGTTGGGTAAAAACATCCATTTGAACACTTATTTTGGTAAGCAGGTAAAAATCAGACTTGTCTACCACCTTTATGAAACTTTGAGTATTTTTAGTGGAAAGTGCGGTCTAAACAGAGTAAGAATTTCCAGTTCTCAATGGCTTTAATGGAGAAATTGCGAATTTTTAAAAGAGGGAACCCAGTTGGGTAGACACATGTATTTTGAGACCGATATTTGGAGTGCTGGTAAAAGCCAGTGTTTTTGGCGATTTTGATGAAACTTTCACCATCTGTTGACGCCAGCTTCTGCTAAAGAAGGCGAAATTTTCAAGCTCCTAGTTCCTTTCGTTGAGAAGTCAGACAGTTTTAACTGGAAGCGCGCAGTTATGAAGAGGCATCCATCTTGAGACCGATAATTTCAAAGCTGGCAAAAATCTGTATTTTGGACTATTTTTCTTTTTGTAGGGATTTTTGTACAACTTGGCAAACCTTGCGAGCCACAAGTATACTGAAAATGGTGGAAACGTCAAATTCGATGCGAATTTGTTAAACGAGATCGCGCGATTTGGGAATAAACCGGGAGACTAATATTTGGTAAGCTGGTAAAAATCAGAATTTAGGGTGATTTCTGTTGAACCTTGAGGGTCCTTAGCGGGAAGTGTCCCCTAAATATTCTGAAAATTTCAGATTGATACCTGCTATAGTTAGACAGATGCGAATTTTTAGAGACGAGCGCGCAGTTGAGTGAAAACATCCATTTTGAGTCCGATATTTGGAACGCTGCTAAAAATCAGGAGTTTTGAAAATTTTTGTGAAACTTTCTGCATCTTGAGACAAGAGTCTTGTTTAAGGAAAGCGATTAATTGTCAGCTCCTATTTGCGTTCGTTTAGAAGTTACGATTTTTTAACAAAGAGCACGCGGTTTGGAACAAACATCCATCTTGAGACCGATATTTTCTTAGCTCGCAAAAATCAGCATTCTCGACTCATTTTCTGAAACTTTCAGTGCCTTAAGACCGACATCCTTTCTACAGATGCTGAGAATTTCAAGTTGCTACTTGTTAGGGTTTGGAAGCTACAATTTTTTAAAGGCGAGAGTGCAGTTGGGTAAAAACATCCATTTGAACACTTATTTTGGTAAGCAGGTAAAAATCAGACTTGTCTACCACCTTTATGAAACTTTGAGTATTTTTAGTGGAAAGTGCGGTCTAAACAGAGTAAGAATTTCCAGTTCTCAATGGCTTTAATGGAGAAATTGCGAATTTTTAAAAGAGGGAACCCAGTTGGGTAGACACATGTATTTTGAGACCGATATTTGGAGTGCTGGTAAAAGCCAGTGTTTTTGGCGATTTTGATGAAACTTTCACCATCTGTTGACGCCAGCTTCTGCTAAAGAAGGCGAAATTTTCAAGCTCCTAGTTCCTTTCGTTGAGAAGTCAGACAGTTTTAACTGGAAGCGCGCAGTTATGAAGAGGCATCCATCTTGAGACCGATATTTTCTTAGCTCGCAAAAATCAGCATTCTCGGCTCATTTTCTGAAACTTTCAGCGCCTTAAGACCGACATCCTTTCTACAGATGCTGAGAATTTCAAGTTGCTACTTGTTAGGGTTTGGAAGCTACAATTTTTTAAAGACGAGAGTGGAGTTGGGTAAAAACATCCATTTGAACACTTATTTTGGTAAGCAGGTAAAAATCACACTTGTCTACCACCCTGATGAAACTTTGAGTATTTTTAGTGGAAAGTGCGGTCTAAACAGAGTAAGAATTTCCAGTTCTCAATGGCTTTAATGGAGAAATTGCGAATTTTTAAAAGAGGGAACCCAGTTGTGTAGACACATGTATTTTGAGACCGATATTTGGAGTGCTGGTAAAAGCCAGTGTTTTTGGCGATTTTGATGAAACTTTCACCATCTGTTGAAGCCAGCTTCTGCTAAAGAAGGCGAGATTTTCAAGCTCCTAGTTCCTTTCGTTGAGAAGTCAGACAGTTTTAACTGGAAGCGCGCAGTTATGAAGAGGCATCCATCTTGAGACCGATAATTTCAAAGCTGTCAAAAATCTGCATTTTGGACTATTTTTCTTGGGATTTTTGTACAACTTGGCAAACCTTGCGAGCCACAAGTATACTGAAAATGGTGGAAACGTCAAATTCGATGCGAATTTGTTAAACGAGAGCGCGCGATTTGGGAATAAACCGGGAGACTAATATTTGGTAAGCTGGCAAAAATCAGGATTTTGGGCGATTTCACTCAAACTTTTCGGCTCGTTAGACGCACCTCTGGTGTACAGATGGTGAAAATTTCCAGCTCCTGCTGGCTGTAGTTTAGAAGTTGAGAATTTTTAAAACAGAGAACGCCGCTGATATCAAACCTCCATCTTGAGACCGATACAACCTAAGCAGCCAAAAATTGGGGTTTCCTTCAATGTTCATGAAATTTACCCCATCTTTAGACCCGCGTCTCGTCTAAAGACTGCGAAAACTTCAAGCATCTGCTTGCTTTGGTGCAGAAGTTACGAATTTTTTACAGTGAGCGAGCTCACGATGGACAGTTTTGAACCTCTTTGAAAAAACCATGTTCACATCCAATATTTTTTAATGGCAGTGGAATTAGGCAGGTTTTCAGTTAAAAGGAAGGCAATTGTCCATCGAGCGCAGAGTTGGTTTATACAAAACGATTGAAATCAAGCGCAAATCGATCATTTTCGTGGAGAACAAGCGGGTTGTGTCCAAGGGTGCAAACGGCCCAAACAAAGGGTGCCATTTGCGGCCTAACACTGATGAATATTAACGTTCTAATGTACGTAACTTGTATGGACGTGTCACGAAAACGGCTAACAGCGATTTTTTGTGAGATAAAATCGCAGAAACACGCCAGGATTTGGCCGCCAAATAGAGTGCTCCAAATGGCAGCGTGCACGTTAATTTAAAATATTCATTATCCGTCCCTCCGATTTCATGTTGCGTTCCATTAAACCACCCCCATACGCTGTGTAATTGCATATTTTCAATTGCTATTAACTACCAACCCCATCGTTAGGGTAAGCGACGATCACCAAACTCTTATAATTACGAAACATGTGAAGCTTGGTCTGATTATTTGGCCAATTTATTTTGGAAAAGCCGCCGAACAATAGGGAATTAATCGAGCAAAACAGGGAATTTACAATTTTAATTCGTGCGAAAAGAAACCGCCACCAGTCGGTATGATGGATGACTTTTCCGAAAAATTTGCATTTTGAATAAATATGCGTAAGCAGCTGCGAGGAATTTTTAGCATCTACGTGTTGCACGCAATTCATATTCTTTGTCCGCCTGATTAAAAAAACCACGCGTTCGTCCAAGGGAAACACTTTGAAGAACATGGAAAAAATTCAATCTGGAACGAGCTCGACTCCAGAATGGACTAAAGTGGGATTTGAACTTTAATATGGAAACCCCTGGAAAACTCAAAAC
Organism: Dendroctonus valens; assembly: GCA_024550625.1. Classification (NCBI taxonomy): domain Eukaryota; kingdom Metazoa; phylum Arthropoda; class Insecta; order Coleoptera; family Curculionidae; genus Dendroctonus; species Dendroctonus valens. The sequence continues at coordinate 337,891 of JAJTJO010000100.1, forward strand.
TCGTCTAGACTGTTGGCAGTAAACGAGTTCCCTCAAACTCCTTAGTTGCAAGGAATATTGAATAAAATTCTGAAAAGAAGTTTTCGGGGATTTGCTGCTGGTTCTCAACATTGCAAGCCCTCAGTGGACCGCTCGGAACTTTTCAAAAGCAGCCTTTTTATGGCCACCAGGAAGTCGTTTTATGGCCACGTGCATTCAGGAAAGGGCTTTTTGAATGAAAAAAACTCACGCTGAATTAAACCGATTTAAACATACAGAAGCTGCCCTAATTCCTGTAACATCGTGAAATGTAAATAACTGTGCATCGTTCCTGTCTGACCCTATAAAATATGCATGTTCAGTTTCGCCAGTTCAATTCGCCTAAACCGGCATTTTACGCCATTTAGCAGGGAAATTCATAAATAATCATCGAAAGTTGTTCGCATAATTTTTGAAGGTATGACACACATTTGTCCATTTGGCCCGGACGCGAAAAAACCTGCAAGAATGAAACTGCTGGGCCTAATAGAACCAAATTTACATCGAGTTTAACTTGGAGGTTCTCCTATCTACTGGTGCAGGGACTTTTTTGATACCAGGCCCGGACCAGGAGGAATGGGTCATAAAAGAAGACAGTGCAATTGGGTTCAAGCCGCGCAAATCCTAATAAGTTTCTAAATTTGCAACAATTAAACCCTTTGCTTGATGGGAACCAATTTTACATATTTTTTTTACGGATGCTGAGTCTATGGATCACTGCAGTCGACATCGTGGTATCCGGCCTGGATGTTGAGAAACGGGCCTTAAAGGAAGACAGCGCCAGAAGGACCAAACCGCGAAAATCCCAGGGACTTTCTAAATTAATACAGCTTAACGCAATAGCTTGAATTGAACCAAATTAGCCGCTAATTTTAGGGAATCGCTCGTGTATCGCCTGCTGTGTTTTGTATCTCGAGCTCCGGCCCGGATGGTGAGGAATTCACCGTAAAGAATGTCGGTACAAGGAGGGCAAAATCGCGCCAATTTTTATCTTGAACTTATCACGTTATCACGCACGTTGTCATGACTGAACCGAGTTTCTAATTCTCTATCCAACGATATCAAAACGAACTCTGAGGCTCAAACGGTTCTTGAGAAACTTCGAAAAAGGCAGGGTCATGTTTGAGTCGGTTTTGCAACTCAAATTTAAACAGCCAAAACTAAAAGTTCTTGAAATTTAGACTTTTCTGACAAAACTGGCAACATTTCCCAAGCGATGCTGCAGTTTCTAAAAAGGCCATTTAGTCGTCTCTGCAGTGATGTAAAAATGAGCGCTTTGGCTCAATCTGTTCCCAAGAAAAAAGCAAAAACGGGACGGAAAACACGAAATTTTGCCCTAATCTTGCACTTAAATGTCTGCTATTCAAATTTCGCTTTTTGCGTCAAAACTACCCGAATTTCCTCACGCCCGTTTTCATGACTGAATCGAGTTTCCAATTTTCTATCCAACGATATCAAAACGAACTCTGAGGCTCAAACGGTTCTTGAGAAACTTCGAAAAAGGCAGGGTCATGTTTGAGTCGGTTTTGCAACTCAAATTTAAACAGCCAAAACTAAAAGTTCTTGAAATTTAGACTTTTCTGACAAAACTGGCAACATTTCCCAAGCGATGCTACAGTTTCTAAAAAGGCCATTTAGGCGTCTCTGCAGTGATGTAAAAATGAGCGCTTTGGCTCAATCTGTTCCCAAGAAAAAAGCAAAAACGGGACGGAAAACACGAAATTTTGCCCTAATCTTGCATCTAAATGTCTGCTATTCAAATTTCGCTTTTTGCGTCAAAACTACCCGAATTTCCTCACGCCCGTTTTCATGACTGAATCGAGTTTCCAATTTTCTATCCAACGATATCAAAACGAACTCTGAGGCTCAAACGGTTCTTGAGAAACTTCGAAAAAGGCAGGGTCATGTTTGAGTCGGTTTTGCAACTCAAATTTAAACAGCCAAAACTAAAAGTTCTTGAAATTTAGACTTTTCTGACAAAACTGGCAACATTTCCCAAGCGATGCTGCAGTTTCTAAAAAGGCCATTTAGTCGTCTCTGCAGTGATGTAAAAATGAGCGCTTTGGCTCAATCTGTTCCCAAGAAAAAAGCAAAAACGGGACGGAAAACACGAAATTTTGCACTAATCTTGCATCTAAATGTCTGATATTGAAATTTCGCTTTTTGCGTCAAAAATACCCGAATTTCCTCGCGCCCGTTTTCATGACTGAATCGAGTTTCCAATTCTCTATCCAACGATATCAAAACGAACTCTGAGGCTCAAACGGTTCTTGAGAAACTTCGAAAAAGGCAGGGTCATGTTTGAGTCGGTTTTGCAACTCAAATTTAAACAGCCAAAACTAAAAGTTCTTGAAATTTAGACTTTTCTGACAAAACTGGCAACATTTCCCAAGCGATGCTGCAGTTTCTAAAAAGGCCATTTAGTCGTCTCTGCAGTGATGTAAAAATGAGCGCTTTGGCTCAATCTGTTCCCAAGAAAAAAGCAAAAACGGGACGGAAAACACGAAATTTTGCCCTAATCTTGCACTTAAATGTCTGCTATTCAAATTTCGCTTTTTGCGTCAAAACTACCCGAATTTCCTCGCGCCCGTTTTCATGACTGAATCGAGTTTCCAATTCTCTATCCAACGATATCAAAACGAACTCTGAGGCTCAAACTGTTCTTGAGAAAAGTCGAAAAAGGCGGCGTCATGTTTGAGTCTATTTTGCAATTTTCCCCAACCAATTTTCAAAAATTTGAAACTTTCGAACCAAAAGAAGTAGTAACTTCGAACTTCCACAACAGATATAAAATACCTTGTTCTATACATTTCCAAATTTATATAAAAATAGTAAAAAGTCCTGATTTTTCACGATCTCGCACTTATAGGTTTGCGCCTGAACTGTTTTGTCCATGTGCATCCCAACTTTGAAAAATTCGAAACTTCGGAACTAAACCACGCCTCAAACCGCAAGTTTGGCTGCATATAGAAAAGACCTGGGTCTAAACATGCACCGAATTACAACGAAATCCTGCAGAATTCTGATTTTTTACAACCTCGCAATTGTAGGTGTGCAACTGAACGCGTTTGCCTCAATGCAGACTAATTTTGAAAAACCCAAAACTTCCAAACTGATACAAGCAGCAACTTGAAACTCCTGCATTCTATCGAGACCAGTTGAGGCTACAAATGTACCAAATTTCAATAAAATCCTGCAAAATTCTGATTTTTAACGGTTGTACATTTAGATGCAATTGAGGCCAGTTACGGTAAGAAATCGCTTCTTAAAATGGCCTCGACAAGGACAGCCCAAAGCAGGAATATTGGAATACTCCTGCCAATGAAATTCCTCCTATTCTCATATTTTTTGTGACTTTTTTGACAAAACTGAAAAAAAAGAAAAACAAAACGAAATTTTTCCCAAATCTTGCACCTAAATGTCTGATATTCTGCATCTTCATGGCTGGCCTGAAGCTCGAAAAATCGGCACTAAAAAAGACAGTCCTAGAAGGGCCAGACCCCGTAAATTTCTGTGTGAAGAAATGGGCAGCAAAAGAAGGTGATGCATGAAGAATGAAAAAGCGCAAATCTGTGTAAATTTGCCAAATTAATTACAATTAAACCGCTGGTTTGAATAAATGAAAATCCACAGGAATAAATACAGTGATAAAAAAGACTTGAGATTCCAAAACAGTGAGTTGAATTGATTTTCCAGCTCCAGCCTAAATGAAGGTGAAGAATCCACAGCCAGCGGTCCACTAGACGCAAATTCCATCCTCCAGCATATGAATTGGCCGGCAGGAATTCGCTCGAGAGTGGTCTAATGCGAAAATTAGTTAGGACGGATGCATGTTTCGCTAGATTACAATTCGGTATAGATTTGAAGCCGCTGGAACAAACAGCGACCGCATTCTCTCCTCTCTGGCCTGGCGGAATCCGGCCGCTGGAAAGATAACATTCAATTTGTGTTCGTGTCGGTTCGGCTTATTTCCTGTCGAGTAATATGTGCGCTTTAAACCCTTCAAATGCTTGGTGATTGATGCAGAAACATGTCACGATTCTTTCGGCGAAATCCCACTCAAATGTATCGGCTCCGAATGGGTTTCCAGCCGATATTAGGGCCAAATATCTCTTACAATACAATCCATTTGCTCCTATCGGGAAATGTGAGTGGCTCTGCCTGCTGGCTAGTTTTTATTTAGCCAACACGATGGTTTCAGATGTCGATAAACTTCCGCTAAAGCGCTGATATTGAAGAGCACCTTTCAACCATTTTTCGCAATTTCCAGACTTTTAGCCGCACACAAAACTTTCAACTGATTAAAAGACACTCTTAATGTAGTTCTTGCTTTGTTGTCCGCCCTCGACCGAAAACCGTTCAGGAATTAGTGTAATTGGGCGCGAAATCGATCCGCTCTTATCCAAGGACCTTTTTCCTTTTGTCTGCACCACGTTCAAAGCGTTTTTTTTCCCGGAAACCTTCTAATTTCCAATGCATTCAATTTGCCCTCCATCAATACCCGAGTGTGTTGGCTTTGAGGGGCTTATTTTTTCCTTCCACGTACATTAGCAGCACAAACACATTCCGTTCCGATCGAATGTCATCGTACTGGCGGCGCCCCAGTTTTTTATCTCTTCAGGCAGTAAATCTCCTAAAAGAGAACGCGAAGGTTTCAGATAAGAAAGCAGGAGTTTGTGGATGTTTATGGAGGCAGTGGATCTGCTGGAAATTGTCCTGCGGGCCGGGTTTTGGGGCGATAAACAAATGTGTCGCTCCATATTGCTCAACCGGGCCATAGAGCTATTGAGAGAAAAGCACAAGCTCACAACAGGATAGAGACAGGCTCTAGGCCTGTTGCTGCGGCCAGTGGTGTTTATTGCATGGGCTTCTTTTATAGCCCATTACTCGGAATCTGGCCCAGATATCAAAAAGCGGGTTTCAACAGGCGATAGAAGACTTCCTGCTGTAGCTCTCGGGTGTATTTGGTTCAATTTGGTGCAGCGGTTTATTTGCGATTAATTTTTGAACCTTACCAGTATTCATGCCATTTGGGCTATCATGGGAAGAAGCTTTCAGTAAGATCTGGTATAAAGTTCGTTTGTTTTATTTGATGTGATGAACACGTGCCATTTTCACTGTTAAACAGTGGCTAAATTTAGAATGAAAAGCTTTGCCTCGATGGGCCAATTAAATTTAGCAAATTTGATTATTCGTTGCGGTACGAATGGACTGAGCGAGGAAAAGTGAGGATAATTAAATTGCTGACGTAATGGCTGGTGACCGCCTGAAGACACTGGACCTGGCACGCCGATCCAATTCGATTACAATCATTTCTTTTATTGGAAGTTAATTTAATGGAGTGCCACTTGTTTCGCCCCGCCATTGGACAGGCGTGGGACGCTGGAAAAAAATCAATTTCATTAAACAAACTCGTAGTGGAATAGTGGCCGAAACGACACCAATCACTTCACTCAACCTTTGTAAGACTCGACAATATTTAGGGAAACTTTAATGCAATCGAGCGGATACAACGGGATGGGAAAACTTCAAATAGACAAACATGAAAGTTTCAAACGAAGGGAATCGTAATTCGGGAGATAACCAGACCTTGACCTTTTCCTAAGGCCGTAAGTTACCATTAGGGCAACGTAACAGAGACAATAAAATACCATTAGAGTTGCGACCTTTACACGCGCTGGGTTCGCAACGGAAAAAGACACTATACATCAGCAGAAAGTTGCTGATTAAAGCGTCAACACACCGCCCATTTTTGTTAAGTAGGTTTCCACCTTTCAGTCGATTTATTTCAAGTTTGAATGCACATTTTCCGCATGGAGTTCTAAGAGCAATTTTCCGCACTTTAGCTTTGAGGTCAAGCCGTTCTCTAAATGTCTCCTGCAAAGCGAACGCAGCTCATTCTTTGAAATTTTGCCCATTTTTTATGAAACACTCTGTATACAAACAAGGTTTTCCAGCGTGTGGAAAACACTTTTTCAGTTAATAGACTGAAAATTGTCAAATGAAGAAGTTTTTAACGCGGCAACATAATCTTTGCAAGTATGACACACATTTCTTTATAATTCAGATTTTTTAGTTTTTGGCTTTTTTCAGATTCTGGACTAATCTGAACGCTCATTTTTATGCCATTTTATAGAGAAAACTTTGCCCTATCAGGAAGCGGAGTGTCGTTTTAAAAGCAATGTTTCTTTACTTTTGGCAAATTTCTGAACTTTTGGGATGAAACTGCAATAGTTCCACCAGTCACACGGGCCTAATTTTTTTTCAAAGTTGGAAGCAACTATGTTTACTCCTTTTAATCTCTTTGGTGGAACGGGCTTTTCCCTATTCAGACCCTAAATATTGTTGGACATCCAAATACGGATAATTTTTGGCCATTTTTTTAAATTTTGGCTTGAAACTGCGGTGCTTTTCTTAAACAAAAATTATGCTTCAAAACCAGAAGTAGCTAAAAACCTGCTTTTTATGCCTTTGGATAGAGAACGCTTTGCTCTATGCGTCCACTAAGGATTTCTATAAGGGCTATTTTGGGGATTTTTGCCAATTGTATGAACTTTCGGGTTGAGATTGCATTTCTTGCTTTACTCACACGAGACAGAGTATGTTTCAAAAAATCTCACTCAAAACAAGGACCGGGAAAAACATTCATTCTCACGCCGTTTCATAGCTAAAGTTTCGCTCTAGTCATGAGCCAATCAAAGTTTTAACGGTGGTTTTCTCTGGTTTCTGGAAAATTTTTTAAACTGTCGGGCTGAAATCGCATTTTGTCCTCTATTCACGCTCGATTTTTTATTTTTCTAAACTTTTCGCTCAAAACTAGGAGCAACTGTAAAGCACAGTTTTAAGCGATTTTATAGAGAAATTAGAGAAATTATAGAGACATTTCGGCTGACTTTTGCCTATTTTTAAAACTTTACAGTCAAAAACGGGCAGTTTTTCCTATTCCAACCGGCCATGTTAAAAAAATTCTTCACTCAAATTCTGGAACAACCTGAACGCTATTTTTTATGCCAGTTGATGGAGGAAACTTTGCTCTATAAGCATGCCGAGTATTGTTGTCAAAGTTAATAGACTGAAAACTGTAAAATAAAAAAGTTTCTAAAAGTGCAAACATAATCTTTGCAAATATGACACACATTTCTGTATAATTCAGATTTATAAAAATTTTGGGGATTTAAGAAATTTTAGTTGTTTCTAATCTGGCCCCAATAGAGTGTCAGTTGCTCTATTGAACAGTGCAAAGTGGGCTTCTTTGGTTTTCTTGTCCTTAAAAAAGCCTGGAATTTTTAAGATTCTGACTGTTTTTAACGCTGTCGAATCAAGTTTAACTCCAGATCCAGTTGAACTAAAAAATATGTTTTTTGCCCATTGATGGAGACGACTCTGCTCTATTAGTCCGCCAAGTATCGCTCACATTGCTCAATCGCTACCCAAATTCATACTGAGACTCATAAAACAAAAGAGAGAACTGTACAGACTATATACAAACACTCAAAATAACGACCTAAAAAAGACACTGAACAAACCAAGAACAAACAAAAAAAAACAAGCAACAAATTAGAAAAGTTGTGAGGAACTACAAAGAAACACACTAATTAATGTAGACTCTAAAATGAAATCTAACTTTCCAAACATTCCATAAAGACCATAAAGAGAATGACAAGTGACAAAATATATTGCTAAAAACAGAAGAAAACAGGGAAAAATCAACGCAACTGAAGTAAACTCTACAATAAAGTATAAAATAGAGTGGAAGAAACGTAAAAGAGAAAAACGAGGACAGACAATTAGTGAGCAAAATATTGCAGTAGCAAAAGCGATGAAATTATTGAGCAAAGAAATGCTGAGAAGACAAAACCTCAAAAAATCAAGAAATTAAGTTAAAAAACCCACGCAGATTTATTGGAGATTTTCAGGCAATTTTCCTCCCATTGGTTTGTTTAGACTCAATTATAGTCAATGTTTTATAGCAGGAACTGCCAACTCTATCCATCAATGTCGGCTTTGATTTTCCACATTCGCTTCGCATGAAAAGAAATTATTCATTTCACATAGTGTTTTCTGGTTTGGCTTTTATTTTCCTGCCAAGTCACTGTTTTGGTTTGATCGGGTCCCGATTGATTTTGACAATTTCTGCCAACTAGTCTGATGATGGAATACCTCCGAAACTCTGCCATTGCATAGAGTGAACCTTGCTCTTTCCACAGTTACTGATTTAGTGTTCTGGCAACAAACAGTGAAAGTATATTTCAAAACCAGCTTCCCTTCCGCAAACCCATATTTTACGAAAGAGATTTGGACTTGGTAAAACTTGCCAACAAAGGGAAAACTTGGGTGAAACTTGGCAAGCTTCCATTCCGTTTCCTTGATGATGGAATTCCTCCGAAACTCTGCCATTGCATAGAGTGAACCTTGCTCTTTCCACAGTTACTGATTTAGTGTTCTGGCAACAAACAGTGAAAGTATATTTCAAAACCAGCTTCCCTTCCGCAAACCCATATTTTACGAAAGAGATTTGGACTTGGTAAAACTTGCCAACAAAGGGAAAACTTGGGTGAAACTTGGCAAGCTTCCATTCCGTTTCCTTGATGATGGAATTCCTCCGAAACTCTGCCATTGCATAGAGTGAACCTTGCTCTTTCCACAGCTACTGATTTAGTGTTCTGGAAACAAACAGTGAAAGTATATTTCAAAAACAGCTTCCCTTCCGCAAACCCATATTTTACGAAAGAGATTTGGACTTGGTAAAACTTGCCAACAAAGGGAAAACTTGGGTGAAACTTGGCAAGCTTCCATTCCGTTTCCTTGATGATGGAATTCCTCCGAAACTCTGCCATTGCATAGAGTGAACCTTGCTCTTTCCACAGTTACTGATTTAGTGTTCTGGCAACAAACAGTGAAAGTATATTTCAAAAACAGCTTCCCTTCCGCAAACCCATATTTTACGAAACAGATTTGGACTTGGTAAAACTTGCCAACAAAGGGAAAACTTGGGTGAAACTTGGCAAGCTTCCATTCCGTTTCCTTGATGATGGAATTCCTCCGAAACTCTGCCATTGCATAGAGTGAGCCTTGCTCTTTCCACAGTTACTGATTTAGTGTTCTGGCAACAAACAGTGAAAGTATATTTCAAAAACAGCTTCCCTTCCGCAAACCCATATTTTACGAAAGAGATTTGGACTTGGTAAAACTTGCCAACAAAGGGAAAACTTGGGTGAAACTTGGCAAGCTTCCATTCCGTTTCCTTGTGGATTTTCTGCTGGAATTCCTGGCAAACTAGCATTTTTAATGCAAGCGTTGGGATCTTCCAGCTGTAATTAACCAAACATCGATACTGCTTATTGTTGCAGGTTTATGCGGCTTTTTTATGCTTTCCTGCAGCTCATTTAGCTTTAATAATTAATAAACTAGCACACGTTCACTGACCCGACAAGAAGCAGTTTAAATTGCAGTGCTGAATGCAGGAAAATACATGGATTTGCGTAGCTGCAGTTAAAATGCTCTTTTTAAATGTTTGGCTGGTTTAAAACTCTCTGGCACATAGAGAATATAAAGATGGATAATGGCAGATTTCACCGGATTTAAATTAAGAGCCGGAACTGAATCCCGAAAGGTTTTTTATTGGAATTTAATGAAATCAATGAGTCGTTCATTTCGGCGATTATCTCTCGGTTCCGAGCAAATCTGCTAACGACAAAATGGAAATGGAATAAATTACGAAACTGCCAAATAATGACTTCGATTTTTTTTTAACTCTGTGGGCATTCGGCAAAATAACAAGCCCTCCGTTAACCTTAACAGGGTTGTTCAATCGGGGAAAAATTGCCGAAGTCGACGATTTCCATTTTAATATGGACGTGAATCGATTTGCTGCTTTTTATCAAAAGATTTCCCCTTTCGAAGCCATTTGCATGAAACTTGTGAGTTTTTTCTAACGTTTCACCAACACGAGTGGCGGGGCTCTTCAGGGGTGTGTTCAATTCAGTTGCGGTCATATTTCTGAGGATGCGAGCGCTTTCCAAAAACAAACTGCATTGTATAAAAATTCGTCAAAAATCCGAAAAAATGGACATCAGAGTCACTTTTGTGGCCCTAATAGAGGACGGTTCAGTGTTTGCAGTGGAGTAACAAGAGTATTTTTATCTGCACTCGATTGCGGGAAATTAATTTTTGAAAATCAGTTTGCAAATCGCCAGTTGGCTAATAATGATGCAAATACAAGCCCCCTCGGTGTATAAAAATTCGTCAAAAATCAGAAAAAAGCGGGCTTCGAGTCCTTTTAGTGAGCGTAATAGAGGAAGATTCATTGTTTCCAGTGGCGTAACTAGCGTCGTTTTATCTGCGCGGAATTTCGAGAATTAACTTGTGAAAGTCAGTTTCCAAATCGCCAGTCGGCAAATAATGTTGCTCAGTGCAAAAAAAATCGTCAAAAATCAGAGAAAAGTGGCAATGAAGTCCACATTTCCGGGGTAATCAAGGAAGCCTGACACTTTCCAGTGGCGTAACCCAAGCCTTTCTTTCTATGCGGGTTTGCGAGAAACAAATTTTTGAAAATTAGTTAGCAAATAGCCAGTGGACCAAAGTTACATATACAGGCGCACCTCCATGTATAAAAATTCATCAAAAATCAGAAAAAAGCGGGATTCGAGTCCTTTTAGGAGCCGTAATAGAGGAAGGTTCATTGTTTCCAGTGGCGTAACCAGCGTCGTTTTATCTGCTCTGAGGTGCGAGAAATTAATTTTTTAAAGTCAGTTTGCAAATCGTCAGTCGCCAAATAATGTTGCTCAGTGCAAAAAAATTCGTGAAAAATCAGAAAAAAGTGGCAATGAAGTCAAAATTTCCGGAGTAATCAAGGAAGCCTGACACTTTCCAGTGGCGTAACCCAAGCCTTTCTTTCTATGCGGGTTTGCGAGAAACAAATTTTTGAAAATTAGTTAACAAATAGCCAGTGGACCAAAGTTACATATACAGGCGCACCTCCATGTATAAAAATTCGTAAAAAAATCAGAAAAAAGCGGGATTCGAGTCCTTTTAGGAGCCGTAATAGAGGAAGATTCATTGTTTCCAGTGGCGTAACCAGCGTCGTTTTATCTGCTCTGAGTTGCGAGAAATTAATTTTTTAAAGTCAGTTTGCAAATCGTCAGACGCCAAATAATGTTGCTCAGTGCAAAAAAAATCGTCAAAAATCAGAAAAAAGTGGCAATGAAGTCAAAATTTCCGGAGTAATCAAGGAAACCTTACACTTTCCAGTGGCGTAACCCAAGCCTTTCTTTCTATGCGGGTTTGCGAGAAACAAATTTTTGAAAATTAGTTAACAAATAGCCAGTGGACCAAAGTTACATATACATGCGCACCTCCATGTATAAAAATTCGGCAAAAATCAGAAAAAGCGGCATTCGAGTCCTTTTAGGAGCCGTAATAGAGGGAGGTTCATTGTTTCCAGTGGCGTAACTAGAGTCGTTTTATCTGCGCTGAGTTGCGAGATATTAATTTTTTAAAGCCAGTTTGCAAATCGTCAGTCGCCAAATAATGTTGCTCAGTGCAAAAAAATTCGTGAAAAATCAGAAAAAAGTGGCAATGAAGTCAAAATTTCCGGAGTAATCAAGGAAGCCTGACACTTTCCAGTGGCGTAACCCAAGCCTTTCTTTCTATGCGGGTTTGCGAGAAACAAATTTTTGAAAATTAGTTAGCAAATCGCCAGTGGACCAAAGTTACATATACAGGCGCACCTCCATGTATAAAAATTCGTCAAAAATCAGAAAAAAGCGGCATTCGAGTCCTTTTAGTGGCCGTGATAGAGGAAGATTCATTGTTTCCAGTGGCGTAACCAGCGTCTTTTCATATTCGCGGCATTTCGAGAAATTAACTTTTGAAAGTCAGTTTGCAAATCGCCAGTCGACAAATAGTGTTGCTCAGTGCAAAAAAAACTCGTCAAAAATCAGAAAAAAGGAGCAATGAAATCAACATTGCAGGAGCCATAGAGGGGGCTTTACACTTTACAGTGGCGTATCCGGCGCATTTCGGTCTATGCTGGTTTGTGAGAAATGAATTTTTGAAAATCAGCTTGAAAATCGCTAGTCGGCAAATAATGCTGCAAATACAAGCACACTACAGGGTATAAAAATCTTCAAAAATCAGGAAAATGTGGGATTAGAGTCGACTTTACGACAATAATTAATGAAGGACCACTGTTTCCAGTGGCGTAACCGGCGTATTTCTATCGGGACTAATTTGCGAGAAATAATTTTTTAATTAAACCTATAGGTTTTTTGGAAAATGTCAGATATTCAAAAAGATGTTTGAATCTAAAACACATTTTATCCGTGAACTTCGGTTAAAATGTGTCCTTGAATCTACGAGTTTATTCGGAAAATCCGTGAATTTTCAAAGTTGCCTTCGAATTAATTCTTCAGAACTTTTGATTGGAGTTTGCTAATTCTCCAGCCGATCTTTAAAGCCGAAAAAGCCTCCAGTCTGGGAAAGTTCAACAGCAGAAAATGGCATTTTTATGACTTGATAAGCGCTAACTTTCACATAAAGCGTTCTAGCGATATGGAAGGCTTAATGATCTGTTTGATTTTCTCTCGCTTTGGGCATCTAAAAAAATCCATTTTGGGGCCAGAAACTGCCAATTTTTCTACTTGGACTGGATGCAATTTTCAACACCCATTTAGGGATTGGAGCGGGTGAGTCTTTTCTTGAATAAACCAGCTGACTTTCAGGCGTCGGTTCTACTCCAGCCAATCAAACATCGGCGCCTCTATGGGGCAAGGACCATCAGCACCCACTAAGGCCAAGCAATAACTTATTTTTGTGGATTTTGTATAGGTTCAAGTGCAAAGGCGATTGGAACAGCGGAATTATCCTGAATAAGCCCTCAAATTAAGAGCTTTCTTAGCTTTTCAAGCATTCCACTTTCCCAATCAATCAATCCCAATTAGAGCTGGCGATGGATTTCTAAATAATATTGAGTCGCGGTTTCTTTGTTTTAGTTATTCGGCGTTTGCCTGCGGTTTATTTGCCAGAGTTTTCGAGTTTTTCTTTCGGTTTGTTCATCCAAGTTTCACCGCTCCAGGTGAGAGTTTCACTTCCATCCACTTGCTTTGTTCGAGTTATTAATTCCAATGCCTTTTCTCGGGAGATTGTGTTTTTTTCTCCATGTAAAGGAGGTTTCGATAATTGTTTGTCGACTTTCCCTGTAACGGAACACGAACTTCCTGCAGGAAAACTATATTTATTTGGATAAGGGCCCCTAATGCTCACAGTGCCTCTATTATTTACTTCTCCAGCGGTCTGTCGAAACGTATCCTCGTGCCCGAATGGAAAGAATCCATTTTTCATCGATTCAGTGGACACGAGCGGCCTCAATTTCGGTATCTACTTTACCAAACTTCCAGTATTTCCTGCAGGATTAAAATCTTATATTGAACAAAGTGAGTTAAACTAATAATCTCGACGAATTTTCGTAATTTTCTCTTGCGTTTTGTGCTGGTGAAGAAAAATGCTTTTTCGTTCAAAACAACAAAAATATTGTCGAATTTAAACAGCGTGGGCCGTATTGTATTAGTCGCCATTGTTTGATTACTCGCCCCCCCAAAGATTTGCGGAAAATTTTGCGCCAACATTTCCATAAAAGTGTTTTTCTTCGCCATTAGTCCCTGATTCCAGTCGGAGAAAGAAAAAGATTTTTTTTCGGTTAGCGCTCTAATATGCCTCGTGGGGCCCTTTTTTAAAACGTTTCTGGCTAATTGAAGGATTTCCTGGATAAATTGCCAAATTGATTTTTTTAATGCCAGAATGATCAAACAACTTTTGTGAGTTTCAAATAGTTGTTTCTCAGACACGCAACTTGCTAGAAATGTGCTTTGGACACCACTAGAAAGCGCCAACTTTCCTCTGTTACTGGCCAAAAGCTGCTTTGAATGGCTTTTCCTGCTGATTTTTGACGAATTTATTTACACTGACGTGCGCTTTGCGCTTTGTAGACTGACATTCAACAATTTAATTCTCGCAAACCGGCACAGACTGAAACCCACCTGCTACACCACTGGAAAGCACAAACCTTTCTGATTTCTAAAAAAATTATCTCTGGCACATCGACCCGCATACAACGTTGGCTTCCACGCCACTCGAAAGAGCGTGTTTTTCTTTATAACTGTTGTAAAGTGGGCTCTATTGCCACTTTTTCCTGATTTTTGGCGAGAACGCAAACAAAAAGCAACGCAAACAAAAAGATACGTGATACGCCACTGGAACAAGCAAATCTTGCTCTATCATTGCCGTAAAGCTGACTATAATGTAATTTTTTCCTGATTTTTGACGATTTTTATACAGTGAGGTGCGCTTGTATTAGCAATCTGATTGGCCGACTGGCGGTTTTCAAACTGAATTTCAAAAATTAATTTCTTGCAAACAACCGCAGGCAAAACGGCGCTTGCAACGCCACTGGAAACAGTCAACCTTCTTCTTTTATCTTCACTAAGCTCACTTTAATACCAGGTTTTACTGATTTTTGACAAATTTTTATACACTGAGGTGCGCTTATATTCACAACATTATTTGCCAGCCGGCGATTTGCAAACTGACTTTCAAAAGTTTATTTCTCGCAAACTAGTGGGAACAAAAAGACGCTTTAAACTTCATTGGAAAGCAGCAATTATCGTCTATCATCGCTGCGAATTTCACTGTAATCACACATTTTCCGGATTTTCCAGGAATTTTTAAACCCCGAAGTGCGCTTGTATCGCCGACTGAAAGTCTGCAGACTGACTTTCATAAATTTTTTCTCGCACACCAACGCAAACAAAAAGCCACGTGATACGCCACTGGAACAAGCAAATTTTGCTCTATCATTGCCGTAAAACTGACTATAATGCCATTTTTTCCTGATTTTTGACGATTTTTATACAGTGAGGTGCGCTTGTATTAGCAAGCTGATTGGCCGACTAGCGGTTTCCAAACTGACTTTCAAAAATTAATTTCTTGCAAACTACCGCAGGCAAAACGGCGCTTGCAACGCCACTGGAAACAGTCAACCTTCTTCTATTATCTTCACTAAGCTCACTTTAATACCAGGTTTTGCTGATTTTTGACAAATTTTTATACACTGAGGTGCGCTTATATTCACATCATTATTTGCCAGCCGGCGATTTGCAAACTGACTTTCAAAAATTTATTTCTCGCAAACTAGTGGGAACAAAAAGACGCTTTAAACTTCATTGGAAAGCAGCAATTATCGTCTATCATCGCTGCGAATTTCACTCTAATCACACATTTTCCGGATTTTTCAGGAATTTTTAAACCCCGAAGTGCGCTTGTATTGTCGACTTAAGGTCTGCAGACTGACTTTCATAATTTTTTCTCGCACACCAACGCAAACAAAAAGCCACGTGATACGCCACTGGAACAAGCAAATTCTGCTCCTACCATTGTTGTAAATCTGATTATAATGCCATTTTTTCCTGATTTTTGGCGATTTTTTATACAGTGGGGTGCGCTTGTATTAGTAATCTGATTGGCCGACTGGCGGTTTTCAAACTAATTTCAAAAATTCATTTCTTGCAAACAACCGCAGGCAAATCGGCGCTTGCAACGCCACTGGAAACAGTCCAACCTTCTTCTATTATCTTCACTAGGGTCACTTTAATACCAGGTTTTACTGATTTTGACAAATTTTTATACACTGAGGTGCGCTTATATTCACATCATTATTTGCCAGCCGGCGATTTACAAACTGACTTTCAAAAGTTTATTTCGCGCAAATCAGTGCGATCATCAAGACGCTTTATACGCCATTGGAAAGCAGCAATGATCGTCTATCATCGCTGCGAATTTCACTGTAATCACACATTTTCCGGATTTTCCAGGAATTTTTAAACCCCGAAGTGCGCTTGTATAGCCGACTGAAAGTCTGCAGACTGACTTTCATAATTTTTTTCTCGCACACCAACGCAAACAAAAAGCCACGTGATACGCCACTGGAACAAGCAAATTTTGCTCTATCATTGCTGTAAAGCTGACTATAATGCCACTTTTTCCTGATTTTTGACGATTTTTATACAGTGAGGTGCGCTTGTATTAGCAATCTGATTGGCCGACTGGCGGTTTTCAAACTGAATTTCAAAAATTAATTTCTTGCAAACAACCGCAGGCAAAACGGCGCTTGCAACGCCACTGGAAACAGCCAACCTTCTTCTATTATCTTCACTAAGCTCACTTTAATACCAGGTTTTGCTGATTTTTGACAAATTTTTATACACTGAGGTGCGCTTATATTCACAACATTATTTGCCAGCCGGCGATTTGCAAACTGACTTTCAAAAGTTTATTTCGCGCAAATCAGTGCGATCATCAAGACGCTTTATACGCCACTGGAAAGCAGCAATTATCGTCTATCATCGCTGCGAATTTCACTGTAATCACACATTTTCCGGATTTTCCAGGAATTTTTAAACCCCGAAGTGCGCTTGTATCGCCGACTGAAAGTCTGCAGACTGACTTTCTTAATTTTTTTCTCGCACACCAACGCAAACAAAAAGCCACGTGATACGCCACTGGAACAAGCAAATTTTGCTCTATCATTGCCGTAAAGCTGACTATAATGCCATTTTTTTCCTGATTTTTGACGATTTTTTATACAGTGAGGTGCGCTTGTATTAGCAATCTGATTGGCCGACTGGCGGTTTTCAAACTGAATTTCAAAAATTAATTTCTTGCAAACTACCGCAGGCAAAACGGCGCTTGCAAGGCCACTGGAAACAGTCAACCTTCTTCTATTATCTCCACTAAGGTCACTTTAATACCAGGTTTTACTGATTTTTGACAAATTTTTATACACTGAGGTGCGCTTATATTCACAACATTATTTGCCAGCCGGCGATTAGCAAACTGACTTTCAAAAATTTATTTATCGCAAACTAGTGGGAACAAAAAGACGCTTTAAACTTCATTGGAAAGCAGCAATTATCGTCTATCATCGCTGCGAATTTCACTCTAATCACACATTTTCCGGATTTTTAGGAATTTTTAAACCCCGAAGTGCGCTTGTATTGTCGACTTAAGGTCTGCAGACTGACTTTCATAATTTTTTCTCGCACACCAACGCAAACAAAAAGCCACGTGATACGCCACTGGAACAAGCAAATTTTGCTCTATCATTGCTGTAAAGCTGATTATAATGCCACTTTTTCCTGATTTTTGACGATTTTTATACAGTGAGGTGCGCTTGTATTAGCAATCTGATTGGCCGACTGGCGGTTTTCAAACTGAATTTCAAAAATTAATTTCTTGCAAACAACCGCAGGCAAAACGGCGCTTGCAACGCCACTGGAAACAGTCAACCTTCTTCTATTATCTTCACTAAGCTCACTTTAATACCAGGTTTTGCTGATTTTTGACAAATTTTTATACACTGAGGTGCGCTTATATTCACAACATTATTTGCCAGCCGGCGATTTGCAAACTGACTTTCAAAAGTTTATTTCGCGCAAATCTAGTGCGATCATAAAGACGCTTTATAACTCACTTGGAAAGCAGCAATTATCGTCTATCATCGCTGCTGAATTTCACTCTAATCACACATTTTCCGGATTTTTCAGGAATTTTTAAACCCCGAAGTGCGCTTGTATCGCCGACTGAAAGTCTGCAGACTGACTTTCATAATTTTTTTCTCGCACACCAACGCAAACAAAAAGCCACGTGATACGCCACTGGAACAAGCAAATTTTGCTCTATCATTGCCGTAAAACTGACTATAATGCCATTTTTTCCTGATTTTTGACGATTTTTATACAGTGAGGTGCGCTTGTATTAGCAATCTGATTGGCCGACTGGCGGTTTTCAAACTGAATTTCAAAAATTAATTTCTTGCAAACTACCGCAGGCAAAACGGCGCTTGCAACGCCACTGGAAACAGTCAACCTTCTTCTATTATCTTCACTGAGGTCATATTAATACCAGGTTTTACTGATTTTTGACAAATTTTTATACACTGAGGTGCGCTTATATTCACAACATTATTTGCCAGCCGGCGATTTGCAAACTGACTTTCAAAAGTTTATTTCTCGCAAACTAGTGGGAACAAAAAGACGCTTTAAACTTCATTGGAAAGCAGCAATTATCGTCTATCATCGCTGCGAATTTCACTCTAATCACACATTTTCCGGATTTTTCAGGAATTTTTAAACCCCGAAGTGCGCTTGTATTGTCGACTTAAGGTCTGCAGACTGACTTTCATAATTTTTTTCTCGCACACCAACGCAAACAACAAGCCACGTGATACGCCACTGGAACAAGCAAATTTTGCTCTATCATTGCTGTAAAGCTGACTATAATGCCATTTTTTCCTGATTTTTGACGATTTTTATACAGTGAGGTGCGCTTGTATTAGCAATCTGATTGGCCGACTGGCGGTTTTCAAACTAAATTTCAAAAATTCATTTCTTGCAAACAACCCCAGGCAAAACGGCGCTTGCAACGCCACTGGAAACAGTCAACCTTCTTCTATTATCTTCACTAAGCTCACTTTAATACCAGGTTTTGCTGATTTTTGACAAATTTTTATACACTGAGGTGCGCTTATATTCACAACATTATTTGCCAGCAGGCGATTTGCAAACTGACTTTCAAAAATTTATTCTGCGCAAACCAGTAGGATCATGAAGACGCTTTGTACGCCACTGGAAAGCACAAATTATCGTCTATCATCGCTGCGAATTTCACTCTAATCACACATTTTCCGGATTTTTCAGGAATTTTTAAACCCTGAAGTGCGTTTGTATTGCCGACTGAAAGTCTGCAGACTGACTTTCATAATTTTTTTCTCGCACACCAACGCAAACAAAAAGCCACGTGATACGCCACTGGAACAAGCAAATTTTGCTCTATCATTGCTGTAAAGCTGACTATAATGCCATTTTTTCCTGATTTTTGACGATTTTTATACAGTGAGGTGCGCTTGTATTAGCAATCTGATTGGCCGACTGGCGGTTTTCAAACTGAATTTCAAAAATTAATTTCTTGCAAACAACCGCAGGCAAAACGGCGCTTGCAACGCCACTGGAAACAGTCAACTTTCTTCTATTATCTTCAATAAGCTCACTTTAATACCAGGTTTTACTGATTGAAATGAAAATTGAAAAGCCTGTCCTGGACAACCTCTGAGGATGTTGGCCATGCGTGCTACCGAAACATTCCTATCGACTACGAAATTTTCCGATTGTGCAACCGCGTTAATTAACCAAGTTGAAAAAAAACTCAATTGCGACTAGTTGAGCCTTTTTTCCGCGTGCCATTAATGAAGACTGTTTAACTTCGAGGGAGAATTGCATACAGAATCCATTCCCTTTGTCAGGCGCTTTGCATAAAGCGACTTTTGCAAAGATAACAAGCTAAATTATGGAAAATATGAACAAGTTGAAACGGTAAAAAGCTGATTAAATTTTGGAAAACAAGGGTTGAGTTCATAGGAAACGAAATCGGTTTATAGCCGGGTTATAATTGATGTAATTCACTACACGAATCGAATAAAAGTGGAAATTATATGGCAGGCGAACAAAACGGCTTGATCCCAGCCATGGAGCCGGTTGAAACGTAATGGAAAATCAATTTTCCGGAATTTTATTGAGGCCGTATCTTATGAGCTGTTAATTAAAAAGTGCCGCGGCATTCAGTAAATTACCATTTAAATTGGCGAATATTTTGAATATAAATTCCTGTCATCGTGGGCGCCTTTCAATTAAATGGAATTTATTAATAAAATTCGGCCGAATTTGGAAAAATCGCCCAGCGAACCGAACATTCGGGAAATATCGAAAAGACCGTGATGCAAACAGAGCGAACAAAGCAATTACTCCATTTGCGGAAACATCAGCAACTCAGTGCTCTACGCCTTAATTATAATGGAGCCGAACCTTCCTCGGCCTGGCTAAAAGCCAAAAAGTTTTTGTTGTTACTAGCGAAATTTACGCTTTATGTCGTCAGTTTTGCTAGCCGAAGCCTCCCAGCAGCACATTCACATCAATGGCACCAGAAAAATTCAATTTTCCCTACAACATCCCCTTGATTACCCAGAAGACTTAATGGCTTATCCATAGTTAAATCCACTTCGTATTCTACCGTTGACGCAGCCACGATGCCCTAAGGGCCTTAACGTTTCACAGAATCTGAAATATTAATACTGTAGGCAAATCCGCCCTTATTGTACGTTGCCGCGCACATTATCCATCATGAAACTGGGTCGTTTCCAATTCGGCAATTTCGAATACGAAATCTTTAGGGCACGATGTCAAACGCGGAGTTACACCAGAGATTAGTCAACTAATCTCTGGTTAGACGGAAAAAGGAATCGAATAAAATGGCATTAACTGGTGCTGATGGTCGCCTGCCCATACAGACGCCGAGCTTTGATTGGCTAACGCCGAAGCGACGTCTGCCAGTTAGGCGGTGCGGTCGAGAAAAGTCCCGTCCGCTCCAATGAAAGTCCATTTCAAAACCCCATTAAACAACATATGAACAAGTCAGTGATTAAGCGGGATTTTTGAAAAAAATTGGGAAAATTTGCCAGCAATATTTCCTTGCCGCCCAACATTAAGCATCGATACGTTTTCAATTAAGCGGCGAATTAACTAATCCGATTGCTGATAATCGTGATCTCATTAAGGCCCGCCTGGTGATAAAGGCCGCCGTTATCAGGTCATTTTATTAATGACGGATTTATCGTTTATATTGCGGCTTCATTAAGGCCTCCGGCAATGGAAATTGCAGATTTATAATTAAAACAGCAAATGAGAAAAACTCGCTCAGTTGAAAGCTTCGCACTGCTCTTGCAGCTTTCAAGATCCCTGCCCTTTTTCTGCTGCAACACAGAATTTTCCATGTCGAGTGGCTTTCAGCGCGTGGAACTTTGGGGCTTTAACACGTGGAAAAGCCACAAAATTTGATTAAAACCTAAAAAAACTGCCTTAAGAGCCCGGTTTCGGCAGTTATCTTTCAATGTTATAAAGCTCTTTTGCCTCAAGGATTTCGACTCTTCTTTTGGACGCAAACGAGTGAAGCGGTTTTAACTAAATGGAGAAGGAAATTCAGGAACTTTCATGGAAAAGTCGTCAGTGGACTTCAACTTTTAACTCCTGGAAATTCAAGTTCAGTGTTTTTTTGCCAAAAGCCGAAAAAGGACGCAAATGGACAAGAGAAATGATCCAATGTTGCTACCCCAAGAAATTCAAACTGGGAAAACTTTCACAACGACAGACAAAGCAAAAAAAAGTGTGCAAAAATAGAGGAAAACACTCTAGTAACGAGCAACAAAGTGTTAATGCAAATAGCAGAAAGGAAGGAAGAAAATATAAACCGAAAAAGCCACCAAAAGAGCAGTTGGAAAAGGAAAAACTCAACAGGAATAGAAGAATCATTAAGGAGAAGGAGAAGTAAAAACCTGCAACTTACAAATAACGTTGGAAAATCTGAAGCAAAGCTGGAGAGTGAACATCGACTGGAAAACCAGAAAATATTCTGCAACGAAGAATATGAGAAGAGTGCAAATGACCAAAAAATCAACATAAAGCCAATGAGAAGAAAGACACTTTGGGACATTAAAACGTCAAAAAACTCGATTAAAACCCAAAAAAACTGCTTTTTCATCAGTAATTTTTTGGGAACTTTCAATGTTAAAAACTCTTTTGCTTCAAGGATTTATTCTCTTTTCCTTTTGGACGTAAACGAGTGAAGCTGTTTTTGTGAAATTTCCTTGAAAACTCGTCAGTGAACTTCGATTTTTCACTCTTTGAGATTGAATTTTTTAGTGTTTGAGCTAAAAGGTGAAGAAGGAAACAAACGGACAAGAGAAAGAATTCAATCCTGCTACTCCAAGCAATTTAAACGTGAAAAAGCGACTGAAAAATTCGCAAGGACAGACAAAACAGAGAAAGTGTGCAAAAAAACACTTCAGCAACAATCTACAAGAAAAAGATGAAGACAAAGTGCCAATGAAAACAACAGAATGGAAGGAAGAAAACACAAACCGAAAATCAGAGCAAAAAAACAGTGAGATAATGGAAAATTCAACAGAAATAGAACAATCATGAAGAAACTGGAACTGCAAAAAATGGTTAAAAAACTTAAAACACTTTTGCAGCTGTAGGCAAAGAACGTGGAACAATCACCCTGAAACTGAAAATCTGAAACAGAAAACCGACTGAAAGACAAGAAAATATGCTGCAATGAAGAACAGGAAAAGAAAAGAGTGCAAATGGACAAGAGAAAGGACTCAATTTTGCGACTCTAAGCAATTGAAACGTGGAAAAGCGACTGAGTAAACAAAAAACGGAAAAACACTTTGGCAACGAGCAACAAGAAAACCGTTACAACAAACTGCTATTGGAAAAAATAAAGAAGGAAAGAAAGAACACGCAAACCGAAAAACAGACCGAAAAACAGTCGGGTAACGAAAAATTCAACAGAAATTGATCGATGATGAAGGAGCTGGAAGCAAGTGCAAAGAAAATGAAGAAAGAACTGAAAATAGTTTTGCCACTTTCGGCAAAGGAAACGTAGAAGAATCACAGAAGAGAAGAAACAACGTTGAAACATCTGAAGCGAACCTCCAAACTGAAAATCGACTAAATCACTTTTGCAGCTGTAGGCAAAGAACGTGGAACAATCACCCTGAAACTGAAAATCTGAAACAGAAAATCGACTGAAAGACCAGAAAATATGCTGCAATGAAGAACAGGAAAAGAAAAGAGTGCAAATGGACAAGAGAAAGGACTCAATTTTGCGACTCTAAGCAATTGAAACGTGGAAAAGCGACTGAGTAAACAAAAAACGGAAAAACACTTTGGCAACGAGCAACAAAAAAACCGTTACAACAAACTGCTATTGGAAAAAATAAAGAAGGAAAGAAAGAACACACAAACCGAAAAACAGTCGGGTAACGAAAAATTCGACAGAAATTGATCGATGATGAAGGAGCTGGAAGCAAGTGCAAAGAAAATGAAGAAAGAACTGAAAATAGTTCCACAGTGAAGAATGTGAAAAGAGTGCAAATGAGAAGAAGAAAGACACTTTAACAAAATCCAAAGCCTGAAGCTGAAAAGGCGTGGAAAGAAAAATGAAACACTCTTTCATAGATAACAATTTCCAGGAGCTGAAAGAGTTTTTCAAAAGTTTCCATTGAAACCCCAGTGCAAATAATTTGTGTAAAAACGCCAGACTCACTTGCACCAGAAAATGAGTTTCCCTGCCAATCTGGAAAGTTTCACTCAGTACCTGTAAGTGCAGGAACCCGATTCAACCTCGAGCACACCAAGCGTTTGCCCAACGGGGGAAAAGTCACCCTTTTTCCCGGAAACACTGAAAACTCGCGCGCTGAGTTTCACCTCTGGAAACACCGACGAACTAGAGCTAACGTTGAGGTCGACAACACTGCCTGCTGCTGATCTCGTGACAGGAATCGTGTGAACCGACGTTGATCCTGCGCCCTGCCGAAGAACTAGCAGGACAAATACGAACAGGTGAACGTTTAACTGAAGGAGCTACCTACTTAAACCGAAACTGGGAATGCGTGCAGGATACTGTGACACTGGTGACTTTTTTTTGTTTGAAAACTTTTGAAAACTCACCTGCCTAGAGTGGTCATCAGGAGCTTAACCATTGTCCTGCCGTTTGGGGTCTAAAACATCCAAATATTTAGCACAGAGGTTTTTAGAGAGTTTCCACAGTCTTACCAGCTGGTTTCAGATCCGGACAGCTAGAGAGCAGCTTGGGCTCGGAAAAGTCGTTTAAGCTAAGACACTGATTAGATGATGGAATCGAATGGGCGCGTTTTTGGTTATGGAGCTTAACAGTTGGGCTACTGACTAGGAAAACACACACTGGCACTTACCTGGAAAAAAAACAGAAATTAGTGTTGATTTTCCTGCCGGAAAATGTGGGGGAATGATGCAGAATCACCTAAAACAGGAGCAGAACATGGTACACAACCGGCAGGACATTTAGTGACTGGCGAAAGGAATCCTCTGCAGGAATTCACGAAGCAAATAAGCACACATTGAACTCACTTTTTTAATTTTGTCACCGGCTTTTCTACCATACTGGCGTCAAACTGAACGTGGCGCCCGATTTTCGCCAAATTTAACAATCTAGCAATAAAATACATCAGTCAGTGTTCATTTTTCTTAAACTCAGTCATGGATTTTATTGAAATTCATCCGGTTGATTGAGCAGGATTGCGACTAACACTAATACTCTAAGGGACAGCTTGATCAACCCTTCCCTACCCACTGTCTTGGTGCGCGTCTTCCTCTTCATCCTCCTCACTATCTCCATTCTCCACCTCAATGGCAGGCACTTGAAGACTGAACGTCTCCTTCGCACCCTCAACAGTCATTGCCTCAAAATCCTCACAACTTGGACAAGGAATTGAGGCAACGAGACAAACTGAACTAAATGAAAAGTTGGTAGTTGGTGAGTGGTGGAGAGTGGCCTTGCACGCGTATAACCCAAACGAGATTAAGAGCTTTAATTTGCGCTGAATCCTGTTATAAAATGACAAATAACGCTCATCAATATTCTGCGGAGGCTTCATCGAGTAATCTCATTATACTTGTAATCTTACAAGGCCCCCCCAGACACTTTGCGCCTGAAGCTATTTTTGGGTTTTAATCATGTTTCGAAAATAATTACTCCTCCCCCTAGATCGGCTTCCATTTATATGGGGGGAAAGTCAGGTTTGATCGTGTAGAGGCTTGGACGATTGCTGACCCCCAATTCAATCGGCTCCAGAAGAGATTTTCCAGCGGTTTCTTTATGATAAAGTGTAAAGTACATTTGCACTTAATTAAGCTAAAAAGTTTACCCTGCCTGCAGGCGCTTGTTAATTAGCTGGATGCTAAAATTAGCGATTTAATACAATTAAAATAGCCTGCACCCTCTGTCTCCTGCTCGGCTTTGGAGGTGTTCCCGATCGTGCTTATTAATATATCAATCAATCTGAATGCGGCAGGAATTTTCCTGTTTTAAGGGAATTTCAGGTTTAACTGCGAAGCTTTTGGGCAGTTTTCCGGTTTGCTGATGCGAATTGAAGACATGAAAGTGGTTTGAAGGCACGCAAAAGTTGCTGCTTGTGACTTTTTCTGTCCCACACTCTTGGCCTCGGAACGCGCCCAATTAGGGCCCGATTTTCCCAAATTCAAGCTTCCAAACGCAAGTTTCAAGTGCTGGACATTCGAAACGAGTCGCGAACTTCGGGGTTTTAAAAGTTTCTTTTTTGAAACCCGCTCCAATCGCAAGCTTCGAATGCTGGAAGTTTATAAAAGTTTAGGAACTACGGCCTGATTTAACCAGGAAAGGTTTTTTCGAAAACCTTCACACTCTCTACCTCGAAACAAGCGTGGATTTTGGAATTGGAAAAATCACCATAAAACAAGTTTTGAGCGTTTCTTTAAACCTTCCGCATTCTTTGCTACAGAATGAGCCTAATAAAAGCCTGAAATTTTTTTTTAAGTGTTAAAGAAGCAGAGCTTTTAGGCTTTCGAACGCCGTTTTCAGAAGGCGATGGAACTACGGCCTGGCCGCTCTGGCTCAATTTGGCCCCGAGAAATGAGCAAAAACGGGACGGACAACGCGAAATTTTGCACCTGAATTATCAAAATGCTCAAAAATCCTTTGAAAGCAGTTTTCTTCTGCCAAAAGTTCCTGAAAACCCCAAATTCACACCCGAAAAATGTTGTTTTCGAAACTGTCCACACTCTTCACAGATTTCACCGTTTTAAACGCATGTTTTGAAGAGCAAAAGTCCCCTAAAACCCCGAAACTTCAAACGGGTTTATCTTTTTAAGTTTGTCGTTAGAAACTTCGTTCTTTGCGGCCCCAGAAGCGGTTTAAACATGTTTTCGTCGTCAAACTTACCTACGAGAATCATGTCGACGATGGGCGGTCAGTCGTACTGCTGGCTGCGGATCCACTATGGAGAAGACAGTCGGATTCTCAGCGGATTTCGAATCGTTCATCCTGAAACAGTGGATTCGATCAAAGTTTTCTAGTGAAGAAACCCACATTTTTCGTTTACTGATGGAGTGGCGCACGCTAAGGCTGCTTATAATCAACTAAAATACATTTTTTTATGGCATTTCCTTGTTGTCACGATTGAAACAATGCTAAAGTACCGTTCAATTAACGCCAATTTTGCTTGTTGTGTGCTGGCGCCCATCAATGTTGTCAGATTGAGAAAATCGGTGAAACTTGGGGATTTTTCACCGGAAACCCAAATGGACATTGATAAAGCCGAAACGTCGTAGTGGAGTATATTGGGGAATTTAATTTGTGGCGGTTTGGTGGATGGAGGCACGTGCGAGGGGCATTTTGCCTCCCTAAGAAATGGTTTCGAGATTAGGGATGCGTTCACGCTCGCATTCGGCAAACTTCAATTTCCTTAGAGGCCAGGAATAACGATGGATAATGTCACTGCAGCACTTTAGTGATAAATCTGTGCGCATTAGGAGGCGACTTTTCCTGCAGCAGTAACACCAGATTTGGATAAGAAACGACACCGAAAGCGGGCTAAATCGGGCAAACCCCTGGAAATGACACTGAAGATATGAAAAACCACAATTTGCAAAGCAGAATTCCTTAAACATTACGTGCTTTCAGGAATCTACTTGGAAAAATCGCATAAAATCTGCAAGTACAACAGTTGGAACAATTGAGGATTCGCATGCTGCCACCGCTAAAGATGGCGACTTATTCGTTTTCACCCAGGGAATTTCTGAGAAAAGCTTTTAACTGGCGAAATTAGGACGTGCAGCTTAGCAGGAAAGCTCCCGAAAGTGCAGCTGCAAGATATTTTTTAAACCTTTCAAGGGTTTACCGAGTGAAAATTTCCATTTTCTAACGCTTGAACCGCAAACCGCGAGATAAAAAAATCCGATTGAGACTAAAAGAATTGAATTTTCCATCCAGAATTTGACTAAATTGACAACAGTTTTCTTTAAATCAAAGCTGAATAAGGCAAAAATAAAGGAGCTACAGCCCGATGTATGATGTATTTGGCACAAAACAACCTAAGTTTTCCAGGGATTTTTGAGTTTCCCAAAACGGAGCTCAAAACGGCCCAAATTTCTTGCGTTGTTCCAAGCTGGAGAAATTGGGAGAAAAACTGTGTTTTTGTCTCTAAAATGCGCTTTAAATTTTTTGAGAATTCGTCAGTGGAAAGAAGCTACAAGAAGTTTTTTTTCGAAACGTCCCGAATGCACATCTTTGGACACTATTCAGCTCAAATTGACCAAAATTTCTCAAAATTTTCAAATTCTCAAAAAAACTGAAGGAAAAGAAGCCTTTGGTTTTCAAAAGCATCTTTAGAATGCCGAGAATTCGATAAGAGGAAGAAGCTACTAGAAGATTCATTTTGGGACGTTCCAAATGCAACATTGTAAGGACTATTTAGCTCAAAACGACTCAAATTTCTCAGGTTTTTTTAAGTCTGAAAAATCTGAAGGAAAAGAATGTTTTAGTCTCCGAAATGCACTTTTACCTTTTTGAGAATTCGTCAAGAGAAAGAAGCTACAAGAAGTTTTTTCTCTAAAGTTCCAATCGCAAATCTCTACACACGCTTCAGCTCAAATCGACCAAAATTTCTCAAAATTTTCACATTCTGAAAAAAGCTGAAAGAAAAGAAGCTTTTGATCTTTCAAAAGCAGCTTTAGAATGCCGAGAATTCGATAAGAGGAAGAAGCTACTAGAAGATTCATTTTGGGACGTTCCAAATGCAACATTGTAAGGACTATTTAGCTCAAAACGACTCAAATTTCTCAGGTTTTTTTAATTCTGAAAATTTGAAGGAAAATAATGTTTTCGTCTCCGAAATGCACTTTTCACTTTTTGAGAATTCGTCAAGAGAAAGAAGCTACAAGAAGTTTTTTCTCTAAAAGTTCCAAACGCAAATCTCTACATCACTCTTCAGCTCAAATCGACCAAAATTTCTCAAAATTTTCACATTCTGAAAAAAGCTGAAAGAAAAGAAGCTTTTGATCTTTCAAAAGCAGCTTTAGAATGCCGAGAATTCGATAAGAGGAAGAAGCTACTAGAAGATTTCATTTTGGGACGTTCCAAATGCAACATTGTAAGGACTATTTAGCTCAAAACGACTCAAATTTCTTAGGTTTCTTTAAGTCTGAAAAATCTGAAGGGAAAGAATGTTTTCGTCTCCGAAATGCACTTTTACCTTTTTGAGAATTCATCAAGAGAAAGAAGCTACAAGAAGTTTTTTCTCTAAAAGTTCCAATCGCAAATCTCTACACACGCTTCAGCTCAAATCGACCAAAATTTCTCAAAATTTTCACATTCTGAAAAAAGCTGAATGACAAGAAGCTTTTGATCTTTCAAAAGCAGCTTTAGAATGCCGAGAATTCGATAAGAGAAAGAAGCTATTGGAAGTTTCATTTTGGGACGTTCCAAATGCAACATTGTAAGGACTATTTAGCTCAAAACGACTCAAATTTCTCAGGTTTTTTTAAGTCTGAAAAATCTGAAGGGAAAGAATGTTTTCGTCTCCGAAATGCACTTTTCACTTTTTGAGAATTCGTCAAGAGAAAGAAGCTACAAGAAGTTTTTTCTCTGAAAGTTCCAATCGCAAACCTCCACACACGCTTCAGTTCAAATCGACGAAAATTTCTCAAAATTTTCACATTCTGAAAAAAGCTGAAAGAAAAGAAGCTTTTGATCTTTCAAAAGCAGCTTTAGAATGCCGAGAATTCGATAAGAGGAAGAAGCTACTAGAAGATTCATTTTGGGACGTTCCAAATGCAACATTGTAAGGACTATTTAGCTCAAAACGACTCAAATTTCTCAGGTTTTTTTAAGTCTGAAAAATCTGAAGGAAAAGAATGTTTTAGTCTCCGAAATACACTTTTACTTTTATGAAATTCGTCAAGAGAAAGAAGCTACAAGGAAGTTTTTTCTCTAAAAGTTCCAATCGCAAATCTCTGCTACACTCTTCAGCTCAAATCGACCAAAATTTACTCAAAATTTTCACATTCTGAAAAAAGCCTGAATGAAAAGAAGCTTTTGATCTTTCAAAAGCAGCTTTAGAATGCCGAGAATTCGATAAGAGGAAGAAGCTACTAGAAGTTTCATTTTGGGACGTTCCAAATGCAACATTGTAAGGACTATTTAGCTCAAAACGACTCGAATTTCTCAGGTTTTTTTTAAGTCTGAAAAATCTGAAGGAGAAGAATGTTTTAGTCTCCGAAATGCACTTTTACTTTTTGAAATTCGTCAAGAGAAAGAAGCTACAAGAAGTTGTTCCTCAAAACGTTCCAATCGCAAACCTCTACACACGCTTCAGCTCAAATCGACCAAAATTTCTCAAAATTTTCACATTCTGAAAAAAGCTGAAAGAAAAGAAGCTTTTGATCTTTCAAAAGCAGCTTTAGAATGCCGAGAATTCGATAAGAGGAAGAAGCTA
Organism: Dendroctonus valens; assembly: GCA_024550625.1. Classification (NCBI taxonomy): domain Eukaryota; kingdom Metazoa; phylum Arthropoda; class Insecta; order Coleoptera; family Curculionidae; genus Dendroctonus; species Dendroctonus valens. The sequence goes on from JAJTJO010000100.1 coordinate 367,367, forward strand.
CTAGAAGATATATTTTGGGACGTTCCAAATGCAACATTCTAAGGACGATTTAGCTCAAAACGACTCAAATTTCTCAGGTTTCTTTAAGTCTGAAAAATCTGAAGGGAAAAGAATGTTTTCGTCTCCGAAATGCACTTTTACCTTTTTGAGAATTCATCAAGAGAAAGAAGCTACAAGAAGTTTTTCTCTAAAACGTTCCAATCGCAAACCTCTACACACGCTTCAGCTCAAATCGACCAAAATTTCTCAAAATTTTCACATTCTGAAAAAAGCTGAATGAAAAGAAGCTTTTGATCTTTCAAAAGCAGCTTTAGAATGCCGAGAATTCGATAAGAGGAAGAAGCTACTAGAAGATTCATTTTGGGACGTTCCAAATGCAACATTGTAAGGACTATTTAGCTCAAAACGACTCAAATTTCTCAGGTTTCTTTAAGTCTGAAAAATCTGAAGGGAAAGAATGTTTTCGTCTCCGAAATGCACTTTTACCTTTTTGAGAATTCATCAAGAGAAAGAAGCTACAAGAAGTTTTTTCTCTGAAAGTTCCAATCGCAAACCTCTACACACGCTTCAGCTCAAATCGACCAAAATTTCTCAAAATTTTCACATTCTGAAAAAAGCTGAAAGAAAAGAAGCTTTTGATCTTTCAAAAGCAGCTTTAGAATGCCGAGAATTCGATAAGAGGAAGAAGCTACTAGAAGATTCATTTTAGGACGTTCCAAATGCAACATTGTAAGGACTATTTAGCTCAAAACGACTCGAATTTCTCAGGTTTTTTTCAAGTCTGAAAAATCTGAAGGAAAATAATGTTTTAGTCTCCGAAATGCACTTTTACCTTTTTGAGAATTCATCAAGAAAAAGAAGCTACAAGAAGTTTTTTCTCTGAAAGTTCCAATCGCAAACCTCTACACACGCTTCAGCTCAAATCGACCAAAATTTCTCAAAATTTTTACATTCTGAAAAAAGCTAAAAGAAAAGAAGCATTTGATCTTTCAAAAGCAACTTTAGAATGCCGAGAATTCGATAAGAGGAAGAAGGTACTAGAAGATTCATTTTGGGACGTTCCAAATGCAACATTGTAAGGACTATTTAGCTCAAAACGACTCGAATTTCTCAGGTTTTTTTTAAGTCTGAAAAATCTGAAGGAGAAGAATGTTTTAGTCTCCGAAATGCACTTTTACTTTTTTGAAAATTCGTCAAGAGAAAGAAGCTACAAGAAGTTTTTTCTCTGAAAAGTTCCAATCGCAAACCTCTACACACGCTTCAGGCTCAAATCGACCAAAATTTCTCAAAATTTTCACATTCTGAAAAAGCTGTATGAAAAGAAGCTTTTGATCTTTCAAAAGCATCTTTAAAATGCCGAGAATTCGATAAGAAGAAGAATAAGAAGCTACTAGAAGATTCATTTTAAGACCTTCCAAATGCAACATTGTAAGGACTATTTAGCTCAAAACGACTCAAATTTCTCAGGTTTTTTTAAGTCTGAAAAATCTGAAGGAAAAGAATGTTTTCGTCTCCGAAATGCACTTTTACCTTTTTGAGAATTCGTCAAGAGAAAGAAGCTACAAGAAGTTTTTTCTCTGAAAGTTCCAAACGCAAACATCCACACACGCTTCAGTTCAAATCGACGAAAATTTCTCAAAATTTTCACATTCTGAAAAAAGCTGAAAGAAAAGAAGCATTTGATCTTTCAAAAGCAGCTTTAGAAAGCCGAAAATTCGATAAGAGGAAGAAGCTACTAGAAGATTCATTTTGGGACGTTCCAAATGCAACATTGTAAGGACTATTTAGCTCAAAAACACTCAAATTTCTCAAGTTTTTTTAAGTCTGAAAAATCTGAAGGAAAATAATGTTTTCCTCTCCGAAATGCACTTTTCACTTTTTGAGAATTCGTCAAGAAAAAGAAACTGCAAGAAGTTTTTTCTCTAAAAGTTCCAAACACAAATCTTTACACATTCTTCAGCTCAAATCAACCTCAAATTTCTCAGGCTTTTCCAATGCAAAAAAACATTGTAGAAAAAGCTTTTGGTGTTTCAAAGGCACTTTTAGTACTCCGAGAGTTCATCGAGGAAAAGAAGCTACAGGAAGATTTTTCCCGAAATGTTCCATATCCAAATCCCGCAACACTATTTAGCTCCAAACAGGTCCAGCTTTTAAGGATTTTTAATTGAAAAAAAGCTCAGGAAAAGGAAAGTTGGAACCTTTCCCCCAGGTTTTCCCCCTTTCCCAGGTAATTTCCCCATAAGAATGAAAATACAATGTGGAAATGCTGCAAATCCTGAACAATTTTAGCTTAAACAAGCCAAGGTTTCTAGCGGATGAAAATTTGCAAAAAAGCCAAAAACAGCACAAAACCAAATCGAAAATCTTCCACAGTGATACTTGCCCATAATGTCGATACTTTTTCCATAAAAACATGTAAACTATACGCAGATGAACCTGTTTCGCTCTCAGCTCTGGCCAATCTCATTCATATTTCCACCTCACAGTTCACATTTCACCTTCAAGTCGTACCAAAACACTTAGCAAATTAGTGCTGAATTGCAACAAAACACATCTACAAAACTCAAACACTAGTGTTTCGTCAGCAAAACTCTTCCGGGATACGCGAAAAGACTTTTCCACGATTTCATGTTAACTAATCTGTTTATTCGAGAGGTTAACTCGTATCCTGGGGTATATTTAGCCGGATGAAAACCTCGTACTAACTTTGAGTGTGTATCGGCGTGCCAAAAATAAATAAACCTGGATTACTACAAATGTAACTTTTATTTATGATGCTTGTTTTAATTTACCACTGCGCTCGACGCTTTTAGCATCGTTTACAGACGTTGGATTGTTTAAATTATGCCTCATAAAGCACATAACTAACAAGCCTAATGGGTGCTGCACTAGAAATTTGCTTACTTTAATTGTACAGGGTGATCCCTAGTCAACCGCAGGCCCTGCAAGGGCCTAGTTTCACTGTTTATTAGTGTTCTGTTAGGTTTTACAAGATAAGGTCTTTGCTGGCAACATTACGCGACATTTTTGCTCAGAGCTCAGAAACTCATTGAGCTAAGGCGCTCATTTTTACACCACTGGATAGAGCATTAACATCCCCAATCACCAAGTGCAAGTTCAGCTAGGAAAACAGTGGGGTTTTGGGGGAAACGAGGAAATTTCCAGACCAGGACATCATTTCAAACATGCCCTCATTTTTTGCTTATATCTCAGCAACCAATTGAGATTTTGCGCTCTTATTTGCACCACTGGATAGAGAATTAAATAACACACTTACGAAGTAGAACACTGCTAGGAAAGTATGGGCAGTTTCGGCACAAAGAGCCCGAAATTCAGGATCACCATCAGTGTTTCGCGAGTTTGGCAACACCGGCTTAAACATGACTGCATATTTTTTACCATCTCTCAAAAACCATTTAAGCTACGAAGCTGGTTTTTCCTCCATTGGATAGAGAATTAAAACCCCCATTTAAAAAATCCAACTCGAATTAAAGGGCAGGGGCAGTTTTCACACAAAACACGAACTTTTAGTGTCACGCTTCTACGTACAAGATAAGGCAAAATTTTCATGTTTCACGCCCTTTTTTGCTCGTTTTTCGGGCCCCAATGGAGCAAAAGCGCGCATATTTGCAGATTTTGTAAAGATAATTGAATTGGGCGTAAATGCAGGTAAAAACCATTTGCAAATCAAGGGGACAAAGGGTGCAATTTTAACCAAAAACTTTGGTCTACGCGGTTGAAGCAGACTTAGTCCGTCGGCTTGAACTTGGCCCCGTTTTTTTATCTAAAACCGGTTTTTTGCGCGCCGGTGCTAGTCAAACAAAAACGGGAGTAAACCAGAATAAAACACACAAAACATCAGAAAAGTTTACTTAAATACAGACGCAGAAAATGCAGAAACTAATCTAAGCCTAGTAGTAGGAAGATGCGGTAAAACTCCCTAGAAAAGCCATCTTCAGCCTTCCTTCCCTCCTGATCTTCAGCTCGGATTCTTCCTCCACCTACTCCAACTCACACTCCTTGCTCATTCTCTTTGTCTGTCCCCCTGTTTCTCCACACCTTGTTATCCAGCTTGCTGCCGCCACTGTAGTGCTGGCAACATTCCGCCAGACTTTTTCCTTCGGTTTCCGGCATCAGAAAATACAGGGCCAGAATGCCGCCCACTGCCACGCCACTGTAGAGCAGAAAAACCCCCGGCAAAGTGACGGCACTGACCGTTTGCTGGAACGTTTTATTGGCCAGGAATCCTATCAAGTATCCAGTGGCGGCTGATAGTCCAGTGGCAGTATCACGGATTTCGTTGTGGTAGATTTCGCTCATTAAGATCCAGGGCAGCCCGAAAACAACCAGGTAGCTGAAGAATCCCATTCCCATCAAAGCAACCATTGGTATCCAAGAGGTGGTTGAAGCAGCAGCTGTGCTGCTGAAGAAGTAAATGTCGTTGAGGAAGCAGTAGCTGGCGGTGATAATGAAGCAAAGGCTGACGCCACTTAAGGCTATAAAGGCCAAGAGTCGCTTCCCCAAGCATCTGAGGATGACGGAGCATAGAATGGTGGCAATCAGGTTCAAGCTCCCCATCAGCACTGTGGCGTAATAGGAGCTGAGAGGAACCTGGAGGAGATTGAAGATCTCCACTGCGTAAGCGGTTACGGGCGTCAGCCCGAAATGGGCGGTAACAAAAGTGAGGGCGACCAGCAGGAAGGGCTTGATGAATCGCCCCTCCATGTAGAGCTGGAGGCTGCTCCTCCATTTCCTTTTGGAGTCCTCCTGCGCGTTAACCTCGACGCTTTTGCGGATTTCCAGAAATTCCTTCTCCACCTCCTCCTTGCTAGTCCAACCTACAAAACCCCGAAAATAAAATAAACCAGTAGGGGAATTTCTACACCAACAGATTGCTGGGCATTGAGTCCTCAGGCCACGCCACTGACCCGTAATTAAAAAATCTTCCACAATTCACCTCTAAGCCAGGCAAGGCTCTTCTGCGCTTCTTCCATGCGATTCTTCGAAGCCAGCCAATAGGGCGTTTCGGGAATCAGCATCAGCAGGACGGTGCTGAGCAATGGAACCACCGCATTTACCAACGCCAGCGTCCTCCAGTGGAAGAACGTGCCTCCAATGAACGAGAACAAAATCCCCATTGAAATAAACAGCGTGGAACTGGAGGTTAAACCTCCGCGAAGAATCGGTTCGGATACCTCTGCTGAATAGCTGACGCCCTAAAATTGTTTTTGGTCAACTCTAGTTTTGAAGATGAAAACAGAAGGACTTACTGGTGACTCCGCGATTCCTCCAGCAGTCCCAGTGAGGCTCAAGCCGAACAAAATCTGCCAGGGCTGCGAGGCAAAGTGGAACAAAGCAAAGGCCACGGAAAAGGGCACGTTTACCATCTGAAGGGCTCTTTTCCTGCCGATTTTCTGCGCCACTTGTCCAGACAGCAGGCAGCCGAGTGGCACGCACAAATTACTCATGGAAGCTGCAATGGAACGTTCACTATCTCAACTAAATTGCACTTGAACCCGAACGAACCTATCCAAGATATCCCCGTTTCATCCATGGACAAGGATTCATCCTGATTATTTCCAGACAGAGCAGGAATTAGAATGGTGGGCATCCCCATGGTGGTTCCATAGACAAACAGTGAAGAGTTTTTGATGATAACTGCGATTATTTGCGGCAGGAACCGTTGGAATGTCGACACTTTTCTGGAAAATATTCTAGATTTGGTCCCGTTTTGCTCCAGCTTCCACCAAATGTAATAAAACAATTACAATGGGTATTAATTTTTGCGGTTTTTCTTGATCCTTTTATGACTTAATGAGTGTAATCGGATTTGAAAAAGTGTCTTTGATTGCTTGATTAAACTGGAAAGAGACTTTGTAAAACCTCATTTAAAACTGCTAGAAAGTATGAACAGAAAACCTCCGAAGTGGGCCAGTTTTCTTTGAGTCCATGAAGAAACTCGCTCTGCTCGTTACAAGCTGCCTTTAAGGCAACAGAAAACCGTCCCAGTGTGCCAGTTTCCTTGGACTGCTTGATGAAACTCGAAGAAAACTTTCCAAAAACAATTTAAAACATATGAACTGAACAGAAAACCTTTGAAATTCTCGACACAATTTTTTGAGTGCTTGAGAAAAATCGAGGAAAACTTTCAAAAATCTGTTTTAACTTTCCAATTTTATCAACAGAAAAACTTTAAAGTGCACCAAATTTCGTTGATTGTTTAATGAAACTCGACGAAAACTTATTAGAAATCCATTCAAAACTGCCAAAAAAATCTGCGGTTCAATCAAGTGTCATTGAAACCAACAGGAAAACTTGTTTTGGGGAAACTCGAAGGAAACTTTCCAAAGCCCCATTTAAAACTTACTTGGAAATTCATTTGAACGTGAAACCAAAAGAAAAATGTTGGAGTGCGCCCGATTTTGAAACTGAAAAACTTTAAACTGTTGTTGATTGCTTAATGAAACTCGAAGAAAACTTGCTAGGAAGGCATGAAAAACTCCTTAAAAAAATTGCCTGTTGAAAGCTCGATAAAAACCAAAAGGAAATTTTTTTTGCGCGCCAATTTTCCCTTGATTGCTCGAGGAAACTCAAAGGAAACTGTCGTACAACCGATTTAAAACGTATGAAAAGTTTTCACAGTAAAAGATCCATTTAAACCTACAGAAAAACTGTAAAGTGCGCTAGTTTTCTTTGATCGCTTGATGAAAGTCGAAGAAAGTTCTTTGGAAACTGTTTTGAAACTGAAACTGAAAGGAAAAGGAGTTTGGAGTGAAAGGAGAAGAAAACTATTTGGAAATCCATTTGAAACTGGAACCAACTGAAAAACTTTCAACTTTGGTTGATTAGGAACTTAATGAAACTCGGAAAAAACTTATTAGAAATCCACTCGAAACTGCTTCAAAATCTACTCGTTGAAAGTTCGTTTGAAACCTACAGGAATTGTAAGCCAGTTTTCTTTTCATTGCTTGAGGAAACTCTTAGAAAACTTTCAAAAAACCCATCTAAAACTGCTGAAAAGTTTGCACATTAAACGGTCCATTTAGGTCAGGAGAAAAACTTTAAAGTGCGCTTGTTTTCTCAATGAAAGTGGACGAAAACTCTTGGGAAAGTAATTTGAAACTGAAACGAACAGAGAAACTTTACTAGACGCTAGTTTTCTTTTGATTGGCTGAGGAAATTTCAAGAAAAATTTCGAAAAATCCCTTTAAAACAGAGGAAAAGTCGGCACACTAAAAGATCCATTTAAACCAACAGAAAAACTCGAAAGTGCGCTTGTTTTCTCGATGAAAGTCGAAGAAAACTCTTGGGAAACTAATTTGAAACTGAAACGAACAGAGAAACTTTACTAGACGCTAGTTTCCTTTTGCAGTGCAGACAGAGGAAAAGTCTGTACACTAAAAGATCCATTTAAAGCAACAGAAAAACTCGAAAGTGCGCTTGTTTTCTCGATGAAAGTCGAAGAAAACTCTTGGGAAACTAATTTGAAACTGAAACGAACAGAGAAATTTTACTAGACGCTAGTTTTCTTTTGCAGTGCAGACAGAGGAAAAGTCTGTACACTAAAAGATCCATTTAAAGCAACAGAAAAACTCGAAAGTGCGCTTGTTTTCTCGATGAAGGTCGAAGAAAACTCTTGGGAAACTAATTTGAAACTGAAACGAACAGAGAAACTTTACTAGACGCTAGTTTTCTTTTGCAGTGCAGACAGAGGAAAAGTCTGTACACTAAAAGATCCATTTAAAGCAACAGAAAAACTCGAAAGTGCGCTTGTTTTCTCGATGAAGGTCGAAGAAAACTCTTGGAAAATTCATTTGAAACTGAAACCATCAGAAAAACTTTAGCATGCGTTCACTTTCTTTAATTGCTTAATGAAACTCGAAAAAAACTGATTGGGAATCCACTCTAAGCTGCTAAAACATTTTGGTCGTTGAAAACTCTATTGAAACCAACAGAAAAACTTTATTATGCGCTAGTTTTCCTTTCATTGCTTGAGGAACTCATAGGAAACTGCCGAAAAACCGATTTAAAACTTATGAAAAGTATGTGCAATAAAACATGCATTTAAACAAACAGAAAAACTTTAAAGTGCGCTTGTTTTCTCGATGGAAGTCGAAGAAGACTCTTGGGAAACTGGAGCGAACAGAGAAACTTTACTGGACGCTAGTTTTCTTTTGATTGGATGAGGACATTCTAGGAAAAATTTCGAAAAATCCATTTAAACGGGAGGAAAGTTTGCACACTTAAAGATCCATTTAAAGCAACAGAAAATTTTAAAAGTGCCTTTGTTTTCTCGATGAAAGTCGAAGAAAACTCTTGGGAAACTTATTTGAAACTGAAACCAACAGAAAAACTTTGGCATGCGTTAACTTTCTTTAATTGCTTAATGAAACTCGAAGAAAACTGATTAGAAATCTACTCAAAAGTAGCCTGGTAAAAGCTCCACTGAAACCAACAAGAAAACTTTCAAAGAAACTCGTTTCAAGGAAACTCGAAGAAAACTTTCAAAACATTCATTTAGGTACATCTGATGAAGTCTGCACCTTAAAGTCCATTGAACCCAAAAGAAAAACTTTGAAATGCGCCCGATTGCTTGCTAAAAGTCGAAGAAAACTATTTGGAAATCCACATCGACATGCGCCAACTTGCCTAGATTGCTTAATGAAACTCAAAGGAAACTTATTAATCCAACAAGAAAACTTTAGTGTCCTCCACTTTTCTTTGTTTGCTTGAGAACCATCCCAATCACGAGCCGTCCTCTCGAAACCTTGAGGAACCGGGGGGTTCCCGCAAATCGGGGTTTCGGCGGAGCCCTGATCGATCGTCGATAAACACAACAGTTAAAACTGAATCCAACAGAACACCTTCAAACTGGGCCAGCTTCCTTTGATCGCTTGATGAAACTCAAATGAAACTTGTACTGAAAACTGATGAAAAATCTACGCATTACAGGCTGCAATAAAACCAACAGGAAAACTGGAAAATGCGCCAGTTTTCTGCAATGGCTTGATGAAACTTGAACTGTAAAATTGAAACCAACAGGAAACGTTCTAGACGTGCAGGTTTTCCTTGATTGTTTGCTGAAAAAACTTCACTTAAAATGAAAAGTGCGCATTAGCAGCTGCACAAAACCCTCTAACACGTTTCGAATTTGCCTAAAAACCGCCACCTTCAGAGTAAAGTTTCCCAATTAAACTTAATCAATAGCAGCTACTTGCAGATTGGTACTTACCTAGTGAATTCAACCATTGCTGCTTAGATGCGATCACTCACATCACTGTTAACAAACGCAAAAAATTTCGCAGCAGAAAAATCCCTGAACGCAATTAAATAAAAGGAACTGATAACGGTTTCAGATAGAATGAAATAAAAGTCGCATTTATTGCGATTTTAATCCCGTTTTGCAATTCAAAAGGCTCAGAACGTGTACAAAGTGAAATGAATACAACAAAGTTGCTGAGGCTACAAAGTTGCTGAGGCCACAAAGTTGCTGAGGCCACAAAGTTGCTGTGCGCAACTGATTTTTGGGGAAGTTTGGACCGCCCACAATTGTCCACTGTCGATATGTTTGGTACCAGATACTTAAGCAATTAATAGTCTTGATGGGAAACCGTTCAAACAAAGGCCCGAATTAAATGTAAACCATTAGCTGCCAGATAAAAGTGAACTAATCTTGCACATTATTTAAGTGTTTTAACCTGCCGATAAAAGACCGGGAGATTTGCTGCGCTCACGTCCAAATGAGTGGACACAATGTCCGGAAACGGACTGAAACAGCTAAAGTCGTTTCGCCAGCTTGGGGATAAGCGAATGTGAGAAACCAAGTGAAACTCACCCACAGCATCCATAGTTCTTCCAAAGCAGCTTCATCTTATGACTGCCCCCAGTCTATATAGAAGCGACTGTAATCAAATCATCTCAATTATCACAAAACCAGCATATTGAGCCAACAAACACACTTTGGGATTTTTCAAGTGATTTTCCGGTTCCCGTAACATGATAGGTTTGTTCAATCGCCGACGTTGGTCTAAACTACGATTGTTTAGTTCCCATTTGTTGCTAGTTGCCTTGTATAAGTATTTTTTAATTGCTGTAATCCGGCATTTTAATAGGACATTGTTTGGCCTGAACCACCGCTAATTACCATTGTGAATACCAATGGTAATGAGACCCGAACTGAGCCAAACCGGAATCGGCTTTTTCGCAAAAACCTTTGTTTTAGTGCAGGAAGCCAGAGGTGAAAAGCGCACCGCCAAATAACTGTGGTAAATGAAGTTTTACCAGGCAACTTTCAGCGTACAACGTTTGCTCCAAACAAGTCTTGATCCGGCACGTTTTCGTTGGGACAAACCTTCTGCGGACTGTTTGAGGACACCTCCAAGTGGGTGCTTAGCCTGTGAAGCCGCCCAACTTGAACTGAATATATTTTTGTCTCTACCTCCGAAACTGGGGGGAATTTTCGAAAAAGTCCAAATAGGAAGTTGCAGGTCGTGAGGATCCCCATCGAAAACATCCACATGATTTTTTGGGTACTTGCAACCGCTTTTGAGATACGAGATCTCAATCATGTTTTACCAGGCAACTTTCAGCGTACTTTGTCCCTTTGTAGTTTATTAAATCTAGTCTAAGCTGGGTTTTGTGGACGTTTGCTCCAACTAAATTTTGATCAGGCACGTGTTCGTTGGGACAAACCTTCTGCGGACTGTTCGAGGACACCTCCAAGTGGGTGCTTTGTCTGTGAAGCCCCCCAACTTGACCTGAATATATTTTCGCCTCTACCTCCGAAACTGGGGGGAATTTTCGAAAAAGTCCAAATAGGAAGTTGCAGGTCGTGAGGATCCCCATCGAAAACGTCCACATGATTTTTTGGGTACTTGCAACCGCTTTTGAGATACGAGATCTCAATCATGTTTTACCAGGCAACTTTCAGCGTACTTTGTCCCTTGATGCAGTTTATTAAATCTAGTCTAAGCTGGGTTTTGTGGACGTTTGCTCCAACTAAATCTTGATCCGGCACGTGTTCGTTGGGACAAACCTTCTGCGGACTGTTTGAGGACACCTCCAAGTGGGTGCTTAGCCTGTGAAGCCGCCCAACTTGAACTGAATATATTTTTGCCTCTACCTCCGAAACTGGGGGGAATTTTCGAAAAATTCCAAATAGCAAGTTGCAGGTCGTGAGGATCCCCATCGAAAACATCCACATGATTTTTTGGGTACTTGCAACCGCTTTTGAGATACGAGATCTCAATCATGTTTTACCAGGCAACTTTCAGCGTACTTTGTCCCTTGATGCAGTTTATTAAATCTAGTCTAAGCTGGGTTTTGTGGACGTTTGCTCCAAATAAATCTTGATCCGGCACGTGTTCGTTGGGACAAACCTACTGCGGACTGTTTGAGGACACCTCCAAGTGGGTGCTTAGCCTGTGAAGCGGCGCAACTTGAACTGAATATATTTTCGCCTCTACCTCCGAAACTGGGGGGAATTTTCGAAAAATTCCAAATAGCAAGTTGCAGGTCGTGAGGATCCCCATCGAAAACATCCACATGATTTTTTGGGTACTTGCAACCGCTTTTGAGATACGAGATCTCAATCATGTTTTACCAGGCAACTTTCAGCGTACTTTGTCCCTTTGCAGTTTATTAAATCTAGTCTAAGCTGGGTTTTGTGGACGTTTGCTCCAACTAAATTTTGATCAGGCACGTGTTCGTTGGGACAAACCTTCTGCGGACTGTTTGAGGACACCTCCAAGTGGGTGCTTAGCCTGTGAAGCCGCCCAACTTGAACTGAATATATTTTCGCCTCTACCTCTGAAACTGGGGGGAATTTTCGAAAAATTCCAAATAGGAAGTTGCAGGTCGTGAGGATCCCCATCGAAAACATCCACATGATTTTTTGGGTACTTGCAACCGCTTTTGAGATACGAGATCTCAATCATGTTTTACCAGGCAACTTTCAGCGTACTTTGTCCCTTTATGCACTTTATTAAATCTAGTCTAAGCTGGGTTTTGTGGACGTTTGCTCCAACTAAATCTTGATCCGGCACGTGTTCGTTGGGACAAACCTTCTGCGGACTGTTTGAGGACACCTCCAAGTGGGTGCTTAGCCTGTGAAGCCGCCCAACTTGACCTGAATATATTTTTGCCTCTACCTCCGAAACTGGGGGGAAATTTCGAAAAAATCCAAATAGGAAGTTGCAGGTCGTGAGGATCCCCATCGAAAACATCCACATGATTTTTTGGGTACTTGCAACCGCTTTTGAGATACGAGATCTCAATCATGTTTTACCAGGCAACTTTCAGCGTACTTTGTCCCTTGATGCAGTTTATTAAATCTAGTCTAAGCTGGGTTTTGTGGACGTTTGCTCCAACTAAATTTTGATCAGGCACGTGTTCGTTGGGACAAACCTTCTGCGGACTGTTTGAGGACACCTCCAAGTGGGTGCTTTGCCTGTGAAGCCGCCCAACTTGAACTGAATATATTTTCGCCTCTACCTCCGAAACTGGGGGGAATTTTCGAAAAATTCCAAATAGCAAGTTGCAGGTCGTGAGGATCCCCATCGAAAACATCCACATGATTTTTTGGGTACTTGCAACCGCTTTTGAGATACGAGATCTCAATCATGTTTTACCAGGCAACTTTCAGCGTACTTTGTCCCTTGATGCACTTTATTAAATCTAGTCTAAGCTGGGTTTTGTGGACGTTTGCTCCAACTAAATCTTGATCCGGCACGTGTTCGTTGGGACAAACCTTCTGCGGACTGTTTGAGGACACCTCCAAGTGGGTGCTTAGCCTGTGAAGCCGCCCAACTTGACCTGAATATATTTTTGCCTCTACCTCCGAAACTGGGGGGAATTTTCGAAAAATTCCAAATAGCAAGTTGCAGGTCGTGAGGATCCCCATCGAAAACATCCACATGATTTTTTGGGTACTTGCAACCGCTTTTGAGATACGAGATCTCAATCATGTTTTACCAGGCAACTTTCAGCGTACTTTGTCCCTTGATGCAGTTTATTAAATCTAGTCTAAGCTGGGTTTTGTGGACGTTTGCTCCAACTAAATTTTGATCAGGCACTTGTTCGTTGGGACAAACCTTCTGCGGACTGTTTGAGGACACCTCCAAGTGGGTGCTTAGCCTGTGTAAGCCGCCCAACTTGAACTGAATATATTTTTACCTCTACCTCCCAAACTGGGGGGAATTTTCGAAAAATTCCAAATAGCAAGTTGCAGGTCGTGAGGATCCCCATCGAAAACATCCACATGATTTTTTGGGTACTTGCAACCGCTTTTGAGATACGAGATCTCAATCATGTTTTACCAGGCAACTTTCAGCGTACTTTGTCCCTTATGCAGTTTATTAAATCTAGTCTAAGCTGGGTTTTGTGGACGTTTGCTCCAACTAAATTTTGATCAGGCACGTGTTCGTTGGGACAAACCTTCTGCGGACTGTTTGAGGACACCTCCAAGTGGGTGCTTTGCCTGTGAAGCCGCCCAACTTGAACTGAATATATTTTTGCCTCTACCTCCGAAACTGGGGGGAATTTTCGAAAAAGTCCAAATAGGAAGTTGCAGGTCGTGAGGATCCCCATCGAAAACATCCACATGATTTTTTGGGTACTTGCAACCGCTTTTGAGATACAAGCGAAAATGCGCAAGGATTTTCAACCGGTTCCGAGGTATGACTGCTTAAACCTGGTCTTGACCTGAAAACGCTGCTAATTTGGAAACGGTAAAAAATTGCGGAAAAAGCCTAACGAGAGATCGAAAGCTCTTGCGGTGTTCTATCGAAAAGCTGCCGACAATGTTTTGCATACTCAGAACCGTTTCTGAGATATGAACCAAAAAGCTCAAAAATTGCCTAAAATCTGCGTCCCTCTCTTTGAAGATCATGGAATTTTGCTTGACGCCCAAGCAGCAAAACTGCCAACACACAGATCTGGAAACGGACTATCGAAAAGCACTTTTTCAATATTTTCAACCATTTTGAGGTTTTGAAACTTTCGAACGGAGCGCGTCCTTAACAAGGCTTTTTCGCGCAAGAAAAGGCGTCCTCCGCTCCATATTCACTAATAAATGAAAACATTTTGATGCTATTAAAACCCCGAAACATCAGAAATTATCCTTAGACCCCAAACTTTTGGTTTTAATTAAATTCCTTACCAGTAGCGGCCCTTTTGGGGGCACAGCCCACATTTAATCCACACACTCGAGCAAAAACAGGCGCGCATATCGAAAAATCTGTGTTATTATTGTCGTTTTAATGAAAACCATCTGATTGCAGTGAATTCTAAGATTTACTAACGAGTGATTCAGGTAGACGTCGTCCTTGATACACCTTCTGCAGTTAATGAAGCTGATACTCCCAAGGTGGTCACCAAATATACAGAGTGCTTCCATTTGGTATCTTTAAACCTCCAGGGCTTTGCTACTGTACGCCACTGGCGACCCATTTGCCCTTTACTCGCTTTGTGAATCAATTTGGGAACTTTTCCTTCTTGAGGCTTTTTCTGTAATTCTCTCAGTTTTCCGGCTATTTGAAAAAGTAAGCCAGAAAACCGAACAGAAAGAAGTCAGACGCATTCCTAGATATTTTTCCCGATAACTCGAAAACGGCGGAGAATACAAAAAAAGGCTAGAGAGAAAAAATATTCTAAATTAATCAGCCAATTTTTTTCAGTGGTCAGCGACCAGCAGTGGCGTAGAGGAGAAAATTTTGGGCAGGTTCAAAAGACAAACTCGCCACTAGTGAACACTGAACAGCATCTAACTTTGGCAATTAGCAAAACTGTGTCGCATTAACGAAGAGAAGTTTCTCAAATTGCTCGCGAAAACTCAAACAAGGCTCTAAAGAGTTTCTTTTTAAATCCACGAAAATTTGAAATTCCCGCGCAAGTTTCGAACGGAACTTCCACCGGATTTGGCAAGGTTGGTAGTAGTGGCTTTTGACAAGCCGACTGCATTTGTCTGTGTTCCTTTCTCGTGTAGCACGTTGTAGTTTACGTGTTAGGAATGAGGTTTGTACCATTTATTCTCTCCATTTCTGCCCATTTTCTTCCATTTTCTCCCCATTTTCCTTGCCCTTTCCCCAATCATCGTACCCCCCTGCAAATTAACCGATTCCCTGCAGGGCGGCGCCCCATTTTTCAAACCCCCCACGTTGTTGCTTGAAAAAGCACGCTTTCAATGGTTCTAGCGCTTTAAATCCGTTTTCCGCAGTTCTCTTAAGCTCCAAAAGAGGCTGGCAGCCTCAGTATTGCGTTGCGGCAAGAAGAAAGTATGGTTAGATCCCAATGAGATCAACGAGATTGCGAATACCAACTCCAGGCAAAACATCAGGAAACTGATCAAGGATGGGTTGATCATTAAGAAGCCTGTGGCGGTCCACTCGAGGGCTCGCGTCCGCAAAAACACCGAAGCTCGCAGAAAAGGGCGACACTGCGGTTTTGGTAAAAGGAAGGGTACTGCTAACGCTCGTATGCCCCAAAAGGTAAGAACGCACTCACCCAACCTGTTCGATTTTAATCTGATTTCCCTCGTTTTTTGCAGGAATTGTGGATTCAGCGAATGAGAGTGCTGAGGCGCCTGCTGAAGAAGTACAGGGAGGCGAAGAAGATCGATCGCCACCTGTACCACTCGCTCTACATGAAGGCTAAGGGAAATGTCTTCAAGAACAAGAGAGTACTGATGGAGTACATCCATAAAAAGAAGGCTGAAAAGGCCCGTGCCAAGATGCTATCTGACCAAGCCAATGCCAGGAGGCTAAAGGTTGGCTCGAATTTACCGCATTTTTTACCGGGTTTCTTCACATATCTGCTTACAGGTCAAACAAGCGCGTGAGAGAAGAGAGGAACGAATCGCCACCAAGAAGCAGGAAGTTCTACAGAACTACCAAAAGGAAGACGCCGCAGCCTAAGCGAAGCGGAGGTCCGAGTCCAACCAGACTTATTTGAGGCTGGTTTCTTGTTCGGTAATATTGTTAAATTACCATATTACCGAACAATAAGTTTAGTTAGTTTTAACTAAATCACTCGGCAAGAAAGCTTCTTCCCTGGTGATTTAGTGAAAACTAACAAATAAACTATAACTAATAAAACGTTGTAAAACTTTTTATTTAATTTTTTATTTAAATCCTTAAAAAGTCGAGACATTGATGGGCTTAGACACTGTTTCCACTTCATACTCAATCTCCACTCTGGGTCTTCGGCCCTTTTTGGTCGGAGGTGTTTTGGGTTTCCTGCCCTTTGAGGGTCGTGCGGTGGGCTTGACAATGTCCTGAAAAGCCTGATTTTTTACGCAAGTCGGGCTGCAAACGGGTTTACGTACCTCAATGTCTGAGCCATCCGAGGACTCGAAGCTGCTGTCTAAATCGATGTCTTCTGGCTGCCCGCTGTCGCTTTCCTGAAAGAACACCCGGAACGAATTAGTGAAATTCCTGACAAAAACCTGCTTTCTTACATTGTCGCTTTCATCATCTGAATCGGCGGCCACAAACTCCGGCCCCTCATTTTCTAGTTGTTGCTCAATTTCCATCTCTTCTGGATCCTCCACTTCTTCGTCCTCCACCTCGTTCTCCTCCTGGGCG
Organism: Dendroctonus valens; assembly: GCA_024550625.1. Lineage (NCBI taxonomy): Eukaryota > Metazoa > Arthropoda > Insecta > Coleoptera > Curculionidae > Dendroctonus > Dendroctonus valens. Next base: position 383,947 of record JAJTJO010000100.1, read on the forward strand.
GTCTCGAAGGCCGTCATGGGAATATTGTATAGATCCTGATACTAAAACCCCCCCCCCAAGGTTGATTGAGCGAATATGAGCAAAAGAACCAGGACTTACCACTCCCTTCTTTAGCCTGTCCAGCAGAGTCTTCTCCACTCCTTTTTCAATCCTGGCTGCAATCAGAGCTTTTTCCTCTCTCCTCTTTTCTCGTCTCTCCACGTTCCTCTGGATGGGCACCAGCAATTTCCTGCAAAACCCCCAATAAATTCCGGGTTTTCTTTGGGGCAAAACTCTCCACTTACTGCCTGCGAAGCTTGAGCTTCCTCATTCGAATCAAATACTGGGTGATTTTGACGAACCGCTGCTTGCACTTGGCCTTGATGAACCCCGGCCAGTAGAGCAGGTTCTCATTGACCTGATGAATGGCTTTTTCAAAGTTCCGGGACAGTTTCACTTTGGACCAGAGTTTCCTTGGAAAGGCGCTCCTGAAAATCCGCAATTAGCCCCAAATATTCCACTCCCTCCCGATAAACCACCTTTCCGCTGTCTTCATGTAAAGGTAGATGATGCCCTTGTCTTCTCGAACTGTTGCATACTGGCTGTTTGCCAGGGGGCACGACGATCGGTTGCACAAACCTGTTAAGTTGTACTCATTGCGGCAAAGCCTCTGGGTTTTAGTGCTGGAATTGATGAAAGGCGTTAGATTGTTTTGGCCAACTGAACTGCTGGGGGGTGGACTTACTTTATTTTGTATGAACAAAACGATTTGTTGATGATGCTCCAGACAACCTGAAACGTCGGTTATATTAACTGCATGTTTGGGGCCACATTGGGGCTTGGTTTATTGGATACTTACATCGTCGTGCTGCATTTTGGGCCTTAAAATAAACCAGGGACAGGCGAAAACGTTTTTGAAAACCACTCGTGTGTTGTCACCTGTGAGGTTATGTACTGAAGATCTAAAGAGTACCCTGGAACAACACTGTAAGCTTCATAAGCGCCAGCGCGTGCAAGAGAGAAAACAAACTGGAGGTATAGATTGAAACACTGGGAATTTTTATAAAAAATCTAGTAAATAGGAAAATCCGAATCTACATTACGGGAGTAGGCTTCGAGGCCCCCTTTTACATTAAAAAAGTGCACATTCGAGCTGGTAAACATCGGCTTTAGGTGGTGGAGGGCCCGCTGCGAGTCGTTGCCTCGCCTGCAGAGGAAATAAACTGCGAAAAAACCCTGCTTTAAAAGAAAAAATAGCCCCAACTTCCTCTAAAATACCCTCTTGTGTGCCCGCTGCCTCCATGCAGTCGCTCAATTTCTTTGCGCCCTCGCCCTTCATAATCTCCCCATAGGGAATGTTCACGGTTTTAGGCAGATGACACATGCGATATTGCACCTGGTCCCTCACGTCCACCACGAGGGAGTTTTCGAGCGCTTTTGCGAGCTGCTGCGGGTTGATGTGATCAACGCTCCTTAATATATCGATAGAAACTACCTGAAAAAGCGCCGGTTTATTAGCAATTGATGATCTTCGATTATAAAACAAGCCAAGTACCTTATCGTGGGCCCCAGCGCCGCAAAATTGCTCATAGTCCAGAAGCTCCTTAACAGTGGGATGGTGGCCACAAACGGCGCATTCAGGGCTTCGAGGGCGCAGCGTAGCTGCGCGAAACCTTGAAGTGGAGCCATCAAACAGCAAAAAACGCCCCGCTAAAACTCCGTCTGATTTAGTGAGGATTTTGATGGTTTCCAAGGCCTGGAGGCAGCCGATAACGCCTGGAACTTTAGAGGAAATTACGTCGGTCAGCAACCAGCCAAATTGCGCCAACCTGGCCCAAGAACTCCTCCGTCTCCGCAGCTTTTCACTGTATCGGGGGGCGGAGGCACTGGGAACAGACACCGGTAGCACGGCCCATTATTGTAGTTGTATACTGTGAGTTGAGCTTCTGTTTGCAAGGCGCTGCCTGATACCAAGGGGGTTTTGTTCAGGACACAGGCGTCATTCAGTAGGTATCTGGTAGCTACATTGTCGCTGCCGTCTATAACTACATCGTAGCTGTTGTCGCTCATCAGCTGGCTGATGGAAGCGCTGTTCACGTGCATCTTTAGGGGGATGATCTGGATGGATCTGTTTAAGCTGGAAATTTGGCTACATTACCAAAGCTCCAAACGGGAGAATCGGTGTCTCTACCTGTGCAGCTTGTCGTAAGCAGAGTGGACTTTGGAAGCCCCAACATCGTCCTCCGAGTGCAAGATTTGCCGGTGCAAGTTGGACAGTTCCACTTCGTCATAGTCCACTATGGTGATTTGCCCTGGAATATGAGCATAAATGACTAGCTTTGGGTATATTTTAAGGGCGTTGGGGCCTACCAACACCAGCTCCTGCCAGATAAACAGCTGCAGGACATCCCAGGCCTCCAGCCCCTACTATCAGCACTTTGCTAGCCTTTAAGCTGATCTGGCCGGCCAGTCCTACTTGGTCCACCAGCATTTGGCGGCTGTAGCGGGCAACTTCCTCGGTCTGTAGCGTCTCGGAGTACTTGCAAGGAACCTAAACAGAAGCCAGCCCCTCAATTCTCTGCTCTGAAAGAGGCGATTGGTTCCTTACATTTGATTGTACCTTCAAGTGGTCTGCCAGTAGTTGTTCCTTTTGGCGAATTTGCTCTTTGAGGCACTGTATGTCCTTGAGTAGGGCTGCTATCGTTTCCTCGCACATGTTTGAGGAGGAAAATTGAAATTCAGTGAATATCAAAACCTCTAAACCAGTCAAGCGGGCAACCACAAGCCAAAGTTGGGTGAAGCACAAGAACAGAAGCTTTCGAGCATTGATTTCAGCGAAGAACTCGAGAGACGAAATTCTGTTTCTAGGTTATGGGCCTGGCTAAAACATGGCTTAGGTTAGAAGCCGATTTTCCCAGAACTGGAATATATAGAGCCTTGAAGCTGGGGGCCCTTTATAGAGCACAGACGACTCTAAAAGTTCACTGAATTTCAGCTCTGAGCCATCATCAGGGGCTTGCTGCCAAGCTTTTCTGTTGCAGTCACTTCCAGCACGGTTTCACTAATGTTTCGTGTCTGTTTAAACATCAGTTTCTCCATAAGTAGAAGAGATAGAGACTTGCACTTTGCGGCAATTTATAGAGCACAGCCGGCTCTATAAGGTCACTGAGTTTCCAACTCTGAGCCATCATCAGGCAATCAGAGGCCAGGGCAGTTTTGTGGAAGTAGAAGCCACTTTCGTATAAAAGCCATAAACAAACAAAAAACATTATTATCATAACAGACTGAATCATTAATTTAAAAGAACACAGCAATCGGTGCCAGAATACTCTGGAAGATCGAGTTGGTATTTTTCAGCCAGCTTAGGGGGGACAAATCGGCCTCCCAAATAATGGTGTCTGCCCTGGAAATGGGCGGCGCATTTTTTGGGGGCTGTCAACGAGATGAGTAGATCGGGCCTAATGCCGCCTTCCTCAGGTTCTCCATTTTCGACGTCCCATCCACTTGGAATATCCACACTGCAAAGCTCTGAATTAAACCCAAACCAGGACTAAACCAGCCAATAGCGACCTGGCAATCGGGACTGAGGTGGTTTTCATCAACTCAATCACTGGCAAAAAGTCCTCTCGAACTGGGGGCTTGAAGCTGAAGCCAAATAGAGCGTCCACTATCAGGCCATAGTCAGTTTCGATTTTGGCGCTCTCTGGCAATGACTTAGCATGGAATAGACAAAATTCAAGGCCAGTAATAACAGAAGAAACTCCCAGGGCTCACCTTTAGGACAGGAATGTTCATGGAAGTACACTGATGGGTAAGATTCTGGTACAGTTCCTTATTGGTTTGCTTCGGATAGTACACCACTGGGTCGTAGTGGAAAAGCTTCAAATGCCGCGCACAAACCAGCCCGTCGCCCCCGTTGTTGCCTGCAACCCTGCCTTATAGGGCTTTTAACCACTAGGGGGGCTCAAACAAACCAACCAGGCCCACAGCAAACCAACACGGATTTGTTGCCTATTGATGCTTGGGGGTAACATTTAGCTACAGCCACTGCACAGCTGAGCCCTGCCAGCTCCATCAGCTGGTCCACTGAGTATTTATACTCATTGAACAGCTCCACATCGATCTTTATTGCCTCCTCTTGCCCCAGAAACTTCACCATTTTGTTTGTGTGTGTGTGAAACAGTCTTGATAGTGGCTGGAATTGCAGTAGTTGAAAAATGGGGGTTGCTACTGCCAAATGGGGTTTTCTGCAGGATTTTGCCCAAATTTTTCTGATTGTTTGCATGACAACTCACATAACCCTAGTTTTTTGGACACGGTCTTGGCAGGTCGATGCTCTTTTGTTTTCTTTCATCTCTCTCCCCCATTTGGAGAGTGTGCTGCTGTTGTCTTTCTCTAATGGATTATTGTCACAATTTGTCAAAGTTGACAACACGTGACTATAAATGACAATATTATGTTGGTTGCAAAGCTGATTTATCATGGAAAGTCTTATCAATTATTTCCAGATAAGGGATTTTATGTAAACAAGAATAGGAAGGAATTCTGAAGTGAATCCAGCTTGATGAGAACTAATTGGCTGGATGAATCATCAATTACCAGCTTGTCTGCGGTTCTGGTGAATTGACCTGCAAAGTCAGTGGGCTGGAAATAGTGGAAATTCCCAGATTTTCGTCAGCTTACTAATTTAGGTAAGCAAATCTCCCCTTTTTAGTCAGTTAGTAGCCCTTTGGGGTTATCTCCCCTGTCACTTTTGACATCATTCTCTAGTGCTCGACAACAACTTGACTTTTGTGTCTGTATATATTATATTTCTTTGTTGCCCCCTTAAAAAATAGGCCTAAATATAATTAAGAAACTCTCCAGTCTCTGGTTCTATTTTAATCAATTGGCTGGCCAGTGAATAGCGTGGGTATATTTCAATGCAATGACAGGTAAATTGAGGCAAACAAATCATCTTCTGCACCCAATCGGGGCTTTTCCATGGTTAATCGTCCGGTTTTTTGCAGTTTTATACTCCGTTTGTGATAATGCTAAAATCATCAGTGCAAAGTAGACTTTTACAGACTTTGCCAGATGATCGCCCTATCACTGCCATCCAGGTTTGTTTACGTGCCCTTTTCCTTAGCACTGCAGCCTTAAAACCGGGCGTTTCAGATAGTGGAGGACTGTACGCAGTGCCCCAGAGGGTTCTACCCAATAAGCAAAACCTACGATCAGGATTCCGATGCGGATTTAGGTGAAAAGTCGATTTTCAAGACTGGTGCTGCCCGATACTTGTGCCTTTCGAAAACCGAGGGACTCCCCAATTTCGCCCTGTGCGAAATTCTGCTGCTTGCCGAGAAAACTCTGCCCCCGAAAGGTTACAGTTTGCTAAACAGGACAGCCGACAGCCAGCAGAGGCCGTGGAAAAAAAGGCAGCTGGCCTATCAGCTGGTTAATCTAAAGGAACTGAAGACTGCTATTACTGATATCATTGTTTGTAACCGCCTGAAAAAAGCTCCGGCTGGATTTAATTTTGCTGGGTGAGCTTTCAGGTTGATTTTCGTCTTTTGCAAAGGTTTCTTTTACAAGATCTTGTTGTCCCCCCAGTGAAATCAACGGAGTGACAATTTGCTTCAAAATGGGAAACGTTGAATCAGGAGGCCAAACCAACCCCAGCCCGCCTGATAGGCCGCCCAAAGTCTCCCCTGGAAGCAACCGGGTGTATCCTCCTTTAGGTGAATTGGGCGCTTGAGCTTTGCCCCCATTTTCATCCCGTTATCACACAGGAAATGACGACGACTACGAAATTCTGAGACCCGGACCTGGATACGTGCCCCCTGGCCCCATTCGACCGGCTCCAAAGCCCCCAGGCCCTGCCCATCCAAGTTTGCAGCATCAAACCTCCACTCACACTTTGGGCAGTTTGCATGCCGGCCTGGAAGGGGTGCCTTTCGTTGTGAATCCCCGATTTTTGACCAATAATACGCCCAACGACATTAGGGTAAGGTTTGAGGCGGCGAAAATGCATTTTCACCCCCCATTTGTGGGCGATTTTAGGCCCCGAAACTTCGTGCCAAAACCATGCAACAGATCCTCAAGGAGTACGATTATCCTTTTACCGTTGAACGACAGTTGCAGTAGGGGTTTTTCTGTCTGGATTGCTCAACTTCACTCTTATCTGGTTGCCATTCGCCGATTAATCAGCCCCAGTAAGTGCCAATTTCTGCGTTAAAAGTTCATTTTCTACATGGCTATAGAACAAAATATATTTATCCGGCCATTTCCTTTATAGTCGTTTATTGCATGTTTTAATGTTCGTGCGTTCGGTTAGTTATTCCCAAATATTTTATACTTTTACTCACCCCCATACTCGTCGATTTATGTTGATTAGATGTTAGTTAGGAAATTAAAAGGGAGTTTATTGAGGTTTGACTCTTCAATAAAGATGTTACACTGCACAAGTGGGTTTTTTAAAGGCCAAACCACCTTCAGTCCATAGAATATCTTTAATAAAATACATAGATTGTAAAAGGTACGGGATTAAACAAATAAATGGACGGAATTTGAAAAATATTATCACTTTCAACTTGAGATTCTTGCCCTGTGGAAGTCTTTGGACTGTATTACGTTAAATACGCTAAAACTGCTGCGCTCAGCAGGCCTAAAATTAAGCAAACAGAGGACGAAGCTCTGAACCCGTCGTTGCATCGCTGGTCTAAAAAGCAGAAGCACCAAGTGGTATTGTCGTAGTATTTCCTAAAACAGCCCCCCGTAAACCTGCAGCTTTCTCTAAACATACTTGAACTTACCTGTAGATATCCAGCTCCTTTATGGTGTTGCTCACATAGTTCCCCAGCTTAAGATCAACAGCGGCTGGCCTACAGCCCTCGTAATGGTCGGCCGGAATATCGGTCCGTATGCCCCTCATGGAGCTGAGACAGTCCCTGGTTATCATAGTTTCACCTGGAAATCCCCCATGAATCAGCCAGCCGAGGAAACAGGCAGACTGAAGCCTTACCGTCCTTTTGCTCGGTGATTTTCACGCAAACATCGTCGTCCTCTGGACAAGTCTTGGTCCAGTGCCACAACCAATTTAGCTGGCTTCCACAGCCCGGCTGCGTGGACACACACTGGTAGCACCAGAGAAACGCCGAACCTTGAACATAATGGCCCATTTGAGCGAAAAACCACACCCAAATTAAGGGGGCTCACCTTTGCAGGCTAGTAGGCTTAGCAGTAGGACTATGAATGGGAGTTTTGGCATTTCGAATTCTCCTTCACTAGTAGTACGGGGTTTTGAGGTGGATTTTAGCTCTGGCACATTGGGAAGTTGAGAAAAAAATTACAAAGTTTGATTCATCAAGCTTTGTTTAATGACATTTACATAGCCTCACTTTTTGACCGTTTGGCCGTGTGTGTTGAACAAAGCGAGACGCAGTCGAGAGTGAGATAGGTGGCCATTGGTGGGGAACAATAAGGGCTAGTTGAAAACAATTAATTTTTTTAATATCCCCGTATTGCAGGGTTTATTTGGCAATTTGCCTGAAATTTTCCTAGCCTGCTGTTGTTTCCCCATCGAAAACTCTTGAATGATGACTTGATTTTCGTTAAAAAAATTTTTTTAGCAACGTTTCGTATTGATGTGCGACAGCCATACTCAAGGGCGATGAGCTTTGGCGATTTCCAGCCAGCCAGGTGTTGCTTTAGTTCAATTCACCATTCGAGTTTCACAATAAATCCACCTACTTTAAAAAAATTCCCAACATTTCACAACATTTATATTAGAATCATTTGTTTTCGCTTTGTTAAGTAACAGCCTACGATGAATCGATTAATTTAACATTGAATGGCCCCCATTAGCATAAATTCGGGTTTTTTTCGAGGAAGAAATTGCGAAAAATCGTTATTTCACTATCGAACCCTGTTTTAAACAGTGTGCAGACTCTGTTTCATAAGTTCGCTCTTTTAGGCTCTAAGCAGATGGAGGGCTGATATTTTTACAGAATATAGAGCAAAGTTGACTTTATTGGACGCCTCAGTTTCAAACTTCGACTAAGCTCGACTCAATTGAGTCGTTTTGAGTCCAATTGAGTGAGTGAAAGTGTGCGGAATCTGTTTAACAAATTCGCGCCTTTCAGCTCTAATCAGATAGAGCAGCTGCACTTTCTGTGGCAAATAGAGCAATGTTGGCTCTATTTGGCAGCAGAGTTTCAAACCGCTATTAGGCTCTAGCGAATTTTTGGGGATTTTCTAAAAATCTTCACATCCAAACTCTCTTTTAAACAGTATGCAGACTCTGTTTAAAAAAATTGCCCCTTTAAGCTCTAAGCAGATAGAGCTCTGAAATTTTTACAGAGCATAGAGCAAAGTTGGCTCTATTGAACGCCTGATTTTCAAGTTCGAGTGAATTTGGGAAATTTTCAAAAATCTTCAATCTCCAATTCTCTTTCAAAAGTCTGCAGAATCTGTTTAACAAATTCGCGCTCTTCAGCTCTATCAGATAGAGCGCTGCGATTTCTGTTGCAAATAGAGCAAAGTTGGCTCTATTGGGTGGCAGAGCTTCAAACTTCTATCAGGCCCGAGTGAATTTTGGGACTTTTTAAAAATCTTCATTATTGAGCTCTCTTTTAAACAGTGTGCAGACTCTGTTTCAAAAGTTCGCTCTTTTAAGCTCTAAACAGATAGAGGGCTGACATTTTTACAGAATATAGAGCAAAGTTGGCTTTATTGGACGCGTCAGATTCAAACTTCGACTAAGCTCGACTGAATTTGGGCAATTTTTAAAAACTTGAGTCTTGAATTCGTTTTCAAAAGTGTGCAGAATCTGTTTAACAAATTCGCGCTCTTCAGCTCTCATCAGATAGAGCGCTGAACTTTCTGTTCAAAATAGAGCAATGTTGGCTCTATTTCGCAGCAGAGTTTCAAGTGGGTATTAGGCTCTAGTAAATTTTTGGGGTTTTTCTAAAAATCTTCACTACCGAACTATATTTTAAACAGTATGCAGACACTGCTTTAAAAATTTGCCCCTTTAAGCTCTAAGTAGATAGAGCTCTGAAATTTTTACGGAGCATAGAGCAAAGTTGGCTCTATTGAACGCCCGATTTTCAAGTTCGAGTGAGTTTGGGCAATTTTCAAAAATCTTCAATCTCGAATTCTCTTTTAAAAGTCTGCAGAATCTGTTTAACAAATTCGCGCCCTTCAGCCCTAATCAGATAGAGCGCTGCGATTTCTGTTGCAAATAGAGCAAAGTTGGCTCTATTGGGTGGCAGAGTTTCAAACTTCTATCAGGCCCGAGTGAATTTTGGGAGTTTTTAAAAATCTTCATTATTGAGCTCTCTTTTAAACAGTGTGCAGACTCTGTTTCAAAAGTTCGCTCTTTTAAGCTCTAAACAGATAGAGGGCTGACATTTTTACAGAATATAGAGCAAAGTTGGCTTTATTGGACGCCTCAGTTTCAAACTTCGACTAAGCTCGACTGAATTTGGGCAATTTTTAAAAAACTTGAATCTTGAATTCTTTTTCAAAAGTGTGCAGAATCTGTTTAACAAATTCGCGCTCTTCAGCTCTCATCAGATAGAGCGCTGCGATTTCTGTGGCAAATAGAGCAATGTTGGCTCTATTTCGCAGCAGAGTTTCAAGTGGGTATTAGGCTCTAGTGAATTTTTGCGGTTTTTCTAAAAATCTTCACTACCGAACTCTCTTTTAAACAGTATGCAGACTCTGCTTTAAAAATTTGCCCCTTTAAGCTCTAAGCGGATAGAGCTCTGAAATTTTAACAGAGCATAGAGCAAAGTTGGCTTTATAGAACGCCTGAGTTTCAAGTTCGAGTGAGTTTGGGCAATTTTCAAAAATCTTCAATTTCGAATTCTCTTTTAAAAGTCTGCAGAATCTGTTTAACAAATTCGCGCTCTTCAGCTCTCATCAGATAGAGCGCTGCGATTTCTGTGGCAAATAGAGCAATGTTGGCTCTATTTGGCAGCAGAGTTTCAAACCGCTATTAGGCTCTAGCGAATTTTTGGGGATTTTCTAAAAATCTTCACTTCCAAACTCTCTTTTAAACAGTATGCAGACTCTGCTTTAAAAATTTGCCCCTTTAAGCTCTAAGCGGATAGAGCTCTGAAATTTTTACAGAGCATAGAGCAAAGTTGGGTTTATTGAACGCCTGATTTTCAAGTTCGAGTGAGTTTGGGCAATTTTCAAAAATCTTCAATTTCGAATTCTCTTTCAAAAGTGTGCAGAATCTGTTTAACAAATTCGCGCCCTTCATCCCTAATCAGATAGAGCGCTGCGATTTCTGTTGCAAATAGAGCAAAGTTGGCTCTATTGGGTGGCAGAGTTTCAAACTTCTATCAGGCCCGAGTGAATTTTGGGAGTTTTCTAAAAATCTTCATTATTGAGCTCTCTTTTAAACAGTGTGCAGACTCTGTTTCAAAAATTCGCCCTGTAAAGCTCTAAGCAGATACAGAGCTGTAATTCCTGCTAAGAATATGTGAAGAAACGGAAGATTTGTATAGATTTTTTCGCGAAGAAAATGAGCCGGTATCTTCGTTAAAATCAGCCTTGCAAACATTGGAAATATGATATAATTAAAGTTTTGAAACGACCCCGTGAATGTTCAAGCTGAGCCAGATTGACCGGTTTTTGGCAAAGATGTTGATGGATTGTTGCACGGTTCCACCCATTTTCATGTCTTTTTTCTCATTCAATCACCTTGTGCGGCTAATTGCGGGGCTTTGCCATTACATTCATTAAAAATCAGGCTTTTTAAAGGAAAATCTCTTATATAATGCGGAGTTATGCAATGGAATCTGGCCGAATTTCCGACTGATGAAGACCGAAAGTTCGGGATTTGTCTGAAGAATGGTAGCTAGAGTTGTGGATCGGTCGCTCCCATTACACGAAAAAATATTGCAAAATTTCAGAGGCAAATCATCATGTTCCATTGAATGCAAATGTGGTCGTTGGATGTCTTACGAAACATCTTATTGGCTTCGAGTTGCAATTAAAAGGCTATTTAGCTTGGCCAGCAGACTCGCCCCAACCTAGACCTTCACCCAGAATACCGAAACTGGTCCGGGGGCTCTTCTCAGAGATTTTTTTCGGGTAATTTTCCCCAATTTTGCCCCATTTTTTGGGCTCTGGCAGGGGGATTTGGTTTTTGCCGCCCGTGTAGGGGCGCAGTCGAGGTTTTTCGCAATCACCCGGTACATTTTTCTGAAAGAGCGATGAAATGGGCAGAAAATTTTCCGGAAAACCCACTTCCAGGCCCGGGCAAGCTTTTCCGCATTCGAATTTTTTTGAAAAGCTTTAAAAAATTGCAAATTTTTCCGCAAACAAAAACTGAAATTGGCAGATTTCCGTTGAATGACCCTCGAACAAGACGCTCGCATGCAGTTACATAATGTGGTTCTTTTATTATTTTTTTTTCGATTCATTTCACCTGATAACCTGTAACGAGATCAATCTGAACCGGACCAATAGAAAGGGAAAGTAACACGCCTTCTCGCATGTGTAACAGAGACGAGACGGCGATTTTATGGATGGGCCCCCCTATGGGTTTTCTGGGCCCCATTAGGCCGCCCGATTACTATAAAAATCGGCGAAATTTCGACAATATCATCAGTTCATTCAAGCTTATCAATTGTTCATTTACCACAATGGCGTTCAAAGTAAGTGCTTTTTTGGTCAAGAAGATTTTTTTATTGCTTATTTTGTTCGGTGGATTAAATGGAGATTTTTCCGCAATTTTTTTCTGGTTTTTTCATGGTTTTTCTGCCATTATTTCAATGTTTTAAGGCTTTTTTCCTCAAGATTTTCACGATTTTGCATTTGCTTTGTTTTTTGTTTTTTATTGTTATTTTAGTCTTCTTCTAGTTTTTGTTTTTTTCGTCCTAAAATTGACTTCTCAGCTTCTTCACTCACTTCCATGATTCTTCTTCAGATTAGTTTGCTGTTTTAAATCAGCGATTTTTAATCTCCTTTGATTATATTTGTTGTTTAGCATATTCTCCTTCTTGCTCCATCTTCCATTCTGTTCAGTCTTGGAAGATTTCGGCAAGGTTTTCTCCATTTGTCTTCATGGTCAAGAGTGATTTTTCCATCAGTTCTTTGCCACTATTTCCATAATTTTAAGACTTTTAGATAGATTTTCCTTACAAAAGGTTTTTTTATATTTTTCCTCAAGTTTTCTCGATGCTGCAGCCGCAGTTAGTTAATTTAATTTTGCTTTTCTTTTCCTCAATTCACCTCAATTGTCCTCATTTAACTCTACCTTCGCCCTACCTTCATCTCAAATATGGTTCTAAATTTGAGTCTACTCAAACAGCTTTTTTCATTTCCTGTTTGCTCCTCCTCAATTTTTCCTAATATCTTGCCACAATTTCTTCGAGTAAAGCCAACTGAAGATTCACATACTTACTAAATTCCTCACGCTTCTCCATCCGCTTCTCTACTTACCTAATTTTACCTTAAAATCCTAAAGTAGCTGTAGCTGATTCTTCAAAAACGCTCTCCTCCATCCTCCACTCACAGTTTGCTTGCGTTTCAGTTCGTAATCCTTGCCCTCACCCTCGCCTACGCCCATGCTGGCCAGCTACTGGCCCAGCCCGCTGTCCAATACTCCTCAGCGCCAGCCGGTAAGCAGCAGCTATTTCCAGCAAGCCTCCGCCCCAGTTGCCTACGCTAAAGCCTACGCAGCCCCTACGTTAACTGGTAAGTCCTCTGTTACCTCTGAAGTTGCTGCTTACCACTGCCTGCTTACTCCCACTACAGCCCAGCCTTTAGCCTATCAAGCGCAGCCTGTGGCATATCAATCCGGTCCTGTGGCTGTTCACTCTCCCTCTGTGGGACTTACCCAACAGTCCGTCACTCGGTCGCTGGGTGGTGGCCAATCGCTGTCCACCTACTCTAAGGCTGTAGACAGCGCTTACTCCAGCGTGCGCAAGTACGATACCCGATTCACCAATGACGCTTTGGCTTATGCGCCTGCTCAGGTAAGATTGGAAGGTTGTTTGGAGGAGTCGAGGCTGATTTTTTTATGTAGCTTTCCTACTCGGCCCCTCTGGTGACCAAGGCGGCTTACGCCGCTCCAGCTCAAGTGGTCTCCTATGGAGCCCCCGTGGAGACCAGAGCCTACGCAGCACCTTCCCCAGTTGTCTCCTACGGAGCTCCTTTGGTGACCAAAAGCTACGGTGCCCCCGCTCAAGTGGTCTCCTATGGAGCCCCTTTGGTTGCCAAAAGCTACGCGGCTCCTCAGCAGGTGGTCTCCTACGGAGCCCCTTTGGTTGCCAAGAGCTACGCCGCTGCTCCCCAGGTGGTCTCTTACGGATCCCCTTTGGTTGCCAAGAGCTACGCCGCACCTGCCCCAGTTGTCTCCTACGGAGCCCCAGCTCAGCTGATCGCTAAGGCCCCTGTTGCCACCTACGGAGCTCCAGTGGTGACCAAAACTGCCGCAATCTCCTACTCGCCAGCTGAAGCTGTCGCTCACACCACCTTCCAGGGTTACGGAATCGAATACCATTATTGAGGAGCGCATGGAGGCCCCTAACCCAACTGAGACTGCTTTTCATATGATTTGCCGCTAATTGTATATTTATTAAATTATTTTGTTTAGTTATTCCGAGCGTTTTCTTTGTGTGGTTTACTTGCTGATCGATCTGGAGTGGATCATGAATTGGGCGTAGGTGTAGGAGCCTTTGGCTGTCTGGAAAATTGAGCTCATATGAACGGAGAGAATGGGTAGGAGACGGAAAGTTACCATGAGAGCGGCCTCGTTGTTCATTGGCCGAAACGGGCCGACGTCAATGGAGAGGGGCTTCTGAGCGCGCATCAGCACCATCAGCAGCAGCTTCTTCAAAGGCTCGCTCTGAGGTGTCCAGTTGCTTCCGTAGGCTCCATCAGCCACCTTCTCGCTCTGAAAAATGCATGATCCTTTGCCAAGTCTGAGCAAAAGCACTCAGAAAACCTGTGTGGTCACTTCGTTGGCACTCCATGCCAAGGTGCTCATGTTGATGACTAGCAGCGACAAGTAAATCATAGCATAAGGAATCTCTATGGCCTTTTTGGTCTGAAATTGATTGATTTCCTCCTCAACTTACTCACAGTAGAATAGAAGTCAATTACCGAAATCAGCTGAAGAAGCGCCGCGGCTCCATGAACCGACTCAACAGAAAACTCAAGAAGAATGGTGTATTTGATGGCCTCATTCAGATTGGTGACGAATCTGCAACAAATGTTAAAACCAGAACCTCCCTTGCCTCATGCTTAATGGATTGAAGATTTACTGGATCAAAAACTGATGTTCCTGGATAAGCTTCTTCACATGCTCCAGCTTTGCTTCTTCGCTGCTCACCTTCTCCTCAAAGCTCCTGCTGAATTTCAGCTGTAGAATCTCCAGTTGGGCTGCTGCAAACACCATGAGGGTCTGCAGGGGAGTTTGAGAGGCGCAATTGAACAAGAACCCATAAAATGCCATGACTACATTGTAGACCGCCACAAAAGTGTCGTGTTTTTCCTTATCGAATGGGAACCAAAGCTCGTACATGAAATGGTCCACTTTCATCCGCATGCAGTATTTGGTGTAGATGTTGATGATGACGAACCAAGAGATCCCAAAGCCACTGCAGAAGCACTGGCAGAATGTGGCAAACTTGTAGTACTTGACTTTGCTCAGGTAAATTGTCTTCATTTCGCCATCTTCACTGTTGAGGACTGATTCTTCGCGTTCAACAACAGTGGCAAACATCTGCGGAATGCCATTCTTCAAGTAGATCATTATCTTGTAGTTGATTTCCAGGATCAGGATAGTTAAGGTGAGGAACACGTACAGTTCGGCCATTGGATATTTGCCCCACATCTGGATCAGCCGAATCAACATAGAGGCATTGTACATAATATAGAGGCTCTGGATGATCACCGAGTAGATGGAATAGATGGTTTGAGTCGAAGGGTTTGGGGATATGGACAGTTTCCAGACTCCAGTTGGGAGCATGAACCACTTGGCCACCATATAGAGGCTTATCGCCATGTTGTCTGAAACTGGAGGAAAACACGCGTTAATAAATTAATTCGTTTATAGCAAAGTTTTCCCGAGTAACGTCGGCACGTAAAGTTTCCAGTTAATTTCCAGGAAGCTCTAATAATAGAGTTTCTGTTGGAAATTGCACTAAAATTGTCAGTGTGTGTTTTTTTCCGGAAAACTGCACCTTGAGCCACTCTATCCAGTGGCGTGCTCAGAATGTTCTTGTTGGTGTGGGGTTTCGAGATTGCCAATCTTGGAAGGAGCTGTGGGGAAGAAATGGAAACTTTGCTTTTGGAAGTGGAAACTTTGGATTCACCAAAAATGGCCGTTTTTGCAAGATTGTAGGATAAAATGAGACATTGGCCCCAAAATGTAAAAATCCTCAGTATCTCGCTTATTAATAATTTCAGGAAAAAAGTGACTACTAGCTTTTTAATGGCAAATGCTAGCTGCTATGCAGTGGCGTGCTGGAAAAGAATCCTCCATTTTTTGTTTCGGAGATATTGAAGATTTTTGGAAATCAGTTTTTTGGCATTTTTCGAAAAACCACTTATTGGAAAAACTTGAAATTTTCCCAATCGCTGGCTTTTGATATGCCGGAAGTTTTTCAAAAAATAACATTTTTTGACAGGAATCTTAGTTTCCGAGAAAAAAATTGAAATGTGAAAATTGGCCAAAATTCCAAGGTTAAGGCCTTAGAGATTTTCGCCCCAAAAAATTTTAATTTGGTTTCCGGATTTTTTACTCAACTGGCTGTTAAATATGGAAAAGTTACATGGAAAAGTGGGTTAAATTGTTTTCAAAAATATTTCATGGACCAACTATGGAAGAAAATTGCCCATTTGAGTCATTCCTCATGAGAAATTGGGGCCGAAATGCAAAAATCCTCAATGGCTCGCTTATTTTCCATTTCAGGGGAAAAGTGAATACTAACTTTTTAATGGCAAATGAACGCCTCTTTCCAACAGTGTTCTCAGAATCCAGCTATCAGTTTTAGTTTGGAAAATATGGCCGGTTTTTACACACCAGTTTTGGGCATTTTTTTCAAAACGGTTTCTCAACGAAAACCAACCGTTTTCTCTTATTATTAATTTCAGGAAAAAAGTGACTACTAGCTCTTTAATGGCAAATGCCAGCTACTATGCAGTGGCGTGCTGGAAAAGAATCCACCATTTTTTGTTTCGGAGATATTGAAGATTTTTGGAAATCAGTTTTTTGGCATTTTTCGAAAAACCACTTATTGGAAAAACTTGAAATTTTCCCAATCGCTGGCTTTTGATATGCCGGAAGTTTTTCAAAAAATAACATTTTTTGACAGGAATCTTAGTTTCCGAGAAAAAAATTGAAATGTGAAAATTGGCCAAAATTCCAAGGTTAAGGCCTTAGAGATTTTCGCCCCAAAAAATTTTAATTTGGTTTCCGGATTTTTTACTCAACTGGCTGTTAAATATGGAAAAGTTACATGGAAAAGTGGGTTAAATTGTTTTCAAAAATATTTCATGGACCAACTATGGAAGAAAATTGCCCATTTGAGTCATTCCGCGTGAGAAATTGGGGCCGAAATGCAAAAATCCTCAATGGCTCGCTTATTTTCCATTTTAGGGGAAAAGTGAATACTAACTTTTTAATGGCAAATGAACGCCTCTTTCCAACAGTGTTCTCAGAATCCAGCTATCAGTTTTAGTTTGGAAAATATGGCCGGTTTTTACACAACAGTTTTGGGCATTTTTTTCAAAACGGTTTCTCAACGAAAACCAACCGTTTTCTCTTATTATTAATTTCAGGAAAAAAGTGAATACTAGCTCTTTAATGGCAAATGACAGCTGCTATGCAGTGGCGTGCTGGAAAAGAATCCACCATTTTTTGTTTCGGAGATATTGAAGATTTTTGGAAATCAGTTTTTTGGCATTTTTCGAAAAACTACTTTTTGGAAAAACTTGAAATTTTCCCAATCGCTGGCTTTTGATATGCCGGAAGTTTTACAAAAAATAACATTTTTCGACAGGAATCTTAGTTTCCGAGAAAAAAATTGAAATGTGAAAATTGGCCAAAATTCCAAGGTTAAGGACTTAGAGATTTTCGCCCAAAAATGTTTAATTTGGTTTCCGGATTTTTTACTCAACTGGCTGTTAAATATGGAAAAGTTACATGGAAAAGTGGGTTAAATTGTTTTTAAAAATATTTCATGGACCAACTATGGAAGAAAATTGCCCATTTGAGTCATTCCGCGTGAGAAATTGGGGCCGAAATGCAAAAATCCTCAATGGCTCGCTTATTTTCCATTTCAGGGGAAAAGTGAATACTAACTTTTTAATGGAAAATGAACGCCCCTTTCCAACAGTGTTCTCAGAATCCAGCTGTCAGTTTTAGTTTGGAAAATATGGCCGTTTTTACACACCAGTTTTGGCCATTTTCCTCAAAACCGTTTCTCAACGAAAACCAACCGTTTTCCCATATTATTAATTTCAGGAAAAAAGTGACTATTAGCTCTTTAATGGCAAATGCCAGCTACTATACAGTGGCGTGCTGGAAAAGAATCCACCATTTTTTGTTTCGGAGATATTGAAGATTTTTGGAAATCAGTTTTTTGGCATTTTTCGAAAAACCACTTACTGGAAAAACTTGAAATTTTCCCAATCGCTGGCTTTTAATATGCCGGAAGTTTTACAAAAAATAACATTTTTCGACAGGAATCTTAGTTTCCGAGAAAAAAATTGAAATGTGAAAATTGGCCAAAATTCCAAGGTTAAGGCCTTAGAGATTTTCGCCCCAAAAAATTTTAATTTGGTTTCCGGATTTTTTACTCATCTGGCTGTTAAATATGGCAAAGTTACATGGAAAAGTGGGTTAAATTGTTTTCAAAAATATTTCATGGACCAACTATGGAAGAAAATTGCCCATTTGGGCCATTCCTCGTGAGAAATTGGGGCCGAAATGCAAAAATCCTCAATGGCTCGCTTATTTTCCATTTAGGGGAAAAGTGAATACTAACTTTTTAATGGCCAATGAACGCCTCTTTCCAACAGTGTTCTCAGAATCCAGCTATCAGTTTTAGTTTGGAAAATATGGCCGGTTTTTACACACCAGTTTTGGGCATTTTTTTCAAAACGGTTTCTCAACGAAAACCAACCGTTTTCTCTTATTATTAATTTCAGGAAAAAAGTGACTACTAGCTCTTTAATGGCAAATGCCAGCTGCTATGCAGTGGCGTGCTGGAAAAGAATCCACCATTTTTTGTTTCGGAGATATTGAAGATTTTTGGAAATCAGTTTTTTTCACATTTTTCGAAAAACCACTTATTGGAAAAACTTGAAATTTTGCCAATCGCTGGCTTTTGATATGCCGGAAGTTTTACAAAAAATAACATTTTTTGACAGGAATCTTAGTTTCCGAGAAAAAAATTGAAATGTGAAAATTGGCCAAAATTCCAAGGTTAAGGCCTTAGAGATTTTCGCCCAAAAAATTTTAATTTGGTTTCCGGATTTTTTACTCAACTGGCTGTTAAATATGGAAAAGTTACATGGAAAAGTGGGTTAAATTGTTTTCAAAAATATTTCATGGACCAACTATGGAAGAAAATTGCCCATTTGAGTCATTCCGCGTGAGAAATTGGGGCCGAAATGCAAAAATCCTCAATGGCTCGCTTATTTTCCATTTCAGGGGAAAAGTGAATACTAACTTTTTAATGGAAAATGAACGCCTCTTTCCAACAGTGTTCTCAGAATCCAGCTATCAGTTTTAGTTTGGAAAATATGGCCGGTTTTTACACACCAGTTTTGGCCATTTTCCTCAAAACCGTTTCTCAACGAAAACCAACCGTTTTCCCATATTATTAATTTCAGGAAAAAAGTGACTATTAGCTCTTTAATGGCAAATGCCAGCTACTATACAGTGGCGTGCTGGAAAAGAATCCACCATTTTTTGTTTCGGAGATATTGAAGATTTTGGAAATCAGTTTTTTGGCATTTTTCGAAAAACCACTTACTGGAAAAACTTGAAATTTTCCCAATCGCTGGCTTTTAATATGCCGGAAGTTTTACAAAAAATAACATTTTTCGACAGGAATCTTAGTTTCCGAGAAAAAAATTGAAATGTGAAAATTGGCCAAAATTCCAAGGTTAAGGCCTTAGAGATTTTCGCCCCAAAAAATTTTAATTTGGTTTCCGGATTTTTTACTCATCTGGCTGTTAAATATGGCAAAGTTACATGGAAAAGTGGGTTAAATTGTTTTCAAAAATATTTCATGGACCAACTATGGAAGAAAATTGCCCATTTGGGCCATTCCTCGTGAGAAATTGGGGCCGAAATGCAAAAATCCTCAATGGCTCGCTTATTTTCCATTTCAGGGGAAAAGTGAATACTAACTTTTTAATGGCAAATGAACGCCTCTTTCCAACAGTGTTCTCAGAATCCAGCTATCAGTTTTAGTTTGGAAAATATGGCCGGTTTTTACACAACAGTTTTGGCCATTTTTTTCAAAACGGTTTCTCAACGAAAACCAACCGTTTTCTCTTCAAAATTCAGTGTCCAGAAAAGCGAAATCTTCTTTCAAGGAATCTTCTTCTTCTCCAAAGGATTTTCATAGACCAATTCTACACATTCACAAGCAATTCAGCTCAATCATCAGCCAGAAACCACTTCAATTTATGCCTTTTTCAAAAAATGCATTTGAAGCCGAAAACCGGCAGTGGCTCGCTTATAATACATTTTAGAAAAAAAATGAATACCACCTTTTTAATGGGCAGTTTCCTGCTCTATACAGCACTGTGCTCAGATTTAGTCCATCATGTTTCTTTTCCAAATCCCACCTCTTTAAAAAAAAATTGACATCCAAATTCTCACTAAAACTCACCAGATATTGTATGGGGAATAATAGCAACTGGGGGCCAACTAGCTGTCGCTTTAGGATCCAAGCAAAATATTTTTTTCTATTTACCGGCACTTTATGAATAATTAATTCCCCAAACGCCCCTTGCCCCGTTGAAATCCCCCCAATAAATACCAACTGGGAGTGACCTGCATAATAAAGCGTTTACTATCTTCACTACATTAGAGAATTTTACATTTCAACTGAGCCAAAAAGGAGTTTTTACGAGTACTTCTGAAGCATTACTGAGGCGTAGGTGTAGGCGCCTTTCATGGTCTGGAAAAGTGGAAATCAGCAAAGTTTTTCATCCGATCAGAAGGCGTGCTTACAATGACTGCAGACTCAGCATTCATGGGGCGAAACATGCCGATTTTCAACACCAGAGGCTTCTGAGCGCGCATGATGCAAATGTGGATGATTTTCTTGGTTTGCTCGGTCTGATCGATCCAGTTGCTGTGGAAGGCCGCATGAGCCACGTTGGTGCTCTTGAAAAATCCACAAGTTTCCTGGATATGGGGACTAAACCCTCTAAACTACTTACTAACCTGTATGTTGATTTCATTCGCACTCCAAGCCAGCACGAAAACCTGCACAATTAGGAGCAGAAAGTGGAAGGAGGAGTAAACTCGTTCAAAAAGTGTTGAAGCCTGGAAAATTCCCCAATTGATCCAGAGGATGCGCGATGTGAAACCATAAATTTAATCAAATTTACCGTTATAATATGCAAAAGTCCTGCAGCCACACTGACGGTGTTGATCATGTACTCGATCCAGATGAGGTTCTTGAGGGAATCATTCAAAAACTCCACAAACCTGCAAAGAGTTCAAAAACCCATTAAAACCTGCCCAATCCAAAAAAAGCCTCAACTTGCCTAATGAGCTTTTGGTGCTTCCTAATCAGCCGCCTCAGCTGAGTTTGGTCTTGCGAAAACACCTTTCTGAGGCGAATTTGCAAGATCCGCAGCTGCGAGTTGGCGAAAATGATCAGGGTCTGGATGATGACTCTTGAAGCCACATTGCAACTGACGGCCACGAAAAGCACGAGCAAATTGATGAGGAGCACGACCACAAAATACTTATCTGGATCGAAAGGGAACCACAGCTGGTACATGAAGACCTCCTGTTCCACGAAGAAGCCGTTTGCCTTTTTGTAGACGTTCAAACAGACGAAAACCACTGCCGAGGAAACGGCGCCGAAAATCTGGCAGATGGAGGTGAATTGGTAGTATCCAGTCTGCCCCAAGTAGGACTGTCTGATTTCCTCATCCTTTGAGTTGAGCGCCCGCGTTTCCTCCAAGAGAATTTCGGCAAAAACATCGGGAATTCGACACTTGAGGAAAATGATCACACTGGCACTCATCAAGTAGATCAGGATGTTGATGGTGAGAGTGGAGTAAACGATGGTGGAGTTCGGACTGTCTTCATTCAAGAGCTGGAAAAAGCGAAAAGTCGAGGACGCTCCAATGGCAAACAAAACAGTCCGGATCCCAATGGAATACACTTGATAAACCTGCTGTTTGAGAGGATCCTGGAAAAGCCGCAGCTTCCAGAGCCCGATGATTATCATGAAAACCTTTGTGATGCCCACAATGCTTTTGGCCATGATTCTCGCAAGCTGCACTCATTTGAATTGATCCCAAGCCCCAGGAGCTAATGGGGGCTTGAAATATTCATCCATCCCCGAGCTGGAGCAGC
This sequence comes from Dendroctonus valens, assembly GCA_024550625.1. Lineage (NCBI taxonomy): Eukaryota > Metazoa > Arthropoda > Insecta > Coleoptera > Curculionidae > Dendroctonus > Dendroctonus valens. The sequence goes on from JAJTJO010000100.1 coordinate 405,491, forward strand.
AGAGGCCCAAATAACCTCGAATTTCAGCACTGCTAGAGAATTGGTCCTCAACTCGCCCCAAACCAGCCTGATTTCCAGCTGGTAAAGGGCCGATTTCAACCGCAAAAAAATCATCAAGTTTAGCTGATTACAGCCTTTTTTAGTGGGGATATTGGGCTGCCATGTACGCTCTCATCAATAAAGGATGAGATCAAAACTCCATGTAACACTAAACTTTCCAACACAATTTAATTACTCATTAAAGAGGTTCAAGAAGACAATACTTAGCTGGTGATGGGTAGTAATTAGTCACGGTAAAGTTTCTTGTAAAGTGCTTAAAGCCGCCCTAAAGAAAATTATACAGCAAATCTAGCAAATGTGCGCCAAAAATAGAGTCGTAACATGGTAATCCCGGTTTAGGAGTAAGTTTCCGTCATAACTCGTGAATATGTGTAGGAAGCCTTCATTGTCTGCAAAGATAAAGACATTTTACAAGTTGCTTGATTGGTTTTAGGTGGCAGGCAGCTACCATTAGGCTGGCCTCAAGGTTCATGAATCGGAAAGGTCCAATGGTCAACCCCAAAGGCTTCTGGGCTCGGATCAGCATGATCAGCAGGGTGGTTTTGATGGATTTGCTCTGATCCATCCAGTTGCTCTGGTAGATGGCATTTGAGACCTCGACGCTCTGAAACATTCACTATGAGGCAACGGAGGCTGCGTTCTGAGCCACTCTGAACCTGAGTGTTGATTTCGTTTGCGCTCCAAGCCAAGATCACCAGCTGAGTCAGTAGCAGTATGAAATAGACCAGGGTAAAGGTGATTTCTGTTAAATTTGAAGCCTGAAAAAAACGGAAATCGACTATTTTTTGGAGTTTTGATTTTGACCAGTGCACACTCTTTGGAAAAAAATCGTAATTTCCATTTTCGGACGAGTTCGGCTGTTTCATACATGCGGGATGTAGACCAGGTAATCGACTGCAATTTGAGGATCTATCAGCCCAATCTATCAGAGGGATGAGGTTGCAGAGGCCTCCAAACTTGCCCTCAAAAGTTTGCAATTTTGTTAAAGTGGCACACAGCCAAAAAGTCATAACTCCCAATTGCATCAGAGCTAACCAGTTTCGTTAGAAGGGGGTTGTAGAGGAGATATCAGTCTACACCTGGATGACATTTGACCTCATTGTAGGTAAAAGATGAGTTGTCAGAGGCTTGCAAACTTGCACCCGAAAGTTAGCGATTTTGCAAAACTCCCACACTCCGTCAAAAAATCATTACTCCCAGTTGGAAAGGAGTTGGCCTGTTATTTTTTATTAATAGTGTAGGCCGGAGATCAGGCTACACTCCCACAACAAATGACCTCATTCTGAGGAAGAAGTGAATACTCACAGGCCTCCAAACTTGCGCTCGATCGAAAGCAATTTTGTAAAAATGGCACACTGAACAAAAATCATCATAACTCCCAGTTGCATCCGAGCAAGCCAGTTGTTTTTCAGGAAAGTTGTAGACAAGATATCAGACTACACCTGGATGACATTTGACCTCATTCTGTGTAACAGATGAGTTGTCAGAGGCTTCCAAACTTGCACCCAAAAGTTAGCGATTTTGCAAAACTCCCACACTCTGTCAAAAAATCATCACTCACAGTTGGAAAGGAGTTGGCATGTTGTTTTTCATGAATAGTGTAGGTCGGAGATCAGGCTACACTCCCACAACAAATGACCTCATTCTGAGTCAGAAGTGAATGCTCACAGGCCTCCAAACTTGCGCTCGATCGAAAGCACTTTTGTAAAAATGGCACACTGAACAAAAATCATAACTCCCACTTGCATCAGAGCAAGCTAGTTGTTTCACAGGGAAGTTGTAGACGAGACATCAGACTACACCTGGATGAGATTTGACCTCATTCTGTGTGACAGAGGAGTTGTCAGAGGCTTCCAAACTTGCACCCGAAAGTTAGCGATTTTGAAAAACTCCCACACTCTGTCAAAAAATCATCACTCCCAGTTGGAAAGGAGTTGGACTGTTTTTTTTTATGAATAGTGTAGGTCGGATATCAGCCTACACTCGCACAACAAATGACCTCATTCTGAGTCAGAAGTGAATGCTCACAGGCCTCCAAACTTGCGCTCGATCAAAAGCACTTTTGTAAAAATGGCACACTGAACAAAAATCATAACTCCCACTTGCATCAGAGCAAGCTAGTTGTTTCACAGGGAAGTTGTAGCCGAGACATCAGCCTACACCTGGATGAGATTTGACCTCATTCTATGTGACAGATGAGTTGTCAGACACTTCCAAACTTGCACCCGAAAGTTAGCGATTTTGCAAAACTCCCATACTCTGTCAAAAAATCATCACTCCCAGTTGGAAAGGAGTTGGCATGTTGTTTTTCATGAATAGTGTAGGTCGGAGATCAGGCTACACTCCCACAACAAATGACCTCATTCTGAGTCAGAAGTGAATGCTCAAAGGCATCCAAACTTGCGCTCGATCGAAAGCACTTTTGTAAAAATGGCACAATGGACAAAAATCATAACTCCCACTTGCATCAGAGCAAGCTAGTTGTTTCACAGGGAAGTTGTAGACGAGACATCAGTCTACACCTGGATGAGATTTGACCTCATTCTATGCGACAGATGAGTTGTCAGAGACTTCCAAACTTGCACCCGAAAGTTAGCGATTTTGCAAAACTCCCATACTCTGTCAAAAAATCATCACTCCCAGTTGGAAAGGAGTTGGACTGTTTTTTTTTATGAATAGTGTAGGTCGGATATCAGCCTACACTCGCACAACAAATGACCTCATTCTGAGTAAGAAGTGAATACTCACAGGCCTCCAAACTTGCGCTCGATCGAAAGCAATTTTGTAAAAATGGCACACTGAACAAAAATCATCATAACTCCCAGTTGCATCCGAGCAAGCCAGTTGTTTTTCAGGAAAGTTGTAGACAAGATATCAGACTACACCTGGATGACATTTGACCTCATTCTGTGTAACAGATGAGTTGTCAGAGGCTTCCAAACTTGCACCCAAAAGTTAGCGATTTTGCAAAACTCCCACACTCTGTCAAAAAATCATCACTCACAGTTGGAAAGGATTTAACATGTTGTTTTTCATGAATAGTGTAGGTCGGAGATCAGGCTACACTCCCACAACAAATGACCTCATTCTGAGTAAGAAGTGAATGCTCACAGGCCTCCAAACTTGCACTCGATCGAAAGCACTTTTGTAAAAATGGCACACTGTACAAAAATGATAACTTCCAGTTGCATCAGAGCAAGCGAGTTGTTTCACAGGGAAGTTGTAGACGAGACATCAGACTACACCTGGATGAGATTTGACCTCATTCTATGTGACAGATGAGTTGTCAGAGACTTCCAAACTTGCACCCGAAAGTTAGCGATTTTGCAAAACTCCCATACTCTGTCAAAAAATCATCACTCCCAGTTGGAAAGGAGTTGGACTGTTTTTTTTTATGAATAGTGTAGGTCGGATATCAGCCTACACTCGCACAACAAATGACCTCATTCTGAGTAAGAAGTGAATACTCACAGGCCTCCAAACTTGCGCTCGATCGAAAGCAATTTTGTAAAAATGGCACACTGAACAAAAATCATAACTTCCAGTTGCAAAGGAGTTAGGCTGTTTTTTCAAAAGGGAGTTCTAGACAAGACATGAGTCTGCACCTGGAGTCAACATTTACGAAAAAATTGACCTCATTTTACATAATATTTTAGTTGTTGGAAGCTTCCAAACTTGAACCAGAAAGTTGGCAGTTTTGTAAAAAGGGTACATCTTGTAAAAAAGTCTAAACTCCTAGTATCGAGATAGTTAGGCTGTTTTTTATGTGACAAGTGTAGATCAGATATCAGGCTACAACTGAGCAAAAACATATCTCATTCCATATATGAGAAACTAGTTTTCTGAGGCCTCCAAATTCGGACTTCAAACTTGGACTTCTGGCGATCGCCACTCTTTCAAAAACAGTCCCAATTGCCAGTAAAAAAATCAGAATTCCCATTTGGAGCGAGTTTGGTGCTGTCCTACATATACCGAGTGTAGACACGAAAGCTGCCTACAGTTCGACAAAATATGGGCCTATTTTAGGGCAAGAATGCTTTTAAGGGGAATCCAAACTTGGACCTTGCAACATCGTACGATTGCAAACAGTTTAAAAAAATTACAATTTCTAGCCACGAGCGACTTGCTCGATTTTATACAGATATTGTGTAGACTTGGTATTAGTCTACACTTCCAGTGAATTTCACGCAAATCCTAGTTAGGAGTGATTTTTGAGAGTCCTCCAAACTTGCACTCGAAGCATCACAAGTTCTGAACATTGCACACTCTAGAAAAAAATTCACAACTCCCGACCGCAAAGGAGTTGGGCTGTTTTTCATAAAATCAAGTGTAGAAAGAGTATTGTTCTACACTCTGACAAAATTTCACCGAAATCTAAGTAAAGACTGAATTTTTAGAGGCCCTCAAACTTGCACGCAAAACATCACAATTTCCGAAAATTGCACACTCTTAAAAACTTTCAGGACTCCCGACCGCAAGGGAGTTGGGCTATTTTTCATAAAAGCAAGTGTAGCAACAGTATTGTTCTACACTCTGACAAAATTTCACCGAAATCTAAGTAAGACTGAAGTTTTTAGAGGCCCCCAAACTTGCACCAGAAACATCACAATTTCTGAACTTTGCACACTCTTGAAAAATTCACAACTTCCAGCCGCAAAGGAGTTGGGCTTTTTTGTATCGAAACCAGTGTCGTAAGGTATTGGTCTACACTTTAACAAAATTTCACCGAAATCTACCTAAAGACTGAGTTTTTCTGAGGCCTCCAAATTTGCACTCAAACCATCGCAATTCCAGAACATTGCACACTCTAAAAAAAATTCACAACTCCCGATCGCAAAGGAGTTGGGCTGTTTTTTCATAAAATCAAGTGTAGAAAGAGTATTGTTCTGCACCCTGACAAAATTTCACCGAAATATAAGTAAAAACTGAAGTTTTTAGAGGCCCCCAAACTTGCACTCAAACCATTGCAATTCCAGAACATTGCACACTCTTAAAAACTTTCAGGACTCCCGACCGCAAGGGAGTTGGGCTATTTTTCATAAAAGCAAGTGTAGCAACAGTATTGTTCTACACTCTGACAAAATTTCACCGAAATCTAAGTAAGACTGAAGTTTTTAGAGGCCCCCAAACTTGCACCAGAAACATCACAATTTCTGAACTTTGCACACTCTTGAAAAATTCACAACTTCCAGCCGCAAAGGAGTTGGGCTTTTTTGTATCGGCACCAGTGTCGTAAGGTATTGGTCTACACTTTAACAAAATTTCACCGAAATCTACCTAAAGACCGAGTTTTTCTGAGGCCTCCAAATTTGCACTCAAACCATCGCAATTCCAGAACATTGCACACTCTAAAAAAAATTCTCAACTCTCAGCCGCAAAGGAGTTGGGCAGTTCTGTATAGTGCCGAGTGTAGCCAAGGAACCAGTCTACATTTTGAAAAAAAATCGTGCGGATCTAAGTGAAAACTGATTTTGCAGGGACTTTGAAACTTGAAAAAACTTCACTCTTGTCTTGTACCCGAAATCCAGAAGCGGAGGACAACACTGTTAACCAATTTTCACTTCTGCTCTTCTTGTAGCTGGAAGAATAGGCAACAAAACAAGAAAAAGCACTTTAAATAAAAAAATCCACTCACAAATGCAAGAATTTATAGAAGGAATGAAAAAAATTACCGTTGCAATTTGGAGCATGGCAGCAGCCATATTAATGGAATCCAGCACATATTCAAGCAGAAGAATGTACTTGACTGGCTCATTCACTTTTTCCACAAACCTACAAAAAACCCCTACTGCCCCTAAAGGACTTGGAACCTTTGAGGAAACTCACCCGATGAGAAACTGGTGTTTGCGTATAAGTTTCCCCAGTTGAACCCTTGCCATGTCCTCACTGAACTCGCTGAAGACGTTTCGGATGTTCACTTGCAGTATCCACAGTTGCGAGGTGATGAACATCATCAGGCTTTGAAGGGCGCTGCGTACCGCCGTGCTTACAAAAATTCCATACTGGCAAATGACGATTTTAAAGATCGCCAGAACTTTCCAGTGGACTGGAAATGGAATCCACATTTCGTACATGAAATTTTCGGCCGCTAGAGGAAACTGCAGAATATTGACCAGGATGTAGAAATACGTAGGGAATATGGTGGTGACCAGCTGCAGAGTGCAAATTTTCACATAGAGGTCACATTGCTTGAGGTAATAGTCTGATATCTCCTTGTGGGAGTTTTCCTCAATGGACTGCTCTTCTTGCATCAGCTGATTGAACAGACTGGGAAGGCCGAATTTCACGTAAATCATCGCCTTGAAGTTGATGTCGAACATGATTGCAGCCACCGATATCGCATTGAAAACATTATCGGACGAATCAACGCCCACAACAATCAGCAAAGCTCTAACGAAGAGGGACAGCACAAAGGAACAGTAACCAAAGTGAGAAAAACTGGAAAACACCACATAAAACCGCTGGACTTTCGGACTAAATGGCACTTTCCATAGGCCACAGACAGTCATAAAATACTTGGCGAATTGAAACAGACTGGTTCGGATGGCCATTTTCAGCCAATTGCACAGAACAATAGGTGAAACTTTAATTATTCATTTGAGGGGAAGTTCATATAAAGTTTCTCTGGCCATGTGGATCGAAGCGGCTGAAAAACTTCCAGACCTAAAAAATTGATGACGAATCGGATCCTGTTCGAGATGGTTAATTAACTAGGCCCATAAAACGGACGATTTAGATAAAAATCAACCGGCTCTTATGCAACATTGATTTAAATTCAGATCGTCTTTACGGCCAGTTTAATGGGCTCAAATCAAAAATGTATAAATATTCATTTTTTCGACAAGATTTTGTCGTTATTCAACCGGCAGAAATCCTATAAAAGCCATATTTTGCATTGGAATTGTATCAGTTCTATTTCCGATTCAACCGACTAAGTAAAAACATGGTTTTCCAGGTAAGATTTCAAGCAGTTTTGGGAATTGGGGTTTAAAAAGGGTTTTCAGATCGTAGTCCTTGCCGCCTCATTGGCCCTGGCCAGTGCTAGCAACATAGGCCATGCCGGCTACAGCTCTTTGGCTCTATCAGCTCCACTCAGCTACTCTGCGCCTTTGGTGAGCTCCTACTCATCCCAAGCTGTCCCAGTCAGCTACAGTGCCCCAGCTGTATCCTACGGTGCTTCATCTCTAGCCTACAGTTCTCCTTCTGTAGCCTACAGTTCTCCTTCTGTAGCCTACAGTTCTCCTTCAGTAGCCTACAGCGCTCCAGCTGTATCCTACGGTGCTCCTTCTGTGGCTTACAGTACTGGATCTTTGGCTTATGGGGCTTCGTATGGCGCTGGAATTCCAGTCTCCTATTCAGCCCCCATTGCCAGCTCCTCCTACTCCAGCTGGTAATTGTGTTATTGCAACAATTTAAGGACGGAATAAAGATTCATTTCCCTTAGACTGAGTCTTTTAGTTCCTCAGTAGTCATTCCCCAGGCAAAAGGACGTTTATACTAAAATAACCGGGCTCGAAGGACCAGAGTGCACCCGAAACTCGTCTCCAAAGTCTTCACTTTCGTTCAAACTGCTCCATTTGGCAATGATTGTTGTTATGTAAAACTGAAGCACCGGACGCAGCCTAGACCTTTCTTTCTTCAAAATGTTAAGTGGCACTGTTATGCATGAAGAATTTCGGTAGCTAAATTGGTTTAATTCTTATTGTGTCACAAGCGGCATGAAATGTGTGTATAAAAGCGATGCACGAAACCGTTGAAGTCATCAGTTGCCCAGTAATCAACCGAAGACAACATGTTTTTCCCACAAGTGAGTTCAGTAAACTTTGAATTGTTTGCGGAGCTCAATGAGTTTTCTTTTGCAGGTAGTAATCTTGGCTGCTGCAGTCGCTTTGGCCAGCGCTGGATCCATTGCTGCCTACTCAGCTGCCCCACTAGTGCAAGCGCCAGTAGTTGCAGCTTACTCATCGCCTGCTGTCAGTCGTTCAGTCGTCTCCACCTACACTGACCATGCCAGTCCTCTAGCGTACTCAGCCCCAGCTGTGGCCTATTCCGCACCAGCTTACTCTGCCTACTCAGCGCCGGCTGCTGTCTCAGCTTACGGCTACGCTGCACCTGCAGCTTATGGATACTCAGCCCCTGCAGCCTACGGGTATGCTGCACCTGCTGCTGTTGCGTATTCAGCACCTTCAGTTGCTGCCTACTCCGCTCCTTCGGTTGCTGCCTACTCAGCTCCTGCTCCAGTGGCGTACAATGCCTGGTAGGGAGATAAAGAAACAGTCGGTTTAAATAAAGTTTATTTGCTATCTTGAATTAATGCAGTTTGATTGGGCATTCCCAAAGCAGTTGCTACTCTGTATGAGCTGAAAGATTTAATCATTAATTTCAATTGAGGATAAGTTGAGTTGAGGAGGGATTTTTCAGAGGCCTCCAAACTGGCACTGTAAATTACGCGGTTTTGCACCGTTGCACCTGCTGTAAAAAAATAGATAATTTCGAATTCAAGGCGAGTTGGACTGTTTCGTCCACAGAAAATAGGGACAAGATTTCAGTCTGTACTTTGACAAAATTGTACTCAAGAGTATGTACAGGGTGATTTTTGGGAGGCCGCCAAACTTGCCCTATAAAAAAGGCGGTTTCTCACCGTTGCAGAGTCTGTAAAAAATCTTTATTTATAATTGAGCACGAGTTGGATCATTTTATGTATACAGAGTGTCCACAGGCGACTAGGCTGTATTTCGACAAAATTTTCCACGTCCAATTACAGAGTGCGTGAGAAGTTTTAAGTGGCCTCCAAACGTACCCTAGAAACAGCGGTGTTTGTTAACGGTTGCACACTCTGTATAAAAAATGAAAAATTTTCCAACCAAGATGAGCTTGGCTGGGATCGACAAGGTTTCAATCTCCACTCTGAGAGAATTGCATCTAAATTCAGCTGCAGGGCGATTTTTGGGAGGCATTCAAACTTGCACTCCAAACAACGCTATTTTGAACCACTGCACACAACCTGTAAAAAAATTACAACTTCCAACCTTAAAAAAGCTGTAGCTGTTTCATATGTTCAAAATGTAGACAAGATCCTAGGCTATCTTTTGAGGAAATTTCACTCAACTCCAAGTGAGGGATTTTTTTTGAGGGACCTCCAAACTTGCGCTAAAAAATGCGGTGTTTAACAATTGCACCATCTTCTGGTAAAAATCAGACTTTTCAATTATGGCCGATTTGGGCTATTCTACATATAAAGCTAGTAGACTATCTATAAATCTACACTTTGGATAAATTTTAATCGCATCTATGAACTCAGGGATTTTTGAGGATATTTCAAACTCGCCCTCCAAACAACGCAGTTTGCAACCACTGCACACAACCTGCAAAAAAATCGAAAACTTCCAACTTCCGAGGAATCAAACCGGTTTTATGTCTGTAGAGTGTTGGTCAGATACCAGACTAGATCCTGCCGAAAACTACCTCAAATCCGAGTACGGGAGGATTATTTTTGAGAGGCCTCCAAAATGGCCCTGGAAATAACACGGTTTTGCACCGTTGCACCTGCTGTAAAAAAATCGATAATTTCGAATTGAAGGCGAGTTGGGCTGTTTCTTCCACAGAAAATAGGCACAAGATTTCAGTCTGTACTTTGACAAAATTGTACTCAAGAGTATGTACAGGGTGATTTTTGGGAGGCCGCCAAACTTGCCCTATAAAAAAGGCGGTTTCTCACCGTTGCAGAGTCTGTAAAAAATCTTTATTTATAATTGAGCACGAGTTGGATCATTTTATATATACAGAGTGTCCACAGGCAACTAGTCTGTATTTCGACAAAATTTATGTACGTTCAATTACAGAGTGCGTGAGAAGTTTTAAGTGGCCTCCAAACGTACCCTAGAAACAGCGGTGTTTGTTAACGGTTGCACACTCTGTATAAAAAATGAAAAATTTTCCAACCAAGACGAGCTTGGCTGGGATCGACAAGGTTTTAATCTCCACTCTGAGAGAATTGCATCCAAATTCAGCTGAAGGGCGATTTTTGAGAGGCATTCAAACTTGCACTCCAAACAACGCTATTTTGAACCACTGCACACAACCTGTAAAAAAATCAGAACGTCCAACTTTAAAAGAGCTGTAGCTGTTTTATATGTGCAAAATGTAGACAAGATCCCGGGCTATTTTTTGAGGAAATTTCACTCAACTCCAAGTGAGGGATTTTTTTTGAGGGACCTCCAAACTTGCACTAAAAAATGCGGTGTTTAACAATTGCACCATCTTCTGGTAAAAAATCAGACTTTTCAATTAAGGCCGATTTGGGCTATTCTACATATAAAGCTAGTAGACTATCTATAAATCTACACTTTGGATAAATTTTAATCGCATCTATGAACTCAGGGATTTTTGAGGATATTTCAAACTCGCCCTCCAAACAACGCAGTTTGCAACCACTGCACACAACCTGCAAAAAAATCGAAAACTTCCAACTTCCGAGGAATCAAACCTGTTTTATATCTGTAGAGTGTTGGTCAGATACCAGACTAGATCCTGCCGAAAACTACCTCAAATCCCAGTACGGAGGAGTAATTTTTCAGAGGCCTCCAAACTGGCCCTGGAAATAACGCGGTTTTGCACCGTTGCACCTGCTGTAAAAAAATCGATCATTTCGAATTGAAGGCGAGTTGGGCTGTTTCTTCCACAGAAAATAGGGACAAAATTTCAGTCTGTACTTTGACAAAATTATGCTCGAGACTATGTACGGGGTGATTTTTGAGAGGCCTCCAAACTTGCCCAAGGAATAACGCGGTTTTGCGCCGTTGCACCTGCTGTAAAAAAATCGATAATTTCTGATTGAAGACGAGTTGGGCTGTTTCATCCACAGAAAGTAGGGACAAGATTTCAGTCTGTACTTTGACAAAATTGTGCTCAAGAGTATGTACAGGGTGATTTTTGAGAAGCCTCCAAACTGGCCCTGGAAATAACGCGGTTTTGCACCGTTGCACCTGCTGTAAAAAATCGATAATTTCGAATTGAAGGCGAGTTGGGCTGTTTCTTCCACAGAAAATAGGGTCAAGATTTCAGTCTGTACTTTGACAAAATTGTACTCAAGAGTAGGTACAGGGTGATTTTTGGGAGGCCTCCAAACTTGCCCTATAAAAAAGGCGGTTTCTCACCGTTGCAGAGTCTGTAAAAAAATCTTTATTTATAATTGAGCACGAGTTGGATCATTTTATATATACAGAGTGTCCACAGGCGACTAGTCTGTATTTCGACAAAATTTTCCACGTCCAATTACAGAGTGGGTGAGAAGTTTTAAGTGGCCTCCAAACGTACCCTAGAAACAGCGGTGTTTGTTAACGGTTGCACACTCTGTATAAAAAATGAAAAATTTTCCAACCAAGACGAGCTTGGCTGGGATCGACAAGGTTTCAATCTCCACTCTGAGAGAATTGCATCCAAATTCAGCTGAAGGGCGATTTTGGAGAGGCATTCAAACTTGCACTCCAAACAACGCTATTTTGAACCACTGCACACAACCTGTAAAAAAATCAGAACGTCCAACTTTAAAAGAGCTGTAGCTGTTTTATATGTGCAAAATGTAGACAAGATCCCAGGCTATTTTTTGAGGAAATTTCACTCAACTCCAAGTGAGGGATTTTTTTTGAGGGACCTCCAAACTTGCACTAAAAAACGCGGTTTTTAACAATTGCACCATCTTCTGTTAAAAAATCAGACTTTTCAATTAACGCCGATTTGGGCTATTCTACATATAAAGCTAGTAGACAATCTATAAATCTACACTTTGAGAACATTTTAATCGCATCTATGAACTCAGGGATTTTTGAGGATATTTCAAACTCGCCCTCCAAACAACGCAGTTTGCAACCACTGCACACAACCTGCAAAAAAATCGAAAACTTCCAACTTCCGAGGAATCAAACCTGTTTTATATCTGTAGAGTGTTGGTCAGATACCAGACTAGATCCTGCCGAAAACTACCTCAAATCCGAGTACGGGAGGATTATTTTTGAGAGGCCTCCAAACTGGCCCTGGAAATAACGCGGTTTTGCACCGTTGCACCTGCTGTAAAAAAATCGATAATTTCGAATTGAAGGCGAGTTGGGCTGTTTCTTCCACAGAAAATAGGGACAAGATTTCAGTCCGTACTTTGACAAAATTATGCTCAAGACTATGTACAGGGTGATTTTTGAGAGGCCTCCAAACTTGCCCAAGGAATAACGCGGTTTTGCGCCGTTGCACCTGCTGTAAAAAAATCGATAATTTCTAATTAAAGACGAGTTGGGCTGTTTCATCCTCAGATGTTAGGGACAAGATTTCAGTCTGTACTTTGACAAAATTGTACTCAAGAGTATGTACAGGGTGATATTTGGGAGGCCTCCAAACTTGCCCTATAAAAAAAGGCGGTTTCTCACCGTTGCAGAGTCTGTAAAAAAATCTTTATTTATAATTGAGCACGAGTTGGATCATTTTATATATACAGAGTGTCCACAGGCGACTAGTCTGTATTTCGACAAAATTTTTCCACGTCCAATTACAGAGTGGGTGAGAAGTTTTAGGTGGCCTCCAAACGTACACTAGAAACAGCGGTGTTTGCTAACTGTTGCACACTCTGTATAAAAAATGAACAATTTTCCAACTAAGACGAGCTTGGCTGGGATCGACAAGGTTTCAATCTACACTCTGAGAGAATTGCATCCAAATTCAGCTGTAGGGCGATTTTGAGAGGCATTCAAACTTGCACTCCAAACAACGCTATTTTGCAACCACTGCACACAACCTGTAAAAAAAGCAGAACTTCCAACCTTAAAAGAGCTGTAGCTATTTTATATGTGCAAAATGTAGACAAGATCCCAGGCTATTTTTTGAGGAAATTTCACTCAACTCCAAGTGAGGGATTTTTTATGAGGGACCTCCAAACTTGCACTAAAAAATGCGGTGTTTAACAATTGCACCATCTTCAAAAAAAATCGATAATTTCGAATTGAAGGCGAGTTGGGCTGTTTCTTTCCACAGAAAATAGGGACAAGATTGCAGTCTGTACTTTGACAAAATTATGCTCAAGACTATGTACAGGGTGATTTTTGAGAGGCCTCCAAACTTGCCCAAGAATTAACGCGGTTTTGCACCGTTGCACCTGCTATAAAAAAATCGATAATTTCGAATTTAAGACGAGTTGGGCTGTTTTATCCACAAAAAGTAGGGACAAGATTTCAGTCTGTACTTTGACAAAATTATGCTCAAGACTATGTACAGAGTGATTTTTGAGAGGCCTCCAAACTTTCCCAAGGAATAACGCGGTTTTGCGCCGTTGCACCTGCTGTAAAAAAATCGATAATTTCGAATTGAAGACGAGTTGGGCTGTTTCTTCCACAGAAAATAGGGACAAGATTTCAGTCTGTACTTTGACAAAATTGTACTCAAGAGTAGGTACAGGGTGATTTTTGGGAGGCCTCCAAACTTGCCCTATAAAAAAGGCGGTTTCTCACCGTTGCAGAGTCTGTAAAAAAATCTTTAGTTATAATTGAGCACGAGTTGGATCATTTTATATATACAGAGTGTCCACAGGCGACTAGTCTGTATTTCGACAAAATTTTTCCACGTCCAATTACAGAGTGGGTGAGAAGTTTTAAGTGGCCTCCAAACGTACACTAGAAACAGCGGTGTTTGCTAACTGTTGCACACTCTGTATAAAAAATGAACAATTTTCCAACTAAGACGAGCTTGGCTGGGATCGACAAGGTTTCAATCTCCACTCTGAGAGAATTGCATCCAAATTCAGCTGCAGGGCGATTTTTGGGAGGCATTCAAACTTGCACTCCAAACAACGCTATTTTGAACCACTGCACACAACCTGTAAAAAAATCAGAACGTCCAACTTTAAAAGAGCTGTAACTGTTTTATATGTGCAAAATGTAGACAAGATCCCGGGCTATTTTTTGAGGAAATTTCACTCAACTCCAAGTGAGGGATTTTTTTTGAGGGACCTCCAAACTTGCACTAAAAAATGCGGTGTTTAACAATTGCACCATCTTCAAAAAAAATCGATAATTTCGAATTGAAGGCGAGTTGGGCTGTTTCTTCCACAGAAAATAGGGACAAGATTGCAGTCTGTACTTTGACAAAATTATGCTCAAGACTATGTACAGGGTGATTTTTGAGAGGCCTCCAAACTTGCCCAAGAATTAACGCGGTTTTGCACCGTTGCACCTGCTATAAAAAAATCGATAATTTCGAATTGAAGGCGAGTTGGGCAGTTTCATCCACAGAAAGTAGGGACAAGATTTCAGTCTGTACTTTGACAAAATTATGCTCAAGACTATGTACAGGGTGATTTTTGAGAGGCCTCCAAACTTGCCCAAGGAATAACGCGGTTTTGCGCCGTTGCACCTGCTGTAAAAATCGATAATTTCGAATTGAAGACGAGTTGGGCTGTTTCTTCCACAGAAAATAGGGACAAGATTTCAGTCTGTACTTTGACAAAATTGTACTCAAGAGTATGTACAGGGTCATTTTTGGGAGGCCTCCAAACTTGCCCTATAAAAAAAGCGGTTTCTCACCGTTGCAGAGTCTGTAAAAAAATCTTTATTTATAATTGAGCACGAGTTGGATCGTTTTATATATACAGAGTGTCCACAGGCGACTAGTCTGTATTTCGACAAAATTTTTCCACGTCCAATTACAGAGTGGGTGAGAAGTTTTAGGTGGCCTCCAAACGTACACTAGAAACAGCGGTGTTTGCTAACTGTTGCACACTCTGTATAAAAAATGAAAAATTTTCCAACCAAGACGAGCTTGGCTGGGATCGACAAGGTTTTAATCTCCACTCTGAGAGAATTGCATCCAAATTCAGCTGAAGGGCGATTTTTGAGAGGCATTCAAACTTGCACTCCAAACAACGCTATTTTCAACCACTGCACACAACCTGTAAAAAAATCAGAACTTCCAACTTTAAAAGAACTGTAGCTGTTTTATATGTGCAAAATGTAGACAAGATCCCAGGCTATTTTTTGAGGAAATTTCACTCAACTCCAAGTGAGGGATTTTTTTTGAGGGACCTCCAAACTTGCACTAAAAAATGCGGTGTTTAACAATTGCACCATCTCCTGGTAAAAAATCAGACTTTTCAATTAAGGCCGATTTGGGCTATTCTACATATAAAGCTAGTAGACTATCTATAAATCTACACTTTGGATAAATTTTAATCGCATCTATGAACTCAGAGATTTTTGAGGATATTTCAAACTCGCCCTCCAAACAACGCAGTTTGCAACCACTGCACACAACCTGCAAAAAAATCGAAAACTTCCAACTTCCGAGGAATCAAACCTGTTTTATATCTGTAGAGTGTTGGTCAGATACCAGACTAGATCCTGCCGAAAACTACCTCAAATCCCAGTACGGGGGGATTATTTTTGAGAGGCCCCAAACTTGCACTCGAAACAACACGTTTTCCCGCAAAGGAACAAGCAAAGATGCAACTTTGAACCAATAAAAGCGTTTCTCAACTCTTTTTGGGATAATGAGATGTAGACATTGATTGAAATAATACCATAAAAACAGGAATTTGGAATGAAAAACCTGCAAACCTGCCAGTCATTCGATGTGGGGCAATTGTTCTTTGGCACCATATTTGCATAATAACAACAAAATTAATTAGTTCCACTGGCCAGTAAAATATGTAGTGTTGACGTTGCCCAAACAATTAATAATTAAACTACTAATGAGCCAATCAAAGTGAGTAGGTGCGATTCCGGATATTTAATTAACCCTATGAAAATTGATGTGGTGGTTCGACCATATTTGGCCGGGCAATTTACAAATTAAATTTTTTTTGCAACATTTCCCCCGCTGAATGCACGGGGATAAAATACTAATTAAATTCATGGCTCAAAACCCACTAATCTGGTAAATGTAAATTGCGAAATTTGATAATCGCAACTTGACTGACTGATTCACTGCCAAAACGAGTCGGCCGTGATTTACGCGGACATCCAGCCTACCAGACTTTGTTTTTTTTTGGGCGAAAGTTGATTCCACACCCAAGGAGATCCATAGAATTTCGTATAAAACTCGATCTGGCGCTCGAAAATGTATCAGTTTTGCAAACAAACCGAACAAATCCACTACAATGGCCTTTAAAGTGAGTGAAACACTTCAAATTTTGGTTGCATTTGATTGATTTTTCTGTTTTATTTCAGTTCGTTATCTTTGCCGCCAGTTTGGCTTTCGTGAACGCTGGACACTTGCTGAGCCAGCCAGGTCTTGCCTACTCAGCGCCCGCTCTGACCGCCTACTCTTCACCAGCCATCCTCTCGAAATCGGTCAGCTCCACCTACCAAAGCCACCCAAGCCCTGTGGCTACTTATGCGGCTGCCGCTCCTATCGTAGCTAAGTCCTACGCTGCCCCAGCTGTAGTGTCCGCCTACGCTGCGCCTGCTCCAGTTGTAGCCGCCTACTCTGCCCCAACTCTCTCCAAATCGGTTGTGTCCACCTACACAACTCATGGAGGTCCAGCTGTTTCCTACAACTCCTACGCCGCCCCAGCTCTTGGCTACTCTTCTCCAGTGGTTGCCAAAACCATCGCTCAACCTCTTGTGAGCAGCTACGCCGCCCCAGCTCTCTCCTACTCTTCTCCATTGGTCACCAAAAGCATTGCCCAGCCTCTTGTGAGCAGCTACGCCGCCCCAGCTCTCTCCTACTCTTCTCCATTGGTCGCCAAAAGCATTGCCCAGCCTCTTGTGAGCAGCTACGCTGCTCCAGCTCTCTCCTACTCAGCTCCAGTGGTTGCTAAGACCATCGCCCAGCCCCTTGTGAGCAGCTACGCCGCCCCAGCTCTCTCCTACTCTTCTCCATTGGTCACCAAAACCATTGCCCAGCCTCTTGTGAGCAGCTACGCTGCCCCAGCTATCTCCTACTCAGCTCCAGTGGTTGCTAAGGCCATCGCCCAACCTGTGGTGTCCAGCTACGCTGCCCCAGCTCTCTCCTACTCAGCTCCAGTGCTGAGCAAATATGTATCTGAGCCCGTAGTGTCCAGCTATGGCGCCCCAGCTTGGTGAAGAATGGAAGCAAACGAGTAATTTATTTGTACATTTTGTCAGCGATTTAAAGGCCATTATGTAAATAAAATCATCATCAAAAATGCCCTGGTGTGGTTATTTTAAGGGGATTTGGGTTCGTTTTTGGGGAATTTTTCAGCCAATTGTAGAAACACAGAAAGGCGACTAGGAAATGGTCTAGAAGCCTTTCAAAAATCGGTATTTGCATGGATTTGTACCTGGCGTGCAGTGGTGGAACATCGCTTTGGTTCAAGTGCAAGTTCTGAAGCTTGTAAAAAATCGTGCCTCACCTGGATTTAAGTGAAACTTTGCGAAAATGTAGTTCAATCCTTACCCTACTCTCGGTATGTGTAGAATATCGAAACTCCTCTGCATATTGAAATTCTGATTTTTTTAAAAAAGTGTGCACTGGCGAGAAACCGAGTTGTTTCAAGTGCAAGTTTTGAAGCTTATAAAAATCGTGCCTCCCTTGGAATTAAGTGAAACTTGGGTAGAATGTAGAGCAACGTTTACTCTACACGCTCTACACGTCGAACCGCCAAAGTCTTCCGCAACTTGAAATTCTGATTCTTTTTGTACGAATGTGCACTGGTTAGAAATGGTGTTGTTTCAAGTGCAAGTTTTGAAGCTTATAAAAAATCGTGCCTCACTTGGATTCACGTGGAACTTTGAGAAAGTGTCGACTTCTATTTGCTCTACACTCTGTATGTCCAGGACAGTCCAACTCCTCCACACGTTGAAATTCTGATTTTTTTAAAGAATATGCACTTGCTGGAAACCGAGTTGTTTCAAGTGCAAGTTTGGAAGCTTATAAAAAATCGTGCCTCACTTAGATTCACGTGGAACTTTGAGAAAGTGTCGACTTCTATTTGCTCTACACTCTGTATGTCCAGGACAGTCCAACTCCTCCACACGTCGAAATTCTGATTTTTTTAAAAATAATATGCACTTGCTGGAAACCGAGTTGTTTCAAGTGCAAGTTTGGAAGCTTATAAAAAATCGTGCCTCAGTTAGATTCACGTGGAACTTTGAGAAAATGTAGTCTTCTATTTGCTCTACACTCTGTATGTCCAGGACAGTCCAACTCCTCCACACGTTGAAATTCTGATGTTTTTAAAAGAATATGCACTTGCTGGAAACCGAGTTGTTTCAAGTGCAAGTTTGGAAGCTTATAAAAAATCGTGCCTCACTTAGATTCACGTGGAACTTTGAGAAAATGTAGACTTCTATTTGCTCAACACTCTATATGTCCAGGACAGTCCAACTCCTTCACACGTTGAAATTCTGATGTTTTTAAAAGAATATGCACTTGCTGGAAACCGAGTTGTTTCAAGTGCAAGTTTGGAAGCTTATAAAAAATCGTGCCTCACTTAGATTCACGTGGAACTTTCAGAAAATGTAGTCTTCTATTTGCTCTACACTCTATATGTCCAGGACAGTCCAACTCTGCTACACGTTGAAATTCTGATTTTTTAAAAAGAATATGCACTTGCTGGAAACCGAGTTGTTTCAAGTGCAAGTTTGGAAGCTTATAAAAAATCGTGCCTCACTTAGATTCACGTGGAACTTTGAGAAAATGTAGACTTCTATTTGCTCAACACTCTGTATGTCCAGGACAGTCCAACTCCTCCACACGTTGAAATTCTGATTTTTTTAAAAATAATATGCACTTGCTGGAAACCGAGTTGTTTCAAGTGCAAGTTTGGAAGCTTATAAAAAATCGTGCCTCACTTAGATTCACGTGGAACTTTGAGAAAATGTAGTCTTCTATTTTCTCAACACTCTATATGTCCAGGACAGTCCAACTCCCCTTCACGTTGAAATTCTGATTTTTTTAAAAAGAATATGCACTTGCTGGAAACCGAGTTGTTTCAAGTGCAAGTTTTGAAGCTAATAAAAAATCGTGCCTCACTTGGATACACATGGAACTTTGGGAAAGTGTCGACTTCTATTTGCTCTACACTCTGTATGTCCAGGACAGTCCAACTCCTCCACACGTTGAAATTCTGATTTTTTTAAAAGAATATGCACTTGCTGGAAACCGAGTTGTTTCAAGTGCAAGTTTGGAAGTTATAAAAAATCGTGCCTCACTTAGATTCACGTGGAACTTTGAGAAAATGTAGACTTCTATTTGCTCAACACTCTGTATGTCCAGGACAGTCCAACTCCTCCACACGTTGAAATTCTGATTTTTTTAAAAATAATATGCACTTGCTGGAAACCGAGTTGTTTCAAGTGCAAGTTTGGAAGCTTATAAAAAATCGTGCCTCACTTAGATTCACGTGGAACTTTGAGAAAATGTAGTCTTCTATTTGCTCAACACTCTATATGTCCAGGACAGTCCAACTCCTTCACACGTTGAAATTCTGATGTTTTTAAAAAGAATATGCACTTGCTGGAAACCGAGTTGTTTCAAGTGCAAGTTTGGAAGCTTATAAAAAATCGTGCCTCACTTAGATTCACGTGGAACTTTGAGAAAATGTAGTCTTCTATTTGCTCAACACTCTATATGTCCAGGACAGTCCAACTCCTTCACACGTTGAAATTCTGATTTTTTAAAAAAGAATATGCACTTGCTGGAAACCGAGTTTTTTCAAGTGCAAGTTTTGAAGCTAATAAAAAATCGTGCCTCACTTAGATTCACGTGGAACTTTGAGAAAACGTAGTCTTCTATTTGCTGAACACTCTATATGTCCAGGATAGTCCAACTCCCCTACTCGTTGAAATTCTGATTTTTTTAAAAGAATATGCACTTGCTGGAAACCGAGTTGTTTCAAGTGCAAGTTTGGAAGCTTATAAAAAATCGTGCCTCACTTGGATACACATGGAACTTTGGGAAAGTGTCGACTTCTATTTGCTCTACACTCTGTATGTCCAGGACAGTCCAACTCCTCCACACGTTGAAATTCTGATGTTTTTAAAAGAATATGCACTTGCTGGAAACCGAGTTGTTTCAAGTGCAAGTTTTGAAGCTTATAAAAAATCGTGGCTCGCTTGCAATTACGTGAAACTTGGTTAGAACGTAGAGCAACTTTTACTCCACACTCTGTATGTATGGAACATCCAAACTCGTCCGCACCTTAAAGTTCTGATTTTTTAAAAAAAATGTGCACATGGTTAGAACCAGCGTTGTTTCAAGCGCAAGTTTTGAGGTCCAAGAACAATCACTCCTCACTTCCATTTACGTGAAACTTTGTCAAAATCTCAAGACTGATGTCTGCACTACACCCTGTATATATAGAACAGCCGAACTTGTCCATAGTTGGAAAGCTATGATTTTTTTACAGATTGCAAAAGTGGAAGGAGACAAAGTTTTTCACGCTGCAACTTTGGAAGCCTCCCAAAAACTACTCCTCACCTGCAATTTCCTAAAACGGAGTAGAAATGTAGACTCAAATCTGCTCTACAATATATATATATATAAAAGAAAACAGCCCGAGTAGCCAGCAATTGAAAATTTTCGTCAATTAAATTGGTTCTTCATCCGTCCTGCAAAACTTCCGTCCTTAATAATAAACAACATAGAAATATGTCGTTTTTTAAACACTTTTGCCAGCAAACGTATGTTCAGGACGTAAATAATGAAAAACTTGAGCAGCAACCGAAAGTTTCCAAGGCTCTACCCTTCATGAAACTAAAACTCCTCCTCTTTCCCAGCTTGTACGTAATTGCAGTGAAACTTTAGTGTTTGGAAACAACAACAGTCACTTAAAAGCATTGAAATTCCGTTTCCTTTATTGAAACAGTATCAATTGCGTATCAATGTCGCCCAGCATCTACAAAATCTCCAAAATCTTCATGGTAGGGGCAGGCCTTTGGAGCCTCCCCTTATCCACCAACCCTCTTCATCAGCGCTTCTACTTCATCTACTCCATAACCATCCAGATGATCTTCGTGCTGAATATTCTGTCAATGATCTACAGAATATTCCAACTGTCTGCTCAAATGGCTCTAGAAGATCTCTATGTTCATCTGACTTTGGTGTTTCTTGTTGTTGAAATCACCTACAAGGTGCTGATTTACATGAAGAACCGCATTCCGTATATGTTTGCCACCATTGTGGCACGTGAGGAGGAAATTTTAGCAGGCCAGGACCAGCAGGAGAAAGACATCTACTTTGCAGCTGTGCGCTACTACAAGCTGGCCATATTTTCGCAGTGTTTTTGCGTCGGATCAGGAATCGTCTGGTTCATCGGCATCAACGTCTACAAGAAATACGTCCAGGGGTTGCAGGAAAACGAGCACTTCATGTACCAGATTTGGTTCCCGTTCGATGAAACCAAACACGATTCCATTGTCACCTGCTACAACATCATCATAGCCCTATACGGATTCGTTTTTGGGTCCGCATCCTCTACTCCTTTGCAATCTTTGATGGTTTTTGCGGTCTCCCAGCTGAGGATTCTGCAGTTGAACATCCAAAGAACCGTTGGGGATAGCTTGCTCCCATCTTGAGCTGGAAGCTCTGATCAGAGAGCATCAGTTTCTGATCCAGTGAGTTGTTGCATCAGGAAACCCCCCAGGTTTATCGGGGGATTTTTGCAGGTTCATCAACCAGCTCAATGAAGGAGTCAAGGAGATTTTACTGCTAGATTACGCACTGGAGGCTGTCAGTGGGGCCGCAGGTCTTCTACAGCTTCTGCAGGTACTCAGTTTCCAGCTCCAGGCCTGCTAAAGAAACCCATTGAGTTTCCAGGTAAAAAGGCCCACAGATATTCCCTACTGTTTGCTGTTTATCACCAACGTTTTGATCAATCTGGGGTTCATTGCATGGAGCGCTCACAGCATCTGGGAGGAGGCAGGTTGGGCAAATTATGGGAAAACTGTGAGCTTTAGAATGAAGATTTCAGAGCATGAACGTGGGAAATGCTGTCTATGAAAGCAACTGGGCGGACCAGGATGTTTCTACCAAGAAAAGGCTGCTGCTTATGATGGTACGGGCCCAAAAAGGTTTGACGATCGATGTTGGGCCTTTTATGCGTCTGGATGCTCCAGCTACGGTTTCGGTAAGCATTTAAAGCTTGACTAGTGATGGTTGATTAACGGAAAAACGCGTTTCTGGATATGAATATAGCGAGTGTTTGAATCCATGGCGTTATTTGGGCTCGTGGAGAGTGCGGAAGGTTTCAACTTTTGCGGGTAAATCCGGCAATAATTCCGGTGTCTTAACCAACTTTTACCATATGGAAACCCCATTGGAAAGCCCCAAATTTCTTCTTTGTTTGACTTTTGAAGATTTTAGAATCGGCTCTCAACTGCCCCTGAGTTGAGCCTCAATGAGCCGCTAGTTGGGCTTGTTTTGAGGTGGAAGGATTGGGAGGATTTGGGGAGCGAATTTTCCCGGATAAGTTCGGCCGTAGTTCTAGCGTCTTTATGAATTTGGGGGATTTAAAAACTGCTTACGAAAGCCCAAAATCTCAGCTTTATTGGCGTTTTTGAAATTCCAAAATGGGTCTCCAACTGGGCTCGTTCCAAGATAAAGAGTGTGGAAGGAGTGAAAAATCAACATTTTCCGGATAAATCCGGCCGCCGTTTCGGCGTCTTTACGAATTTGAGGCATCCTTAAAAATTGGTTTCGAAAGCCCAAAATCTCCGCTTTCTTGGAGTTTTTGAAATTTCAAAATGCGTTTTCAACTGGGCTCGTTCCAAGGATAAAGAGTGTGGAAGAATTCAAAAAACAAACTTTTCCGCTTACATTCGGCCGTAATTTCGGCGCCTTTGCGAACTTCCACAATCTAAAAACTGCTTTCGAAAGCTCAAAATCTCCGCTTTATTTGGGATTTTGAAACGTGAAAATCGGTCTGTAATTACGCGGGCTGCGAGGTGTAGAGTGTGGAGAGTTTAAAAAAATGGGCCTTCTAGGTTATCTCCGGCCGTAGATCCAGCGTCTTTACTAATTTGCGGCATCTGAAAACTGTCTTTAAAAACTCAAAAAATCTTCTTTATTTGCCAGCTTTTCATTGTCCAATTCGGGTCGCATTTACAAAATTTCTAAGGGAAAAGTGTGAGAGGATACACATTACGAACTTTCCCCGCAAAAACCGGCCGTAGTTTTAGCGCTTTGACGAACTGTCGACACCTGAAAACTGCGATCGAAAGCTGGAAAGTTTCCCTATTTTCAGGTTTCCGAAATTTCATAATCGGCCCTTAATTAAGCTTGCTTCAAAAGGAAAAGCATAAGAGAATTCAAAAAACGAACTTTTTCGGTTAAATTCAGTCGCAGTTCCAAAGTTTTCTCGAACTACAGCATTTAATCACTGGTTTCGCAAGAGCAAAATCTGCTCCTGCTGCTCTGCTGAGAAGTTTCAAAATGGTTCTTTAACCGGGCTCGTTTCGTGGTGCAGAGTGTGGAGGGTTTCACAAAACGGACCTTCTAGGTTATATCCGGCCGTAGATCCAGCGCTGTTGCGATCTACCGGCATATGAAAACAGCATTTGAAAGCTGAAAACCTCCGCTTTAATGTGATGTGGAAAATATGAAAATCAGTCTTTAGTTAGGTTTGTTTCAAGGCAAAGAGCGTGAAAGATTTTCAAAAATCAAGGCAAATTGTGGACGGTTTCAAAATCCGGCCTTTCTTGGTAAAATCCGGCCGTAGATCTGGCGTTTTTGCGCACGTTTGACCACTAAAAACTGTGTTTGCAAGCCCAAACTGTTGGCTTTGAGCAGGTTTTTTCCGCTGCATATTGGGCGTCAACTGGGGGTTTCCTGAAGCGAAACGTGAGAACGAACTCAAATAGCAAACTTTCCTCGCAAAAACCAGCCATAGTTTCAGCGCCTTTACGTACTGCCGACAGCCGATAACTGCGATCGAAAGCTGAAAAGTTTGCCTTTTTTCGGGTTTTTGAAATTTCATAATCGCCCATTAATTAAGCCTGCTTCGACATGAAAAGTGAGGAGGTTTCGAAAAGCCAACCTTCTAGGTTACATCCGGCCGTAGATCCTGCGTTTTTGCGACTCACCGGCAAATGACATATGACAGCATCCAACGGTGTTTGAAAGCTGAGGATGGACGCTTTTTAACGCTCTTTGAAATTTGAAAATCGGGTGTGTTTCGAGATAGAGAGCGTAGAAAATCAAAGCAAATTGCCGCACTTTTGACCATTTCCTGCACAAGGGGCTGCGCGGATAAGTTCGGCCGTAGTTCTAGCGTCTTTATGAATTTGCGGTATTTAAAAACTGCTTAGGAAAGCCCAAAATCTCAGCTTTATTGGCGTTTTTGAAATTCCAAAATGGGTCTCCAACTGGGCTCGTTCCAAGATAAAGAGTGTGGAAGGAGTTAAAAATCAACACTTTCCGGATAAATCCGGCCGCCGTTTCGGCGTCTTTACGAACTTGAGGCATCTAAAAATTGGTTTCGAAAGCCCAAAATCTCCGCTTTCTAGGAGTTTTTTGAAATTTCAAAATGCGTTTTCAACTGGGCTCGTTCCAAGGTAAAGAGTGTGGAAGAATTCAAAAAACAAACTTTTCCGCTTACATTCGGCCGTAATTTCGGCGCCTTTGCGAACTTCCACAATCTAAAAACTGGTTTCGAAAGCTCAAAATCTCCGCTTTATTTGGTATTTTGAAACGTGAAAATCGGTCTTTAATTACGCTGGCTGCGAGGTGTAGAGTGTGGAGAGTTTAAAAAATGGGCCTTCTAGGTTATCTCCGGCCGTAGATCCAGCGTCTTTACTAATTTGCGGCATCTGAAAACTGTCTTTAAAAACTCAAAAAATCTTCTTTATTTGCCAGCTTTTCATTGCCCAATTCGGGTCGCATTTACAAAATTTCTAAGGGAAAAGTGTGAGAGGATACACATTACGAACTTTCCCCGCAAAAACCGGCCGTAGTTTTAGCGCTTTGACGAACTGTCGAGACCTGAAAACTGTGATCGAAAGCCGGAAAGTTTCCCTATTTTCAGGTTTCCGAAATTTCATAATCGGCCCTTAATTAAGCTTGCTTCAAAAGGAAAAGCATAAAAGAATTAAAAAAACGAACTTTTTCGGTTAAATTCAGTCGCAGTTGCAACGTCTTCTCGAACTAGCAGCATTTAAACACTGGTTTCGCAAGAGCAAAATCTGCTCCTGGTGCTCTGCTGAAAAGTTTCAAAATGGTTCTTTAACCGGGCTCGTTTCGTGGTGCAGAGTGTGGAGGGTTTCACAAAACGGACCTTCTAGGTTATATCCGGCCGTAGATCCAGCGCTGTTGCGATCTACCGGCATGTGAAGACAGCATTTGAAAGCTGAAAACCTCCGCTTTAATGTGATGTGGAAAATATGAAAATCAGTCTTTAGTTAGATTTGTTTCAAGGCAAAGAGCGTGAAAGATTTTCAAAAATCAAGGCAAATTGTGGACGGTTTCAAAAACCGGCCTTTCTTGGTAAAATCCGGCCGTAGATCCAGCGTTTTTGCGCACTTTTGACCACTAAAAACTGTGTTTGCAAGCCCAAACTGTTGGCTTTGAGCAGGTTTTTTCCTCTTCAAATTGGGCCGTCAACTGGGGTTTTCCTGAAGCGAAACGTGAGAACGAACTCAAATAACAAACTTTCCTCGCAAAAACCGGGCATAGTTTCAGCGCCTTTACGAACTGCCGACAGCCGATAACTGCGATCGAAAGCTGAAAAGTTTGCCTTTTTTCGGGTTTTTGAAATTTCATAATCGCCCATTAATTAAGCCTGCTTCGACCTGAAAAGTGAGGAGGTTTCGAAAAGCCAACCTTCTAGGTTACATCCGGCCGTAGATCCTGCGTTTTTGCGACTTACCGGCATATGACATATGACAGCATTAAACCATGCTTGAAAGCTGAGAATGTGCGCTTTATAAGGCTTTTTGAAATTTCAAAATCGGGCGTGTTTCGAGATAGAGAGCGTAGAAAATCCAAGCAAATTGCCGCACTTTTGACCATTTCCTGCTTGGTTTTCATATGTAATTTTCTCGATTTCAGGCAGCCAAAGGCATGTACACATATGCGACCTTTATGAAACAAGTCCGAACCAAAA
Organism: Dendroctonus valens; assembly: GCA_024550625.1. Lineage (NCBI taxonomy): Eukaryota > Metazoa > Arthropoda > Insecta > Coleoptera > Curculionidae > Dendroctonus > Dendroctonus valens. The sequence continues at coordinate 431,589 of JAJTJO010000100.1, forward strand.
GCGACTGATTCTAGATCGCATTGAGCCCACATAAATGCCTGGTTTGACGGCAAAATGACCCTATCCGATCGGCTAAAAGTCGTCAAAATGATGTGAAGGCAGACATGTAAATCTCCTGCTGAACAATATATTTATACCATTTTGAAACACTTTATAATAACAATAGGGTGTGGTCGATAGGAATCCGTCTGGGCAAAGATCACTTGCTCGGAATAGTGGTTTTTTAATGGGTTTCTTCGTTGTATACCGGTGTTAAGTGGCTTGGAAGTCGGTCAATGTTACAGCAATTTTTTCCGATTTCCTCTCGATTGCACGGTTGGTCACCTCTCTTAAATCCATCTTCTCGGAGTGGATGAACTGGAAATTTTACACATTTTAGAGCCTGGCTGGGGGGTTGCTTACCCTTTGATTACCCGAGCTCTTGAGGTGGCTGCACCCTAATTAGGAGAAAAATGCGCTTTATTTGCAGAAAAAAACATTGGAAATTAATACCTTCTAGGCGTCCTGGCAGGGCCAAGGGGCTGCGCGGAATTCCTGCAACAAATTTCCCCAAAAAAAACCGGTTTCGGCCACTTCTCGCTGAATTTTTCAAAAGCCTTCGCTTGAAAAATCCATATCCAGGCCCACATTACGAACAACAAGAATTTATTGTTGCCGGTTGGAAGAGTGTAAGGCCAAATTAGCCGATAAGCTCACCTGGTTCCCGTTATCCCTGAGGCCGGAGCCGACAGCTTGCTGAAAGGAAATTTCAGTTTTATGGCAGTGGAAAGGCGTAAAACAAGCAACTGTGTGCGGCAAGTTCGTTATCACTTTAACTGGAACAAAGCTGGAGTATACCTGGCTTCCATCGAGGGCGGTCTGGAAAGCAATCAAATTATTATCAGGATTAAGAGGCCGAAGGCCTTAGAACCTTGGGGGAGGGCTCAGCCATGTAGTTGGGGCTTCGCGGGTCATGTCCAAGGCTTGCGGGGACCTTAAAAGCCACCTGAGATTTAACCTTACGGGCCTTAAGAACTTACTCGGAGGACGGCGTCGTCCAGATGGGCTCCTCTTGCAGCATCAGCCCCTGGCGGGAGTCGCTGCAATTCAACAGCAGGTAACCGAAGGTGAATTGCGTGCTTACCAGAACTTACCGGTGATCCAAGCTTTGGCAACCCTCCACTCCAAGGGAAAGTCGCGAAAGTTTCACAACAATCGGCCCAAAGGCCATGAGGATCAGTATGAGCAAGTGGCAGCCGAACGCAATCGCATTCTGTAAAATTTAACAAAGAAGTTGGGAATAAAAATTGCTAAATAAAATGAAAAAGACTAGTTTTGATTGTTTTTCGTCTAATCCTGGCAAATCAGAGCTGAAAGCAATAAATTGGAAACACACGAGCAAAGCTGCTAAGGAACATGTTAAGAAGGCGAGAAAAACGTAGGTTTTTGCACAGCCATTTTCCAGGGCAATTTCAATTTATCCCGAACAGAAACGTTCCGGTCACGTGGCCATAAAGCACCTGATGAACCCTCACGTTTCGGATACTTACCAGCGGATCAAACATCAATTTACACACGTGAAATCTGGATGCGTGGAAAAGGGCCCAAAGCGGCCGGCACTTTCCAATCTCTCTGGCGACTTTTCCGGTGAGGTGATCGTGCAGCTGTTCTACGTAATTTTTGAGTCTCGCCGTAAATGGTCTTTTGGCCTGGAAAAACAACATTTGCTCTTGAAGAGAATCTGGCAACGGTTTCCTTCGAAAGGCGATTTAATTAACATGAATGAATCTGTTAACTGGAACGTCTCTATGAGAGATGAATGCTGAAAAAAAGGGGGCCCTTTCAATTTTCTCGTCCTGAATACCGGCAGGGTGACGCGATCAATCAACGTCATCGCTATTTGCCTCCTCCTTGGACAATCAGAAAGAGCAAACCGTCCGGACACTAAATCATTTTCTTTTATGCTGGTTCCATTTAGCCAATTTGGGTTGGCTTTGCTCTGATCCAGGGCCGGCCGATTGTTGGGTTTTGGCTTTTGTTCGCCCAAATCGCTCAAACCCCTTTTGTTCTTCGCCGTTTGCTAATCTACAATTAGGCCCTTTAAGGGACTGGAATCAATCACCTAATCCACGAACCCGCTTTTTTGCAGGCCCATTGTTTCGCCTAATTTTGGCCCTTTTCATTGTTGCCTTCTTTGCAGATTAATTAATTACAAGAAGAAATTCTGCACCTCAAGCGAGTTCCTACAGGCAAAGCGATGCAAAAATATTATTTTTTTTCTTTCAAACAAAGAAACCTCAACTTAATGAAGACTGGAAGCATCACTTAGCCTGAAAAGTTCCAGATGTGGGCAGGCCTTATTTCAATAATTCGTGACTTTGCAACCCCACCAGTTGCATGGTCGCTGCTTGCACCATTTTATAGGGAAAAGCCCATTCTAAAATCCGATTAAAGTGCCATTTTCCTGTTAAAATTGGGCCAGTTTGCAGAATTTCCCAAAACTCCCTGAAAAAGGAAAGTGCGCTTGTTAGGCAGTAGTCCAATAATCGATATTTGCTAGGAAACTTGAAAATTTTCTGAGCAATCAGGAAACTTGAAATATTGCAACGTGGTTGTGGGGGAGAAAATTCCCGTTTTGAGGACTTTTTCAAAATCCACGCCAAAACCCCTACTGAAAGGTTCAAGTCTCCAAGACGCATCAGCCGTCGGCCTTACGAATCAGTTCACTGGACAAAAAAGTTTCAAAATTTCCCCAGTTATCAGAAAATGTGCAATTATGCAACATCGCCATTGGCAAACTGCCCATTTTCAGGGCCGTTTCATTTGAAGGCACTTTCACTAACTACTAGCGATGTAAATTATTAAAAATCTGGGAGTTTTCCTAACAAAAAATTGTCCAATTGCCCTAGAAACTTTCCAAATGTGCAAAAAGTGCGGTTTTGTTTGCCAACTAGTCAATTTTCGCGAACTCTAGAAACTTGATGTTAAAAGCCCTCACTGAAAGGTTTACATGGCGAAAACTCGCCAATTACGAGTGATGTGAGTGTCATTTACTAGACAAAAAATCTTCAAAATTTCCCTAACAATCAGAAAATATAGTAAATTGCAACAGTGCCCGTGAGAATTAAGAAATTTTCGGAATTTCTTCAGTGAAAGGCGGTTCAGCAGACAAGAGAGTGTTAATATCCATAAATCTGGAAAACTATCGAGATTCACTCTGAGGGGTTCATCCCAAAAATTTGTCTAAATACTACAAGCCACCAGAATCCAAAAAAAAAATGAAGTTGCCACTTGCAACACGAAAATTTGGGAATGTTTTGAAATTTTTCACTGAAAATTTTTTGTAGAAGTTTACATCGGAAAACTTTTCAGATTTTTATGTTATTAACAAAATGTATTGGACAGAAAAGATTCAGATTTTCCCCGACAATCGGGAAATTTTAAACAGGGCAACATTGCCGTTGAGAAACAGCTAGTTTGAGTGTTTTCTCTAAAAGACCCTTTAATCGCATGAGGAATGTACTTTTCCAAAAATCTTCCAAACCATTGAGTTTCACTATGAGATGTATTTAATGAAAAATCTCCTAAATGTCATAATAAGTCAGAAAACGTCAAACAAATGCGGTGTTGTCAGCGAAAATAGTCCATTTTACTTCACTTTTAGAGTTTGATTTTTTTGAAAGTTTCAGCCCAAGACAACTCTTAAACTGTTCATATTACGGTTGTCGTCCATTGAACAAAAAATGCTGCAAATTTCCATGAAAACCTGAAAATGTTAAACAATGCAACATTGCCATTGTAAAACTACTGATTTTTTGAGAGTATGTTTATTACAACGTGCTTCAGTAACCAGCGGGATGTAAGAATGCAAAAATCTCCACAAGCGTTGGGTTTTTGCATAAACCTTTGGAGACAAAAAAACTGCAAAATGTCATTAGCAATCAGAAAACGTCAAAAAATTGCAGCGTTGCCAGGTAATACGGCCAGTTTTTAGGGTATTTTCATTAGAACTTTATTAGTAACTAGAAGAAAGTCAAAATCAAAAAATCTCCAAAAGGGTTGAGTTTTTGCATATATCCTTGGTAACGAAAAATCTTCAAAATGTCATTAGCAATCAGAAAATGTCAAAAAATTGCGGTGTTGCCAGCTATAATAGTCCATTTTCCCTAACTTTTAGAGTTTGAGGTTTTTGAAAGTTCCACATCAAGAAAACTCGTCAACTGAATTTGCGGTTGTCGTCCACTAAACAAAAAAAGCTCAAAATTTTCCTATAAACCCGAAAATATGAAACACTGCCCCATTGCCATGGTAATACGGCCAGTTTTGAGGGTATTTTCATTAGAACTTCATTAGTAACTAGAAGAAAGTCAAAATCAAAAAATCTCCAAAAGGGTTGAGTTTTTGCATATATCCTTGGTAACGAAAAATCTTCAAAATGTCATTAGCAATCAGAAAATGTCAAAAAATTGCGGCGTTGCCAGCTATAGTAGTCCTTTTTCCCTAACTTTTAGAGTTTGAGGTTTTTGAAAGTTCCACATCAAGAAAACTCGTCAACTGATTTTGCGGTTGTCGTCCACTAAACAAAAAAAGCTCAAAATTTTCCTATAAACCCGAAAATATGAAACACTGCCCCATTGCCATGGTAATACGGCCAGTTTTGAGGGTATTTTCATTAGAACTTCATTAGTAACTAGAAGAAAGTCAAAATCCAAAAAATCTCCAAAAGGGTTGAGTTTTTGCATATATCGTTGGTAACGAAAAATCTTCAAAATGTCATTAACAATCAGAAAATGTCAAAAAATTGCGGCGTTGCCAGCTATACTAGTCCATTTTCCCTAACTTTTAGAGTTTGAGGTTCTCGAAAGTTCCACATCAAGAAAACTCGTCAACTGAATTTGCGGTTGTCGTCCACTAAACAAAAAAAGCTCAAAATTTTCCTATAAACCCGAAAATATGAAACACTGCCCCATTGCCATGGTAATACGGCCAGTTTTGAGGGTATTTTCATTAGAACTTCATTAGTAACGAGAAGAAAGTCGAAATCAAAAAATCTCCAAAAGGGTTGAGTTTTTGCATATATCCTTGGTAACGAAAAATCTTCAAAATGTCATTAGCAATCAGAAAATGTCAAAAAATTGCGGCGTTGCCAGCTATAATAGTCCATTTTCCCTAACTTTTAGAGTTTGACGTTCTTGAAAGTTCCACATCATGAAAACTCGTCAACTGAATCTGCGGTTGTCGTACACTAAACAAAAAAAGCTCAAAATTTTCCTATAAACCCGAAAATATGAAATAATGCCCCATTGCCATTGTAATACGGCCAGTATTTTCATTAGAACTTCATTAGTAACTAGAAGAAAGTTAAACTGAAGAAATCTCCAAAAGGGTTGAGTTTTTGCATATATCCTTGGTAACGAAAAATCTTCAAAATGTCATTAGTAATAAGAAAACGTCAAAAAATTGCGGTGTTGCCAGCTATAATAGTCCATTTTCCCTAACTTTTAGAGTTTGAGGTTCTTGAAAGTTCCACATCAAGAAAACTCGTCAACTGAATTTGCGGTTGTCGTCCACTAAACAAAAAAAGCTCAAAATTTTCCTATAAACCAGAAAATATGAAATAATGCCCCATTGCCATTGTAATACTTCCAGTTTTGAGGGTATTTTCATTAGAACTTCATTAGTAACTAGAAGAAAGTCATAATCAAAAAATCTCCAAAAGGGTTGAGTTTTTGGAAAATTCCTTGGTAACGAAAAATCTTCAAAATGTCATTAGCATTCACAAGATGTCAAAAAAGTGCGGCGTTGCCAACCAAAATAGCCAATTTTCGTTAGGTTTTGAACTTTGACTTTACTCAAAGGTTTACATCATGGAAACTTGTAAACTTCTCGTGTGCTGTTTGGCGTTCACTGAAGAAAACTTGTTTGAAATTCCCTTAGAAACCAGAAAATGTTGAAAATGGCAATATTGCCATTGCAGAGCTACCAATTATCAGCTTTTTGTCACTTAGTCCTGCCTTATCTTGTAATTGTAATTGACAAAGTAAAACTCGAAAAATCTTCAATGCTATAAAAGTTTTCTATAGAGTTTCGTTAACAAAAGTTTTCAAACTGTCATTGACAGTTGGAAAATGTCAAAAAAATGCAGGGTTGCCAGTTAAAATTGTCGATTTTTCTGATTTTTTTCCAATTTGACTTTGGGAAAACTTTGCATCACGAAAACTCCTCAACTGTTGATACTCCCGAAGACTTTCACCCGATCAGCCAACTAATTCCCGCAGGAAACCCGCATATTGACCATTAAACTGCATTGAAATCGATGTGAACAGGCGATTTCACTTCATTCGGACTGTTCATTGCCGTTGTCACTTGCGATTTTCACGACTTTCCGATTATCCGGAAACCTTGTAAGTTTTCGACTGAATCCGGGCAACTTTCGATTTATCTACGTCCATAAACTGTGAGCAACTCCACGCCAAAGTCGCAACTTTATCCGGCCGATATTTTCGCTTTGGAAGTCTTCATTAGGGGCAGGATTTATCTCTGTGCCGATTTCGCAGCCCATTGCCCTTCTTACCCGCTCCGATATCGTCCAGGCTTGATTGTCCAGAAAAAACTGGACAGTTTTGAGGTGGGACAGTGATCGATGGAGGCGGCCATTCAACGGCGGCAGCAATACCTCCAGCATCGTGATTTTGTATAGGATGTTTCCTCGAAACCTATTCAGTCTGTGTACTGAGTTCTGGATGATGTTCCGCACGGAAAACGCCTGGAAACAGGAATTAGCGCTTTTTTGGAATGTTCTTTGCAGGTTTTTTGCTTACCAGGTAATCCAGTTTCCTGCTAACTAGTGGGTCAAGCAGCTGTCTGGCTATGTTGTTTAGTTGCTCGGCAAAGGGACCCAAATCGCCTTCTTTGCCGGACAGTTGCTGCCTGTAGCCGGAGAAGTTTCCTGCTGTAGTCGATGCAAGTTTCTGAAAAAGTCTTGCTGCTTGGCAAGATTTGCCAGACTTGCGGGTTTTTACCTGCAACTGCTCCTGCAACTCTGGGCTGAGTAGTTCTAGGCGCGGCACAGTGGCGGCAAACTGGTCCAGGATTTTCGAGAAGTTTGTCCAGGTTTTGTGGTTGAAGGCGTCCAAATCCAGGCGAGTGTGGAGCCGGAAGGTTTCATAGGTCGACTGGTCGCGCTGGCAGCTCCTGAAAGCACCCTGGATTGGATCATCCAAGGAAATCCTGCAGCCAATCAGCGCTTACTTGAGCACGCTGGCTAAGTCAATTGAGTCATTTGCCTGGAAAAGCGGACTGGATTGGGCAAGTTTGCTGAGCAGCTGATACTGGGGATGATCGTGCAATGGCTGGCAGATCAGCGCCTCTCCATTGCCCCCTGCCAGCAAGGAGGCGCCCCCTTTGCATAACGCTATAAAAATCTGGATTGTTTTTGGCAGGATTTTTTTACCTAGAGCCCATAAAACCCAGCAGCTCAAGCAGGAGAGGAGCAGGCCGGTTTTGAGGCAGAGCGCAGCTCTGGATGTTGTGCCGCAACCGCAAGGCGCGCCGCTGATTAAGCAGCTCCACGTTAGAGCCACTAGAGCGGCGATGGCTGCAATAAATCATCGAAAAAGCCTGGTATATTAATAATTAACAAACATTAACAGAAATTAGGCGATTATTTTATTTCCGGCATCAGCGCGCCTAAATGTAAAGTGTGTTGATTTATTGGCGCAGCGCAAATGGCGCAATTAATCATAGTCTGGCCATTTGCGCTATGGGCAATCTGTCTGTGTGATGAATTCAATTTTTTTTGCGTCAATCGAATGCACTTTTTGGCAAAATCCTGGAATAATTTCCATTCCCGGCATGTTCGACATCCAAACGACATTTCAATGGGTCTCCGGCCATAAAATCGCCCCCATTTTCCGGGCCTTTTCCTCCCTCGTAAAAGTGTGGCCGCTTATTTAATCTGCCGGCCTGTTTGGATGCAAATCTCCAGGAAAACTACTAGAGGCGTAAAACCGTTGCAACGTTATCGAATTAATGTCGGCCAATTTAATAGATATGAATTTCCGCCGACAGCTAGAACAGTAATCTTGTATAACGAGATAATGGAATGGATTACCTAATATTGCCATCCAGCGCCACAAATCCCATTTAACGACACTCTGGAGCTGAGTGAAAATTGCTTCCCTGCTTCCGTTCACCTTCTGCGCCATCGTCCTGGCAAACATGTCCAGATCATGTGTGGACTTGAAAATCTGCGCTCGTTTGCGGCTTAACAGCGACTTAATGTCTGCGGAAAAGCGATGGAAACTGATCGGAAAACAAGTCTTCAGCAGTAAGAACATGCACTCTACCTGCAACGAATTGAGCTGATTCTTCTGCAATTTGTTCGGGAATGTTCTGGTATATTCGCATGGCTGCGTCGATGCTTGCGTTGAACGAAGCATTTTTTTTGAGCCGCTCAAGCTGCTGGATTTTTGCGTCGTTGGTTATCTAGCAGATGAAAAAGAATTCCAGATTTTTTGAAAATGGCTGGTTGGAAACTGTGCACAGTAGGCTGAAGGGGATTTTTTAAATTTTCAAAATCGCACCAAAATTGACAAAGTTATGATATTTTCAGTCCTGAAGTTCACGGTTTAACTTTATTTGACTTCGTCTGGCAACACTGTATTCCAGCCCTGTCAAATTTAAGGAAAAACGTCGGTTTCCCCATTTTCCTGCCGGGAAACGCCGATGCTCAGTTAAGTTAAGTCTTCCTGTTGATGATTTGCGTGTTTTTTTCAGATGGAAGTGGAATTTTAGTGTCAAAACTGTCTTTTAAAGTTCGGTTATTCTGACGTTTTCCTTCAGTGAGTGACAGATGCCTGAAGAGCGATTTAAGTGATGAAACGCAGTAGCAATTTTATCAATTTTTGACGCCAAAAAAGTCCTCAAATTGTTGACTGTATGCGCAGAGATTTTTACACAGGGTTTTCACGCTCCTTCTGTGTCTGGTTTTCCAAAAATTTCATCCCGGAATTTCATCAGGTTTAAAAGCTATGAATTTTGAAGTGAAAAAATGCACACTTGAAAATAATCACATTTTTGCAAAGTCAATGTTTGACAGTTAATGCATTCTAAATCCGCTTTTCCAGCAAAGAGCAATTTTGACAGCTTTGACCTACATGTCTGTCAAATAAACCTGCAAAAGCCCGATGTTGAATACCTTCTGATTTTGAAGTTACGAATTTTTCAATGAAAAGATGCACATTTGAAAATAATCACCTTTTTCTAAATCCATTTTTGACAGTTTCTAAGTCCTTAACTTGCGTTCCCAAGAAGGAAAAATTTTGACACTTTTGAAGCGCAGCCCCGTCAAATGCATTTACAAACTTTCGCCAATAAATATAGTCCGGGTTTGAAGTCACAAATTTTGAAATGAAGAAATGCACGTTTGAACATAATCTGATTTTTCCAAAATCAATTTTTCAAAATTTCTAAATCCTGAATGTGCCTCGGGAGCAATTTAAAATTTTGACAGTTTCGAGCCACACATCTGCCCAATAAACCTGCAAAAAGTCGCTGTTGAATCCCTGCTGGTGTTGAAGTTACCAATTTTTAAATGAAGAGATGCACAAGTGAGAATAATCACATTTTCCCAAAATGCCCCCGATTTTTCAAAATTTGTTCTTTCCCACTTAAGTGAAATTTTGACAGCTTTGAGACACACTTCTGTCAATGAACAGTACATAAATTCACTGCTGAATCTGGTCCGGATTCGATGCTACGAATTTTTAAATAAAGAGATGCACAATTGAGAATAGTCACATTTCCGTTTTTGGAAATTTATAAATCCACCCCATGCTTTTCCAGCCAAGTGAAATTTTGGCATTTTTGACATACGTGTCTGCCTAATAAACTTGCAAAAGGTCGCCGTTGATTCTCCATTGGTTTCAAAATTACGAATTTTTTAATTATGATATGCACAATTGAGAATAATCAAGTTTTTCCAAAATCCAATTTTCGAAAATTTTTAAATCCTCAATGGTCTCTCCCAGCAAAGTACCATTCTGACAGTTTTGAAACACGCTTCTGTCAAAAAAAACCTGCATAATTTCACTGCTGAATCTCTTCAGGGTTCGATGTTATAAATTTTTAAATAAAGAGTTGCACAATTGAGAATATTCACATTTTTGCAAACTCCGTTTTTAGAAATTTTTAGATCCACACTATGCTTTTCCAGCAAAGTGAAATTTTGACATTTTTGACATACTTGTCTGCTTAATACACTTGCAAAAGGTCGCTGTTGACTCTGCATGGGTTTTGAAATTACGAATTTTTAAATAAAGATATGCACAATTGAGAATAATCAAGTTTTTCAAAATCCGATTTTCAAACATTTTTAAATCGTCAATGGTCTCTCCCAGCAAAGTAAAATTTTGACAGTTTTGAAACACGCTCCTGTCAAAAAAAACCTGCATTATTTCACTCCTAAATCTCTTCCAGGTTCAATACTACCAATTTTTACATAAAGAGTGGCACAATTGAGGATAGCAACATTTTGGCAAAATCCGTTTTTCGAAATTTCTAGCTCCATACCATGCCCTTCTAGCAAAGTGAAATTTTGGCATTTTTGACAAACTTGTCTGCTTAATACACTTGCAAAAGGTCGCTGTTGACTCTGCATGGGTTTTGAAAGTACGAATTTTTAAATAAAGATATGCACAATTGAAAATAATCAAGTTTTTCCAAAATCCGATTTTCAAAAATTTTTAAATCGTCAATGGTTCCTCCGAGCAAAGTAAAATTTTGACAGTTTTGAAACACACTTCTGTCAAACAAATATACATAATTTCACTGCTGAATCTCTTTCGGATTCGATGCTACGAATTTTTAAATAAAGAGTTGCACAATTGAGGATAGTCACATTTTTGCTAGTTCCGTTTTTCGAAATTTCTAGATCCACACCATGCCCTTCTAGCAAAGTGAAATTTTGGCAGTTTTGACATACGTGTCTGCTGAATACACTTTGCAAAAGCTCGCAGTTTACTCTCCAATGGTATCAAAATTACGAATTTTTAAATAAAGATATGCACAATTGAGAATATTCCAGGTTTTCCAAATTCCGATTTTGAAATTTTTTTAAATCCTCAATGGCCTCTGCCAGCAAGGTAAAATTTTGACAGTTTTGAAACCCACTTCTGTCAAAAAAATCTGCAAAATTTCACCGCTGAATCTCTTCCGGGTTCGATGCTACGAATTTTTAAATAAAGAGTTGCACAATTGAGAATAGCCACATTTTTGCAAAATCCGTTTTTCGAAATTTTTAACTGCAATTTCTTCCCTGCAAAGTGAAATTTTGGTATTTTTTTCTATACAGTCATGTCTATTTAATAAACCTGCAAACGATCATTGTTAAATCTCTTCTGGTTTTGAAGATACGAATTTTGAAATGAAGAGATGCAGGTTTGACAGAAAGCACATTTCCTCAAAGTCCATTTTTGAAAACGCCTAAATCCTAAACGGGCTTCAAAAATAAAGTGAAATTTTGACCGTTTTGACCTAAAGATCTGCCAAATATACCTGCAAATTTTGGCATCTGAATCTTGTCGGCTTTAGAAGCCCCGAAATTTTCAGTGAAGAAATGCAAGTTTGAGAAAAAGTACATTTTTCCAAAGTAATTTTCGAAACTTTCTAAATCCTGACTGTGGTTTAGAAATCCCCTGAAAAAATTACAGTTTCTACTCACAGGTTCGTGAAATATTTCTGCAAACCTGCACAGTTGAACCTCTTCTGGTTTAGAAGCTACACATTTTTAAACGCTGAGATGCAAGCTCGAGAATAATCACATTTCCCCAAAGAGACATCGAGGCTGTGAGCCCGAATGTAGACTTTTGGGTAATTTTTAAGAATTGGCCAATGGGAATCCTGTTCTTTGACTAATTTTCTTCGCTTTAAATTTCCTCTCAGACAGCCGGACCTCAGAACAATGCGCTCAATCGCTGTGTCAAAAACTGGAAAAATCGGCGGATTTTTCTGGCGCCTCTGGAAGTTTACTGCTTTTTTACTTGCACTCTGGTTCTTTAGGTAAAACCTTTGCGGTTTTCCTCAGCTAAATTCAGCAAAAAAACCAATCCAATGGGATTAACAACAAATTAATGGGCAAAACAACAGCTGGAAATCACTTCACGAACCCAGCAAAGCACTCCTTAATGGAAATTGTTCGGTATAACGCCCCAATCAGATAGGATAACGCTGAAATATAGGACCAGAGTAGCAACTAAGGATCGCGATAAGGAAACGCAGTAGTTCGCTTAATATATTACCCAGAGAAATTAGCATAAATGCCAAATCTTAGCCCAGTTTTTCTGGAAACTTTGCTGTCTGAAACCGCGTCCGTGTCCTTGTCCACTTACATTTTCCAGCGCAATTGCCGTCTCGTGTCCAGGAAACTGGACAGCAAAACAAAGCGCCCTATCTTCTGCGTCACACTGCTGTTGGATGCTGACCAGCTGACGTGATATTTCCTGCATCTCGTCCTGCAAAGTGTCACCTGCCCGTTTGGCCGAATCGCTCGCCACGAGCAAATCGGACACGATTGAGGACACGCTCGCTGTTTCTGGAAAGTTGGCGCATTAATTTTTCATTGGGCAAACATTCCAGAGAGTTTCACCGGCTTTGAGCGCGTCCAGGCCCATCAAAGCGCGATCCAGGCCGGTTTCTTTGCAGAGTTGCTGCTGATAGGGCGCTCCCACATATCGGCCAATGTCTACCACATAGAGAATCCGCTAAAATGACCGCGGGATCCAGGCAAAAGGAAACTTTCCCGCTCGGATGGAAACTCATTAAGTTCAGCCATTACTCAGCTTTTATTACCGCCCTTATACATTTCGTGTTCTTCCCCCATTAGCCGTGATAAATATTCCATTTTATCTTGTTAAACCGCAATTTTGTTAAAGAGTTTTCAAACAGGGGAGAGCTGCCAATTGCAAGTTTTACCTTCCAAGTCCTGTCTGATGGCTTCAAGGGCGATGTCTGTGGAGGAAGTTGTCACAAAGGAAATCTGCATATGGGAGTTGCGGATGAATCTTCCAATGTCTTCATATAGCAGCGCTGCTAAGGCCGGTGATTGGCTGATTGTCTTGGCTATTTGCTCATTGCTTGCCAGGATCAGCGCCAATGGACATCTGGAATTGTCTCCATATGGATATTTATATGGATATGGATATGGATACTCACAGCAGGAGAATAAGGAGTAAATAAAGCAAAGAGGAGAGCGTGGTTTCCGTCCAGCGTCTCTTGGTTTTTCGGAAGTTTCTATCGCCATCTGGGGAACAGCAAAGGGAAACCAACACTCCCAGCGGGACACACAGTGCGAGCATCGCCCAGAAAATTATCCAGACAACGACCGGGATTTCCAACTTTAATATCTAGGGGATTAAATCAATGTTAACGGCTAATCAGAATTGGGTAAGCCACATTTTACTTGCAACAGCCAGAAGTGTAGGGGCTGTTTGCCTCCGAAAGTCTCGTTCAGCAGGTCTGGAAATAAGTTCCACATGGTTGAGGTTCACATCAGTGTCGTGCCCGTGGGGCTCGGCACAACAATCGCATAAGAGTTTAATGTATTTGTTGCGGCGAGCGCTTTGGGCACGACACTGATTTTGTGGCTAAAACTGAACACAATGCAGGTTCAGAGTGTTTTTTCATGTTCACATCAGTGTCGTGCCCGAAGGGCTCGGCACAACAAATACATTAAACTCTAATGCGATTGTTGTGTCGTGCCCGAAGGGTCGTTCCTTTTGGCACTGATTTTGTGGCTTGAACTGAACACAGTGCAGGTTTAGAGTGTTTTTTCATGTTCACATCAGTGTCCTGCCCGTGGGGCTCGGCACAACAATCGCATTAGAGTTTAATGTATTTGTTGTGCCGAGCCCTTCGGGCACGACACTCATTTTGTGACTAAAACTGAACACAGTGCAGGTTTAGAGTGTTTTTTCATGTTCACATCAGTGTCCTGCCCATGGGGTTCGACACACCAATCGCATTAGAGTTTAATGTATTTGTTGTGCCGAGCACTTCGGGCACGACACTCATTTTGTGGCTAAAACTGAACACAGTGCAGGTTTAGAGTGTTTTTTCATGTTCACATCAGTGTCGGTGTCGTTAGAGCTCGGCACAACAATCGCATTAGGGTTTAATGTATTTGGTGTGCCGAGCCCTTCGAGCACGACACTCATTTTGTGACTAAAACTGAACACAGTGCAGGTTTTGAGCGTTTCTTCATGTTCATATCAGTGTCGTGCCCGTAGGGCTCGGCACAACAATCGCATTAGAGTTTAATGTACTTGTTGTGCCGAGCTCTTCGGGCACGACACTCATTTTGTGAGTAAAACTGAACACAGTGCAGGTTAAGAGTGTTTTTTCAAGCTCGCATGAGTGTCGTGCCCGTAGGGCTCGGCACAACAATCGCATTAGAGCTTAATGTATTTGTTGTGCCCAGTCCTTCGGGCACGACACTCATTTTGTGACTAAAACTGAACACAGTGCAGGTTAAGAGTGTTTTTTCAAGCTCACATCAGTGTCGTGCCCGTAGGGCTCGGCACAACAATCGCATTAGAGTTTAATGTATTTGTTGTGCCGAGCCCTTCGGGCACGACACTGATTTTGTGGCTTGAACTGAACATAGTGCAGGTTTAGAGTGTTTTTTCATGTTCACATCAGTGTCCTGCCCGTGAGACTCGGCACAACAATCGCGTTATAGTTTAATGTATTTGTTGAGCCGAGCCCTTCGGGCACGACACTGATTTTGTGGCTTCAACTGAACACAGTGCAGGTTTAGAGTGTTTTTTCATGTTCACATCAGTGTCCTGCTCGTAGGGCTCGACACAACAATCGCATTAGAGCTTAATGTATTTGTTGTGCCCAGTCCTTCGGGCACGACACTCATTTTGTGACTAAAACTGAACACAGTGCAGGTTAAGAGTGTTTTTTCAATCTCACATCAGTGTCGTGCCCGTAGGGCTCGGCACAACAATCGCATTAGAGTTTAATGTATCTGTTGTGCCGAGCCCTTCGGGCACGACACTGATTTTGTGGCTTGAACTGAACACAGTGCAGGTTTTGAGTGTTTTTTCATGTTCACATCAGTGTGCTGCTCGTAGGGCTCGGCACAACAATCGCATTAGAGCTTAATGTATTTGTTGTGCCGAGCCCTTCGGGCACGACACTCATTTTGTGACTAAAACTGAACACAGTGCAGGTTAAGAGTGTTTTTCAAGCTCACATAAGTGTCGTGCCCGTAGGGCTCGGCACAACAATCGCATTGGAGTTGAATGTATTTGGTGTGCCGAGCCCTTCGAGCACGACACTCATTTTGTGGCTAAAACTGAAAAATATGCAGGTTTAGAGTGTTATTTCAAGCTTACATCAGTGTCGTGCCCGTAGGGCTCGGCACAACAATCGCATTAGGGTTTAATGTATATGTTGTGCCGAGCCCTTCGGGCACGACACAGATATTGTGGCTAAAACTGAACACAGTGCAGGTTTTGAGCGTTTCTTCATGTTCACATCACTGTCGTGCCCGTAGGGCTCGGCACAACAATCGCATTAGAGTTTAATATATTTTTTGTGCCAAGCCCTTCGGGCACGACACTGATTTTGTACAATGGAAGACGTGAGGAAAGTCTGTCGTGTTAAAAGGGGAAAATTTGAGGCAAAATACCCCAGAAACGGTTTGTGAAGACCTGAAAATATCAGAGATTTTTGTCTTCGAATGGCAGTTAAAATCCCGATGGATTTCCGGTTTGAATTCAAATTACTGCAACCAGTCTGGAGTGGATGAATTTATTCCCGTGAACAGAGCAAGAAGGCAAAGCGAAGCCATAAGAAAATCCTGAGGGATCCCAACTCGTCCCATCCATATGTCGACTATTGACCCGCGTCTATAGAATAGCCGGAGGCACTTTATAAAAGATTCCATTTCGCCCAAGCCTCAAATAAAGTGTTTCGAATATGAGTCCCAGATCCAGCTGGATAATAAAATTCATTTTAAATAAGCACAAAAGCAATGTTCGGGTTTTTTTAAGCGCACTCCTCCGTTTTTCGCTTAAATCTCCTGAATGATGGTTAATGCTGAACATCCGTTACAGAACTGAGAGACAATACCCGCCCCCCATTTCCATGCTGGCGCTTATCTCCTTTAGTAGATGCGGTTTCTCATATGCGAGGAGTCATTTAACTGGAAAACCTTTGCGGATTTTTTCGATTTTCCCGGCCAGAAATCAACATTTCCCCACGCGTTTTGCCAGCTCAATTTTACGTTGCACTTACCAATGGGAAACTGTCTGGGAAGCAAATATCCAGTTAATTTGGAAAACGCCTCGAACAGCACAAACTGATTCTCCAGCTGAAAGTCGCGGATTTTTAAGTCGTCACCTAAGGGAATATCCAGGAACTGCAATCCAGAGTTCGCAGTGTTATGACGAGTCAAGTTGTCTTTAGTCGGTTCTTTCAACTTATCCAGCTCCCAGCTAATTGGCAGCGGTGATGTCGCTGACTCTCTGGAAACACCATATTATTGCTTCAGCTAATTTGCTCTGCCAGTTTATTCTGGATTAATGTTTTGAGTGGCACAATTGGCTAAAGAAGTTTGATTTTTCAGGGTTTTATTGGTCCAGGAAAATCGTTGTTTTACTAATTTTTCCAGGCGTTGGCAAAATCTGAATTTAGTGTGATTAAAGTGAAACTTTAACAGTGGTACGCCTCAGGTGCCCGCTACAGGGTGTGCACATTTAAAGTTGCCACTTGCTCTCATTAGGAAGTTATGAATTTTCAAAGACAAACATGTAGTTGAGTGAAAGTGTGATTTTTGATTTATTTTTCAAAGCGTCGGCCACAATCAGAATTTAGTGCGATTTAAATGGAAATTTCACACTAGTGACCCCCAAGTGTCTTTTATCGGGTCTGCAAATTTCCACTCGCTACTTGATCTGGATGGAGAGTGATAAATTTTCAAATACAAGCGTGCAGTTGACTGAAAGTAAGTTTTTGACTGATTATTCAAAAAGTTGGCTAAAATCGAAATTTAGTGTGGTTGATGCGTAAATGTGAAGACCCACACCTCTTCTATAGGGTGTGCAAATTTCAGGTTGCTACTTGCTATGAACGGAAAGTTATGGATTTTCAAATGCAAGCACGGAGTTGAGTGAAAGTGTGAATTTTTGACCCATTTTCCAGAACGTCGGCGATAATATGAATTTGGTGTGATTAAAGTGAAACTTGAACAGTGCTACGCCCCAGGTGCCTGCTACAGGGTGTGCAAATTTAAAGTTGCCACTTGCTCTCATTAGGAAGTTATGAATTTTCAAAGACAAACATGTAGTTGAGTGAAAGTGTGATTTTTGATTTATTTTTCAAAGCGTCGGCCACAATCAGAATTTAGTGCGATTTAAATGGAAATTTCACACTGGTGACCCCCGAGTGTCTTTTATCGGGTCTGCAAATTTCCACTCGCTACTTGATCTGGATGGGAAGTGATAAATTTTCAAATACAAGCGTGCAGTTGACTGGAAGTAAGATTTTGACTGATATTTCAAAAAGTTGGCAAAAATCGAAATTTAGTGGGGTTGATGTGTAAATGTGAAGGCCCAAACCTCTTCTATAGGGTGTGCAAATTTCAGGTTGCTGCTTCCTATGAACGGAAAGTTATGGATTTTCAAATGCAAGCACGGAGCTGAGTGAAAGTATGAATTTTTGACCCATTTTCTAGAAGGTCGGCGAAAATATGAACGTCGTGTGATTAAAGTGAAACTTTAACAGTGGTACGCCTCAGGTGCCCGCTACAGGGTGTGCACATTTAAAGTTGCCACTTGCTCTCATTAGGAAGTTATGAATTTTCAAAGACAAACTTGTAGTTGAGTGAAAGTGTGATTTTTGATTTATTTTTCAAAGCGTCGGCCACAATCAGAATTTAGTGCGATTTAAATGGAAATTTCACACTGGTGACCCCCAAGTGTCTTTTATCGGGTCTGCAAATTTCCACTCGCTACTTGATCTGGATGGGAAGTGATAAATTTTCAAATACAAGCGTGCAGTTGACTGAAAGTAAGCTTTTGACTGATTTTTCAAAAAGTTGGCAAAAATCGAAATTTAGTGTGGTTGATGTGTAAATGTGAATGCCCAAATCTCTTCTATAGGGTGTTCAAATTTCAGGTTGCTCCTTGCTATTATCGGGAAGTTGTGGATTTTCAAAAGCAAGCATGTAGTTGAGTGAAAGTGTGATTTTTGACCTATTTTCCAGAACGTCGGCAAACATCAGAATTTAGTGTGATTAAAGTGAAACTTTACTCGTGGTACGCCTCAGGTGCCTTCTATAGGGTGTGCAAAGTTAAAGTCGCTACTTGCTCTTACTAGGGAGTTAGGAATTTTCAAAGGCAAGCATGTAGTTGAGTAAAAGTGTGATTTTCGTGCGATCTAGCACTTGGGAAAAGACAACTCTGGATGGACTTCCACATGGATTTGCATCTAAATAATGCAATTGCATGTTTACCCAGCTGAGAGTAAACTTTTCCCCTAAAACCGCACTTTAATATTCCAGATCCATGCTGAGCATTAATATGTTAATTAATAAAGGCCCCATTAAATCAGCACAGGAGTTCCCAGTAAAACTCCATGTACGCCGTAGTGTAATATCAAGTAAACATTACCACCCGAAGAGTAAATCGTTTGAGAAACAGAATTTTTGCTCAATTTTTCTCGCTACTGGGTTTAAAGTTGGCGAAAAATCCAGAAAATTGTAAAACCTTTTTCCTCAATTTTCTAATGTGAGAAATTCGATAACTCAAAATGGAGTATTCAGAGCTTCTTATTTCGCCTGCTAAGTAAACTGTCGAGTCTCTCCACTGTTCAGTTCTATTTTGCGATATGTGAAAACAGCACTTTCTGTGTAAATTCCCGACTTATTGCTGCCTTTGAATCGAATTGGCCCGAAGTGGCTTTCAGCAGACTACTGACCTAAAATTCGTCGGATTTTTCCGTCAAAAATGTCTGATATGAATCGAGCAGCAGGTTCTTTTGCTGGTATTTTTATTAATGAAGCACTCTGCTCGCTGGGGCATTGTTTGCGAACGGCGATCATTTTCCAGAAGGAAAATATCAGTACGTGACCGGATTTTTAACGCGACACGATGTGATTAGAACCGTCAACTTTCACTGTTTCCTCGCCAGTTTTTCGCCATGAAAACGCAGTTAACGCCAGAAATGCCGTCGTTTTTTTTTCCAAACTACGACGAAAATTTGGCCGTTTTTCCGGGCATTTTCCAAAAAAAACGTTCAGTCGAGTTTAACCAGTTCTTCAGCTGTTTGCACTGTAAAGTTTAGGGCTTCATCCATGAAGCAGCAGCGTTTTCACTACGAAAACCTTTTCAAAAATTGGAAAACTTTAGATTTTTTCGCATTGAGAACACACATGTTAAAGCTGTTTAATTTCAGGTTCAAGCGAAGCTTGAACTGGAGAAAAAAGTGAAATTAAAGTGACTTTTATTTGAGATTAAAACGCGTTTAGAGTCATCTAATAATTACAACTTTGAGCTGGAAATTTTCAACACTTTTCCGGTGAGAAGAGCTGCATCCTGAGCACATCCAATGCATAAGGTGATACCAGCCCCCCCATGGCCATAATTGTGAACAACTGGGAGGAATTTGCCAGTGGCCAGCTTGAAAAACTCCTCCTCCAGACGCACTTTGGGCCTGGAAGGCCTGAGGCCTACGATTTCCTGCAAAACCTTGGCCTGAACCATTGGCGGCAGCAGTTTGTGCACGTTCCGTAAAATGCGTCGCGAATCGCTGCTGCTTGCTGTTGTTCTGAAGCTTTTCTGCTGGGTTCCACCTGGAAAGATCCATTAAAAAACCTCACTGGCCTCAACTAGCTCCTGTACCTAAAACAGCGGATTTTGCATTGGGAATCACATAGCAAGTTTGGTCTTCCAGCTCGCTGTGAATCACATAAGTGAAATAGAGCCAGGGAGCCTCCGCTCTGATAATTTGCCCTCTAATCGGGACGACTGTTTCATCGTTTGATAAATGTCTGGCTGCGAGTCCGGCGCAATTTACAATCGCATCGAATTCTTCCAGTTCGTTAAAGCTCCCGATATGTCTTTCCATTATAACGCCGCCTTTTTCCAGGAACTTTTGCTGAAAAAATTGCCCAGTTTTTCCTCCTCCTGAACTCCTGCCTGAACAGGAATTCAAATTGTCCTTATGGGAGTTCAGAGGTTAGCGCAACTCCACTCAATTCGAAAACTTCTCTGGATGGCACGCTCATTGAATTTGATATGGGTTTTTCACTACTGACCTGCAAATAGGGCAAAAATACCGCCGCTTCCCAAGTGAAGCTGATAAACATGAAACCGCCAGTGAAACTTTGCCCGTACTGTTCGCTGAAACTTTGCAAACTGCTATCGGAGAGTTCACTGTATCCAATGGTGGCAGCGACCCATTTTGGGCGCGCATAATTTTTCAATGCAGACAAATTGACGACGGGTTGAAGGCAAATTCCTGCCGCTTTCGCTTTACCTGCAAAATTGCATTTATCCACACAAATCCGCAGTGGAAATCCGGGCCCAACGCAAACCTTCCTGCCATAGTTTCAGAATGAAGCGATACGTCGGGCTGGACCATCGAAACACATCCAATTCGGAATTATCGGCTAATAAGTACGGTTCCCATAGTCCAGCTGCGATGTCGCTTGTCGTATTTGGACTAAACTTGTCAGCAAATATCGTAACTCGGACGCAACTTCCGAATTTATTTTGCAACTCCAGAGCCGAAGTCAGTCCGACGGCACCACAACCTATCACAGCCACTCTGTACATTTTAGTGAGCGATTTTCGTGTTTAGGGTCAATCGTATGACCTGCGGATAAGGATTTGTTGATTAGGTAAGTCTGCGATTAACTGCCCAGTGGCGGACTGCAGAATTTTGCCCGCTAGAACTTCGTTTAGCCCCTCATATTTTTGGCTTACTTTCGTTTCTTTGCTGTCAAACTTTGCAGTGCAAACAACTGGAGGCCTGACTAAATCCGTTTTTGCAGAATTTAGTGAAAACCTGCCAGATTTTTTGCCGAACATTTCTACCATGCGTTATCCCAGGTTTAAACTCTGGTTAAAGTCCCAAAACTTCATGGTTAAAGTCGAGTTTCTCTTGCTCAATGTGAAGACCTTCTAATTTGTTTTTCTGCACTGAGGCAGGTTTAAGCCTCAATCCAGCACTTCAACAGTGTCCAACAAGGAGGAAGTATATGAACCCGCAGGTCCAGACGGGATAATTAAGCCCAGTTTGTGACGTCGCATGCCCTGAAGTTTTAACTTCACATTTAAGCGTCCAAACTGCGCAAGTAACTTTCACATTTAAATACCAAAAGGGTGAAGAAGTGGAAAGTGAAGTCTGGCCAAAAGTAAGGAGTTTTTACAAGAAAATTCCTGTGAAATCTAAACTTCACAGAAATGGATAAAGGAAAAACAGACTTGAATCGTGCAACTTTGCACAAATAGAGGCCAAAATGGAAGAAACTGAAATTGGAAGTTTGGATGTTGTGATAGATAAAAGGGAAAACTTCAGACTTGAAGTATTTGCCAACTTCATTAAATCCAGTCCGGTCTTCGATGGGAAAACTTCCCAAGAAACAGCTGGATTTTTGCTTTGTGACTTTCTGATCTGAAACTCGCTTTGATGTGAGTTGACCTGGATCTAAACTTCATAAATCTGGATAAGTAATTCGTGGGCAAAAGCAGGGTTTTTTCCGTGAAATTTGGGAATGTCTCTTGAGCAAATCCAGGTGGAAACTCTTTGTGGTTCCACAAGTCCTACATACCTTTCCAGGCATTTTTGGTCAGTCTCCTCACGAGTGCAGCTGATCTTCGTCACGAGACCGTCGAGATTTAACACTAATCCACTGCCGGAGTGGCCGAAACTGCATAAGACTAAAACAATAGCAAAACGCCCCTTTTTGCCCATGTTCACCCTCACTTGCAACTGTTTCCAGTCTGGAAATTAGGAGCGCTGCTGGCCTTTTAAGGATTCAGATTGTTTTTAAATCCAATTATGTCGGCTCGACAGTATTGAAATACTTTCTGGAAACCCTGGAAAGTTGCCATTTTTTACTCAAAAACTGTTGTTCGTTTCATGGAAATTTGGCCGAATAATTTGGGCGGAAAAAACGGAAACCGAACGGATTTTTACCAATTTGAAGCTGATTTTTCCGGCTTGGTCATATTGACATGATCGTCGGGGGTAGTTTTCAATTAAAACCAGGCCGAGGAGTGAAAAATGATTTGTGCTTTTCCTGGTTTTGCTGCCGATGCCTGGCTAGGAATAATGTTGCCATCGGAAAATGCACCTTAGCGTTGTCCCCTATAAACTCTTTTCCAGAGGACTGACTCCAAAACCGCCGGATTTTTTGCATAAAATCACTCTCCAGTCCCGATTGTTAACTCGATTAGCTGGCAATTATCAGCCCTTTTGGCCCATCCTTTCGATCAAAGCCCCTTTGCGGTGTCCCTGAGAGATGGTTTTTTTCAAATTCCGCTTTCCAGGCCCTGTTCCAGACTGTCTAGCTTCAAACACATATATTTGTTTGATTGGTTAACCGCAAACATCTAAGCAAGTTAACGGGTGTAATGAAACAGGATATTCCCGGTTGCGCTTGCTTCAATTGGCGGATCATAAGATGAGACGTTCGGATGCTGCAGTCGCTCTGGATCGGTCTGGAACGCGCCCGCTTTCATCGGCGTTCCAGATTTTCGAAAATCGGGAACTTTACGCGGAATTGTCACGCATCTGAGTGGTTGTTCTATGCGGTTTTGTGCTCGATTGACGCGGTAAGTACCGTTTGATTGCATTTGGATCATGGAACTGATGGTAACTGGATGGAAAAGCCCAATGAAAAAGCGTGTTTTTCCGTTTGTTATGTCGTGGAAATCGGCCAGTTTAATTAGACGGTGACTGGAGAAAAATGGAATAAATGGAAACGTCTGCGGGTTTTTCTGGCGCTCTGCTTTGCGGGATTAACGGGCTTTTTACGGGGTTTAATTAATCTGCGCCATCGCCCCCATTATTGCATTTAAATTCCGGAATATCAATTGGCCCCGATTTCGCATTCAATTTGCTCGAGTTTTGGGCAGAATTTCACTTTCCTGATGAGATGCTGTGCTGTTATCCACGGGCAAGTACCTGCTTGGTGGCTTTGCCCTGGCCGCCACTTTTTCCGGATTTAGGTGCTGTGGACTTTTACTACAGAAACATAAGGAATTTGAAATTAAATAGCGTTATTGCAACAAGGCCCGATTATTCGCCATTTTGCCCGGCAAAGTCCTTTTTAATAATGCAACTTTTTAATCAAATGAACCCCGCACAATGTCCACTGGCTACCTGTTATTTCGGACATATTTTCCACTATGGGGGGAATAAAAGCCCTAAAACTACCCGTGAATTCCTGCAATTGTTAACTCGGAAAATTCAATTCCAAATTAAATTAGCCAGCAAACAACGCGCTTGAACAATATTGTTAAATGTGGAAAGTTTTCAAACTGTGCATTTAGCAATTCTTGTTCGAAATGTTCGTTATTGACGGGATTTTGACTCTGCCATTCTATGGAAAACCGGCATTCGCACAGTATTTTTGGAGGCCCACAAAATTCCCTTTGAAAATGCCCGCTAAATATCGAGGAAAATGCAAAAAATCCCTGCAGCAAAAAGCAAACATAAATTTTCCGACGTTTCGCAAGCACGGATAGTCCTGCATCTTCAGAGGTGGCCAACACCCGTGCTTGTGGAACATCAGGAAGACAAAACTTCACTTGTTCCTAATTCAATCTTTCGCTACTAACCGGAGAGCTCAACAGGGAGGTTTTCAAGCAACAAAATCCTGATGTTTTGTGGAGGCAAAAACGTTAAGATGAGCGTAAATTTGCAAATAATCCAGCGGATTAAAGGGGCATTTGTCCTGGCAACTGCACTTTTGCGCTGTTTGACAAAGTCTGTAAAACTCCAGATGGACGTTGTTTGCCAACAACAAAGAGCGACTGATCAGCTCCATGCTGGAGTTGTTAAGCATCGGATTAGCGAGGGAAT
This sequence comes from Dendroctonus valens, assembly GCA_024550625.1. Classification (NCBI taxonomy): domain Eukaryota; kingdom Metazoa; phylum Arthropoda; class Insecta; order Coleoptera; family Curculionidae; genus Dendroctonus; species Dendroctonus valens. The sequence goes on from JAJTJO010000100.1 coordinate 455,670, forward strand.
TTCCAGACAATCGTCCAGGTTTTCGGGATTATGGCCCATCAACCGGGCTTTAAACTGCTGAAAAACCGAAGAAACAAACTGCATTTTTTTGGGAGAGAGGATGGAAAAACTGGACTGGCGAGTGGTGATTGTTAGGGCAAAGGGCAGCTCCTAGGGAAACGGGCTTCATTTCCTGCAAAGAGCAGTGGAAAGGTCGGGAGATTCGCATTTAAGGGAACTAATCGAATTCCCTGCTTTGGCCTTTGAATGCCGTTTAATTCAATATTCGCGAATCCGGCCAGCTTCGAGTAAAATGATGGCTGGAGGAGCGAAAGCTTCAAGTTTTCATTGAGGGAGAAAATCGAGACATTTTCCTTCAATCTCCCGACGTTTGGAATGAAATTTTCTGAGAAAATCTATGTGTGTTTATTTGCTGGAAACTGGGAGAAAAATCAGTCATTAAGGCGCAGTAAACCTCCTTTGCCTCCACGTGCTAAATAGCCAGAAAAATGGCCAAAATGGCCTGAAGTTGCTGAGTGTTTTGGGCTGGGGTGGTGTTTGCACGCTATAAACTTTGGGGATTCATTCCTGTGCTCTCCATTCCCCAAAAAGCGAGTTATTCAACACTAGCCCCCGTAAAGGAAATGGGGAAAGGCCTGGAACTGTGAAGAATGCAAATCGTGCTTGGGGGCCCATTTAATGGGGTGTCAGTTGAGCTGCTTTTCCCGAAAAACCGTATGAAAATGCGATAAGTTGTCATAAATGCAATAAATTATTGCCTCTGTTTTGGCAAGCCTTCAACAGTCGGTATCGATTCTCCCCGAAGGAGTGGCCGTTTTGTCAAAGTTTGTTGGGTTTTCTTGACTGGAAAAAACCGCCAGAAGCCAAAAAACTACGACTTTAGTGCTAGTCACATCCAGGTCGTTATAAAGGGACAATATCCGGAATTTTCGAGGGAAATTTGTATCGAGATCCGGCCCAAAAGCTATTTAAACCCGAAAGTTTTAATGCGGTGGGCCGAGTGGAGGGTAAACATTTTTTTCCCAGTGCCATCAAAGTCTCGCGTTCTGCACGATTTTCCTCCCATTTAATTGCCAATATAAAAGCAGATGCAGCGGCAGTTAATTAAAATTTAATTTATCCTAGAAGACACTGCAGCGGCTCAAATGGCAAATGACTGAAAATATATAGAGGGGATACTAAAACCCGACTCTTTCCACATGGAAAATTGCCCTTTGCATATTTAAGGCGTCATCATGTTGCCGGGGTTGGAAACACTAAGTAAACACTATCAGGCCTGTCATGTTTTTTCCATGACTCCATTTGAACTTCCCAACAGCATCAAAACCCAATAAGCACAGACGTTTCCAAGACGGTTTTTTTCCATTAGAACGACCATATAAACGGCTATCGTGCCATTATGATTGGCAAAAGGAAAGCCAGTTCCACTGGCCCAGACAAAGATGGAACTTTTATTTATTCTTTGGAGCGATAATCGGTGGAGAAAGCGCATTTGTGCTGGCGCCGTAAATGGGCCCATCGATTCGATATTTTTCAAAGAATGTCGGTTTCCTCCCCCCAAAAACATGCTAGAAGAAACTGAATTATTCCAGATGGACGGTGGCCCTCTAAATTGACTTAATCGCGCCTCATAAATTCTTCACTCACACCCAACCCACTCGACTAGCACAGGTCTTTGACGCAAAAAACACAGGTTTTTCATTGGGGATATAAATCACCTCATGCATAATGGAGGCCGATCCAGTGTCCATTAGTGGCCGCGCAATGAAATAATCCACACATGCACACTTCAAACACTGCGAATTTCCTTTGTCAAAGCCTTTGAGTTCGGGGGTTTTTCGATTGTTCCAGATGTAAACCACCATGCATCCAGACCTCTTCAACCAGCCAGCCGATTCGCCGTTGTCTGGATCAGCAGCCCGCATGATCTGTAGAAGGACTCAGTTCCAGTTATCAGTCTGATGTGGCCGAAAATGATTCCTTGAGGAATCGCATACCATGGTGACCAAGCCTACCATTCTGGTGCCTCCGTCGTTGTCCAACAGCAGTTGCCACCATCCCCGCTACCAGAACGTCTCGATTTGGTCGACAATTTCAGCAGGAGATGTTGTGCAAACCTCCATTGTTTTGGCCCTCACTTTTGCCATTCTTTTTGCGAATATCCTGCTGATCTCGGTGATCAACAGCAGAAGATATGCCAAGTATATTCATTCACAGGTGGGTGCAAAATGTAGTGTCTTGGTTCAGTTTAGTAGTCGATTTCTGGATGGAAATTTGACCAATCGTGGAATGGTCGCTATGGAACCTGGAAATTTATTGCAACTTTACGCACATTAAGCTTGAGTCTTTGGCTATAATTTTCCAAAATTTCAGTGTGTTAGCTCTTGCAGCTTAAGAGCTATGAGTTTTTAGAAGATAGATGTGCAAAATATTGAAAAGGCACTTTTTGGGGGTCAAATTTAAAAAATTCCCCAACATCGACGGCCACCGCTAATTGACTCAAATTTTGCCAGTCTTGAGATCAAGGCCTTCGCTATGACTGTGGAAAGTTTCAGACGTTCAGCTGCTTCAGCTTTAGGAGTTATGAATTCTTAGAGGAAGGTCTGCTCCGCTTGGAAAATCTAACTTTAAATGCAAAGTTTGGTAGTTCCTTAAAACTCAATGGTTCCCCCACTGGACAGCGGAAACTCATTGAAACTAAGTCCATGTTGAAGTCGACTCTTGTGCCGTAAATGCGCAAATTTTCACTTTTTTTCCCGCTGTTAGTTAAGAGTTATGAATTTTTAAAACCAGGTTTGCATACTTTTGAAAACCCGCTTTTTAAGGTAAAGTTTCAAAATTTTGCACTTCTCAATGGAATCTGGAAACTTATTACAACTTTACGTGCATTGAGCTTGAGTCTTTTGCCATAGTTTTCCAAAATTTTAGTGTGTTAGCTGTTGGAGTTTAAGATTTATGAATTTTTAGAAATAGGTGGCAAAATATTGAAAATCCACTTTTTAAGACAAAGTTGCAAAAATTCCCAAACCTCAACAGCTAGGACCAAAGAACTGAAATTTTGCCCATATTGACCCCAGGGCCTTCGGTATAGATGCTGAAAGTTTCGGATTTTTCAGTGCTCTGGATTAGGAGTTATTCATTCTTAGAAGTAGGTCTGCTCAGCTTGGAAAATCTCACTTGTAAGGTAAACTTTGGACATTCCTCAACAGGGGATGGTTTCCCAACGGGCACTGGAAATTGACTGAAACTTTCAGCACATTGAACTCGAGCCTTTGTCTGTAAACACTCAAAGTTTCATTTTTTTAACGTCTGCAATTTAAAAGTTATGAATTTTTATAAATAGGTGTGCAAACTGTTGAAAACCCACTTTTTATGGTAAAATTAAAAAATTCCCAAAACCTCACCCGCTAGGACTAATGGACTGAAGTTTTACCCCTGCTGGGCCCAAGGCCTTCGCTATACACACGAAAAGTTTGGGACTTTCAAGTGTTCGACATTAGGAGTTATGAATTCTTAGAGGCCAGTGTGCTCTACTTTGAAAATCTAACTTTGAAGCCAAATTTCGCCCTTCCTCAAAGCTCAAATGCCTTTCCACTGGGTCCTGGAAACTGATTGAAACATTCCCTATATTGAACTCCAGTCTTTGGCTATAAATGCTGAAAATTTCAATTTTGTACCTGCTGAACTTTAGGAGTTCTGAATTTTTCAAAACACGCATGTTTAAAATTAGGGGGCTTTTGGGAGTTCAGTGGGACCTGGTGAATGAAAAATGTTGTGGAAACTTTCTTCTTCACTTTCAATTTCTTCGTACCGTGACTCCAAATTGAAACTTGTGTTCTGATGTTTAAGAGGTTTGCTTTGGAAGATTTCTTCAATTCAATCTAAGACTTAAAAAGAGTTTAGGAAAATATGGCAAATGAAGCAAAAGAAGGAGTTTCCAGAGTATCAAATGAACCGATTTGCCCTAGGGGAACGCGATACTAAAAAACACCCGGTGGAGCTGCAGGATTTTTGAGGCCAGAGAACTTTTGCTCTATGAAAATCCTGAAGATTCAGCTCTGTTTCTTCAAAATATACACTCTAGAAGCAGTTGATGCCTCAGCAGTCAGTAAGAGCCTCAAGTGGACAGTTCCTGCACCTTTAGTATTGTGTTCCTCGTCAATTTCCTCAAAAAAACTCTTCTCCAGGCGAAAATCTAGTAGCCAATTAAGCCTGAATTTATAGAGAAGTTCAATATTTCGCTCTAGAATGCCAGGAATTGATCAATCGAAGAATTAAGAAGAGTTTAGGAAAATCTGGTAAATGAAGCAAAAGAAGGAGTTTCAGAGTTCAAATGAACCGATTTGCCCTAGGGGAACGCGATATTAAAAACACCCGGTGGAGCTGCAGGATTTTTGAGGCCAGAGCACTTTTGCTCTATGAAAACCCTGAAGATTCAGCTCTGTTTCTTCAAAATATACACTCTAGAAGCAGTTGATGCCTCAGCAGTCAGTAAGAGCCTCAAGTGGACATTTCCTGCATCTTTAGTCTTGTGTTCCTCATCAATTTCCTCAAAAAAACTCTTCTTCAGGCGAAAATCTAGAAGATAATTAAGCATGAATTTATAGAGAAGCTCAATATTTCGCTCCTAGAATGGCCAGGAATTGATCAATCGAAGAATTAAGAAGAGTTTAGGAAAATCCGGTTAATGAAGCAAAAGAAGGAGTTTCAAGAGTTTGAAATGAACCGATTTGCCCTAGGGGAACGCGATACTAAAAAACACCCGGTGGAGCTGCTGGATTTTTGAGGCCAGAGCACTTTTGCTCTATGAAACCCTGAAGATTCAGCTCTGTTTCTTCAAAATATACACTCTAGAAGCAGTTGATGCCTCAGCAGTCAGTAAGAGCCTCAAGTGGACATTTCCTACACCTTTAGTCTTGTGTTCCTCATCAATTTCCTCAAAAAAACTCTTCTCCAGGCGAAAATCTAGTAGCCAATTGAGCCTGAATTTATAGAGAAGTTCAATATTTCGCTCTAAGAATGCCAGGAATTGATCAATCGAAGAATTAAGAAGAGTTTAGGAAAATCTGGTAAATGAAGCAAAAGAAGGAGTTTCAAGTGTTTCAAATGAAGCGATTTGCCCTAGGGGAACGCGATACTAAAAAACACCTGGTGGAGCTGCAGGATTTTTGAGGCCAGAGCACTTTTCCTCTATGACAAACCTGAAGATTCAGCTCTGTTTCTTCAAAATATACACTCTAGAAGCAGTTGATGCCTCAGCAGTCAGTAAGAGCCTCAAGTGGACATTTCCTGCACCTTTAGGTCCTGTGTTCCTCATCAATTTCCTCAAAATAACTCTTCTTCAAGCGAAAATCTAGAAGCCAATTAAGCTTGAATTTATAGAGAAGTTCAATATTTCGCTCCAAGAATGCCAGGGATTGATCAATCAAAGAATTCAGAAGAGTTTAGGAAAAGCCGGGTTATGAAGCAAATGAAGGGGTTTCAAGAGCTTCAAATGAACCGATTTGCCCTGGGGGAACGCGATACTAAAAAACACGTGGTAGAGCTGCTGGATTTTAGAGGCCAGAGCACTTTTGCTCTATGAAAAACCTGAAGATGCAGCTCTGAGAAGAAGAGTTTTGGAAAATCCGGGTAATGAAGCAAAAGAAGGAGTTTCAAGAGCTTCAAATGAACCGATTTGCCCTAGGGACACTTTTGCTCTATGACAAATCTGAAGATTCAGCTCTGTTTCTTCAAAAGATACACTCTAGAAGCAGTTGGTGCCTGAGCAGTGAGTAAGAGCCTCAAGTGGACATTTCCTGCACCTTTAGTCTTGTGTTCCTCATCAATTTCCTCAAAAAAAACTCTTCTCCAGGCGAAAATCTAGTAGCCAATTGAGCCTGAATTTATAGAGAACTTCAATATTTCTCCCTTAACCCACTGGAAATGTTATGTAAATGCCCATTTGCCTGATTACCCCCCAAAGTCCGGCCAGCCAGAAAAAGCCCCCCATCTCTATATCCAGGCCGTATTATCCGTCCTGAATGCTGATAATGCCAAATCGTGTGGAGTATTGTTCAAAGTGCACATTAATACCAAACTTGGTATTGAATATACACGAGGTAGATCCGGCTTCAGGCAATCGGAGCTCTAATAGAAACGTACTAAGCGCAGAGCAATACATTTGGACAGGTAAACAGTGCTGGATTTGTTTATCTGCTTATTGCCCGTTTTAGTGATTGATGGGATTGAGGGTTGATCCATTCAGCTGGATTGCAGCGCACCTACGCAGCCAGTTAAAGTTTAAATTGGGGAATTGCTTGCTGGGGAAAATTAGCAATTTATTATCAAGCACAACTTTGATGAACACTAATCCATTTTGCTCCAAGCGCGAGAAAAGTTGAGCAACTTGGAAACTGCGTTAACTATTCCCAGCTCATTATCGGGGTGTTTCGGTGCGGTTCAACTCAAAAACCTTTTTCTCGCCCTGATTGTATTGTTTTTCCAGCCTCGCTACCTGCTCACGTCGCTGGCCTGCAACGACTTGGCCATGGGGCTGTGTGTAACTCCTTTTGCCATTCTCTCCTCCATCAGGAACTGCTGGCCCTATGCAGAAATCGTCTGCCAAGTCCAGGTGAGTTCCCCAACAGAAAAACCGATCCATTTGCATTCCGCGTTTAAACGATATTCAAATGTGCACCTGTTCAGGTCTGCAGTCATTAAGTTGTGGAAATTGTAAAAGCCCGTTCGAATTGGCAACTTGGGAGCATGTAATGGCTTGCCCCCAGACTATGGAATGTTTAATGGCATTGGCGGTTGTGCATTTCAGAGTGCTTGTTCGCCTACGCGAAGACGAAACAAGCTTTAATTAGTTGGAGGGCACGCGGTTTGGCCCTTTTAATTCAACAGTTTCAAAATGCCGCACCCAAAACTGGAAACCTGCACGACTGCGCCCAAAATCATCTGCTCCTAATAGAGGGGCCGCTTAATGTGAAATTGGTCTCGTAAAATTAACTGGCTGAAAATTGTGCTTTGCGATTTTTGCGCCCTATTTACTGGCAGCACTTTTCATAAATAAAACGTTCGCTCGACCAGACAGCTGACTTAAAAACGCGATCCATGACACACATAAATCGGGGAAAAACAGCAGCCATTTGATGTGGGGCTGAAATAAATGAGTATCGGTTCAAGGCAGTTCAACTTGTTATTGGGCTGTTATGAGGGTGGTTGACAAAATTTGCCCAGAGTTTACCCAACAGCTCGTTTTATGAACAAGCAATGTTGCCTTTTACTAAAGTTGTCCTAATTTTTCTGCATTTCACATACTTAAGCCCTTGATTGCTTTGATTTGGTTTGGTTGCTTGAGGCGTTGTGAATGTTCTGGGTAAATGTGAAGAGCAGATTCCTACTAACGCGAAAGGCTTGAACATTTTTCCTTGGGGCTGCACAGAGGGAAAGTTGCGGTTTTTTCGGTCTCAAATGGATTTTTGTGTAAAATCGCTCGGTGCCGGAATTTCAATACAGTTTTGTCAGTGTGTAGCTGGATGCTTTGTCACTGTTCTGGACAGTTTTCAAGAAAATATTCTCACTACTGCCCAAGTTATGATTTTTTTCCTAGAGGCGGCACAGAGCCAAAGTTGCGCTTTTTTCGGTCTTAAATAGATTTTTGTGTAAAATCGCTCGGTGCCGGAATTTCAATACAGTTTTGTCAGTGTGTAGCTGGATGCTCTGTCACTACTCTGGACAGTTTTCAAGAAAATATTCTTACTCCTGCCGAAGTTATGATTTTTTTTCATTGAGGTTGCACAGAGCGAAAGTTGCGGTTTTTTCGGTCTCAAATGGATTTTTGTGTAAAATCGCTCGGTGCCGGAATTTCAATACAGTTTTGTCAGTGTGTAGCTGGATGCTTTGTCACTACTCTGGACAGTTTTCAAGAAAATATTCTTACTCCTGACGAAGTTATGATTTTTTTTCATTGCCGGTTGCACAGAGCGAAAGTTGCGGTTTTTTCGGTCTCAAATGGATTTTTGTGTAAAATCGCTCGGTGCCGGAATTTCAATACAGTTTTGTCAGTGTGTAGCTGGATGCTTTGTCACTACTCTGGACAGTTTTCAAGAAAATATTCTTACTCCTGCCGAAGTTATGATTTTTTTTCATTGAGGTTGCACAGAGCGAAAGTTGCGGTTTTTTCGGTCTCAAATGGATTTTTGTGTAAAATCGCTCGGTTTGGGAATTTCAATCCAGTTTTGTCAGTGTGTAGCTGGATGCTCTGTCACTACTCTGGACAGTTTTCAAGAAAATATTCTTACTTCCTGCCGAAGTTATGATTTTTTTTTCATTGAGGTTGCACAGAGCGAAAGTTGCGGTTTTTTTCGGTCTCAAATGATTTTTCTGTAAAATCGCTCGGTTTGGGAATTTCAATCCAGTTTTGTCAGTGTGTAGCTGGATGCTCTGTCACTACTCTGGACAGTTTTCAAGAAAATATTCTTACTCCTGCCGAAGTTATGATTTTTTTCATTGAGGTTGCACAGAGCGAAAGTTGCGGTTTTTTCGGTCTCAAATGGATTTTTGTGTAAAATCGCTCGGTGCCGGAATTTCAATACAGTTTTGTCAGTGTGTAGCTGGGTGCTTTGTCACTACTCTGGACAGTTTTCAAGAAAATATTCTTACTCCTGCCGAAGTTATGATTTTTTTTCATTGAGGTTGCACAGAGCGAAAGTTGCGGTTTTTTCGGTCTCAAATGGATTTTTGTGTAAAATCGCTCTGGTGCCGGAATTTCAATACAGTTTTGTCAGTGTGTAGCATGGATGCTTTGTCACTACTCTGGACAGTTTTCAAGAAAATATTCTTACTCCTGCCGAAGTTATGATTTTTTTTCATTGAGGTTGCACAGAGCGAAAGTTGCGGTTTTTTCGGTCTCAAATGGATTTTTGTGTAAAATCGCTCGGTACCGGAATTTCAATACAGTTTTGTCAGTGTGTAGCTGGATGCTCTGTCACTACTCTGGACAGTTTTCAAGAAAATATTCTTACTCTTGCCGAAGTTATGATTTTTTCATTGAGGTTGCACAGAGCGAAAGTTGCGGTTTTTTCGGTCTCAAATGGATTTTTGTGTAAAGTCGCTCGGTGCCGGAATTTCAATACAGTTTTGTCAGTGTGTAGCTGGATGCTCTGTCACTACTCTGGACAGTTTTCAAGAAAATATTCTTACTCCTGCCGAAGTTATGATTTTTTTTCATTGAGGTTGCACAGAGCGAAAGTTGCGGTTTTTTCGGTCTCAAATGGATTTTTGTGTAAAATCGCTCGGTGCCGGAATTTCAATACTGTTTTGTTCGTGTGTAGCTGGATGCTTTGTCACTACTCTGGACAGTTTTCAAGAAAATATTCTTACTCTTGCCGAAGTTATAATTTTTTTTCATTGAGGTTGCACAGAGCGAAAGTTGCGGTTTTTTCGGTCTCAAATGGATTTTTGTGTAAAGTCGCGCGGTGCCGGAATTTCAATACAGTTTTGTCAGTGTGTAGCTGGATGCTCTGTCACTACTCTGGACAGCTTTCAAGAAAATATTCTTACTCCTGCCGAAGTTATGATTTTTTCATTGAGGTTGCACAGAGCGAAAGTTGCGGTTTTTTCGGTCTCAAATGGATTTTTGTGTAAAATCGCTCGGTGCCGGAATTTCAATACTGTTTTGTTCGTGTGTAGCTGGATGCTTTGTCACTACTCTGGACAGTTTTCAAGAAAATATTCTTACTCCTGCCGAAGTTATGATTTTTTTTCATTGAGGTTGCACAGAGCGAAAGTTGCGGTTTTTTCGGTCTCAAATGGATTTTTGTGTAAAATCGCTCGGTGCCGGAATTTCAATACAGTTTTGCCAGTGTGTAGCTGGATGCTTTGTCACTACTCTGGACAGTTTTCAAGAAAATATTCTTACTCCTGCCGAAGTTATGATTTTTTTTCATTGAGGTTGCACAGAGCGAAAGTTGCGGTTTTTTCGGTCTCAAATGGATTTTTGTGTAAAATCGCTCGGTGCCGGAATTTCAATACAGTTTTGTCAGTGTGTAGCTGGATGCTTTGTCACTGCTCTGGACAGTTTTAAGAAAAATATTCTCACTACTGCCGAAGTTACGATTTTTTTCATGGAAGCTGCACAGAGCTAAAATTGCGGTTTTTTCGGTCTCAAATGGATTTTTGTGTAAAATCGCTCGGTGCCGGAATTTCAATACAGTTTTGTCAGTGTGTAGCTGGATGCTCTGTCACTACTCTGGACAGTTTTCAAGAAAATATTCTTACTCCTGCCGAAGTTATGATTTTTTTTCATTGAGGTTGCACAGAGCGAAAGTTGCGGTTTTTTCGGTCTCAAATGGATTTTTGTGTAAAATCGCTCGGTGCCGGAGTTTCAATAGAATTTTGTCAGTGTGTAGCTGGATGCTCTGTGAATACTTTGGAGCGAATTTAAGAAAATATTCCCACTAACGCCAAAGTTATAAATTTTCTCCCTTCAGGCTGCAGAGAAAAAAAATTGCGGTTTTTTAGGCTCAAAATAGAGTTTTTTTAATCGCCCGATGCAGGAATTTATACGAAAATTTGGTCAATTTATTGCTGGATGCCTCTGTAGGTTTTGCAATGAAAAATTTGAGTTTGCGGAAAATTTAGGGCCCAAATGAGATCTTAAAAGGACACCCTGGGGTTGAACTACCTCTTCGCGTGGTTTCCTTTAACTTCCCCTAATGGAAAGCTGAATTTTCCGAATATTCTGCGGAAAATAAAGCCACTTGAATCGAACTGAAACGCATCATCTTGGTGCTTCCAAGTTGTTTTCAGTTTGGCTTTGGCAAACGCCATCGCCGATACTTTCGCATTGAAAATTCATGAAATCGAATACGAGTTTTCCATTAGCCACTGATTCCGCACGTTTGTTTAGGGAAATCGGAAAAACTGCATTGTTTAGCGCAACCCCTGGATAAATAAGATTAAGACAAAACCCTTTGCAATTATGATTTGCATCCCGATTTGATCAAACAGGATAAATGAAAATGCGTCTCAGCTTGTTTGCGGGATTTTAACCGAATCAAACATTTGCCTTCGTAATCTGTTTAGTGGCAAAGTTTCCATTTAAATTAGGAGCAGAGAAAACTGCACTCGAACTTGCTCAAATTGAAACTTGCGAGTTAAATAATTGATGTAAAAGGAAACAGCCAAGATCCAATTAAATCCAATGTGGAGTTCACTTTGTTCACTGCACGTCTCCGTAATTAATATTGCATGCAGTGGGTAAAATCAGCTTTCTTTGTTTGGTAAGCAGCTCATTGGGTTTTGGGGAAAAGGCACTGAAATGTGCAGGAAAAATTGGTAAAAGGAGATCAGGAGGAATTTGGAAGTTTCCCAAAAATCAAGCCGCAAATTTGTCAAAAAATGCAGCAAAAACTCTTTGCAGTGCAACTCTTTTGAGGTATTTTTTCGCCTCTCTCATTCAGTGCGAACCACTTTCTGGCTCTTTTGGGCCTTTAATAGTGAATTTTCAAAGATACGAGTGCAGTTTTTGCCAAAAAAGTTCTAGTTTTGCCTGTTTTTTGGCACAGAGTTCGTTTATCGTAATTGACTCGGCAGCAAACGGTGTGTCATACTCTGGTAAATTATGAGGAACATCCGAAATCTGTTAAATTGGCTTGAAATCCAAAAAATTGGGCCTATTTCAAGGCCTCCAAATGCCTGCAAATGAAAAATTTCAGCCTCAACAAGCCAAAAGTTCAGTTGGTCCTTATCTGAGCCTAAAGTGCTTCATACTGGAAAAAACCTTCTAGTTGTTATTCAACTGTGCACATGAAGTCTCCCGTTATCTTCTTTTCATCGCAGATTATGCGTTTGTGTGGGTTTTCAAACAGTTTGTGCACATAAATTAGCTTTTAGGGAACGATAAGATAACAAGACTTTATGATCCATATTGTGAAGTTTTTCCGAACATTGAAGGAGTTTTACTGCCTGTAGTTTCCTAATGAATGTGCCAGAATGCCAGAAAACACTTTCTGGCTCTTTTGGGCCTTTAATAGTAAATTTTCAAAGATACGAGTGCAGTTTTTGCCAAAAAGTTCTAGTTTTGCCTGTTTTTTGGCACAGAGTTCGTTTATCGTAATTGACTCGGCAGCAAACGGTGTGTCATACTCTGGTAAATTATGAGGAACATCCGAAATCTGTTAAATTGACTTGAAATCCAAAAAATTGGGCCTATTTCAAGGCCTCCAAATGCTTGCAAATGAAAAATTTCAGTTTCAACAGGCCAAAAGCTCCGTTGGTCCTTATCTGAGCCTAAAGTGCTTCATACTGAAAAAAACCTTCTAGTTGTTATGCAACTGTGCACCTGAAGTGTCCCGTCATCCTCTTTTCATCGCAGATTATGCGTGCGTGTGGGTTTTCAAACAGTTTGTGCACATAAATTAGCTTTTAGGGAACGATAAGATAACAAGACTTTATGATCCATATTGTGAAGTTTTTCCGAACATTGAAGGAGTTTTACTGCCTGCAGTTTCCTAATGAATGGGCCAGCATGCCAGAAAACACTTTCTGGCTCTTTTAGGCCTTTAATAGTGAATTTTCAAAGATACGAGTGCAGTTTTTGCCAAAAAAGTTCTAGTTTTGCCTGTTTTTTGCCACAGAGTTCGTTTATCGTAATTGGCTCGGCCGCAAACGGTGTGTCATACTCTGGTAAATTATGAGGAACATCCGAAATCTGTTAAATTGGCTTGAAATCCAAAAGATTGGGCCTATTTCAAGGCCTCCAAATGCTTGCAAAGGAAAAATTTCAGCCTCAACAAGCCAAAAGCTCCGTTGGTCCTTATCTAAGCCTAAAGTGCTTCATACTGAAAAAAACCTTCTAGTTGTTATGCAACTGTGCACATGAAGTGTCCCGTCATTCTCTTTCATCGCAGATTATGCGTATGTGCGGGTTTTCAAACAGTTTGTGCACATAAATTAGCTTTTAGGGAACGATAAGATAACAAGATTTTATGATCCATATTGTGAAGTTTTTCCGAACATTGAAGGAGTTTTACTGCCTGCAGGTTTCCTAATGAATGTGCCAGAATGCCAGAAAACACTTTCTGGCTCTTTTAGGCCTTTAATAGTGAATTTTCAAAGATACGAGTGCAGTTTTTGCCAAAAAAGTTCTAGTTTTGCCTGTTTTTTGGCACAGAGTTCGTTTATCGTAATTGGCTCGGCAGCAAACGGTGTGTCATACTCTGGTAAATTATGAGGAACATCCGAAATCTGTTAAATTGGCTTGAAATCCAAAAAATTGGGCCTATTTCAAGGCCTCCAAATGCTTGCAAATGAAAAATTTCAGCCTCAACAAGCCAAAAGCTCCGTTGGTCCTTATCTGAGCCTAAAGTGCTTCATACTGGAAAAAACCTTCTAGTTGTTATGCAACTGTGCACATGAAGTGTCCCGTCATCCTCTTTTCATCGCAGATTATGCGTGCGTGTGGGTTTTCAAACAGTTTGTGCACATAAATTAGCTTTTAGGGAACGATACGATAACAAGACTTTATGATCCATATTATGAAGTTTTTCCGAACATTGAAGGAGTTTTAGTGCCTGCAGGTTTCCTAATGAATGTGCCAGAATGCCAGAAAACACTTTCTGGCTCTTTTAGGCTTTTAATAGTGAATTTTCAAAGATACGAGTGTAGTTTTTGCCAAAACAGTTCTAGTTTTGCCTGTTTTTTTTCCACAGAGTTCGTTTATCGTAATTGGCTCGGCAGCAAACGGTGTGTCATACTCTAGTAAATTATGAGGAACATCCGAAATCTGTTAAATTAGCTTGAAATCCAAAAAATTGGGCCTATTTCAAGGCCTCCAAATGCTTGCAAATGAAAAATTTCAGCCTCAACAGGCCAAAAGCTCCATTGGTCCTTATCTGAGCCTAAAGTGCTTCATACTGGAAAAACCTGCTAGTTGTTATGCAACTGTGCACATGAAGTGTCCCCTCATCCTCTTTTTATCGCAGATTATGCGTGTGTGTGAGTTTTCAAACAGTTTGTGCACATAAATTAGCTTTTAGGGAACGATAAGATAACAAGACTTTATGATCCATATTGTGAAGTTTTTCCGAACATTGAAGGAGTTTTACTGCCTGCAGGTTCCCTAATGAATGTGCCAGAATGGCAATTTCTAATTCGGAAAAACGAGTTTTCCATTTTCAGTTGTGTGCGTCAATGGAATTATTTTTACTCCGTGCGAGTAACGCGATATTTGCAACAAATTCGATTCGAAAACCGCGAAATATTTGTAGCTGGCACAGAATAAAGGATTTCATGATTTCCATACTGATGGCCATTTTTCTCGCCGAATGAATTTGATATTTTGCAATTATTCTGTGTGGTATTCTACCTATTAAAGTTAATTTATTCCGTTCGTGGGCGGAGGAAGCCCCATTGGGCAATAGTTAATTTTCATTTGCCCCCTTTTAACGCACCACTCACGTAGCGTGAGCAAAGACATGGAGAATGGAAGAGACATTTATAATTAGTCCCCTGTTCCTGCCCTGTGGATGCGACTTGTCCAACTACTCCAGCCCTGCTCGATGTTGGGGAATGGGAGCATGTAAGTAAAATTAATAGGAAAGCTTTTTACGAACTAATATTGGATTTTCTGTCTCTTAAGGCGGAAACGTGTCTCCATTAAGCCCACGCTGCCATAATAAACAAAGTTAAAGTCGAAAAATTGCGTGGAGTGTGCCTGATTTATATCGCGCAAAAAAACAAGGGCTTTCCATTAATCAATCACACAAGTTTGTTGATTTCGATTGTTTAAAAATCCCGTCTAGACCCTAATTTGCTAAACATAATTAATAGCCAAATAACAGCTGAAGAGATATGGATGGCATAAATCACATAAATCTTCGCCACTGTGTTTCATCAATGCCAGAAGTTCTGGATGGTAAATTGGATCCAGCCATTCGATAGCCGGCATAATTTTCTTATTCACTCAACTTCCCGACTGGAATTGGAAAAACCATTTTCGATGCCCCGGATTTTTCGCCTTCAAACTTTCCTTTGCGTAATTACTCGCGCAAAAAAAACTCGATACGCTACGTGTCCACGCATAATGAAAGTCAAAGTTTTGCAGACTTTTAACACCAAATACAAAACATATTCGGTGTTTTCTGCTGAATGCTGAAAAGGTTCACTCTAGAAATTGTTTGTTTGGGAAATCTGGCCGTCGAAATATTTCAAATTTCTCTCAGTTTCAATTGTACAGTGGGGATATAGATATTTTCAAAAATAGACTTTGTCAAAATGTGGCCAGTTTCATTTGTGCATTTCTGCATTTAAAAATTCGTAACTCCTAGACCCGAAGAGATTCGAATGTACAACTTTGTGCCTATGTTTGAGACACCCTGTAGTAGAAACGGCAGGAGGTTCACAAAAATCAAGTGGCAGATTTAAGGATATAGAAAGTTTGAAAAATTGCATTTTTTTTCTCAATTATGCATTTCTGCATTAAAAAATTCCTAGTTTCTAAGCGCAATGAGATACGAACGTGCACCTTTGCACGTGAATTTGGGACACCCCGTAGTAAAATTTCCTGAAAGGTCACAAACATTAAAAGACACGTTTAATGATATAGAAAGTTTGAAATTGTGCATTAGTCAAAATTTGATTTTTCTCAATTATGCATTTCGGCATTTAAAAATTCCTAGTTTCTAAACGCAATGAGATACCAATGTGCACCTCTGTATGTGTATTTGGGACACCCCGTAGTAAAATTTCCAGAAAGGTCACAAACATTAAAAGACACGTTTAATGATATAGAAAGTTTGAAATTGTGCATTAGTCAAAATTTGATTTTTCTCAATTATGCATTTCGGCATTTAAAAATTCCTAGTTTCTAGGCGCAATGAGATACAAACGTGCACCTTTGCACGTGTATTTGGGACACCTCGTAGTAAAATTTCCAGAAAGGACACAAACATTAAAAGATACGTTTAATGATATAGAAAGTTCGAAATTGTGCATTAGTCAAAATTTGATTTTTCTCAATTATGCATTTTGGCATTTAAAAATTCCTAGTTTCTAAACGCAATGAGATACGAAGGTGCACCTTTGCACGTGTATTTGGGACACCCCGTAGTAAAATTTCCAGAAAGGTCACAAACATTAAAAGATACGTTTAATGATATAGAAAGTTTGAAATTGTGCATTAGTCAAAATTTGATTTTTCTCAATTATGCATTTCGGCATTTAAAAATTCCTAGTTTCTAAACGCAATGAGATACGAATGTGCACCTTTGCACGTGTATTTGGGACACCCCGTAGTAAAATTGGCCCAGATTTCACAAAAATCCAAAAACGCATTTAAAGATAAAGAAAGTTTGAAATTGTGCATTTGTCAAAATTAGATTTTTTTCAATTATGCGTTTCTGCATTTAAAAATTCCTAGTTTCTAAACGCAATGAGATACAAATGTGCACTTTTGCACGTGTATTTGGGACACCCCGAAGGAAAATTGGCAGGAAGTTGACAAAAATGAAATGACACATTTAAAGATTTACAAAGTTTGAAAAATTGCTTTTACCAAAATTTGATTATTCTCAATTGTGCATCAGTCCATTAAAAAATGTGTAACTCCTAAACCAGACGAAATCCGAATATGCAACTTTTCAAGTGTGTTAGGAACATCCCAGCCTAGAATCGTGCAAATTTCCACTAAATTCGCAAACTGCATTAGAAATATACAAATTTTCAAAAATTGGTTTAGGCAATATGCGATTCACAAAGTCCAAACCAGAAAAAGCTCAAAAATTAAATCTAATATTAAAAAAGACAACACTTACAAGAAAAAATAAAATAACCCTAGCAGGTTTTCCAGGCAAAAAACCTGCATTTTGCAAGAGTAATTCAGCATTAACCATATTCAATTAATTATAAGCAAACGGTGTGTCATACTTTGGTAAATTGTGAGAAATGTTTAAAAATTCCTCAATATTCGTTCGTCGACTTCGTCAAGTCGTAGCTTTGCAGATTTTACGGTATTTTCTACTGGATGTTGAAAAGTGTTACTCAACAAAATCCTTGTCCAAGCCACTGAACTCCCCAGATTTGAGCCTGTTAGGCTTTTGTGATACAGAAAATCAAAGTAATGAGATGGATGTGTATTTCACAGAGTGTAGCTGAAAGTATCGGGAGGAAAACAAATGCAATTTTGACAGAACTGGAAGGAGTCCAAATGGGATTCCTCATGCTCAAAAATATTGGAAATTTAAAAGAAAATGGCAAAAAGAGGATGAATGGAAAGAAAACCAGTTTGAAACGTTGGAAGTTAAACCCTGCAAGCAGCATAACTGGCCAACATGGATAGAAGAGAGGAACCGAATGTAAAACCTAGTCAAGGAAAATTGAAGATGCCCAGCAAAAGAAAACAGAAAAGCAGCAAGAGCAAATGCTGAAGGAATTGGAAGTAGAAAATGAAAAATACAGTAAATAATCGGGAAACCAAAAATTCAGTCCTTTGGCTTTTTTGAGATGTTGGCCCAAGCAAAACGCAAAAAACCCAGAACTCTGCCAGACTCCGAAGACAATATTTCTTAACTTCGGTTCCTCCTTGCCTGTTAAGAAGAGCTGTTTCAAGCAAACCGATGCTCCAAGCCAGTAAAACGACCCGATTTGAGACAGCGAATTCCTTGCTCCTTTAGTCCCAGTTGTTTATTGGATGATGAATCAAAGAAGCGAGCGCCTCCACGTTTGGATTGTATTTCAAGGGCCATTAAGTATCCGACTTTATACTCAATAGAAAAGTCGTAAAGCGGCATCGTCTGGGAAGCCATAAAATCCAAATCCAATACTTTCCGCGCGCGATAAATGTAGCGGCCGTGATGGCGAAATATTCAATTTATGGTTTTCGCCCCCTCAGGACGCTGATTAATGGTTGTGAAATGTCTCAGTCGACATTTATAAAGCCAACACAGCAACGCGCCATGTTTCCGGCTAATTATCACTGCTTGTCTCCCATCCAGAGCCTTCAATTATTGTCTCTGGATCGCTTGTTTTGATCTTGAAAATCCGACGGATTTACATGAAAATCTACCATTAGTTCGGACCGATCGCACCAGTTCCTATGTGGAAATTCGATTTTAAAACTAATTCCACTTGAACATTATTATTGTAACATTTAAATGCGTTTTTACCTCCATCGCACTACAACTGGTTAAACATTCGATTGTTTCAATTATGCAGTTAATTGCACGTTATTGGCAAATTTAGCTAATGAGTTTTGGAAAACATGCATTAAATCCAGCACATTTCCTTCATAAATAGTGAAATCCCTTGTTTCAGCTCAATTATGCACAAATGTAAAAGTTCAGACTCAAAATGTGGTGGCGAATTAGAGGGGGCTCAATCCAATTATTAGAGCAAATGTAAAGCTCAAAAAGTTTAGAGCTTAGCCTGGGGCACGATTTGAAAGAGGAAACTTTGCGCTTTATGTGGCAAAGGTTTCACTGTGTGGTGCAGCTTACTGCAGCCTATGGCGAGCTTTAAAAAATACGTTCTGCACGCAGCATTTAACTGGCAAAACCCTTGAGGCTCCATTGGTAGAAATACTGAAAATTTGCCTCAGTTTTGCGCGAATTTTGGAAAATTTGCAGCTCGACCTTTTCGAGCGATTCGAGCACCCCTCATCAGACAGTTGTCCTTTAAAAAATCATAGCTCTGAAGCCACAGGAGTTGAGGAAAACCCGTTCATACTCTTAGGTAGAGCAATTGAGGCTCTATTGGCACAAAAAGGTTGCAATTTGTGTTAATTATACTCACGTTTTTATACATGTTTGAATTCTACATCAACAGTTTTGCAAACCAAGCAAAAAAATGCCCACAGTTTCTAATCGGTGCATCACTTTCTAAACGAGAAATTTATTTCCCTCTGCAGTGATGTAAAAATGAGCGCTCTGGCTCAATTGGTTCCCGAGAAATGAGCAAAAACGCGTCGGAAAACACGAAATTTTGCCCTAATCTTGCACCTAAATGTCTGATATTCAAATTTCTCTTTTTGCATCAAAACTATCCGAATTTTCTCACTCGCGTTTCCATGCCTCAATCGAGGTTCCAATTCTCTATCCAACGATATCAAAACGAACTCTGTGGCTCAAACGGTTCCTGAGAAACGTCGAAAAAGGCAGCGTCATGTTTGAGTCGATTTTGCAACTCAAATTTAAACAGCCAAAACTAAAAGTTCTTGAAATTTAGACTTTTCTGACAAAACTGGCAACATTTCCCAAGCTATGCTGCGCTTTCTAAAAAGGCCATTTAGTTCTCTCTGCAGGGATGTAAAAATGAGCGCTTCGGTTCAATCTGTTCCCGAGAAATCAGCAAAAACGAGACGAAAACCACGAAATTTTGCCCGATTCTTGCACCTAAATGTCTGATATTCAAATTTCTCTGTTTGCATCAAAACTACCCGAATTTCCTCACTCGCATTTCCATGCCTCAATCGAGGTTCCAATTCTCTATCCAACGATATCAAAGCGAACTCTGTGGCTCAAACGGTTCTTGAGAAACGTCGAAAAAGGCAGCGTCATGTTTGAGTCGATTTTGCAACTCAAATTTAAACAGCCAAAACTAAAAGTTCTTGAAATTTAGACTTTTCTGACAAAACTGGCAACATTTCCCAAGCTATGCTGCACTTTCTAAAAATGCCATTTAGTTCTCTCTGCAGGGATGTAAAACTGAGCGTTTCGGCTCAATCTGTTCCCGAGAAATAAGCAAAAACGGGACGAAAACCACGAAATTTTGCCCTAATCTTGCACCTAAATGTCTGATATTCAAATTTCTCTTTTTGCATCAAAACTATCCGAATTTCCTCACTCGCGTTTCCATGCCTCAATCGAGGTTCCAATTCTCTATCCAACGATATTAAAACGAACTCTGTGGCTCAAACGGTTCCTGAGAAACGTCGAAAAAGGCAGCGTCATGTTTGAGTCGACTTTGCAACTCAAATTTAAACAGCCAAAACTAAAAGTTCTTGAAATTTAGACTTTTCTGACAAAACTGGCAACATTTCCCAAGCTATGCTGCACTTTCTAAAAAGGCCATTAAGTTCTCTCTGCAGGGATGTAAAAATGAGCGCTTCGGCTCAATCCGTTCCCGAGAAATAAGCAAAAACGAGACGAAAACCACGAAATTTTGCCCGAATCTTGCACCTAAATGTCTGATATTCAAATTTCTCTGTTTGCATCAAAACTATCCGAATTTCCTCACTCGCGTTTTCATGCCTCAATCGAGGTTCCAATTCTCTATCCAAGCGATATCAAAACGAACTCTGAGGCTCAAACGGTTCTTGAGAAACGTCGAAAAAGGCAGCGTCATGTTTGAGTCGATTTTGCAACTCAAATTTAAACAGCCAAAACTAAAAGTTCTTGAAATTTAGACTTTTCTGACAAAACTGGCAACATTTCCCAAGCTATGCTGCACTTTCTAAAAAGGCCATTTAGTTCTCTCTGCAGGGATGTAAAAATGAGCGCTTCGGCTCAATCTGTTCCCGAGAAATAAGCAAAAACGAGACGAAAACCACGAAATTTTGCCCTAATCTTGCACCTAAATGTCTGATATTCAAATTTCTCTTTTTGCATCAAAACTATCCGAATTTTCTCACTCGCGTTTTCATGCCTCAATCGAGGTTCCAATTCTCTATCCAACGATATCAAAACGAACTCTGTGGCTCAAACGGTTCCTGAGAAACGTCGAAAAAGGCAGCGTCATGTTTGAGTCGATTTTGCAACTCAAATTTAAACAGCCAAAACTAAAAGTTCTTGAAATTTATACTTTTCTGACAAAACTGGCAACATTTCCCAAGCTATGCTGCACTTTCTAAAAAGGCCATTTAGTTCTCTCTGCAGGGATGTAAAACTGAGCGCTTCGGCTCAATCTGTTCCCGAGAAATAAGCAAAAACGAGACGAAAACCACGAAATTTTGCCCGATTCTTGCACCTAAATGTCTGATATTCAAATTTCTCTGTTTGCATCAAAACTATCCGAATTTCCTCACTCGCGTTTTCATGCCTCAATCGAGGTTCCAATTCTCTATCCAGCGATATCAAAACGAACTCTGTGGCTCAAACGGTTCTTGAGAAACGTCGAAAAAGGCAGCGTCATGTTTGAGTCGATTTTGCAACTCAAATTTAAACAGCCAAAACTAAAAGTTCTTGAAATTTAGACTTTTCTGACAAAACTGGCAACATTTCCCAAGCTATGCTGCACTTTCTAAAAAGGCCATTTAGTTCTCTCTGCAGGGATGTAAAAATGAGCGCTTCGGCTCAATCTGTTCCCGAGAAATAAGCAAAAACGAGACGAAAACCACGAAATTTTGCCCTAATCTTGCACCTAAATGTCTGATATTCAAATTTCTCTTTTTGCATCAAAACTATCCGAATTTTCTCACTCGCGTTTTCATGCCTCAATCGAGGTTCCAATTCTCTATCCAACGATATCAAAACGAACTCTGTGGCTCAAACGGTTCCTGAGAAACGTCGAAAAAGGCAGCGTCATGTTTGAGTCGATTTTGCAACTCAAATTTAAACAGCCAAAACTAAAAGTTCTTGAAATTTATACTTTTCTGACAAAACTGGCAACATTTCCCAAGCTATGCTGCACTTTCTAAAAAGGCCATTTAGTTCTCTCTGCAGGGATGTAAAAATGAGCGCTTCGGCTCAATCTGTTCCCGAGAAATAAGCAAAAACGAGACGAAAACCACGAAATTTTGCCCGATTCTTGCACCTAAATGTCTGATATTCAAATTTCTCTTTTTGCATCAAAACTATCCGAATTTCCTCACTCATGTTTTCATGTCTCAATCGAGGTTCCAATTCTCTATCCAACGATATCAAAACGAACTCTGAGGCTCAAACGGTTCCTGAGAAACGTCGAAAAAGGCAGCGTCATGTTTGAGTCGATTTTGCAACTGAAATTTAAACAGCCAAAACTAAAAGTTCTTGAAATTTAGACTTTCTGACAAAACTGGCAACATTTCCCAAGCTATGCTGCACTTTCTAAAAAGGCCATTTAGTTCTCTCTGCAGGGATGTAAAACTGAGCGCTTCGGCTCAATCCGTTCCCGAGAAATAAGCAAAAACGAGACGAAAACCACGAAATTTTGCCCTAATCTTGCACCTAAAAGTCTGATATTTAAATTTCTCTGTTTGCATCAAAACTATCCGAATTTCCTCACTCGCGTTTCCATGTCTCAATCGAGGTTCCAATTCTCTATCCAACGATATCAAAACGAACTCTGTGGCTCAAACGGTTCTTGAGAAACGTCGAAAAAGGTGCCGTCATGTTTGAGTCGATTTTGCAACTCAAAAAAAAAGACAGCCAAGTCTAAAACTCTTTGAAACTAAGATTTTTTACAAGCCCATTTAGTTCTCTTTGCAGTGAGGTAAAAAATAGCGCTGTTGCTCAATTGGTTCCCGAGAAATGAGCAGAAACGGGAGGAAAAACACGAAATTTTTCCTTAATCTTGCACCTAAACGTCTGATATTCTAATTTGGCTTTTTGGGTCAAAACTGCCAGAATTTCCTCACGCGCCTTGTTACAACAGAACATATAAACTTCCAGTCACAGAGTATTCAGAGCATCCTTAAAATCTACTGGGTGTTTCAATAAAATTACGCCAAAATATTGATGAAAGGTTCTTTTTGCAGGCTCTACTTCGAGGTGCAATCAGTCAGCAAAGTGCAGTGATCCTGATATGCATGGCAATGGATCGCTACTACTGCATGCTGCATCCTGTTGAATACCACAAACACTCCAGCAGAAAGGTAAGGGGGCAATTTTACGAAAATAACCGTGCAATGTAAAATGGCAATTTCTCCTGCGAATACCCAAATGAGAAATTTATAAGATTCCCGTTCGGGAATCCTGCGACTCTTTCACGTTTACGTAGTCAGGCAGGGGAAAATAAATAATTCAAATTACCGAGTTGCTTCCATTTCCCTCTGAAATAGGCATTGTCCTGAAACTTTCGAGCTTTTTGTACTTAAAAATCGTTCTGCAGGAAGATGATAAATCGCTGGCAGACTACTGGCTTCAGGGTCCTTGGCTTCTTATGTTTTAAGCCGGTAAAGGCGCATAATTTCGTTTTTCCCACTGCGACTGGAGACGTCGTTGCAAAGTTTGTCAAGCAATTTCTGAGCGCAAAAATCCGTTTACTGCGATCTGCCTGACTGCTCAGAACAGTGTCGTAAAATTAAGACGTTCATCTCCATTTTACGGCGATAATAAATTCAGATTTCCGCCAGCCTCAACTGATTAAAGCGTGCCGGAAAATTCATTAAAGACCAATAAAACAACACCGATTAATTTGCGCATCGCGCTCCAGACGTAAGGCCTTATTTATGGAAAGCTCAACTGAGACCTCGATGTGACAAATTGCTGACTGATCCAGAGTGAGAAATGGAAGTTGCACGTGCAATTGAATTTTTGCCACTCAAACCGTCCATTAAGTTTAGTGAGTTGGTTTACACCAAATGAAAAGGAATTCGCAAGTTTGTTGGCACATGCAGATTTTTTATTCAATTTCCCAAATTGGCCGCCATCTCTTCCGAAGGAAAATCGAGTTGTCACGTCGATATATTGATAGCTCAGATTCTTCGCAAAAAGCACGAGATAAATGATAAATCTCCTTGATATCAGAGCACATTATTCCTCCTAGTTCATTAATCTTCTAACTGCCTTTTTCCCTGCTGGTCGCCCAACAGATAATGAAACAAGGGCCGCTCTATTTTCGATTTGAAGACGTAGTCTGATGGCTGAAATGACAGGAAAATGCACTGCTTTAACAGTGTCTTTTCACGGAAATAACGCTCGAAAAGTTGCATTTTAACATCGCTAGTTTTTCAAAAAATTCCACAAAATTTAGTTGGACCTCGATTTCAATGAAACTCTTCCCAATTATAACACCAGGCTTTCTAAACGCCTGCTAAAAGTTTGGGAACTCGTGTTCTGTTGGTTTGAAAGTTACAATTTTTTTTAGGTGAAGGCACACAACTGCAAAAACCTACATTTTAACAGCAGCCGGTTTTGAAAAATTCTCCACTCCGAGGCGGTTACACGATTCGAGTGAAACTTTACACACTTATACAGCTATGTTTCAGAAAACGTGTAAGACTTAGTTTCCCTTCGGTTTTAGTAACAGATTTTTTTAAGCGGCGACACACACAGTTACAAATTATCACTGTGTAACAGCGGCCCCTTTTAAACATTTCTCCACACTAATTTGAGTGAAACTTTAGAAACTTACACAGCAGTGGTTTCCAAATGCCTGTCAAAATTTTCAGAGTCTAACATCATTTTCTTTTGAAGATATTGCAAATAATCAGTTTTGACCAACAGTCATTTTTGAAAATTTCTCCTCACTGAATCAGTAGTTCGATTTGAGTGAAACTTTAGAAACTTACACAGTAATATTTAGAAAATGCTTCAAGAAATGTTCAGACTTCTTCTTCGTTTGGTTTGAAAGTTAAAAAATTTTTTAGGCGGAGACTCAAAATTGCAAATGAAAACTTTTTCAAAGCGGCTTTTTTGAAAAATTTTTCCAGCTGACTTGAGCAGCAAATTTGAGTGAAAGTTTAGGCATTTAGAAAGCGATATATTTTTTTAATGAATATGGAGAGTAGAATTTTGTACTTCGTTTTGGTTCCAAAGTACGTTTCCTTTTAGGCCAACGCGCCCAATTGCAAAGAATCACTTTCTAATCGCGCCCATTTTTGAAAAATTCTCCTCACCGAATCAGTGGCTCGATTTTAGCGAAACTTTAGAAACTCACACAGCAGTAGTTAGTAAATGTTTGGAAAATTTTTCAGACTCTTTCGTCGTTTGGTTGGAAAGTTACGAGTTTTTTTAGGCGGAGACACAAAATTGCAAGCTAAAACATTTTAAATGCGGCTTTTTTGAAAAATGTATCGAGTTGATTTGAGTGAAAGTTTAGGCATTTAGAAAGCACTATTTTTCAAATGAATGTGGAAAGTAGAATTTTCTACTTCCTTTTGGTTCCAAAGTACATTTCCTTTGAGGCCGACGCGCACAATTTTCCAGACCCACTTTCTAATCGCGCACATTTTTGAAAAATTCTCCTCACTGAATCAGTGCCTCGATTTGAGCGAAACTTTAGAAACTTACACAGCAATATTTAGTGAATGCGTAGGAAACTTTTCAGACTTTTTCTTCGTTTGGTTAGACAGTTAAGAGTTTTTTTGTAGGCGGAGACACAAAATTGCAAATGAAAACTCTTTAAAAGCAGCTTTTTTGAAAATTTAATCCAGCTGACTGGATCATCAAATTTGAGTGTTAGTTTTGGCATTTAGAAAGCAGGATTTTTCAATTGAATGTGGCAAATTTAATTTTCTACTTCGTTTTGGTTCCAAAGTACGTTTTCTTTTAGGCCGACACGCACAATTGCAAATAATCACTTTCTAATCGCGGTCATTTTTGAAAAATTTTCCTCACTGAATCAGCTGCTCGATGTGAGTGAAACTTTAGAAACTTACACAGCAAGATTTAGTAAAGGCGTCGGAAAACTTTCAGACTTTTCGTTCGTTTGGTTCGAAAGTCAGGATTTTTTGTAGGCGGAGAGACAAAATTGCACCTGAAAACTTTTTAAAAGGGGTTTTTTTTGGAAAATTTATCCAGCTGACTTGAGCATGGAATTTGAGTGAAAGTTTTGGCATTTGGAAAGCGATATATTTTTCAAATGAGTGTCGAAAGTTTAATTTTCTTCTTCCTTTGGGTTTCAAATTACGTTTTCTTGTAGGTCGACACGCCCAATTGCCAATAATCACTTTCTAATCGCGCCCATTTTTGAAAAATTCTCCTCACTGAATTTATAATTAGATGTGGGTGAAACTTTAGTCACCCGCAAAGCAATGCTTTCTAAACTGCCACTTAAAGTTTCATAGGCCACTTTCTTTCGGTTTCAAAGTGATTTTTTGGTGGAAACTTACAATTGCAAACAATCACTTTTTGAGAGCGGCCATTTTTATTAGCAGTAATCGGATTCGGGTCAAAATTAGAGCTCCTACAGTGAGGCCTTTTTCAAATGTCTGGCGAAAGTTTCAGATTTGAGTTTCTCTTCGTTTCAAAGTTACAAATTTTTTTGGGCTGGAACGCACAATCGGAAACAATCACTTTTGAATAGAGACCATTTTTGAAAAATTTTGCACTCGGCATTAATCATCGGATTTCAGTGAAACTCTATGCCCTTATATAGCGATAGTTTCCAACTAGCTGCGACAAGTTTCCCATTCAAATTCCTTTCGGTTTGGAAGTTGCGATTTTTTTGGGCTGGAAGGCACAATTGCAACTAATCAATTTTTAACAGCCGTCATTTTTTGAAAACTTTTGCAAACTGAATGAGGAATCGGATTTGAGGGAAACTTAGGGCTCTTCCAAAGCAAGGTTTTGCAAATGCCTCACAAAAGTTTCAAATTTGAGCTCCTTTTAGTTTCAGAGATACCAACGTTTTTAGGTGCAAACGCACAGTTGCAACTATACACTTTCTAACAGCGGCTGTTTTCCAAAAACTCTCGTCGCTGAACTAATCATCGTATTTCAGTGAAACTCTCCACACTTACAAAGTGATGTTTTCCAAATGAGTGGGGAAACTTTGATGTCCGGCGGCCTTTCGGTTTCAATGGTTCAATTTTTTTTAGGCGGAAGCGCATATCTGCAAATAGTCACTTTCTAACAGGGACTTTTTTGAAAAATTCTCCACCCTAAACTAATAGTCGGATTTGAGTAAAACTCTATGCCCTTATATAGTGATAGTTTCCAACTAGCTGCGACAAGTTTCCCATTCAAATTCCTTTCGGTTTAGAAGTTGCGATTTTTTTGGGCTGGAAGGCACAATTGCAACTAATCAATTTTTAACAGCCGTCATTTTTTGAAAACTTTTGCAAACTGAATGAGGAATCGGATTTGAGGGAAACTTAGGGCTCTTCCAAAGCAAGGTTTTGCAAATGCCTCACAAAAGTTTCAAATTTGAGCTCCTTTTGGTTTCAGAGATACCAACGTTTTTAGGTGTAAACGCACAGTTGCAACTATACACTTTCTAACAGAGGCTGTTTTCCAAAAACTCTCGTCGCTGAATTAATCATCCTATTTCAGTGAAACTCTCCACACTTACAAAGTGATGTTTTCCAAATGAGTGGGGAAACTTTGATGTCCGGCGGCGCTTCGGTTTCAATGGTTCAATTTTTTTTAGGCGGAAGCGCATATCTGCAAATAGTCACTTTCTAACAGGGACTTTTTTGAAAAATTCTCCACCCAAAACTAATAGTTGGATTTGAGTGAAACTTTACGCGCTTATAAAGCAACCTTTTTCTAATTCCTGCCAAAGTTTTAGTCGCCTTCTAGGAAAAAAATTGCGCGCTACTGGCAGCCCAATAGGAATCACGCGCGTTGCACTTTCAAAATAAAAATCGCTTTCCTACATAATTTTTGGGTGTAACTTTGGGATCAGCGCGATGTTTTCCAGCGGGGAACGTCTCCTGGAAATCTTTCCTTGGCCTGGAAAAGGAAGAAAAAACATCTTTATTGGCTATCTTGCCAGGGCAGGGAGCCGTTAATCCCCACAGGCAAGTTATGTGGGGACAAGGATTTATAACGGCTTTATCGTGGCTTTTTAAACCATTGATAATTAATGACGACGAAACTTGCGAAATCAAGTAAAAACTTGCGCTATTAATTTCCGAGACGCACTGCACAGCAATCGAGTTTGGGCAGTTTAATTAAACGATTGTTGCATAATTGTGCGGGCAATGGATTAGTGAAATTTATCGAATTTGCTTTGAATAATTCCATAATCCGCCACCTTGTGTGGGAGTGAATTATGGGCGAAATACGGCCGGTAGTTGGAGTTCCTCCAAGTCTATCCAGGCAGGTTTTTCTTAGTGGTTATCCAGATGCAATTATCCGCTGTACGCCGCAGGATGCACAATTACAACATCATAAATCACTGCACATTTTAAGCCATTAACCTGTGATTCTATTTAAGCCACATTCAGGACGCGGATGATTAATCGATAGGCGCATTTAGCCAACTAATGAAACACACTTTTTAGGGCCCGATTTTGCCTCGATTAATCATATCTGCGTTAAACAAAAGGCCAAAGTTGCGAAATCCTGCAACTTCCTAGAAATAAATCGAATTCTCAGTGCGATCATTCAGCCTTTTGTAATCGGGCTAGTAACTCCATAGCCACCGGTCAGTGGAAGATAAATGCCAAAGATGTGACTCTTTATCGGCGGATTATTTTAATATCCAGGTCCCAGCTTCTTTCGGAGCGATTGGGGAGGAGTAGGGCCCCATTTCCCAGCCCAGTGCTTGATTGACCTCAGCCAAATTTCGCTTTTAGCTGATCCAGCAATGTTCATTCATTATCCAAAATACTTCCGGCTAATTATCCAGCCGAATCCAATTGAAGCCTCTAATCTCATTCGGAAAACATTTGCTACATGCAGGTTTGCACCATCCGATCATTAATGCATGTATTTAGATGGAATCCACAGCGTTCAAATCATAAAAGCTGGAAAGTGCCCAATGGCAAACATCCTCGATTTGCGTTTTATCACTTGCCAGCAGTAAAATCTGGATGGATTCAATTAGATCCAATCACTTTTTTATGCGTGATTGTTCTCAGTGTTTTATTGCGGCAACCAAACGACTGTTGATCCACACTAAGAAATGTTGGATTTTGGAACTTTGATGGGTTTATGAATGGGTGAGGGAAGTTTCGGAACTTGAGGTTTTCCAGTTAAGGAGCTACGGAGCTGTTAATGCAGAAATGCACGATTGAGATGGTCACTTTTAAGCAAAGGGCAGTTTTGAAAAATTCCTCTGAGTTAAGCCACCAGGAAATTTGAGTGAAACTTTCAAGTGTTTTGTGCAATTTTCGTTCCCAAATCCTTGTTGAAAGTTTTGGCTTTTGCCCTTTGTTCCTTTAAGAGTTACGAATTTATTTGGGCAAAAATGCACAAACCCCAATAAGTGTTTTTTAACAGCGCTCATTTTTCAAAAAGTTTCTAAACGTAACCTGTTTTGGGATTTCAGAGAAACTTTGTCAAATTGTCCAGTAGTCCTTTCTCAATGCCTCAAGCGAGTTTCCCGTTTGCTCTTTCCTCTATTTAGAAGCTACGAATTTATTAAAACGGAAATGCACAAATGACAATTTTTTTTATCAACGCTCATTTTTGAAAAATTCTTCAAGCGTAATGCTTTGTGCAGTTTCACTGAAACTTTTCAGAACTATCAACTGATCCTCTGTCAACGCCTGAAGCGAGTTTGGGGCTTTTGTTTTTTTTTATTTAGAAGTTACGAATTTATTAAGATGGAAACGCACAAAGGACTATGATCAATTTTTAAAAGCGCTCATTTTTGAAAAATTCCCAAAATTTACTGTACTATTCAATTTCAGTGAAACTTTCCGCAATTATCGGGTGATCCTTGCGTAATGCTTGAAGCGAGTTTCCAGTTTCCACTTTCCTCTATTAAGAAGCTACGAATTTATTAAAACGGAAATGCACAAATGACAATTTTTTTTTATCGACGCTTATTTTTGAAAAATTTCTTCAAGCATAATGCTTTGTGCAGTTTCACTGAAACTTTTCAAAACTGTCAACTGGTCCTCTCTCAACGCCTGAAGCGAGTTTCGAGCTTTAGTTTTTTTTTATTTAGAAGTTACGAATTTATTAAGATGGAAACGCATAAAGGACTATGATCAATTTTTAAAAGCGCTCATTTTTGAAAAATTCCCCAAATTTACTGTAGTATTCAATTTCAGTGAAACTTTCCGCAATTATCGGGTGATCCTTGCGTAATGCTGGAAGCGAGTTTCCAGTTTCCACTTTCCTCTATTAAGACGCTACGAATTTATTAAAACGGAAATGCACAAATGACAATTTTTTTTATCAATGCTCATTTTTGAAAAATTTTTCAAGCATAATGCTTTGTGCAGTTTCACTGAAACTTTTCAAAACTGTCAACTGATCCTCTCTCAACGCCTGAAGCGAGTTTGGGGCTTTTGTTTTGTTTTATTTAGAAGTTACGAATTTATTAAGATGGAAACGCACAAAGGAGTATGATCAATTTTTAAAAGCGCTCATTTTTGAAAAATTCCCAAAATTTACTGTAGTATTCAATTTCGGTGAAACTTTCCGCAATTATCGGGTGATCCTTGCGTAATGCTTGAAGCGAGTTTCCAGTTTCCACTTTCCTCTATTAAGAAGCTACGAATTTATTAAAACGGAAATGCACAAATGACAATTTTTTTTTATCAACGCTCATTTTTGAAAAATTCTTCAAGCGTAATGCTTTG
The DNA here is from genome assembly GCA_024550625.1 of Dendroctonus valens. Lineage (NCBI taxonomy): Eukaryota > Metazoa > Arthropoda > Insecta > Coleoptera > Curculionidae > Dendroctonus > Dendroctonus valens. The sequence continues at coordinate 485,995 of JAJTJO010000100.1, forward strand.
TGCAGTTTCAGTGAAACTTTTCAAAACTGTCAACTGATCCTCTCTCAACGCCTGAAGCGAGTTTGGGGTTTTCGTTTTGTTTTATTTAGAAGTTACGAATTTATTAAGATGGAAACGCACAAAGGAGTATGATCAATTTTTAAAAGCGCTCATTTTTGAAAAATTCCCAAAATTTACTGTACTATTCAATTTCAGTGAAACTTTCCGCAATTATCGGGTGATCCTTGCGTAATGCTTGAAGCGAGTTTCCAGTTTCCACTTTCCTCTATTAAGAAGCTACGAATTTATTAAAACGGAAATGCGTAAATGACTATTTTTTTTTTATCAACGCTCATTTTTGAAAAATTATAAAAGCGTAATGCTTTGTGCAGTTTCAGTGAAACTTTTCAAAACTGTCAACTGATCCTCTCTCAACGCCTGAAGCGAGTTTGGGGTTTTCGTTTTATTTTATTTAGAAGTTACGAATTTATTAAGATGGAAACGCACAAAGGAGTATGATCAATTTTTAAAAGCGCTCATTTTTGAAAAATTCCCAAAATTTACTGTACTATTCAATTTCAGTGAAACTTTCCGCAATTATCGGATGATCCTTGCGTAATGCTTGAAGCGAGTTTCCAGTTTCCACTTTCCTCTATTAAGAAGCTACGAATTTATTAAAACGGAAATGCACAAAGACAATTTTTTTTATCAACGCTCATTTTTGAAAAATTCTTCAAGCGTAATGCTTTGTGCAGTTTCAGTGAAACTTTTCAAAACTGTCAACTGATCTCTCTTAACGCCTGAAGCGAGTTTGGGGCTTTACTTTTTTTTTATTTAAAAGTTACGAATTTATTAAGATGGAAACGCACAAAGGACTATGATCAATTTTTAAAAGCGCTCATTTTTGAAAAATTCTCCGAATTTACTGTAGTATTCAATTTCAGTGAAACTTTCCGCAATTATCGAATGATCCTTGCGTAATGCTTGAAGCGAGTTTCCAGTTTCCACTTTCCTCTATTAAAAAGCTACGAATTTATTAAGACGTAAATGCACAAATGACAATTTTCTTTATCAACGCTCATTTTTGAAAAATTCTTCAAGCGTAATGCTTTGTGCAGTTTCACTGAAACTTTTCAAAACTGTCAACTGATCCTCTCTCAACGCCTGAAGCGAGTTTGGGGTTTTCGTTTTATTTTATTTAGAAGTTACGAATTTATTAAGATGGAAACGCACAAAGGAGTATGATCAATTTTTAAAAGCGCTCATTTTTGAAAAATTCCCAAAATTTACTGTAGTATTCAATTTCGGTGAAACTTTCCGCAATTATCGGGTGATCCTTGCGTAATGCTTGAAGCGAGTTTCCAGTTTCCACTTTCCTCTATTAAGAAGCTACGAATTTATTAAAACGGAAATGCACAAATGACAATTTTTTTTTATCAACGCTCATTTTTGAAAAATTCTTCAAGCGTAATGCTTTGTGCAGTTTCAGTGAAACTTTTCAAAACTGTCAACTGATCCTCTCTCAACGCCTGAAGCGAGTTTGGGGCTTTACTTTTTTTTTATTTAAAAGTTACGAATTTATTAAGATGGAAACGCCCAAAGAACTATGATCAATTTTTAAAAGTGCTCATTTTTGAACAATTCCCCAAATTTACTGTAGCATTCAATTTCAGTGAAACTTTCCGCAATTATCAGGTAATCCTTGCGTAATGCTTGATGCCAGTTTCCAGTTTCCACTTTCCTCTATTAAGAAGCTACGAATTTATTAAGACGTAAATGCACAAATGACAATTTTTTTTATCAACGCTCATTTTTGAAAATTTCGTCAAGCGTAATGCTTTGTGCAGTTTCACTGAAACTTTTAAAAACTTTCAACTGGTTCTCTCAGAACACTCGCAGCGAGTTTAGCGCTTTCGTTTTTTTTTTATTTAAAGGTTACGAATTTATTAAGATGGAAACGCACAAAGGACTATGAGCAATTTTTAAAAGCGCTCATTTTTGAAAAATTCTCCAATGTTCCTGTAGAATTCGATTTCAGTGAAACTTTGTGAAATTGTCCTATAGTCCTTGCTCTAGGCCTCAAGTGAGTTTCAGGTTTCCTCTTTCCTCTATTTGGAAGTTACGAATTTATTAAAACGTAAATGCACAAATGACAATATATTTTTAAAAACGCTGATTTTTGAAAACTTCTTCAAACGTTATGTTTTATGCAGTTTCACTGAAACTTTTAGAAACTATCAAATGATCCTCTCTGAACTGCTGCAGCAAGTTTAGAGTTTTTTTTTTTTTTTGTTTAGAAGTTACGAATTTATTAACTCGGAAATGCACAAATGACAATTTTTTTTAAAAACGCTCATTTTTGAAAAATTCTTCAAAGTTAAGGTACCATCCAGTTTCAGTGAAACTCGCAGAAATTGTTAAATGGTCCTCCATCAATGCCTCCAGCAAGTTTCGACATTCTCTTTCTTTTTGATTAGAAGTTACAAATTTTTTAAGACGGAAACCTACAAAGGGCAATGCTCACTTAAAAAAAAACGCTAATTTTTGAAAAATTCTCCAGACGTAAACAGCTTTACAATTTCTACAAAACTTGCCCAAATTCTGAAACGATGCTTTCTCAATGACTGTACGTAATGTGGAGTTTCTGGCCTCTTTCACTTGAAAGTTACCAGTTTATTAAGGCCAATAAACTCAAAATGGAGAATGGAAAACAAAACTTAAATGGACTGGTCATTTTTGGAAAATTCTCCAAACGTAACGTATTATGCAATTTCTGTGAAACTTTTCCAAATTGATAATGGATGGTTCCTCAAGCTTTGGAGGTAGTTTCGTAGTGCTGCAGCTTTTAACTCAAAAGTGACAAATTTATTAAAGCTGCAATGCACAAATGAGAATTATCACTTTTTAACTTCGACCATGTTTGGAAAATTCTTTCAATTTACTGTAGAGCCCAATTTCAGTGAAACTTTACAAAATAACTAACTGAAGTCTTCCAAAGTTTCGTGGAAAGTTCCAGTCAGCTGCTTTCTTTTATGTTAGAAATAATGAATGGTTTTACGCAAAAATGCAGAATTGCAACAAGTCACTCTTGAACAGCCTGGTCTTGAAAAATTCTCCACGCTAAACCTGCCAAAGGATTTGAGTGAAACTTTGCCCAGTTACACACTGGTTTTCCCGCACTGAACGCCCAAAGTTTCAGATGTGGGCACCATTCCAGTTTACGAGCTATGAGCAAATGAATAGTCACATTCACCTGCTCATTTTTGAAAAGTTCCTCACTCATAAAGCGGGGTCAGGGTTAACTGAAACTATGAAAGTCTCCTAATTGCAATATCCAGAATAATTCATTTGCAAGCAGGCTCGTTGCATAAACTGCACATTATCTCTGCCCCGGTAATTAGGGCGTCTTAATGCACACGTAAGGTTTCCAGAGCGATTATTTAGCGTACCTTCCCTCTACAGTGCATTATCTTGGCGTATTAGCCCCCTTCCCTTTGCTAAATGCTTTAGTAATATTGCCTTTGCTCCATATTACCTTAGCTAATTAGGGCGTTATTGTGCAGCTGGAGTTTGTTGCGTCGTTTCCGTAATATATCTTCCTTCCAACTTCCTCAAATCGAAAAAAACATGTAATAAAGAAGCCAGAAAGAGTGCATTAAAAAGTCGAGCCATTAACCTTTCAAGAGGCTTCAACATGTCAGGATGAGTGATGGAAATGAGCAAAGAGTGGCCTGGTAGAGAATGTCGGATTACCCGAATTAGATGATAAGAAACCGAGAAAATCCTGACAAGTCTGCTCGTTTCAAATGACGGGAAACTGAGGCGGGCATTAGGAGAAAAATTATCGTACATTTAGGACCTCGGGGAGTCTTAATATGTCTCAAAACACGGCGAAACCCTCTGTTTGAACAAAAGACAATTCCGCGCGAGAACTAGACTTTCCAGGCAGCCGTATGTATTTCCCTTCCTGATAGTTTGCAGAAGTTTTCCTGTAGCTTTACGAACTGCCACAAGGTAAATACGTGGAAACTAATTGTGAAAACCACGCCAAACAACAGACAGTCGCTACAAGTACAGCAAGTCTTTAGCAATTTATGAGGCAAAAGAGAGTGTGCTCTGAATCGACAATGCATTCGAAACGGCTTGCACTGGCGCCAATTGCGAAAGTTTCTAAAATACATAAAGAGTGCAGCCACGCAACCTCCTATTGGATGTTAGGTTTAATTATTCTTCGAGTTTTTCTGGTTTGGAGGGCCTTTTAAATGAGGAGGTTCGCAATTGAGGAGGTCCTTGGGATGGAGTGGAATCCTGCCATTTGCTACTGTCGGGTATTTGAATGCACCTGTAAAGTTTCACTTATGATTCTCTCCTCGTTTAGAAGCTACGCATTTTTAAATGCAGGAGTGCACGGTTGAGAAAGCCGCAGCCGGACAAAATCCATTTTGAAAATTTTCTGAATCCCCTTTTTGCACGCATCACTAAGCAGAGTTTTCGGGAGTTTGGACACTCATGTATCCTAAATACTCCTGCAAAGTTTCACCGCTAAATCTCTCCAGGTTTGGAAGCTCCGAATTTTTAAATGAAGGAATGCACGTTTCAAGATAATCAAAGTTTGACGAAATGCTTTTTTAAAAGTTGTGAAACTCGCGGGGTTTTTTAGTGACATTTTCGTCATTCAGAAGCTGCTTGAGTGTTCAAAATATATTTCCAAAGTTTCACTGTTGCAAAAGTTTCTAAATTCCCCATGCAAATTTCTCTTTGAAAAACTCATTTGATACAGAAATGGCAACATCCATATTCAAAAACTTATAAATCCCAAATGGGCCCTTTGAGCTCAGTCCAATTTTGCAAGTTTCTACTCTGGGGTGTCCCAAATAAATTTGCGAAATTTTGCCTTTGAATCTGTTCGAGTTTAGAAATTCTGAATTTTTGAATGCAGAAATGCACAAGTTGAAATAATCACGTTTTGACAAAATCAATTTTCGAAAATTTATCAATTCTCAATCTGCCTCCATAACTCATTCCTATTTTCTCAGTTTATAGACTGGGGTGTCCCAAATAAATTTGCAATATTTCGTCCTTAAAGCTTTTCTGGTTTTGAAATTGGAAATTCTTTGAACCTCTCTCTTACTTAGGAATTTTTAAATGCAGAAATTCCAAAACCAGTTTCAAAAATGTATAAATGCCGAATTCGCTTTTCAAAAATGAATCGTTCCAAATTCATCAGCGAAATTTCGTTTTTGAATATTTTCTGGTTCAGAAGGAAACAATTTGGAAATGCAGAAATGCACCAGGGAGAATATGCTTACTGTGAGGAAATTCATTTTCGAAAATTTGCCAATTTCCAATGCGCCCTTAAAACTTCACACGATTTTAGCAGATTTTAGCTTGGGGTGTCCCAAATACATTTGCAAAATTGAATCATTCAATCTGCACGGGTTTAGTAGTTATGGATTTTTTATTGGGGATACGCACATTTTAGAAAATTTGATTGACAAAATCCATTTTCAAAAATTCATAGATTCCCAATCCACCTTCTAAACTTAACCACATTTTTGGGCGCTCTAGCTTGGGGTGTCCCAAATATATCTACGAATTTAACCCTTTGAATCTTGCCGGGTTTAGTAGATATGAATTTTTAAAGGCAGAATTGCACAATTTGATTCAGAAATGACGAAATTCATTTTCGAAAGCGTATAAATTTTTAATGCGCCCTTTTACACTCAAGTGGATTTTAGACCTTTTTAGCTTCGGGTGTCCGCAATATATATAGAAAATTTAATCATTCAAACTTTTTGGGTTTAGTCGTTATGAATTTTAAATTGGAGAAATGCGCAATTTAAAATGATCTTTTTTTAACAAAATCTTTTTTTTTAATTTATACTCTCAAAGAACTTTTCAAACTTGACTCAATTTTGGCAGTGGGAGTCTGGGGTGTCCCAAATATACGTACAAAATTTATTCACTGAATCGCTTCGGGTTAAGTTGTTATGAATTTTTTTACGCAGAATGCACAACGTAGAATTTTTACATTTTGACAAAATCCATTTTGAAAATTTGTAAATCCTCAATCTGCCTGTCAAATTCAATTAAAATTTGCAAGATTTTAGCTCGGGGTTCTAGAAATGGATCTGCGAAATTTCACTTTGGAATCTCTTCTGGTTTATTTGTTAGGAATTTTTAGATGCAGAAATGCACAATTTGACTCAGAAATTAAAGAATCCAGTTTCAAAAATTTCTCAATTCCCTAGAGGGCCTTCAAACTCAGTCCGAATATGAGTGTTTCTACGCTGGGGTGTCCCAAATATATTTGACGAAATTTGCCTTTGAATCTCATCTGGTTTAAGAGCTAGCAATTTTTAAATGCAGAAATGCACGATTTGAAGTATTTACATTTCGACACAATCCACTTTCGAAAATTTGTAAATCCCCAATGTGCTTTTAAATCTCGATCCAATTTTTACAGTTTTTGGCTTTGGGTGACCCAAATACATCTACAAATTTTCAGTTTTGAATGTTTTTGGGTTTAGTAGTTACGAATTTTTAAATGCAGAAATGCACAATTTGATTCAGAAATGACAAAATCCATTTTGGAAAATTTCTCAATTCTCAGTGCCCCATTCAAAGTCAGTATAAATTTCTGTACTTCTACGTTGGGGTGTCCCAAATACATTTGCAAAAATTCGTCTTTCAATCTCGTCTTGTTTAGAAGATAGCAATTTTTAAATGCAAAAATGCACAATTTGATTCAGAAATGACAAAATCCATTTTGAAATATTTCTCAATTCCCAGTGCCTCATTCAAAGTCAGTATAAATTTCCGTGCTTCTAGTTTGGGGTGTCCCAAATACATCTACAAATTTTCAGTTTTGAATGTTTTCGGGTTTAGTAATTACGAATTTTTAAATGCCGAAATGCACAATTTGAGTCAGAAATGACAAAATCCATTTTGGAAAATTTCTCAATTCCTAGTGCCTAATTGAAAGTCAGTATAAATTTCCGTGCGTCTAGTTTGGGGTGTCCCAAATACATCTACAAATTTTCAGTTTTGAATCTTTTCGGGTTTAGTAGTTACGAATTTTTAAATGCCGAAATGCACAATTTGATTCAGAAATGACAAAATGCATTTTGGAAAATTTCTCAATTCTCAATGCCTCATTCAATGTCAGTATAAATTTCCATGCTTCTAGCTTGGGGTATCCCAAATACATCTACAAATTTTCAGTTCTGAATGTTTTCGGGTTTAGTCGTCACGAATTTTTAACTGCAGAAATGCACAATTTGATTCAGAAATGACAAAATCCATTTTGAAAAATTTCTCAATTCCCAGTGCCTCATTCAAAGCCAGTATAAATTTCCGTGCTTCTAGCTTGGGGTGTCCCAAATACATCTACAGATTTTCAGTTCTGAATGTTTTCGGGTTTAGTCGTCATGAATTTTTAACTGCAGAAATGCACAATTTGATTCAGAAATGACAAAATCCATTTTGAATAATTTCTCAATTCCCAGTGCCCCATTCAAAGTCAGTATAAATTTCCGTGCTTCTAGTTTGGGGTGTCCCAAATACATCTACAAATTTTCAGTTCTGAATGTTTTCGGGTTTAGTAGTTACGAATTTTTAAATGCCGAAATGCACAATTTGATTCAGAAATGACAAAATCCATTTTGAATAATTTCTCAATTCCCAGTGCCCCATTCAAAGTCAGTATAAATTTATGTACTTCTAGCTTGGGGTGTCCCAAATACATCTACAAATTTTCAGCTTTGAAAGTTTTCGGGTTTAGTAATTACGAGTTTTTAAATGCAGAAATGCACAATTTGATTCAGAAATGACAAAATCCATTTTCAAAAATTTCTCAATTCCCAGTGTCTCATTCAAAGTCAGTATAAATTTCCGTGCTTCTACTTTGGGGTGTCCCAAATACATTTGCAAAAAAAATTGATTTCTTTCGCCACTTAGCGACTCATTTCCAGCCTCTGACTGTTTTCGGCACCTCTTTAAACTATACGGCAGTTAACTATTCTTTTTTTCGTAATTTTTGGCGATTTCTACCCTGAGTTTTTCTGAACTAGCTGCCCTTGACCGTATCTCGCAAAACTGAAATCGGCCATTGTTTTAGCGAGTTTTCGGTACACCGCAAGTTAACCCATGGGCCATTAAGTGCTTTATCCATGGCCGTTGAGCAAACTTGCGCTTATCACTTTCATATATTTTATCTGGAAAAAAATGTGGCACACAAACCGTTCCAAATAGGTCAACTTTCCGCAAAATGAATTATGGTAATCTTATCTGTCTAGTTTGCTGTTTAAAGGCTTGCAACAGTGGTCGAAAATCGATTAAACCGTCGTCTATCAGCGGATGTCAGCAACATGAACATATTTGTCTCCAATTTAATTTGCAGCTGCGAAAAACATCATCCAGAACCGAATTCAGTTCAGTTAATCGGTTTCGTTTGTTTGCAGCTGAATTTGAATGCAGACAGGGCTATTTGATCATCCAGAGCCCCGATCGATCATCTTATAATCAATCAAAAAATGTCGCCCTCATAAGGGTTGTTTTGTGAAAAACATTCCAGCGATTTTAGCAAATAGTTTTGCATCGTTAACCTCATTCTCCTGCAATCGATACTGATTGATTGCGTTTAATAAAGAATCCTGCTCGTTTCATATGTAAGCAAAAGCTGGAAGGAATTTCATTTTGCAACTTGCATCGGGAATTTTTCCTCTATAAACTCACTTTATTAGCGGCAGTTTTTTGATCTCAGCTACTAGCATTTTGCACCAAAAAGTGCCTTTTTTGCCAAAACACTGTGGAGCGAAGCTCCGCTTTTGAATATGCGAGCAGAATTATTCATAACAGCTTCCAGTAGTGGTGCAGTGCAGGCAGAAGTTGGGAAACTTTCCATATTTCCTGCCCTGCTCGGATGGCATTTAAAAATCCTTCAATAATCGCATTTTCGCCTTGTTCCAGGCCTGGTTCATCATCATCATCAGCATCACTTGGGTGGGCTCGATGGCCCTGTTCAGCATCCTGGTGATCAAGCAGGGCGGATTCTACTTCAATTCCACAGGAATGCACGCTTGCGAGCCCTTTTATCCCAAGGCCTCGTTACGAATCCTGTCGGCTTGTGGATTCTACTTTCCCACCACCATGATCCTCATGTACTGCTATGGATCAGCCTTCGATGTAAATAAGCTGGGATTCAAGCGAAGCAATCTGCCCTGCAGCATCAGTTCCAATGAAGTCCAACAGTCCAGCAGCATAGAGAAGGTTAGTAGTCTTCAATAGTTGAGAGCAAAACAAGACAAGATCAAGACTTGCATGGTCTTGCAAGTCTGGCTTTTAATTGCGCAAATCTGCAAGTGCTGCAAGAGACTCGCAAGACTCTTACAAAAGTGTTGCGAGTCGATGTATTTGGGACACCCTTAGCTAAGAATTTAGAATCTAGTTTTAAAGGCATGTTGGGAATTTGGTACTAAATTGTGCATTTTTGCATTTAAAAATCGCTAAATTCTAAACCAGACGAGATTGAAAGAGGAATTTTTGCAAATGTATTTGGGACACCCCAAAGTAGAGGCACGGACATTTATTCTGACTTTCACTGGGGCACTGGGAATTGAGAAATTTTTGAAAATGGACTTTGTCATTTCTGAATCAAATTGTGCATTTTTGCATTTATAAATTGCTAACTTCTAAACAAGACGAGATTGAAAGGCCAAATTTTGAAAATGTATTTGGGACACCCCAAACTAGAAGCCCGGAAATTTATACTGACTTTGAATGAAGCACTGGGAATTGAGAAATTTTTCTAAATGGATTTTGTCATTTCTGAATCAAATTGTGCATTTCTGCATTTAAAAATTCGTGACGACTAAACCCGAAAACATTCAAAACTAAAAATTTGTAGATGTATTTGGGATACCCCAAACTAGAAGCACAGAAATTTATACTTACTTTGAATGGGGCACTGGGAATTGAGAAATTATTCAAAATGGATTTTGTCATTTCTGAATCAAATTGTGCATTTCTGCAGTTAAAAATTCATGACGACTAAACCCGAAAACATTCAGAACTGACAATCTGTAGATGTATTTGGGACACCCCAAGCTAGAAGCACGGAAATTTATACTGGCTTTGAATGAGGCACTGGGAATTCAGAAATTTTTCAAAATGGATTTTGTCATTTCTGAATCAAATTGTGCATTTCTGCAGTTAAAAATTCGTGACGACTAAACCCGAAAACATTCAGAACTGAAAATTTGTAGATGTATTTGGGACACCCCAAGCTAGAAGCACGGAAATTTATACTGACTTTGAATGGGGCACTGAGAATTGAGAAATTTTCCAAAATGGATTTTGTCATTACTGAATCAAATTGTGTATTTCTGCATTTAAAAATTCGTAACTACTAAACCCGAAAACATTCAAAGCTGAAAATTTGTAGATGTATTTGGGACGCCCAAAGCCAAAAACTGTAAAAATTGGATCGAGATTTAAAAGCACATTAGGGATTTACAAACTTTTGAAAGTGGATTTTGTCAAAATGTATATATTCCAAATTGTGCATTTTTGCATTTAAAAATTCCTAACTTCTAAACCAGACGAGATTGAAAGACGCATTTTTGCAAATGTATTTGGGACACCCCAAGGTAGAAGCACAGAAATTTATACTGACTTTGAATGGGGCATTGAGAATTGAGAAATTTTCCAAAATGGATTTTGTCATTTCTGAATCAAATTGTGCATTTCTGCATTTAAAAATTCGTAACTACTAAACCCGAAAACATTCAAAACTGAAAATTTGTAGATGTATTTGGGACGCCCAAAGCCAAAAACTGTAAAAATTGGATCGAGATTTAAAAGCACATTGGGGATTTACAAATTTTCGAAAGTGGATTTTGTCGAAATGTAAATATTCCAAATCGTGCATTTCTGCTTTTAAAAATTGCTAGCTCCTAAACCAGATCAGATTCAAAGCCAAATTTCGTCAAATCTATTTGGGACACCCCAGCGTAGAAACTTGCAAAATTGGACTGAGCTCAAAGGGCCCATTTGGGATTTATAAATTTTTGAATATGGATGTTGCCATTTCTGTATCAAATGAGTTTTTCAAAGAGAAATTTGCATGGGAATTTAGAAACTTTTGCAATAGTGAAACTTTGGAAATATATTTTGAACACTCAAGCAGCTTCTAAATGACGAAATTGTCACTAAAAAACCCGGCGAGTTTCGCAACTTTAAAAAAAGCATTTCGTCAAAACTTGATTATCTTGAAACGTGCATTCCTTCATTTAAAAATTCGGAGCTTCCAAACCTGGAGAGATTTAGCGGTGAAACTTTGCAGGAGTATTTAGGATACATGAGTGTCCAAACTGGTGAAAAAATCGATTACAAGAGTCTCGCAAGACTCTTACAAAAGTCTTGGTTTTGCTCATCATTTTTCTTCAATGATTGACTGGAAAACTACGCAAAATCGCAAATCGAGGAAATTGCATTAATAAATTCAAAGATTGTGGGCAAAATAAAGAAAATAATGTCCTGCATGGAAAATACAAATGGCTTCGGCATTCAGGGCCCAAAGATATATAAACACACGGTTACGCAGGCTGATATTCATATTTATTTAACTCTCGACGATAAATTCCCGAGAAGAACCAATTTTATATGAATGCGGCGCAGCGTGGAAGAAATATGAAATCCTTTTCCGTTTCAGACAAATCCTGATAGCAAAAATATGTGAAACTAAGCAGGTTTTAATTGAATTTTCCTGCTGTTTTGACCCGAAGAGCCTCAGCTTGTTTGGGGTGTCAACAAGCCGCAACTACTGGCCATATTGAAGCCTTCTGGCGCCTTCCACTTCGCCTAACAGCATTTCGATGAATCCCAGGTAGTTCTTGAAAGCAAATGCGGTTTTCTCGATTTCACACAATGCGCTTTGAACTGGAACACTGATACCTTTGGACATAAATTGCCGTTTTCCACACTCTTGGAAGGCAAACTTTTATTTGCATTTTCCAATGCTGCGAAGCATTGAAAAGCTCCAGAAAATGAGCCAGAATGTTCTGTTGAAACTCCAATAGTGTATGATTTCCAGGCATAAAACCACATAAAATTCTAAGTGGGGTTTTTTGGCAGTTTCTACACTTGGGTGTTACAAATGCATCTGCAACTTTTCAATTTTGAATCCCTTCGGGTTTATTAGTTACGAATTTTTTAATTCAGACATGCACATTTTGATGCAGATCTGACAAAATCCTTATTCAAAAAGTTCCGAATGCGCTTTTGGAACTCAATGGAATTTTGCGAGTTTATACGTTCATGTGTCCACAATACATGTGTAAATTTTCTTCTACGAGTTTTTCTCAATTTGAAACTCAGCAATTTTTGAGTGTAGAAGTGCACATTTGGAAATAATCACATTTTGCAAAACTCTGTTTTTGAGAACTTGTAACTCCCTAATCTAACCTTTGACCTCAATCAGGTTTTGCGAGTTTCTACACTTGGGTGTCCCAAATAAATCTGCAATATTTCAGCTTTGGATCTCTTCGGGTTTATCAGTTAGAAATTTTTAAATGCGGAAATTCACAATTTGAGGCCGAAATATCTAAATCCATTTAAAAAAATTGATAAGTTTCGAATGTGCTTTTCGAACTCAATCAAATTTTGCAAGTTTCTACGTTGAAGTTTCCACAATACATGGGCAAATTTTCTTCAATGAGTTTTTCCCAGTTTGGAATTCAGCAATTTTTGAATGTAGAAATGCACATTTGGAAACAATCACATTTTGCAAAATTCTGTTTTCGAAATTTGTAAATCCTTAATCCAACCTTTGACCTCAATCGAGTTTTACGAGTTTCCACACTTGGGTGTCCCAAATAAATCTGCAATCATTTCAGCATTGAATCTCTTGGGATTTGTCAGTTAGAATTTTTTAAATGCGGAAATTCACAATTTGAGGCCGAAATAACTAAATCCATTTAAAAAAATTGATAAGTCCTGAATGCGCTTTTCGAACTAAATGAAATTTTGCCAGTTTTTCGGCTGAAGCGTCCACAATACATGCGCAAATTTTCGTATTCAAATCCTTTCCAGTTTGGAACTCAGCAATTTTTTAATGTAGAAATGCACATTTGAAAATAATCCCATTTTGCAAAATTCTGTTTTCGAAATTTGTAAATCCTTAATCCAACCTATGACCTCAATCGAGTTTTACGAGTTTCCACACTTGGGTGTCCCAAATAAATTTGCAACATTTCAGCTTTGAATCCCTTCGGGTTTATCAGTTAGAAATTTTTAAAAGCGGAAATTCACAATTTGAGGCCGAAATAACTCAATTGAATTTTGCTAGTTTCTACGTTGAAGTTTCCACAATAGACATGTAAATTTTCTTCAATGAGTTTTTCCCAGTTTCGAACTCAGCAATTTTTTAATGTAGAAATGCACATTTGAAAATAATCCCATTATGCAAAATTCTGTTTTCGAAAATTTGTAACTCCCTAATCCAACCTTTGATCTCAATCGAGTTTTACAAGTTTCTACACTAGAGTGTCCCAAATAAATTTGCAACATTTCAGCTTTGAATCCCTTCGAGTTCATCAGTTAGAAATTTTTAAATGCGGAAATTCACAATTTGAGGCCGAAATAACTCAATTGAATTTTGCTAGTTTCTACGTTGAAGTTTCCACAATAGACATGTAAATTTTCTTCAATGAGTTTTTCCCAGTTTGGAACTCAGCAATTTTTGAATGTAGAAATGCACCTTTGGAAACAATCACATTTTGCAAATTCTGTTTTCGAAATTTGTAAATCCTTAATCCAACCTTTGATCTCAATCGAGTTTTACGAGTTTCCACACTTGGGTGTCCCAAATAAATCTGCAATATTTAAGTTTTGAATCTCTTCGGGTTTATCAGTTAGAAATTTTTAAATGCGGAAATTCACAATTTGAGGCCGAAATAACTAAATCCATTTAAAAAAATTGATAAGTTCTGAATGCGCTTTTCAAACTAAATGAAATTTTGCCAGTTTTTCGGCTGAAGTGTCCGCAATACATGTGCAAATTTTGGTCTTCACATCTTTTCTAGTTTGGAACTCAGCAATTTTTTAATGTAGAAATGCACATTTGAAAATAATCCCATTATGCAAAATTCTGTTTTCGAAAATTTGTAACTCCCTAATCCAACCTTTGATCTCAATCGAGTTTTACAAGTTTCTACACTAGAGTGTCCCAAATAAATTTGCAACATTTCAGCTTTGAATCCCTTCGGGTTCATCAGTTAGAAATTTTTAAATGCGGAAATTCACAATTTGAGGCCGAAATAACTCAATTGAATTTTGCTAGTTTCTACGTTGAAGTTTCCACAATAGACATGTAAATTTTCTTCAATGAGTTTTTCCCAGTTTGGAACTCAGCAATTTTTGAATGTAGAAATGCACCTTTGGAAACAATCACATTTTGCAAATTCTGTTTTCGAAAATTTGTAAATCCTTAATCCAACCTTTGATCTCAATCGAGTTTTAGGAGTTTCTACAGTTGGGTGTCCCAAATAAATTTGCATCATTTCAGCTTTGAATTTCCTCGGGTTTATCAGTTAGAAATTTTTAAATGCGGAAATTCACAATTTGATGCAGAAATAACTAAGTGCATTTTAAAAAGTTGATAACTTTCGAAAAAGGGCTTAGAATTCAATAGAATTTTCTGAGCATTTACGATGGGGTATGGACAATATTCCTGCAAAAATTCATCTTTGAATATTTTCTAGTTTAGAGGGTAGCGACTTTGAAATGTAGAAGTGCACCATTGAGAATATTCTTATTTTTTCAAAATTTATTTTGAAAATGTATAAATTTCCAATGCTCTTTTCAAACTCCATCTAATTTTGGGAGTTTCTAGCTGGGGGTGCGTCAAATATATCTACGAATTTTAATCTTTGAATATTTTCTGGTTTTGAAATTGGGAATTTTTTAATGCGGAAATTCACATTGAGGCAAAATCAAATTGTGAAACTTTGTAAATCCCCAATGTGTCCATAAAACTCGATACAATTTTGGGAGTTTCCTGCCTGGGGAGTCCCAAGTGAAACTGCAAAAATCTATTTTTGAATCCTTTCGAGTTTAGTAGTTCAATTTTTTAATGCACAAAAGCACAATTTGACTAAAAAATGACTACATCAATTTTTTTAAATTCCTCAATTCCCAATGGGGACTTTTTAAGTGCCATTTCTTGCCTTAAATGGCTGTTTTCCACTTTCTGGTTAGGCAAACTGTTATTTGGATTTTTCCATGCATGAGTTCAATTACTGGCCGATAAAACGGCAGGGAATTACGGTGGGAAACCGATGTTTAAGGCTGCAACTCTTGTCTCGGATGCAAAGGCATTTCACTCAAATCACTGTTATTGAGAAACTGTTCTTGACTATACGGGGAACTATTGCAAACTGCTTTTCTTGCTCTCGATATACGAAAAAACCCTCAATAACTCCGGGAAACTGCCCACTTTGGAGCAGCAAAGCAGCGAAAAGCTCCAAAAAAATGGGCCTCAACATCGCCTAGTCAAATTGCTCTCTTAAAAACTCCAACTCCTTTTCACCGCTCTTGGTATTGGATGGAAAATTGAAACTCCAATAGTGTATGATTTCCAGGCATAAAACTCCAAGTGGAATTTTTCAGTGTTTCGTGAAGTTTGCTGGTGAATTTCGATACGACGATGGAAAAGCCGAAGCGAATTAAGTGTTGCAAAGTTTCCCTGAACTTCCTGCGAATCGCCCGCATATTGCCGGGAGTTGGAATGGAAAACTCCCGGCAATATCTTGCAGCCATTGCCGCGATATTTTCGCTGGTGGCTCTTGTGACTGTCTTGGTTATTTCCTATGTTTTCGTTGGTTTGAATAGTGAGTTTCCCTTTTCCCACTCGGTGGACAAGTTGATCACTCAGATACCAACTCTTCCAGATCATTTCCCAATGGTTTTCATCCAATTCCCGATAGTTTGCCTGGTTTCCATCTGCGGCGTGATGTGGATCAACGGGTTTTGCGTGAAAAATCGCCATCTCCTCCTGCAGCTGGAAGAAGCCCTTTCAGACTGTTCGTCCTTTGGAAAACCGCCAGCCTACGAGATTTTCGCGCAGAAAATGAACTTCCTTTCTAAACTCCATCTGGCCTACGTCACTGGAGGGGCTCTGCTCTATTTCATCTTCTTCGCCCCCATGCACAAGAACAACTGCGAAGCCTTCAACATCCAAAGGAACTTCAGCGAAATTTGCTGCCCTGTTGATCCCAATCTACATCCCCTTGGTTCCCTATGCGGCCCTGGAAAAGTTTCCCCTCTTGCAGCTGATTGATGCAGCTGAATTCCTCATGCTGATGTACATTTATGTGGTTTGCGGCACTGTGGTGTGGCTAAATGTGGAGGTAATCGAGTACATTTGCCTAAGAATTCGCCACTTGAGGACAGTTTTGCTGGAAGCGCTTACCAGCCCCAATAGAGCTACTCGAAGGGGGCTATTTGGGAGGGCTGTGCAGTACCATGAAGAGATTTTGAGGTATTTGGTTCTGTAGGGGCTTCAAGGGAGTATTCGCCAATTGTTCCAGAATGGGGCGTTTGGCTGATGAATTCTTCGGAACGGAGCTGGCTTTACATGTGGTTCTCACTGGGGCCATCCTAGGGGTGTCTGCCTTTGTGATGCTTGAGGTACTGGATTCTTTTGGGTTAACCTGCAGGGGTTTCGCATGCTTTTTCTTCTTAGTCGGCAACTTTGGAAACTTTGATGATTTTTGTCGGGTGGTTGAATGCCATTATTATGGGCTGCGCTGCCGGTCAGCGACTGATCAACGAGGTAGATTGCAGGAGAAACTGGAATTTTTTGTATAAGCTGGTTTTGTAGAGCGCAGCTATTTCGGGTGTTTTATATGAAGTGGATTGGTTTGATTTCGAGAATGGCCTGAAGAAGGATCTGCTGTTTTTCTTGGTGCGCAGCAGGAAGCCCATGTATATTCGGGCAGGAAACGTTATAATGGCCAATGAGCTCATTATTCAGGTGAGTTTCCCTGCAGAAACTGAGTGAGTTGTTTGGTTTTTTTGCAGATTTTGCGAACTTCCTATTCGTATGTGACTTTCCTGAGCAGCATCGATGGTAACTGAAGAGCGCCCTTCTCTCCAGCCTAGATTATTAGCAATAAAGCATGCAAAAGTACAAAGAGCGTCGGTTTCCTTATCAATTTCCCCGTGTTTTTGGCGCTGATTTGATTGAGTTTCCACTATAACACTCTCGGATTTTCAGTTCAAACGCGGCAAATTGTTTCGACTTCGTCGCCCCTTTTGTGTCCAATTAAATTTTCTTCAACAGTTCAATGGATTTGGGGCCGCTGGTAGATTTTAAGTCGATGTGATTCATAAAACCCGAATTGCCCTTAATGCGCTAAAACATCCTTTTTTGGGCGGGTTTATTCACCAGTTGTTTTCAGCCCTTAGAGCGAATGAAACTGTGGCGTTTTCCTCGTGTTATTGCGCTGATAAGACAAAATGCAAATATCAGTGCCATGGAAAGCCAACGATTATTTAAATCTGTTTCGGGGTTTGGGTTAAATGAGGATTTTTAGTGTTCAATCGTCGAGGTTGAAGGGCAATTTGGTGACTTTGCATGCTGTTGAGGAACCATTTGTATCTTTGGCGCAAGCATGAGTATTGCCTTGGAGTCTCTGGAAAATTTCGACAAAGCATCCAGCTGCAAACTGACGGAGTTTGAGGCACATCCTTCATCCGAGTGGTTTTTTAAAGCGGCTCAATTTTGAGTGGAAAAATCGCAATTTGCTGTCTTTGCAGGCCGATGGCAAAAAAGTCATAGCTTTCGGGCACGCCCGAATATTTTTGCTCCAGTAGCTACAGAGTGTTGGAAAGGCCTCCAGCTACAAACTGACGAAATGTGGTTAACGTGGATGCACAGGGTGGTTTTTAGCACGGTCCTAAAATTTGCAGCTTTCAGCCTCTGCAATCTGAAGGAAAAAAGTCCATAACTTCCCTATTTTTCTTTAACATTCTGTTCTAGTCGCAGGCCGAGCGTTTGGTAACAACGGAGCCACCAGATTACTGAAATTTGTTTAAATTTATCTACAGCATGATTTTTGAGAATTTCACCATTTGGGAGCTAAAAATCGGAAAAATTTCTTGGTGCAGGCTGATGGAAAAAAATTCATATCTTTAGTGCCAGCCCAAATTTTTCTTTGCAAGTTTTAGATATTATTCAGACTGCGTTCAGCTAGAAAGTGAGGACATTTCGCTCACAATTCAAGCATTGGTTGATTTCGTGCAACTTTCCATTTCGAGCCCCAAAAATCGCCTTTCTACCTCTGCAGCCCGATGGAAAAACAGCCATAACTTCGGACTCAACTTAAGTAGGCTCTTCCAATTTTTTCCGAATCTTCCCAGAGGTCTAGGCTACAAATTTCCAAAATTTCATTAAAATTAATGTACAGGGTGTTTTTTGAAATTGGTCTCCATTTGGGACGGAAAAGTTGCAATTTTCGGTCTTTGGAGTCCGATGAAAAAAGTCCTCACATTGAAAGAAACCGAAATATTTTCTTGCAGTCTCTAAAGGGTTTTCGAAAAAACTACAGGGCAGGTGCGAATTGAGGAAATTTCAATGCAATTCAAGCCCACGGTGTTTTTTTAAGTTCTCATTTGGACCCTAAAATTTGCATTTTTCGTTCTCTGTCGCCTGATGGAGAAAACTTCTTAACTTTTCCATTTTCTCCAAAATCCTGTTTAAATCTCGGCAAATTAACTCGCGATAATCCGACTACAAGCTGACAAAAGCCTAATTAAATCCCTGTACTGGGTGATGTTTGAAAGTGTTTTCTTTTGGAGGCTAGTAACCGCAAAATCCTGATTATGCAGGCTGATGTATTTTTTTTATATCTTGGACGCACGCACTAGTATTTATTTCTTATTTCTACCGTACATTCAAAAGGCATTCAGCTACACGCTTGCCTAGTTTTGTTCAAATCGATAGCTTGGTTTATTTTTCGCAATTTTTTTGGGCCCGAAAACCAGCATTTTCTGTCTGTGCAAGTTGATGGCAAAAAAATTAGAAATTCTCACTAAGCTGGAATGTTTCCTTCCGGTTTCTATAGCGTTTGCAAAATTTTCAGCCACAGATTGACTAAATTCCGTTCAAATTTCTTGACCAGGCGATTGAAATTTTTTTTTCTGGGGGCCCAAAAGCCCGATTTTCGATCTCTGCAGCCTAAGCGGATAAAATCATAACTTTGACAGTAGTAGGAATATTTTCTTTAAATCTCTCACTAGCGTTTATAAGGCATCCAGCTATAAATTGACCAAATTTTTGTACAAATTCCTGTCTCGGGCGATTTAAAAAAACTCTATTTTGGACCAAAAAACCCGCAATTTTCCATTTCTGCAGCCTGAAGGAAAACAATTCATGGCTTTGATACTAGTGGGAATCTCTGCTTTAAATTGCACCAGATTATTCACAAAGGATACACCTACAACTTTACTAACTTCCTTTGAAATTCTGCGACCGAAAATCGAAAATAACAAAAAATCAATTTGGGACTCAAAAAACCGAATTTTTACATCTCTGCAGCCTGACGGGAGAAAATTCATAACTTTGCTGTTAGCAGGAATATTTTCTTAAAATCGCTGCCGAGTTTTCACAAAACATCCGGCTATAGATTGGGAAAATTGCTTTAAAATTTTTGCATCGGGCGATTTTAAACAAAAATCTATTTAAGACCGGAAAAACCGCTACTTTCGATCTGTGCAGCCTCAAGGAAAAAAAATCATAACTTCGGCAGAAGTGAGAATATTTTCTTGAAATCTTGCCAGAATATTCATAAAGCATTTGGCAACAAACCTACCAAATTCCATACAAATTCCTGCACCGCGCCATTTTAAACAAAAGTCTCTTTGAGACCGAAAAAATCGCAATTTCCGATCTGTGCAGCCTCAAGAAAAAAAATTCGTAACTTCGGCACTAGTGGGAATATTTTCTTCAGATTTTTCCAGATGATTTACAAAGCATTTGGCTACAAATTGACAAAAATAAATTTAAATTTCTCCTAGGGGCGATTTTAAACAAAAATATATTTGAGACCGAAAAAACCCGCAACTTTTGATCTGTGCAGCCTCAAGGAAAAAAAATCGTAACTTCGGCACTAGTGGGAATATTTTCTTCAGATTTTTCCAGATCATTTAGAAAGCATCTGGCTTCAAATTGACAAAATTAATTTAAATTTCTCCTAGGGGCGATTTTAAACAAAAATATTTTTGAGACCGAAAAAACCCGCAACTTTCGATCTGTGCAGCCTCAAGGAAAAAAACTCGTAACTTCGGCACTAGTGGGAATATTTTCTTCAGATTTTTCCAGATTATTTACAAAGCATCTGGCCACAAATTGACAAAAATCCATTCAAATTCCTCCTAGGGGCGATTTTAAACAAAAATATATTTGAGACCGAAAAAACCGCAACTTTCGATCTGTGCAGCCTCAAGGAAAAAAACTCGTAACTTCGGCACTAGTGGGAATATTTTCTTCAGATTTTTCCAGATGATTTACAAAGCATCTGGCTACAAATTG
The DNA here is from genome assembly GCA_024550625.1 of Dendroctonus valens. NCBI lineage: Eukaryota > Metazoa > Arthropoda > Insecta > Coleoptera > Curculionidae > Dendroctonus > Dendroctonus valens. The sequence continues at coordinate 506,567 of JAJTJO010000100.1, forward strand.
ACAAAAACCCATTCAAATTCCTCCTAGGGGCGATTTTAAACAAAAATATATTTGAGACCGAAAAAACCCGCAACTTTTGATCTGTGCAGCCTCAAGGAAAAAAACTCGTAACTTCGGCACTAGTGGGAATATTTTCTTCAGATTTTTCCAGATGATTTACAAAGCAGCTGGCTACAAATTGACAAAAATCCATTCAAATTCCTCCTAGGGGCGATTTTAAACAAAAATATATTTGAGACCGAAAAAACCCGCAACTTTTGATCTGTGCAGCCTCAAGGAAAAAAACTCGTAACTTCGGCACTAGTGGGAATATTTTCTTCAGATTTTTCCATATGATTTACAAAGCATCTGGATACAAATTGACAAAAACCCATTCAAATTCCTCCTAGGGGCGATTTTAAACAAAAATATATTTGAGACCGAAAAAACCCGCAACTTTCGATCTGTGCAGCCTCAAGGAAAAAAACTCGTAACTTCGGCACTAGTGGGAACATTTTCTTCAGATTTTTCTAGATGATTTACAAAGCATCTGGCTACAAATTGACAAAAATCCATTCAAATTCCTCCTAGGGGCGATTTTAAACAAAAATATTTTGAGACCGAAAAAACCCGCAACTTTTGATCTGTGCAGCCTCAAGGAAAAAAACTCGTAACTTCGGCACTAGTGGGAATATTTTCTTCAGATTTTTCCAGATGATTTACAAAGCATCTGGCTATAAGTTGACAAAAATCCATTCAAATTCCTCCTAGGGGCGATTTTAAACAAAAATATATTTGAGACCGAAAAAACCCGCAACTTTTGATCTGTGCAGCCTCAAGGAAAAAACTCGTAACTTCGGCACTAGTGGGAATATTTTCTTCAAATCTCTCCAGAGTATTCACAAAGCATCCGGCGACAAGCTGACCAAATTTCATTGCAATCCATCCGTCCGAATACAAATTAACCGGTCTCAAATATCGTTTTGATCAGGTCAAACAGCATTGCAGCAGGATAAACGTAATGCCATAACCCCGTTAGCCAATTAGGCCCGTCAGTGAGCAACCTGGACGGTGTTTAGCTTGGAATTGATCGCTAATTGCTCCATTTAAGCTATGCAAATTGAATAAATGCTGCTCAATTTCGTGGTAATCCGAAAAAGTTCACTTTCAACCTGTAAACGATCGGATGTGGAAGACTCACTATTTGGGATGCGTTGCAGCATGCTGCGGCGTATCGGGATTAAATAATTCATTGCTTGTTTATGGCCGGGGTCGCTCGATGTGGAAGATTTTCCCCATAATGATAAACTTCCAGTTTTTGGGGCCTTTGAACGAAACCCGATCCGGCCTGGACTCTCAGACCCGCTCGCAATTAGAAAATGCTAAGCTTACGATTACCATGTATTAATTAAAGCAATTTGGAACTCGATCATTTTCCCAGAGACGCTGATTAATTCGTTGTTGATTGGAAGGCTGCAGTTTTTTCCCAAACAAATTCCCTGCGAATCAGCACATGAAATTCATGTCTTTTGATCACGGCCAGATGTCTTCAGGTATCATTAGGAAGGCGGACTTTGATCTCGAGCGCGAATCAGATGCGATTATTTTTAATGAATGTTTTAATTAATTTCATTTAATGAGAGGGTTTTTAATGGAAATATACACGATCAACAACTCCATGCACGTTGCTAAAGAACGTTCCATTTTTGTCTTCAGTTAATCGACCACGAGCGCAAGCTGAGCTTGATCTGCTCGCGAACCATGGCCGCAATGTCTTTGGGGTTTATCGTGCTGGTGACTCCCTGGACCATCCAGGAAGTTGTGGCGGCCTGCACTGGATCCAGAGCCCCGCCAGCCTTGGACTTCATCGCCACCTGGATGGCTTTAAGCAACAGCTTTTGGTATCCATTCATCTACTGGACGCTCAACAACCACTTCAGGCGCATATGCCGGGAGGTCTTCAATGGGGTCAGTCCCGCGTTGGAAAATCCTGGAAAATCACCCAAAACTCTGCACTTTCCAGGTGTTTTGCCGCAAAATCCACGACAAGAAGCAGCAGCAGTTTGACCATTTTTGCAACACATCGCCCTCTGCGAAGTACATCGGGCATACGCCCGATTGCGACCTGGAAGGCCTCTCCGAGAAATACTGGGGGGAAATCCTGGAACGGACAGTTTCATCCAGCTCGATTCCAGAGCCCCAACAGTCGCATCCGCTGGACACTCGACTGGACTGCAACGGCATTGAGTTGAGTGTTTTAAACAATTCCTTAGCGGATTTATGAAAGCTGGACAAGACCACGCAAACCTTCGATTTGGGCGGCGAAAGCATGGGCAGTTCGGCCGAAACCGCCATCGTTTCCAAATAGCATTGCGTGGTCCATAAATGGTGATTTTGCAGGTTTTTTTACCGCTGCATCCAGATGAACGGAGGGTCTTTGATGTTGAAAATGAAGAGCTTGATGAACGTGGCCCATATGGCTGCCACATTTTCCTATATGAATCAGTAGAAAGATAGCCGTTAAAGTCCTGAAAAGGACATTTTTGAAAATTGAATCAAGGCAGTCAATTAATTGAAAAACCCACTGGGCTGCACAAGTGTTTTTCAGGTATACCGGGTGTCCCTCAAATGCCCCATTGCAGCCCTCTGATTTCACGCATGCTAAAACAATTTTTTGTCGGCAAACTATACATCTGGCGAAAATTTCACAAGAGGCAAAAAACCTTCCAAACAAACCCGGCTAGTGGCAGAAAAAAAACCAGCCCATTTGTACATGGGGTTGCAAAGCCACAGCCCCTTTTTTAAGAGTGTCTATGCGGGTAAATTCAGGGACATCCTGTATATGCAAACCTGCTGGCAAGCTGAACCCAAATAAAAATTAAAAGGACTGCGTGCATTTACATAACGTTTTGCCATTAGTTTTTGCTGATTATCGTGTAAATAAACTAGAATGCGCCCGCGACTGGACATTATGGCGAATGCACAAAACTGGCACAATATTGATAAAAAAATTGTAAATAGCGATTTTGAACTGGGGCAATTTCCATTGTTCTTTGGTCCTATTCGGTATCAAATAAGCGTTTCGTATCCATTGATATTTGTAAATACGAATTATTGTAATACTTTCTTATAGAAAATTTACTGTGTTATTTGGCATTTAATAAACGGATTTTACGTTACATTAGAGTGAACTGGATTTTTTCTTTGCAAGAAACCACATTTAAAAAATATGTATTTAAAGAAAATAAAAAATATTTAAAAAATTAACTTTGGAAGCGGCGTTGGAAAATGTTGAACATTTTAGCGGCGCTTGGCAACAGGGTCTCTCATATCTGACGAGTAATTTTTTGTTTCAAGCCTTCCTAAAATGTATTTTTGTTAGCATTCAAAGCTTTTTGGAAGCAACATGCCCAAGTAGTTTGATTAAAATTTAAAAACAATGCAAAACTGGCCCTTTTGGGGCAACGTGTTCATGGCAAACACGCTTTAAAATGAGCGCGATAGATGCAAAGCTGTGAATGAGTGACAGAGATAAACAAACCAGTTCTGTAGGTAGTTTTCAGTTTCTGTGTTGGCTGCCCTGCGTTGACGTTGGTGACTGGCCCGCTTGCTCACTTCCGCCATTTTAGTTTCCTTTCTCGCAGTGTTCCAAGGTGGAGTAGGACCGTAAGTATAGATTTTTCCTAGTTTTACCTCAATTTTTTGCGTTTTGGTATCGGAAATGTGCCTAAACTATGCCCCTTTAATCCCTGTTTCTATTGAGCGTTATCTAAAGCATTGGGGTTTTTGCATTTTTTCCAAATTCGCAATTATTTGGAACCATGCGTGTTAGATCAGGTTAGGGTAGCACGTTTGTTTCACTTCCAGCCTCATGCTCTTGAGCAGTTGTTAGTCCACTTTTCAATAATCCATTCAAAAATGTTTTGCATTCAATAGCAGAAAGATTTCGAGACAATCGGCGTCTTTTAGTAGGGGGGGGGGGCGAAGCCCTAAATTTGAGGGCTAGCCGTTGTTCAGTTTGGGAGATACTAGTAGGTGTGTTCGCCAAAGGAGCACCAACTCAAGAACTTTCATCCTTAGTAGACACGTGCTTGTATTTAACTCGTTTAACGCATTTAATTCAGCTAATTAAGCAACACTAGTGTCAATTTCTCATTAAATGCAAAACAGTGGAATTAGTGGGACTTCAAAGGCTTATGAGACACGAGTGCAACTTTTTCTTACCCAAAACACTAACATTCAGTGAATATTACAGCGAGGTGCTTCTAAGGTATGTATGATTGTTGCATAATACCAAAACATCCAGAGTATCTCCGAAACTGAGCAAACAGTGTCTAAGGGAAACTAAGAAATAACACAATATTTATTTTTGAAATAGTTGACTCCAAGTCAAGATGCCACAGAACGAGTACATTGAGCGTCATCGCAAGCTGCACGGTCGACGGCTGGATTATGAAGAAAGAAAGCGAAAACGCGAAGCCCGTGAGCCCCATAAGCGAGCCGAAACCGCTCGCAAATTGCGCGGTATCAAGGCGAAGATCTTCAACAAGGAGCGCCGCAATGAAAAGATCCAGATGAAAAAGAAAATCAAGGCCCATGAGGAGAAAAAAACCAAAAAAGTCAATGAAAACGTTGCCGAAGGGGCTTTGCCCGTCTACTTGCTGGATCGTGATGTTACAATCCAGAGCCAAGGTGCTCTCGAACATGATCAAGCAGAAAAGAAAGGAAAAGGCCGGCAAATGGGACGTGCCGATTCCAAAAGTACGGGCCCAAGCAGACTCTGAAGTGATGCGAGTAGTCCGATCAGGAAAAACCAAGAGGAAGGCCTGGAAGCGGATGGTCACTAAGGTCACGTTTGTCGGCGAGGGTTTCACGAGGAAACCCCCGAAGTTTGAGCGCTTCATCAGGCCCATGGCTTTGCGCTTCAAGAAAGCCCATGTCACCCATCCAGAGCTAAAGGCCACCTTCCATTTGCCCATCATTGGCGTCAAGAAAAACCCCAGCTCCACCATGTACACGAGTTTAGGAGTCATCACCAAGGGCACAGTGATTGAAGTCAATATTTCCGAGCTGGGTTTAGTCACACAAGCTGGCAAAGTTGTCTGGGGCAAATATGCCCAAGTCACCAACAATCCGGAGAACGATGGATGCATCAACGCAGTGCTTTTAGTTTAGTTGCTTAGAATGACTTGTATGGTTTTTTTTAAATAAATCAATCCTTCAGGACTTGTTAAAGGCTTTCATTTGCTTCCGAACCTCACCGATCTGAAGCTTGAAAGTTCATTATTTTTTTTATATGTTCCAGTTCACCGCTCGAGATGCAGATCTTCGTGAAGACTCTGACGGGCAAGACCATCACTCTTGAGGTCGAGCCATCAGATACCATCGAAAATGTTAAAGCCAAGATTCAGGACAAAGAGGGCATCCCTCCAGACCAGCAGCGGCTGATCTTCGCCGGCAAACAACTGGAAGATGGACGCACTTTGTCCGACTACAACATCCAGAAAGAGTCAACCTTGCACTTGGTGTTGAGGTTGAGGGGAGGCGCCAAGAAGCGCAAGAAGAAGAACTACTCAACTCCCAAGAAAATCAAGCATAAGAAGAAGAAGGTCAAGCTGGCCATTTTGAAATTTTATAAGGTGAGATGAGTTTTTTTGGTTCACTCCTCGGCGTGAGGAGGTTGGGTCGAAAAATGTTTGCATTTCGTGATTAAATTTGTATATTAAAAGTTTCCCTTTTCATTGAATTTTCAGGTGGACGAAAATGGGAAAATCCACAGGTTGAGGAGAGAATGCCCCGCTGATCACTGTGGTGCTGGTGTTTTCATGGCAGCAATGGACGACCGTCACTACTGTGGAAAGTGTGGATACACGCTTGTCTTCTCCAAGCAAGAATAAGCTTTTGTGTTCTAAATATAATTATTTAGAGAATGGTTTTTCTTCTTCTTCAGTTCCACCAAACTCTGATTACCCAAGATTTCCTGTCTGAGGTAAGTAGCATTTCCTATCCTTTCCGTCCATTATTAAGTGCAAACTCACTCAACAATAATTTATTTCGTCGCTTTGAATTCTCAAGTTACATTTCAGTATTAAAATCGTCTTAGTAAAAACACATGCATATAAATTAATAAATATTAGTTGCATAATTAGGGGTTTTTGATCGGTATACAGGGTCTCAAGATTTCGGGAAACGATCATTCAAAATACAAAAGTGGATAACACTCGTTCCCTTCCAACTGCTTCTTGAAATCTGGGACACCCGGTAAAGTCAAAGTAGAGAGCATTATTTTAAGTGATAAGTTCTCAGTCAAACGCTTCTCCAGTTTAAATTGCGTAATCTGCACGCCATGTTTTTGCATTTTTCTGGTACCTTCAAGGCCCTCAATGCAAGGTGCCCATCGTTTTAGTCCTTGCCTCTCAAGGAAAAGCTTTTTCTGGTTGAAGGCGTACTGGCTTTCGTGGTACTTGCCGTGGTGGGTTTCATGAAACCCATAGATTGAGGCTTCGCCCTTGCGGATGTTTTGACCTGGGGCTTCGGGGCCCCATTTTCGGCCCCAGTCTGCAGCATTTTGAAGCTTTCCGCGCTTCTAGAGCCGGTTATTTTGCTCTTGGAGCTGTTCAGCGAGGGCGTGCGACGAAGGTTGGGTTTGAGGGCGTTTTTCTGGTTCTTTGTGTTTTTCTCAGCCAGCGAGTTTTTTCTGGGTCGCGCTGGCTCTGAGTTGGTAGATTGGGGGGCTTTTGGGCGGAAATCTTCCGGCTCCACCTGGAAATGATCGCGTGAGCAACGTTGAGGGAATGGGGGGTTAGTTAGTGACCTTTATGCAAACCGGGGAGACGAAGTCGCCCAAGCTGCTAAGATCCTCCTCTTCTTTGGGGATTTTCACTGGGCTCTTTGGTTGGTTGCGTCTGAAAAACTAGCTGTTAGTCTGGAGGTTTTCAGCTGGAATTGGACACTTACACTTGTCTTCTTGTACGTCTGGCGGGTGAGAATCTGTTGAATTGCCCGTCCCCTATCAGATCCAGATCGTCCTTTTCCGGCTTCAAAGTCCTGCTGCAGGGGCTTGGTTTGCTGGGCTCGCGTTTTTCCGTCGGAGTTGGCGAAATGAAGTTCTTCCGCGCCATGGGGGGAGTTTGGACGTTGTCCTGATCGATTTCAATCTTATTGTTGCTGACTGGAAGCTCTGGACTGCTCTTGGTTGGGGGCGACTCCATTTTAGCAGGTTCAACCTGCGGTTCTTCCAGCGGCTTTCTAATGTACAAAGTGAGTTTATTGTCAGTCTTGAGGTTCCGGCCCAGTGACCCGATCAGCTCTTTTCGGTCGTTGGTCGTTTCCAGAATCGGCTGGAGGACTTTGAGGTTGTACGGGTCTCTTCGATGGTTCTCCCTGATTTCTTCCGTGCTGTTTGGCACGTTTAGGGTGGACTTGCGCCAGGCGGATTTGTCTTTGTAGTGAGGCAAATCACCTGCAAAGTACCGAGAAGATTTTTTTAACTTTTTTTCTGGGGCTGAAAAAAGGGCATACGCGATTCGGTCGTTGGGTGGCTAAACTCGCTGCCCTTCAGCCAAGACTCCACTTTGTCTTTCTTCGACTCTTCTTCCGGGGCTGAGCAGGAGCCTTTCACTTCCACCACAGGGGATGGGGTGGCTCGGTCTCTCTCCAGCAGGAAATCGGCTGTTAGCAGAGCGGGGCGCTTCTTCGGGCCGGTTCCCTTCGCCTTCCTGGCCCAGGAGCGATCTGCAAAGTTTCACCGATCAAAAAACGTTTTTTTTTTGTTAAATCCTGCACTCACCTAAACTTCCCCAGGATTTGCGCTCGCGGGTGTCGCAAGAGTTCCGCAGGAAGTCCATTAGGTTGCCTTGGTCGTCCAACATTCCCTTACTTCGGCGTCTTCGCAGACTTCCATTGGGCGAGGAGTCTGACAAAGAAACATCTTTCCACTGTGATTTTTGCTTTAAAACCGACGTTTTACCTGGGGACATTTGTTCGGTATCGACGCCGTTTCCATTAAACGAGCTGAGTCTATGACGCGGCAGCAAAGGGGAGCTGGTGCCGAAAAATTCATCCTCTGAGGTTCCACTGTCGGTTCCCAGCCTGTAGCCCTAAAATATCAGTTCGAGGATTAGTTTCAACCGTAAAATATTTAGAAGACACAGTTTGTTGAGCGATGTGTAGCTACACAACAGCCTGTCAGCCGTTGGAACTGACGTTTCGCTAGCACGTATGGATACCATCTTCAGAGGTGGGCCGACAGAACCGAACAAGACTTCCAACTTCATTACTGACCCGTGCTTTTGCCTTGTAAACAATCGGTGTTTCCATTAAAAATATCTTTTACCTTCTTGGAGCCGCCTCCCATTCCAGAGTCGTAAATCTGCATTTCAATGAAACCATCATCAGCAGCATTTCCCACTGAAACATTTTTCGTTTTATTTGGGCGTATTTTTGCATTTTTTGCCCCATTACTTTGGCGTCTTTTAGCGGCTAGCAGTTCCTCTCGTTGGCGCTTTCTGGCATTGGCTTGTTCCTCTTGGAACTTGCGGCGCTCATTTTCAATCACCGCCTGTTTGAACTTGCAGGTGAACGCGTGAAAGATCCGAAAGCATTCCTCTATTTTAAAGGAGCTGAGATCTTCGCAGAAAAACTCCGCCAGCTGCTGGCGGACAGTGTCCAGTCTTTTGAGCTCCTTTTGTAGCTTGGAGACGTCGTTTCCAGCCACCTGCGGGAATGGGTTCAGTGCTTGTTTAAGGGTGTTTTTCCAGTACTTACTAGCAGGAAGTCAGTCATTTGGATTTCGATTTCCGGCTCCGTTTCGGGCAGTTCGATTTGCTTCCTGACTTTCCGAATTCGCTCCTCCAGGGCGCTGATTTCGTTCTTCAGCTGCTCCACTGTTGTCCTGCAACGTTCGAAAATAATGCAAATACGTTAAGATTGAAGAGGCGTTACTCACTTGGCCGCCTCCTCCAGAATGCCGATGTTGTCGGTGAAGGACAGCAGGATGTTGCCTCGTTTCTCTGCTTGCTAATTTCCAGGAAATATAATTAACTGGCAGGAAAAGAGGAAGCTTTCAACCTACCAGGGCGACGAAATGAATTAGATTCATGTTGGGCTTGTTCGCTCTGATGTCCATGATTTTTTGCAACGAAGACAGTTTTACTCCCGCCGCATTTCCTGCATATCCGCCCTGAAATTCATCATTAGCCCCTATCTAAACGGATGTCCAGCATATTTACCGCATTGAGGAAATTTCCTGCAATCAGCACCATATAGAGGACTTCTTGAAGGGCCTTGTTGGTCATCAGCTCTGAAAAACGGTCGGCAGTTTAAGAAGTTTTTGCTCTAGCAACTTTACCTTGTGCCGCGATAATCATTGAGTGAATGCTCGGCTTCACGTAGCTCATATTGGACTCAAACTCCTCCTTCAGAAGCATGCTCTCAATTCGCAGCTTGTAGCTGAAAATCGCCTAATTTACTACTGTTTAAGTTGAGCTGTGGGCTCTTACTTGGACAAATTGGTGAGTTGAATGAGGAACTTTTCCGCATTTCCCAACTTCCTCCAGTCGCCATCAAACGACTTCAGCATGTCCAGCTCGTCCACTTCGGGCAGAATCTTCAACAATCCCTTCAGCTTTTCGATCCCGATTTTATCGTGCTCCCCGTGCTTGATCAGGAGAATTATGTCTTCATTCGAGCTGAAATGCAGTTGGGTAATAATAGAGAACATGGAGTGCATTAGTTTTATTAGTTTCAAGTCAAGCTGCAGTTTTACGGGATTTTTCTGGACACTCTGTATGAAGTAATGGAGGTATCTGTATGTGTGATGATTCAGCCACAAGATCTTTAGTAACTTGTGTAAAAGTGCGCATTTTTTGAAGATTGTTTCCAAGCCTTTTGACTTGAGAAAGATTTCCTAAGATAAATCTACTGATTTCTTCAATGTTGGAAATGTTTGTGACAATTTTCTCTAAGGGATAAATCGGGCGAATCTGCAGACCAATAGAGTCACGCAAAAATGTGGGCCAAGATCCCAAAATATTACACGTTCTCCCATTGGCCGGCAGGCCGTCCCGATCTGACACGCATCGATCATGATTTGCACTGTATTTAACCAATCCTGTGAAAATGCGACTGTTACGTAATTTTTCTAGAGCAAAAAGGGTCAGATCGAAGGCGGTTTTACATTGAAATGGATTTTATTAGTTACCTGGAGCATGTAAAATACGCCCACAGGTCGAAAATGGCGCAGATTCACCAAAACTCATCAGATAATCTGAGGAATATTCCGATTTAAAAATTTGCCAAAAAATCGTTTAAATCGCTATTAACTCGACACCTCTATTTTTTTTACCGTAGTAGAGTTGCGTGGAACTCCGTTTTCTTGAGGATTTTCCGGCACGTTTAAACGGCATTCGATGCATAAAAACCATGTCTTTCTTCAGTTATTTTAAACATGTGAAATGGACGCATTCTGAAACCTACTAGATCTGTTATTTTTGGGAGTTTTTAGTAACTTGTGAATATAATATAACTTGTAATTAGAAGACAAAAACTTTCTCTTTTTGAGTTTCTTGGAAAATTTCAACTAGTTAAACAATTCAGCTCGTTTTGCTTCGAAGAGAGTTTGAAGATTGCAATCGGGAAACTTTATCGGTATATCCGGCTGTAGCTCTGTTACTTTTAAGAGTTTCTCGTCACTTGTAAAGGGAATCAGAAAACAAAGGCTTTCTCTTTTTTGAGTTTCTTGGACAATTTCGAATAGTTAAACTTTCAGCTTGTTCTGCTCGGAAGATAGTTTGAAGTTTCAAATTCTGTAACGTCCTCGGTTATCCGGCTGAAACTCCGTTACTTTTAAGAGTTTCTTGCAACTTGTAAGTGCAATCAGAAGACAAAGCCCTTCCCTTTCTTCAGTTTCTTGGGAAACTTCAACTAGTTAAACAATTCAGCTCGTTTTGCTTCGAAGAGAGTTTGAAGATTACAATCGGGAAACTTTATCGGTATATCCGGCTGTAGCTCTGTTACTTTTAAGAGTTTCTCGTCACTTGTAAAGGGAATCAGAAAACAAAGGCTTTCTCTTTTTTGAGTTTCTTGGACAATTTCGAATAGTTAAACTTTCAGCTTGTTCTGCTCGGAAGATAGTTTGAAGTTTCAAATTCTGTAACGTCCTCGGTTATCCGGCTGAAACTCCGTTACTTTTAAGAGTTTCTCGCAACTTGTAAGTGCAATCAGAAGACAAAGCCCTTCTCTTTCTTCAGTTTCTTGGGAAACTTCAACTAGTTAAACAATTCAGCTCGTTTTGCTTCGAAGAGAGTTTGAAGATTGCAATAGGGAAACTTTATCGGTATATCCGGCTGTAGCTCTGTTACTTTTAAGAGTTTCTCGTAACTTGTAAAGGGAATTAGAAAACAAAGGCTTTCTCTTTTTGAGCTTCTTGAACAATTTCGAACAGTTAAACATTCAGCTCGTTCTACTCTGAAGAGAGTTTGAAGTTTAAAGTTCTGTAACGTCCTCGGTTATCCGGCTGTAGCTCTGGTACTTTAAAGAGTTTCTCGCAACTTGTAAGTGCAATCAGAAGACAAAGCCCTTCTCTTTCTTCAGTTTCTTGGGAAACTTCAACTAGTTAAACAATTCAGCTCGTTTTGCTTCGAAGAGAGTTTGAAGATTCCAATCGGGAAACTTTATCGGTATATCCGGCTGTAGCTCTGTTACTTTTAAGAGTTTCTCGTAACTTGTAAAGGGAATTAGAAAACAAAGGCTTTCTCGTTTTTGAGTTTTTAGGACAATTTCGAATAGTTAAACTTTCAGCTTGTTCTGCTCTGAAGAGAGTTTGAAGTTTAAAGTTCTGTAACGTCCTCGGTTATCCGGCTGTAGCTCTGGAACTTTTAAGAGTTTCTCGTAACTTGTAAGTGCAATCAGAAGACAAAGGCCTTCTCTTTCTTCAGTTTCTTGGGCAACTTCAACTAGTTAAACAATTCAGCTCGTTTTGCTTCGAAGAGACATTGAAGATTCCAATCGGGAAACTTTATCGGTATATCCGGCTGTAGCTCTGTTACTCTTAGGAGTTTCTAGTAACTTTAAAGTGCATTTGAAAGATAACAAGTTTCTCATTTAAAGTCAAAAAACTGTTGAGAAAAATGAGAAACATTTCGGTTATTCGGGATCAGAAGGATCAGAAGCATGCCCCGCTTCTATGCGACGAAAATTCTATAGAATTTGAAACATTTTGCGCTTCACATAGAGTATAGTGTATATTTTCGATTCGTTGTGAATAAGGTGCCTGTCTTCTCCTAAAGGAAATTCTTTAGTTGAAAGTGCTGATTTCAATACGTGATCATTCTCTCGCTTGAAAGTTACTGATAAAGCAATTTAGTAAATTAGTGTTACCACGCTTAGGACATATTATCAATTAGTAAATTCGCATTGGGACGTTTAGTTGCCTAATTGCTATCGTTCCACGTTAGTCAATCCATTAGTAGAAGAAGTAGCTTAGTGAGTGAAAATGAACCGAACCTAAGCAATTGCTTCATTTTAGTGGAATAATTGCTGGTTACTTTGTAAGGTCAAAAGACACACGCATCTATCAATTAATTTACCTTCTGAATTGTTTTAGAAAAATATTCACGTTTAGGCTTCGTTTGCCGTCTAGGAGCGAAATCTAAAATAAACAACAGAAGCAAATTAAAGTATTTTTCCTATTGTTAGCCCGATGGTTTTTATTTTCGTTCATTTCGTCCAAAAATGCCGAAAATCTTCACTTGAGCTCACCTCTTGATTGTCTTTGCGCGCTTTCGGCACGCAGCGATTTCCATAGTTTGCCACACTGTTTACTGCTTCCACTGCAGCAGGACCCTGCTGGCAAAACAGCCCTTCCATTTCCGACCAATCAATATCGGCTAGTGGGGAATTCTGGTGTCTTACTGCCACTTGAGTCCAGATGTTGTTGGTGGTGACAATCTACGAGAATTCATTGGAAATTCATAAGTCAATGGAGCCGCACCACGCTTACCTTATTGCTGGGAATTTTGTTCCAATTCACAGTCTTCATCTTGGACTTGGGGGCTGGAATTTCCTGCTGCGGTAGACGTTCGATTAGTGGTTCCTTTTCGGGAGGTTCCGGTAGGTTGGCCGCCTTGCGCATTGCCTGACTGGGCGGAGGTGGAGGTGGGATTGCTGGTGGCGCCGGCACTGGCTGGGGAAAAGGAGGAGGCGGCGGAGGAGGCCCTGCAGGCCCTAAAAGAAACACTTAGGTAGAACCAGGTTTAGAAGAACAATGCTGAAAATACCTGGAGGAGGAGGAGGCGGAGGCGACATCGCTCCAAGCAACGATGTTCTCCTAGATCCGCTACTAGCAGATTCTGGTTTCTGCTGGCAGGTGCAGTTGAGCCTCAATTGCGACTTGGAGTTGAACCTGCTCAGTCTGGGCGCCTCCTCTCTGGTCATTGTCCCTCTCTGCACTGCCTTGTCCACATTGTCCCAGACAATGTCGCTCAGAGGATCATTGGCGTCGATGCTCAGAAGATTGTGCAGAATGTTCAAGAATGGCACCGCGTGCGGAGTATCGGCCACCTGCTTCAGAATGGCATAAAACACATCCAAGGGAGAGTCCAGGTCGACATTTTTGCTCTCCAGGCGTTGCTCAGATTCGTCGCTTTTGTGCTGCTCCTCAAACACGTCCAGTTGCGAAGTCAAATCTGGTTGAGGCTCGGATTTTCTGATCCTGTAGAGCACCTCCACTAGTTGGCATTCTGCAAACCACCAGCGCCGGTAAATCAACCAACTGAACAATTTCCAGTCACTCACCGATGAATTCATTCCTTATCCGAATGCGATCACTCAAATTTGAGGTGGAAATCACCAGGCAGTTGATGAAGGCCACTAAGGCCGTCTGGTAGTCGCTGATCCGCGTCTGTTCCAGTTCCTGCACAATGAAGGCCATGCGATGCTTTTGCTTCTTCAGGGCCTGGATGGGGGGCAAAGCACAAAGCAGGCTTTACAAAAAGCTAGATAATCTGGGGTTTTGAGCGTTACTTTGTAGTATTCCAGAGTTTCCAGAGTCCGGATGCGACCCTCTTCGTTGTGAGCGCAAAGGGCTGCGAGCAGTTCGAACATTTGCTTGCGCACCCTGATGGCCGAAGGCCCAATGGAGCTGAGCGCTGTGGCCAGCTTGGCCACATACTCTGGATGCTCGACGATAAAGTCCAAACCATCGCACGCTTGATGACCATCAGACATGTCCATTGTTATCTGGAGAGAAATGGAGGAGGTACACTTGGCAACGGTAACATTGATACGCTTTCGACGCCCAGGATTGTTCAGTTTGGGTTAATTCGTCGCGTTTTTTTTGGGAAGAAACTACTGGAAAGCAATTAGGCTACAGTGTTTTCTTCAGTGCCAACCAGTGTCGTGCCCGCAGGGCTCGGTACAACTTTAAAATTGAAGCAGCATTAATAAACTTGTTCAAAACCCGAGAAAACTGTGTAGATTTCAAGACAATGAACTGTTGTTATTTACTGGGGCTCATCAAGATGGCATTTGGCCTGGCGGCCTCCAAATCGACCTGATTTAACCTGGCAAAGTTTTGGGAATTTTTTCGGGCTGCTATTGAAAATGCGATAACCAATTCCTGCAGCGACGACGACTAATGATTAAGCGCCTTACCTATCCGGTCTGAGTGGACGTGCTTTAATTAGTAATTAAGCCTAAAACGGTTGAGTTTACACTATGACCACATGCACCTTCAACCACCTGCTGAACGAAAACAGACCGATCAAACTGGATAAAATTAGTGTCATTAGGCGAAGAGACGACGAAATAACGACCTTCTCCGGTTTTAGTGGCGGTTAATGCCCGTGTTAATCCATGGGGCCCATCTCTTCGAGCGCAATTGCGGGGCCTTTTAATGCGATCTCGCGTATGGTTAGTGTAAACTGGTGTCTAAGTCGTGTCGCCAAAGTCTTGTTGTTTAGGTTCCGACGAATCGGGCGGCCTTCGCAAGCACCAGCCGCTTCTCGCGGGTACTCGCACGCTGCTGGTACTTACTTTCACTTTTGCCACACGATGCCCACAAATTAGGCTCAACTGGCTTTGAATAGGGCAAAAATCCAAAAAAATGCGTCTAAATCCCATCAGGTTGACTAGTCGCATCAGAAGCAGCTCAGCAGGCTTCTGAGCCGAAAAATTTTGCGCCTTTTTGGGAACTCTGGATCTTAATGGAATTTTTTCGTCTTGTCTGAATCGGCACTTTCTGGCCCTTCGAGCCGGATTTGTAACGAGTTCTTCGCGCTTTCTTCTATTTTTGCTTGGCTCTCAATCTTCAATGCAGGTTGACTAGAGAAGAACCGTCACTTAAAGGCGCTTTTCTAATTTTCCTGCAAGAAACTGTGCTTTTCGGTTTGATAGGAAAAAATCGAAACTGTCGCGATAAGAAAATGTTAAAAATCGCAGTTTCGTCTTTCTTATTTCTTTGCCTGGTTTGTTCTTTGTTCTTCTCCAAGATTTTGAGGTTTTAAATGGAACCATCCTCTAGTTTCAAACGGCAGAGGATAAATTAGGGCCGAAAGTCGCTTGAAACGTTTTGGTCCTTCGAGCCGGATTTGCAACGGGGTGTTGTCTACAGTCTCCCTTTCCTCTTTCTGCTCTTCTTGCTTCGTTTTTCTTCAGTTGCTTCTCAATTTTCCACGCAAGTTGAATAGAGAAAAACCTTCGTTTAAATGCGCTTTGTGCAAAAAACTGTGCGTTTTTAGTGATAGGAAGAAGTCGAAACTTTGGGGATAAGCAAATGTTAAAAATCGCAATTTCCTCATTACTGTTTCTTTGTCTCGTTTCTTCCCCGTTCTTCTTTAGGATTTTGGGGTTTCAAATGGAACCATTTTGTCTTGTCTCAATCGGCAGTTGATGAATTAGGGCCGAAAGTCGCTTGAATATTTTTGGTCCTTCTTTCTCTTTGTTCCTTGTTTGCCTCGTTTATTCTTCATTCTTCTGTAGTAATTCTCAGTCTGAATGGAACCATTTTCTCTTCTCTTAACTCAACAGGAATTTCTTGCAGCAGGTGAAGTAAGATCGAAACTGACTGGAGCATTTTTGGTCCTTCGAGTCGGATCTGCAACAAACCTTTGTTAAGATCTCACTTTCCTTCTTTGTCCTTATTTGGCTTGAGCTTAGGCAGGCCAACAATTAAGTGAAAATAATGCAGGAAATTGAGCGAGAAAACCCAAATTCCTGTCATTTCCTTGCCCATTTCCTCATCAATGACTGATAAGTTCAATGGAATCACAACGGTGTTTGAGTCACGGCAGGAAGTTGACACTAATTCCTCGACAATTAGGTGTCCTGCCACTGATTACGATTTCCTGCGGAGAATTCGGCAAATAAGAAAAATATGATTAAATATAGAAAAAAACAGGCAGGCTTGTAGTGTGCGAGTAATCTAAAAAAGCCGACTCGTCTTGCCATATTTCAGACATTATATATCTGGCCCATATTTGGTCGTTGTTGCGAAATAGGCAATAAAATGGAATTGCCATGCTATTTTTGCGGTAAATTTTAAAGGCCCCATTAGCGTTTGATGGACGACTCATTATGTTCGACCTTTGAAAGTCCGCAAACTTATGGAATCTACCATCCAGCTCTCGCTCAACCCAGTGATGGACAATGCTGGGGAAAACTCAACAAGGTTCAACAGCAAGAAACTGCCCGATATATTACGTAACTTCGAGCATACACAGTTTGGAAACTAGTTGATGATGATATCGGATGATTCGTTGGAAGCGAAGATGTTCCAGATGAAGAGTAGAAAAAAATTCGATCCTAATAAATTCGTTTAGACAGTTAGTCTCGCACGAAGACGAATTCATTGTAGTGATTCCATCTGTTCTCCTCGGCGTCGACGCCCGGTTTCAAGTCCGATGATCCTCCAGATGTTCCAGAGCCGCAACTTCCCACCTGAAAGACACTTCTGCGGTCACCATAAACTTCTCAGTGCTCGAATGGATACCATTTTAAATCCCTGCTCCACCAGCATGTCGAACGCCTGCTCTAGAAACGAATGTTTGAGGAAGAATCTGGAAGTGTAGCGCTCCAACTGGCCATGATCTGGATCCCGACTCTCGTTCAAAGTTTCCCCGAAAACTTCCCGGCAAAGCGCCACCCTGCCACTGACTAGAATCCTGGACAATTTCCGGAACTTCACTTCGGCCAGCCCATCTTTTCCGAACTGGAAACTTCCTCTGTAGCCCACCGTTATAACACCTGCAAGTTCATGGAAGTTGGCAATCAAAAACAAAGTTTTCCAATTTTACCTGGTGGCTTCACTCGGTTCTCGCTGGTGATGGCTTCCACCAAACCCTGGAGAAGAAGCTTTTCCGCCTCGTTTTTCAGTCTTTCCTTCTCGCGGAAGCAGTAGGGCAGCAGGATGGTGCCGTCTCGTAGAAAATCCAGTACGTATCTGGAAAAATCGAGTTTAGCCACCGTGAAACATGCTTCATTTGCCTGCATTACGTTTATCTTCGCGTATCGACTATTTAAATAAACAGTGAATTAAAAGGGTCTTAACAGCCTGCAATTGCCGCAATAAAACACTGCTGTTAGATCGATAAATACAGTAATTAATATTGAGGGAGTGGAACATAGAGTTGCAGGTTATTGGACGTTTTTCTTCAGAATATTCTCATTTTAGAGAGTGGAATAGAAGCGCCCATTTTTAGTTAATTTTTGAATTCAGTTTGAACTGAAGGAAGCTTTTTGGTGATGAAAGTTTCGAATTTACAACCATCTTCATGAAAGTTGAAACTCTGAAGCAAAAGCGAGTTTTATTTGTCAAGGGAATTTGTTTTAAAGGCGCTTCTCTAAGGATCGTTTGCCTCAAAGAGAGCACAACTTTCAACCGAGCCGTTTTTTGCTTTGTACAGGCACGTGCAATTGCATAAACCTTGAAAGTTTCGAATTAGGTCCATCTTCAGGAAAGTTGAAACTCTAAAGCAAAAGCGAGTAATTTTTCCTTAAAGGAATTTTTGCCAAGGGAATTTGTTTTAAAGACGCTTTTCTAAGGATCGTTTGCCTTAAAGAGAGCACAATTTTAAACCGAGCGGCTTTTTGCTTTGAACAGGCACGTGCAGCTGCATAAACCTTGAAAGTTTCGAATGAGGTCCATCTTCAGGAAAGTTCAAACTCTAATTCTAAAGGAATATTGTCAAGGGACAATTTTTTTAAGACGCTTTTCTAAGGATCGTTTGCCTTAAAGAAACACAACTTTAAACCGAGCGGTTTTTTGCTTTGAACAGGCACGTGTAGGTGCATAAACCTTGAAAGTTTCGAATGAGGTCCATCTTCAGGAAAGTTGCAACTCTAAAGCAAAAGCGAGTATTATTTCCTTAAAGGAACATTTGTCAAAGGGAATATTTTTCAAAGACGCTTTTCTAAGGATCGTTTGCCTTAAAGAAACACAACTTTAAACCGAGCGGTTTTTTGCTTTGAACAGGCACGTGCAGCTGCATAAACCTTGAAAGTTTCGAATGAGGTCCATCTTCAGGAAAGTTGAAACTCTAAAGCAAGAGCGAGGATTATTTCCTTAAAGGAATATTGTCAAGGGACAATTTTTTAAAGACGCTTTTCTAAGGATCGTTTGCCTTAAAGAAAGCACAACTTTAAACCGAGCGGTTTTTTGCTTTGAACAGGCACGTGTAGGTGCATAAACCTTGAAAGTTTCGAATGAGGTCCATCTTCAGGAAAGTTGCAACTCTAAAGCGAAAGCGAGTATTATTTCCTTAAAGGAACATTTGTCAAAGGGAATATTTTTCAAAGACGCTTTTCTAAGGATCGTTTGCCTTAAAGAGAGCACAACTTTAAACCGAGCTGTTTTTTGCTTTGAACAGGCACGTGTAGGTGCATAAACCTTGAAAGTTTCGAATGAGGTCCATCTTCAGGAAAGTTGAAACTCTAAAGCAAGAGCGAGGATTATTTCCTTAAAGGAATATTTGTCAAGGGACAATTTTTTAAAGACGCTTTTCTAAGGATCGTTTGCCTTAAAGAGAGCACAACTTTAAACCGAGCGGTTTTTTGCTTTGAACAGGCACGTGTAGGTGCATAAACCTTGAAAGTTTCGAATGAGGTCCATCTTCAGGAAAGTTGCAACTCTAAAGCGAAAGCGAGTATTATTTCCTTAAAGGAACATTTGTCGAAGGGAATATTTTTCAAAGACGCTTTTCTAAGGATCGTTTGCCTTAAAGAGAGCACAACTTTAAACCGAGTTGTTTTTTGCTTTGAACAGGCACGTGTAGGTGCATAAACCGTGAAAGTTTCAGATGAGGTCCATCTTCAGGAAAGTTGCAACTCTAAAGCGAAAGCGAGTATTATTTCCTTAAAGGAACATTTGTCAAAGGGAATATTTTTCAAAGACGCTTTTCTAAGGATCGTTTGCCTTAAAGAGAGCACAACTTTATGTCAGCCGAATGCATTTTTGGCTCTGTACAGGCACGGATAAGTTCATAAAAGTTGAAAGTTTCGAATGAGGTCCATCTTCAAGCAGGTTCTTACGCTGAAACAATTGCGCAAAATATTTCAAGGGAATATTCTTCAAAACCTAGTTTCTAAGGAACGTTTGCCTTAAAGAGAGTACAACTTTAAACCGAACGGTTAGTTGTGCAAGCGTTGAAAGTTTCGACAAACGTCCATCATCAAGGACTTTTTTCAACCAATATATCCAAAACTTTTTGCCAAAGAGTCCTCCATCATGAAGACGTTGTGATTTGACTCATTTTCTGGTAATTTTTCCTAGATTTATCGTTTATTGACTGGCATATGCAAATAAATCGCAAACCAGGCCAAATCCGCTGTTCAGCCAACTGTGTATTCGCTCGCTTCGGTAGTTCGATAACAGGCCCTTTGGGGAAATAAAACGCATCCATCATCACTTTGTCACACGGCTGAGCCACTTCGAACACTCGAATCAAACAGGTTAGCCGCAGCAGGACAAACTGGATAAACGTACCTGAAGAGAACACCATCCCTATCCAGGAAAAATCGCCCTTTGGAGTCCTTTTCCACTGGTTCCGAACCGCTAAAAATGCCGTAGAGCTTCGAGTTCGGATGGCTGGTTAGCGTTTTCAATGTTGTTGTGTATACAACTCCTCCAACGTTCAGATCGATTACGGGGGGAAAATCGGGCGTCTGGGACATTTTGGGGCGACGGCCAAACCGGGACTGACTGTAAAGATCGCCAATCCAGATGAACTCCCGCTTTGCACATACGCTAACTTTCCCAGTGGCGCTTCATTGGGGAAAACTTGCCCAGGAACTTTATTTTCCTTCATAATCAAGTTTTTTTTCTTCCCTTCACCCTGTTAAACTTTACTGAATGTTTCCCTGCTTTTATATAGAATTTTTATTATATTCTTTACATCGGGACTTAAATTCGATGTGCGTTTTTCGCATTAAAAGCGTCAACGATTATTAATGAACCATCTCCAAATGGGAAAACACATTAGCAGAATACCAATTAGCTTAATTGTTTGCGTGTTAATTATCAATCGGTTTTCACTCTCAAACTGCTCAAGATTGACTAAATTGTCTCTAAAATGTCCGAGGAAGACGACAGAACAACGTTCCTAAAAGGTAACCTAAAGGACATCCTTAGTCTGTTTGGAGTGCATGCACTTTTAACGTCCCTAAATGTATAGAACCTTACATCAAATGTAAGTGTATTTTTCGCACATTCGCCTTACTGGCAAGCTGCACTGTTACATAAACGCGTAGGGAAACAGAGTTTCACTTTTGTCCACCACTTTTCCTCCAACGTTTGTTGTGGTTTTTCAGTTTTTCAGTGGCTTCAACGTGCTTATCAGCTGTGGATTTAGCAATTTGTAGCTTGAAAGTGAGCCTTTGGTTGAGTTTCCTTCAGAAACGCAACAAGGTTGCACCAAGCAATGAAAAATGCACTGCGAAGGTCGCAAAAGTACGTTTCCTTTCCCGTTTTCATTCTATGGTCATTCCACAGCGACCTTAGCTTGATTTTTGCTCATTAACAGCCAAAGAAATGTTGTACATAGATCTATTTAATTAAACCTGCACGGCTAAAGCCTTCCTAAGCCGGAAAAATCGCGTTTTTTAAAGAGATAACGGCTCGACTGGCCATATCCACTCTTCCTTCCTTTTGCTCTCGCTGATGGGAACCCATTGGGTTCTTGTACGGAGTGTTCGTTCCGACTTGAGCGCTAAAGCACGTGCTGAGACGGTGCGCGTTCTTTGCCGAATATTTTTTGTTTATGTCCGAAGTGGAGGACTGAACTTTGCCCATTGGTGTGAAAGTGGAAAAGTGCCAGCCGACATTTTTGGATGCAGTTTCTAGAAACTCAGGTAGATTTTCCGAGCTGTAAATTTCGTAAAATCTTTTGACTCTTCGGGCAGTTTAGCATGAAATAATTGCGGATTCTTAATAGAAATTGGGCTGGATTCGGTTAGTTGCACAGCAATCAGCTTTCCGCACTTTGAAGTCATTTGCGTAAGATTTCAAATAAAAATTATTACATCGGGCTTTAGACCCAAGATGCGTGCCATTGAGGCACTTTCTCCGCAGTCCGGAACTGTTTGCTGGTAAAAACAATCGCCCCAATCGGATCCGAGTTGAGTTTCAATTGCATCAAGCTTAGTTAATGATTTTAGCCTTATTTTTCTGGCAGCTAATTAAACACACGTCCAATTAAGAGAAGAAAATGGCCAACAATAGATCTTCGCACGGTGCCACTATCAGAATACATAAAGGAAACGCAATTTAATTCCTGGGTCAGAGAACATTTAACCGCTTAATCTTCGTATCCGAAATGCCCATTGTTTGTGACCTAGAAATGTGCAATTTTGCGCAAAACTATATAAATTCGCATCGTTCTTCTCAGTGAGGACGATCTTCAGGATCAAATCCAAGGTAAATTGGGCTGTTTTGTTGCGGTTTTATCAGTTTGGATGGTTTTTGGGGAACGTTCTAGTTTAGTCCAATTGGGACTGATTTGAACTGGCTTGAAAATGTGCTTTTGAGCGCCTTTAGTGCTTTTTGTTGCAACTGCAGGCAGGTTTTATTGGGAACAGTTGGAGAAAAATTTCGCAATTTACGCCTTGTTTCACTGTATACAATCAAAATCGAAATGTTTGCCCCTTTGGAGGCTTTTGAAAGCTTCAAAACGTCGTAATTCCGATAGGATTGAAAATATCCAAGCACCAGTAAAGACCTGTTCGATGGCCTGTCTCAAGGTCCATATTTTTTGGTTGAGAGTTTATTAGCAATTCCTAACCTCTAAACCGATAGGAGCAAAAATGTTCAACTTTGGGCGCAATTGAGTTTTAACTGCGTATATCTCCGAAACTGTTCGAAAAATCCAATCAGTCATTAGAAGCTTTTCGATAGTCTTTCGCGGAATCTATGCTTCGTTATTGGAGTTTTTTGGAAATTCCTAACCTCTAAAGAGATAGAAGCAAAAATGTTCAACTTCGGGCGCGATTGATGTTTAACTGCTTATATCTCCGAAACTGTTGAAAATATCGAGTCAGTTCTTAGAGCCTTTTCGATAGCGGTTCTAGGTATCTATCGTTTGCTTGTTAGTTTTTATTGGAAATTTCTAACCTCTAAAGAGATAGGAGCAAAAATGTCCAACTTCCAGGTTTAACAGCCTGAGTCGCAAAAACTATTCAAAATATCCATTTCGATAGCCTTTCAAGAGTCGATCGTTCCTTGTTAGTTTTTTGGAAGTTCCTAACCTCTAAAGAGATAGGAGCAAGAAATATCCAACTTTGGGGCGTTTGAGGTTTAACTGCATATATCCCCGAAACTGTTGGAAATATCCAATCAGTCATTAGACCTTTTCGATAGTATTTCAGGGAATCTATGCTTTCCTTATTAGGATTTTTTGGAAATTCCTAACCTCTAAAGAGATAGAAGCAAAAATGTCCAACTTCGGGCGCGATTGAGATTTAACTGCCTAAATCTCCGAAATTGTTCGAAATATCCAATCAGTCATTAGAAGCTTTCCGATAGCCTTTGAGGGAATCTATGCTGTCCTTGGTTTTTTTGGAAATTCCTAACCTCTAAAGAGATAGAAGTACAAGTGTCCAACATCGGGCGTGATTGAGGTGTAACTGCATATATCTCCGAAACTGTTCGAAAAATCCAGTCTGTTCTTATAACCGTTTCGATAGCTATTCTACGCATCTACCATTTGCTTATGAGTTTGTATTGGAATTTTCTAACCTCTAAAGAGATAGAAGCGAAAATATCCAACTTTTGGGTGTTGTCGAGTTTTAAGAGCCTGTTTCGCAAAAACTATTCAAAATATCAAATCAATCAGTAGAATCATTTCGATAACCTTTTCAAGACTCTATAGTTTGATGGTTAGTTTTTATTGGAAATTTCTAACCTCTAAAGAGATAGGAGCAAAAATGTCCAATTTTCGGGTGTCCTCGAGGTTTAACAGCCTATATCTCCGAAACTCTTCAAAATATCCATGCAGTTCTTAGAGCCTTTCGGATAGCTATTCTAAGCATCTATCGTTTGCTTATTAGTTTTTATTGGAAATTTCTAACCTCCAAAGAGATAGAAGCAAAAATTTCCAACTTTTGGGCGTTGTCGAGGTTTAAGAGCCTGTATTGCAAAAACTATTCAAAATATCACATCAATCAGTAGGATCTTTTCGATAACTTTTTCAAGACTCTATAGTTTGCTGGTTAGTTTTTATTGAATATTTCTAACCTCTAAAGAGATAGGAGCAAAAATGTCCAATTTTCGGGTATCCTCGAGGTTTAACAGCCTATATCTCCGAAACTATTCAAAATATCCATGCAGTTCTTGGAACCTCTTCGATAGCTGTTCTAAGCATCTATCGTTTGCTTATTAGTTTTATTGGAAATTTCTAACCTCTAAAGAGATAGGAGGAAAAATGTCCAATTTTCGGGTATCCTCGAGGTTTAACAGCCTATATCTCCGAAACTCTTCAAAATATCCATGCAGTTCTTAGAGCCTTTCCGATAGCTGTTCTAAGCATCTATCGTTTGCTTATTACCTTCAAAGAGATAGAAGCAAAATTTTCGAACGGGCGTTGTCGAGGTTTAAGAGCCTGTATTGCAAAAACTATTCAAAATATCAAATCAATCAGTAGGATCATTTCGATAACCTTTTCAAGACTCTATAGTTTGATGGTTAGTTTTTATTGAAAATTTCTAACCTCTAAAGAGATAGGAGCAAAAATGTCCAATTTTCGGGTGTCCTCGAGGTTTAACAGCCTATATCTCCGAAACTCTTCAAAATATCCATGCAGTTCTTAGAGCCTTTCCGATAGCTGTTCTAAGCATCTATCGTTTGCTTATTAGTTTTATTGGAAATTTCTAACCTCCAAAGAGATAGAAGCAAAAATTTCCAACTTTTGGGCGTTGTCGAGGTTTAAGAGCCTCTATTGCAAAAACTATTCAAAATATCAAATCAATCAGTAGAATCATTTCGATAACCTTTTCAAGACTCTATAGTTTGATGGTTAGTTTTTATTGAAAATTTCTAACCTCTAAAGAGATAGGAGCAAAAATGTCCAATTTTCGGGTGTCCTCGAGGTTTAACAGCCTATATCTCCGAAGCTGTTCAAAATATCCAAGCAGTTCTTAGGGCCTTTCCGATAGCTGTTCTAAGCATCTATCGTTTGCTTATTAGTTTTTATTGCAAATTTCTAACCTCTAAAGAGATAGGAGCGAAAATGTCTAACTTTCGGGCGTTCTCCAGGTGTAACAGCCTGTATCGCAAAAACCGTGAAAAATATCCAATCAACTCTTAAAACATTTTCGATAGCCTTTCTAAGAGTCGATCATTTCCTTGTTAGTTTTTTTGGAAATTCCTAACCTCTAACGAGATAGGAGCAAAAATGTTCAATTCTCGGACGTTCTCGAAGTTTAACTGCATATATCTCCGAAACTGTTCAAAATATCCATGCAGTTCTTAGAGCCTTTCCGATAGCTGTTCTAGGCATCTATCGTTTGCTTATTAGTTTTTATTGCAAATTTCTAACCTCTAAAGAGATAGGAGCAAAAATGTCCAACTTCCAGGTTTAACAGCCTGAATCGCAAAAACTGTTGAAAATAGCCAATCAGTCCTTAGAACCTTTTTGATGGAGTTTCTAGCAGACTATGTTTGACTAATGTGTTTTACTGGAAGTTCCTAACCTTCAAAGTAATAGAGGCAAAATAAGACAACCACGAAATCTGAGTTTAGTAGTGGATTTGTTCCTTTCCATCAGGAGGAACCCTTTATATCACTTAGCTGGCTGAAATTCCGCAGGTTTCACCTACGTCCTCTCAACCATCTTCAATCAGTATTACAATAAATCCTTCATTCTACTGCGAGTCTACCGACGCCAGAGAAAACCAAACCAGCTGCAATCAGGCGGTGTCTCGGTTGAGAAACAGGCATGATTTTTTCAAATTGCGACCTTCGTTATCAAATTGAAACATGACAGTAACTGGCCAAAGGCACTGCCATTCGTTATAAAACCACTACAATTACCGATAAAATGTATGGCAAGTGGATTTGCAGCTAAACACGCATTTGCAATTCACTTTTTCTGCAATTTACCTATTTATATAGTCAATGACAGCAGCTCTAATTACATACTAAATGCTGTTTTATTGGCATTCTTCACTAGCTGGGCCTAAGAACTAATCGAAAATGATCAATTTTATATAGATTTAGATTAGTCACTCAGACAATCTAAATCTGAGCTGAGTTGAGTGGATTTCGCAAGCCAATCCGTTAAGCAAGCAATAGTAAATCAGGCATTTTTCACGAAAATTAACTGGCCGGCTGACAATCCAGACCAATGGTGTAATTGTTGGGTTTGCTTAAAATTAAAATTATTTATTAGCATATTTCCTCGTAATTATTTAAATACGTTGATACTGAAAAGAGCACGGTTGCTCCATAACAACTGCATATATTGGCTGATTAGCAACATTCTTTTCCGTGTTATTCCCGGTCGTTGTAATTAGAACAAATTTGCAATTTATTACTTGGTGCCACGTTATACAACACTAGAAAGGCGATTATAAGGACATTTTTATTAGACGGGGTGATAATTCTTGGTGCTCGTTATAAAGTCGCTGATCAATAAAAATATCCAGCTTCCGATTGTTGTTTTTAGCGCTTTTTGCGTACAATCTGGCTGAAAGTGGCACGATTCAATGCAGACTTTCCTGGGAAGGAAATGGCGCTTGGGCTTTCACTTTTCCTCAAACTGCTCACCGTGCAAAGAGTGCAGAATCTTTCAATGATTTTGAAGAACGTTTACCATGAGGAACTTTACGCGACTTGCAATTTTTTTCTGGAAATCCATCAATCGTGAGCATTTACATAAAAGGTCTAAGTTGGTCTGGTTTTTTTCTTCACACTGAGTTTGGGAAATTTGGAATTTTTTAGCGCGATTTTTCGGTTTCACATCATGCTCTTCTAATGAGCGTATCTTAAGAACTGGTTGATATTTCCAAATGGGGACATCAGCAATCGATAGAGGAGTGTTCAGTTGACTTCTGGTGTGACTTTGGTTCCCTTCGAGTGAATGGTTTCTTCATAAGGAATTTTTGAACTTTGACGATTTTTTGCGCGTTTTCTAACTTTGGTACATTGCTCCCTCTGAAGCTTGTTTCTGAACAATGCTTTCAGACAGTACCACTTGGATACAAACGTTCGATAGAGGAAGCGTTCGTTAATTGGTGGTGTGACTTTGGTTCCCTTCGAGAGAATGGTTTCTTCATAAGGAATTATTGAATTTTGACGATTTTTTGCGCGTTTTCTAACTTTGTCAAAATGCTCTTTCTGAAGCTTCCATATAAACAATATTTGTAACGCTCTACCGAGGAACCTTCTGTTACTCTGTGTGCTGATTTTTGTTCTATTCCAGCGAACAGTTTCTTCAGAATAAATTTTTGAATTTCGGCGATTTTAGCGCGTTTTTTTATTTTTTTTAATGCTTCTTCTGAAGCTCGTATCTGAACAGCACTTCATGCTATTCAAATGGTGATGACAGTGTTTCATAGAGGAACCTTTCTTTAACGGTTGGTGCAATTTTGGTTTTATTTTGGGTTCTGCTGTATGATTTTGGCTGTATTCCAGCTAATGGTTCCTTCAGAATAAATTTTTGAATTCTGTCGATCTTTTGCGCGTTTTCGAATTTTTGTCTATTACCTTTCAGGAGCTTATATCGGACCAGCCCTTTCAGCCCTTGAAGTTTGGGGACAAGCCTTCGATAGAACAAGCATGTTTGAACCTGTCGTGCAATTTCCGTTCGATTGGAGTGACTGGTTCCTTCACAAATTTCTTTTAAATTTTGGCGACTTTTTGCGCGATCTCAATTTTTTTTGTTCAGGTCTTTTGAGGCTTGTATCTAAACAATGCTTGATGGCATGTGAATGCGGATACGCGCGTTCGATAGAGGAAGCTTTGCTTAACTCGTTTTGTGATTTTGGCTGTATTCCAGTAAATGGTTCTTTCAGAATGAATTTTTGAATTCTGTCGATCTTTTGCGCGTTTTCGAATTTTTGTCTATTACCTTTCAGGAGCTTATATCGGACCAGCCCTTTCAGCCCTTGAAGTTTGGGGACAAGCCTTCGATAGAACAAGCATGTTTGAACCTGTCGTGCAATTTGCGTTCGATTGGAGTGAATGGTTCCTTCACAAATTTCTTTTAAATTTTGGCGACTTTTTGCGCGATCTCAATTTTTTTTGTTCAGGTCTTTTGAGGCTTGTATCTAAACAATGCTTGATTGCATGTGAATGCAGATACGCGCGTTCGATAGAGGAAGCTTTGCTTAACTCGTTTTGTGATTTTGGCTGTATTCCAGTAAATGGTTCCTTCAGAATAAATTTTTGAATTCTGTTGATCTTTTGCGCGTTTTTGAATTTTTGTCTATTGCCTTTCAGAAGCTTATAGCGGACCAGCGCTTTCAGCCCATGAAGTTTGGGGACAAGCCTTCGATAGAACAAGCATGTTTGAACCTGTCGTGCAATTTGCGTTCGATTGGAGTGACTGGTTCCTTCACAAATTTCTTTTAAATTTTGGCGACTTTTTGCGCGATCTCAATTTTTTTTGTTCAGGTCTTTTGAGGCTTGTATCTAAACAATGCTTGATGGCATGTGAATGCGGATACGCGCGTTCGATAGAGGAAGCTTTGCTTAACTCGTTTTGTGATTTTGGCTGTATTCCAGTAAATGGTTCCTTCAGAATAAATTTTTGAATTCTGTCGATCTTTTGCGCGTTTTTGAATTTTTGTCTATTGCCTTTCAGAAGCTTATAGCGGACCAGCCCTTTCAGCCCTTGAAGTTTGGGGACAAGCCTTCGATAGAACAAGCATGTTTGAACCTGTCGTGCAATTTGCGTTCGATTGGAGTGAATGGTTCCTTCACAATTTTTTTTTTAATTTTGGCGACTTTTTGCGCGTTCTCAATTTTTTTTGTTCAGGTCTTTTGAGGCTTGTATCTAAACAATGCTTGATGGCATGTGAATGCGGATACGCGCGTTCGATAGAGGAAGCTTTGCTTAACTCGTTTTGTGATTTTGGCTGTATTCCAGTAAATGGTTCCTTCAGAATAAATTTTTGAATTCTGTCGATCTTTTGCGCGTTTTTGAATTTTTGTCTATTGCCTTTCAGAAGCTTATAGCGGACCAGCGCTTTCAGCCCTTGAAGTTTGGGGACAAGCCTTCGATAGAACAAGCATGTTTGAACCTGTCGTGCAATTTGTGTTCGATTGGAGTGAATGGTTCCTTCACAATTTTTTTTTAAATTTTGGCGACTTTTTGCGCGTTCTCAATTTTTTTTGTTCAGGTCTTTTGAGGCTTGTATCTAAACAATGCTTGATAGTATGTGAATGCGGATACGCGCGTTCGATAGAGGAAGCTTTGCTTAACTTGTTTTGTGATTTTGGCTATATTCCAGTAAATGGTTCCTTCAGAATAAATTTTTGAATTCTGTCGATCTTTTGCGCGTTTTCGAATTTTTGTCTATTGCCTTTCAGAAGCTTATATCGGACCAGCGCTTTCAGCCCTTGAAGTTTGGGGACAAGCCTTCGATATAACAAGCATGTTTAAACCTGTCGTGCAATTTACGTTCGATTGGAGTGAATGGTTCCTTCACAAATTTCTTTTAAATTTTGACTACTTTTTGCGCGTTCTCAATTTTTTTTGTTCAGGGCTTTTGAGGCTTGTATCTAAACAATGCTTTACGGCATGTGAATGCGGGTACACGCGTTCGATAGAGTAAGCTTTGCTTAACTCGTTTTGTGATTTTAGCTGTATTCCAGTAAATGGTTCTTTCAGAATGAATTTTTGAATTCTGTCGATCTTTTGCGCGTTTTTGAATTTTTGTCTATTGCCTTTCAGAAGCTTATAGCGGACCAGCGCTTTCAGCCCTTGAAGTTTGGGGACAAGCCTTCGATAGAACAAGCATGTTTGAACCTGTCGTGCAATTGGCGTTCGATTG
Organism: Dendroctonus valens; assembly: GCA_024550625.1. Classification (NCBI taxonomy): domain Eukaryota; kingdom Metazoa; phylum Arthropoda; class Insecta; order Coleoptera; family Curculionidae; genus Dendroctonus; species Dendroctonus valens. The sequence continues at coordinate 536,027 of JAJTJO010000100.1, forward strand.
GAGTAAATGGTTCCTTCACAATTTTTTTTTAAATTTTGGCGACTTTTTGCGCGTTTTCGAATTTTCTTCTGTTGCTCTTCAGAACCTTATATCGGACCAGTACTTTCAGCCATTGAAGTTTGAGGATAAATGTTCGATAGAACAAGCATGTTTAAACCTGTCGTGCAATTTTCGGTCGATTTGAGTGAATGGTTCCTTCATAATAAATTTTTGAATTTTGTCGATCTTTTGCGGGTTTTCGGATTTTTGTCTATTGCTCTTCAGAAGCTTATATCGGACCAGCTCTTTAAGCTATTGAAGTTTAGAGACATGTGTTCAATAGAACAAGCATGTCTAAACCTGTCGTGCGATTTTTGGTCGATTTGAGTGAACAGTTCTTTCATAAGAAATTTTTGAATTTTGTTAATCTTTTGCGGGTTTTCGAATTTTTGTCTATTGCTCTTTAGAAGCTTATATCGGACCAGCGCTTTCAGCCATTGAAGTTTGGGGACAAGTGTTCGATAGAACAAGCATGTTTAAACCTGTCGTGCAATTTTCCGTCGATTTGAGTGAATGTTTCCTTCATAAAGAATTTTTAAATTTTGCCGACTTTTTGCGCCTTTTCAATTTATTTTTGTTCGGGTCTCTTAAGGCTTGGCTCTAAACAATGCTTGAACGCGTCGAATAACTATCCGTATTTTACATGCATTCAACAGAGCAAGTTTCTCTTAATGTGTGGTGAGATTTTGATTTGATGAATTTTTGAACGTTGGCGATTTTCTGTGCGCTTTAAACTTAAGAGCATTAGAACCAACAGTCGGAACAACAACTTATTGTTGCTATTCAGAGCTAGTTATTCTTCAAATCCTCAAAATTTGGTGACTTTGCAGACTTTTTTTGCAGGAATGACCAGCAGCCAACTTCAGTCTAATCGACAGAGCGCAACTCAAATGAAGCCGAAATAATGGACTGGCTCAAGAAACTGGTGCTTCTGCTTGTTTTGAATCATGCCACATTTGGTAAGTTTCGTGTCCATCTAGAGCCACTGGTTGTGCAAAAGACATTGTTGAATTAATCACGTCTTGCTGGGAAACAACGGTTTACTGAAAAACGCCATTTCGGCTGGGTCAAGGTAGATGACCAGTAGGTACTGAAGAGCGCCATTCCCCCAACTTTGGTAGTAAAAAATATTTATTGTCTAAATAATGTTAACATCTGGCTAATCCACCGAGTGATTTACATATCAATAGCAAACTAACGGCGCTCGGAAGATGAAGCTGAAGGTTTGTTGTTCTTGAATCAATCAGACACTGGCGGTTGTAAAAACCGCACAAACTGGCACAATGAATGAAAGTTTCATTACAAAGATCTTAAAAATGCATCTAAAACGTGGCCTTCATGCTTCCGCTTAGACAAAGCCCCGATTATGGCTGGCGATAGTTTTAGCCTAATTGCTTCTTCACATATAATTCCGAGTTACTAAACAAAGCGGATGGTTTCTGATTTATTTGTTGAAATTTGCCTGCATCGTCTCAGCTTCGAAGAAGAAAATTGGTATAAACCAAACAAAAATACAGTGTTTTTAACATGAAGAATGCGGAGCACATTTGCAGTCGGCACGGTATGGAACTAAGAGTCCTCAAAAGTGAAATTACCTGGAAGTATTTCCGTTTTATGACTGTTTCACGCCCGACAATCGACAAAATAAATGTTATTCAAGAAATCGAAAAAAGGAACCTGATTGAAACATCCGAAATAAGCGTAGCAGAACTGATCGACTCTTTGGACGGACAAGTTAGTTATCGAAAATGATTAAGCGCGTTTTAATGAGTTGAATAATAATCGGGGTCCGTTCGATGGAAATGCTCGAATGAGGCCACCATTTGCCCAACCACCGGCATTTGATTAGAAATTGAAAATTGCTCAAGACATGGATTTTTACGCGAAATCCTTCACTTTCGATGGAACGCTCCAAACGGTCTGGCCCTGCTTTGAACAATGCTTATATAATGCGTTTGAGTGCAGTGAGACTTGGAGGAATCACTCACTTGTCAGGTGAAAACAATAGCAAAAATCTGCAAATTTATAGAACGGTCAATTTCAACAGTTATTCGATGCGGTGCTTGAAGCCCAAGATTGTTTGGTAATCGGCAATTATTAATAATCGTAAAATGCTGGTTATTGTTCGCAGTGTTTTGAGTAACCAAAGGAAAGTGTTCAGATGTGTTTCGAATGGTAATTATTGTTAGATAACTGGGTTGTGCCAGGTCGCGCCACCAGCCTTCAAACTGTTAAATTGCCGGCTCTAATTGAAGAGGAAAGTGGCAGAAAAAATGCGAAAATCGCCACGATCGAACGGTGAATTTGTGCATTCCATCCATCTGCATGGGATGTCAACATGTACATTGATCTAAATAAGTGTAACGGACTTTGATAACGGATTTTCATCAGTTATTGGAGAAATGCATAATCCTGCTGGGTTAGTTGCTGAGGTGAAAATGGCATCAAATTCGATTTTTGCCTTTAAAACAAAGCTTTTTTGCTAGTTTTGGAGGAATGAACCTTTGGGGAATTGGGTGTGCAACGCCAAAATTCACTGGGCAAATTTGCTTCCGCTAAACAAAGCTCAGAATTCATAGAAAAATGGCACCAAATGCAACGTTATATCGGGACTAAAACAGAGTTTTCTCTATTAAAAAGTGGCAAAAGTGGGCTTTAAAGTTTGCCGGTTTTCCAGTAATGAATATTAGAAAGTCGCGCTGTGGTATTGTGTCATCAGTGGCACTTTCTCGATTGTGATCTTTGCTTTAAACAGTCGTCAAAATTCATAGAAAAATTTGCACAAAAATTACGGTTTTGAGGAAATAAGGACAGGGTTCGTTGTGTTAAAAGTGAGTCAGAAAAAGCTCGAATTTCCTCCAGTTTTGGAGTAGTTGACGTTTGAAAATGCCTGTGCCACAATGGAGAGTAAAAACTTTCGGATTCAAAAATTGCCAAAATTTACCAAAAAAATCGCTCAAAAATCAAATATTTAGAGCAGAGCGAACAAAGTTGTCTCTATTTATGTGAGGCAGATTCAAGATTTTATTTTTGCTAGTTTTGAGGTAATTAATATTTCAGAAATGGAGCGCCGCATGATAAAATCCCCTGGGCAAATTTGCAAGCTTCTAATTGAAAAATTCTCAAAATTCACAGAAAAATGGCACGAAACGCAAATTTATATGGCGATTAAACCAGAGTTTGTTCTAATCACAACAGGTAAAACCGCACCTTAATTCCAGTTAGTTTTCCAGTAAGGAATATTTCAAAATAGCGATGTCGTACTTTGTAAGTCAGCGCCACTTCTCCGAGTGCGACTTTAGCTTCAAAGAGTCGCCAAAATCCATATAAAGTACATGAAAATCGCATTTTTGGAAAAATTAGGGCAGCATTTGCCTTATCATTAATTAGCGAAAAACCAGTGTCTTATTTTCGTTGGTTTTGGAGTATTTGATGTAGTAGTAAGTAGCGTCGCATCATTGCAGAGCGAAAAATTTCCAAAAAAAATTGCCTACTTTTGCAAAAAGCACCGAAAAATCAAAGTCTCAAAGAAACAAGAACGATGTTTTCTCCATTCTAAACAACCAAAATGAAGTTCTGATTTTTTCTAGTTTCAAAGGAATTAATATTTCGGGAATGGAGTTCCACTCCACAAATTTGCAAGCTTCCAATTAAAAAATTGTAAAAATTTGTACAAAAATGCTGCAAAATTTTAAATTGTAGGGAAATGAGAACCGAGACTTCTCCACTAAAACCTCTGAAAAACAAGCTTTTATTCCTGCTAGTTTTGAAGTACTTAATATTTGAGAAATGGAGCGCGATATACTAAAATCCCCTGGGCAAATTTGCAAGCTTCTAATTGAAAAATTCTCAAAATTCACAGAAAAATGGCACGAAACACAAATTTATATGGCGATTAAACCAGAGTTTGTTCTAATCACAACTGGTAAAACCGCACCTTAAATCCAGTTAGTTTTCCAGTAAGGAATATTTCAAAATAGCGATGTCGTACTTTGTAAGTCAGCGCCACTTCTCCGAGTGCGACTTTAGCTTCAAAGAGTCGCCAAAATCCATATAAAGTACATGAAAATCGCATTTCTGGAAAAATTAGAGCAGCATTTGCCTTATCAAAAATTAGCGAAAACTCAGTGTCTTATTTTCGTTGGTTTTGGAGTATTTGATGTAGTAGTAAGTAGCGTCGCATCATTGCAGAGCGAAAAATTTCCAAAAAAAATGCCTACTTTTGCAAAAAGCACCGAAAAATCAAAGTCTCAAAGAAACAAGAACGATGTTTTCTCCATTTTAAACAACCGAAATGAAGTTCTGATTTTTTCTAGTTTCAAAGGAATTACTATTTCGGGAATGGAGTTCCACTCCACAAATTTGCAGGCTTCCAATTAAAAAATTGTAAAAATTTGTAGAAAAATGCTGCAAAATTTTAAATTGCAGGGAAATGATAACCGAGACTTCTCCACTAAAACCTCTGAAAAACAAGCTTTTATTCCTGCTAGTTTTGAAGTAATTAATATTTGAGAAATGGAGCGCGGTATGTTAAAATCCCCTGGGCAAATTTGCAAGCTTCTAATTGAAAAATTCTCAAAATTCACAGAAAAATGGCACGAAACACAAATTTATATGGCGATTAAACCAGAGTTTGTTCTAATCACAACTGGTAAAACCGCACCTTAAATCCAGTTAGTTTTCCAGTAAGGAATATTTCAAAATAGCGATGTCGTACTTTGTAAGTCAGAGCCACTTCTCCGAGTGCGACTTTAGCTTCAAAGAGTCGCCAAAATCCATATAAAGTACATGAAAATCGCATTTTTGGAAAAATTGGGGCAGCATTTGCCTTATCATTAATTAGCGAAAACCCAGTGTCTTATTTTCGTTGGTTTTGGAGTATTTGATGTAGTAGTAAGTAGCGTCGCATCATTGCAGAGCGAAAAATTTCCAAAAAAAATTGCCTACTTTTGCAAAAAGCACCGAAAAATCAAAGTCTCAAAGAAACAAGAACGATGTTTTCTCCATTCTAAACAACCAAAATGAAGTTCTGATTTTTTCTAGTTTCAAAGGAATTAATATTTCGGGAATGGAGTTCCACTCCACAAATTTGCAAGCTTCCAATTAAAAAATTGTAAAAATTTGTAGAAAAATGCTGCAAAATTTTAAATTGCAGGGAAATGAGAACCGAGACTTCTCCACTAAAACCTCTGAAAAACAAGCTTTTATTCCTGCTAGTTTTGAAGTAATTAATATTTGAGAAATGGAGCGCGATATGCTAAAATCCCCTGGGCAAATTTGCAAGCTTCTAATTGAAAAATTCTCAAAATTCACAGAAAAATGGCACGAAACGCAAATTTATATGGCGATTAAACCAGAGTTTGTTCTAATCACAACAGGTAAAACCGCACCTTAATTCCAGTTAGTTTTCCAGTAAGGAATATTTCAAAATAGCGCTGTCGTACTTTGTAAATCAGCGCCACTTCTCCGAGTGCGACTTGAGCTTCAAAGAGTCGCCAAAATCCATATAAAGTACATGAAAATCGCATTTTTGGAAAAATTGGGGCAGCATTTGCCTTATCATTAATTAGCGAAAACCCAGTGTCTTATTTTCGTTGGTTTTGGAGTATTTGATGTAGTAGTAAGTAGCGGCGCATCATTGCAGAGCGAAAAATTTTCAAAAAAAGTTGCCTACTTTTGCAAAAAGCACCGAAAAATCAAAGTCTCAAAGAAAGAAGAACGATGTTTTCTCCATTCTAAACAACCAAAATGAAGTTCTGATTTTTTCTAGTTTCAAAGGAATTAATATTTCGGGAATGGAGTTCCACTCCACAAATTTGCAAGCTTCCAATTAAAAAATTGTAAAAATTTGTAGAAAAATGCTGCAAAATTTTAAATTGCAGGGAAATGAGAACCGAGACTTCTCCACTAAAACCTCTGAAAAACAAGCTTTTATTCCTGCTAGTTTTGAAGTAATTAATATTTGAGAAATGGAGCGCGATATGCTAAAATCCCCTGGGCAAATTTGCAAGCTTCTAATTGAAAAATTCTCAAAATTCACAGAAAAATGGCACGAAACGCAAATTTATATGGCGATTAAACCAGAGTTTGTTCTATTCACAACAGGTAAAACCGCACCTTAAATCCAGTTAGTTTTCCAATAAGGAATATTTCAAAATAGCGATGTCGTTCTTTGTAAGTCAGCGCCACTTCTCCGAGTGCGACTTTAGCTTCAAAGAGCCGCCAAAATCCATATAAAGTACATAAAAATCACATTTTTGGAAAAATTAGGGCAGCATTTGCCTTATCATTAATTAGCGAATAACCAGTGTCTTATTTTCGTTGGTTTTGGAGTATTTGATGTAGTAGTAAGTAGCGTCGCATCATTGCAGAGCGAAAAATTTCCAAAAAAAATTGCTCACTTTTGCAAAAAGCACCGAAAAATCAAAGTCTCAAAGAAACAAGAACGATGTTTTCTGCATTCTAAACAACCAAAATGAAGTTCTGATTTTTTCTAGTTTCAAAGGAATTAATATTTCGGGAATGGAGTTCCACTCCACAAATTTGCAAGCTTCTAATTGAAAAATTCCCAAAATTCATAGAAAAATGTTGCAAAATTTTAAATTGCAGGGAAATGAGAACCGAGACTTCGCCACTAAAACCTCTCAAAAACAAGCTTTTATTCCTGCTAGTTTTTAAGTAATAAATATTTGAAAACGGCGTTGCGACATTGTACAAATAAGCGGCACATTTTAGATTTCAAACCTCCCTTTAAAGAGTGGTCAAAATTCACAGAAAAATAGCATCAAAATCGCTCCTTTGAGAAAACTAGAAGAAACTTTGCTCTATTAAAAGCCATAAAAAAAATATTCTGCCTTCTCTAGTTTCAGATTAATGGAAATTTGAAAATAGCGTTGCGACATTGCATGGCAAAAAGCTAGCAATTTAAAAAAATTGCCAAAATTCATGCAAAAATCGCTCTAAACTCTAATTTTAAGAGCAACCAGATCAACATTGCCTCTATTCCCAGCAGCCAAAAACAAGGCTTGATTTTTGCTAGTTTTGCAGTAATCAATTTTCCAGGAATGGAGTGCGGGCATAGTAAAACCCACCGGTCAAATTTGCAACCTTCGAATGAAAAAATCCCCAAACTTCAGGAAAGAAGCGCACAAAAACCCAACCTTCAGGGCAATAAAAACAAAACTCTCACTATCGAAACCAATCAAAAGCCGCGCTTGATCTTTGCCAGTATCTGAGTAACAAGCATTCAAAAATTGCAAAATTTAGACAGACATTTACGAACTGAACTGAAAAAACTCCTGGATAAAATTGCAATTTTAGGCCATTTGCGCCATAATTGCTCCCTAGATTTTTGGAAAAAATGCTCTACATCAAGAAAACTGAGCAGGAAAGCCATAAACACCCAAAGAAGGTTGTCGAGAAGCCAAAAAGCCAGGTTCGAAGACAGTTTTTATGTTTGTTTTCCGGTCAACTACTCATATTTCCAGCAATTTCCCAACTTGTGTACTTTTCTTCCTGTTCAATCGATCTGAAATCGACAATTCCCCCATTAAAACAAGCCGCATTTCCTAACAGATAATAACATTACTTTGCCGATGCAATTTGTGTTCTAGTTTAAAGTGCAGCCTGCAGCAAGGTAAATAAACGAAAAAAAGAACCAACTGCGTATCCGGCAGCACCCAGAGCACGGTATTCGGACTTTCGCTTTAGTACCACACACCATATGAGCATGCATCGAACCAATAAGAACATTGACCAGAGCGCAAACTTAAAAAAAATCAAATCCTTCAAGAAGCTCCACTCTTATGGAACCTTTTCGGCTTGTGATGCAACTTTTAACCAGATATTATTTAAATTAAATGAGCATAATGTGCGTGTGAGACAAGCCATTACACAAAACCGTCCAAGCACTCTAACGGTGTTCGCATGAAAAACCTACTACAAGAGTGAAAATAATTAAACTTTCCCATTAGCCGACGAATGAGTTTATTACTCTTCAGTTCTGTTTTTTTAAAGGTTGCCAGTTTTACCCACAAGGGGAGTATCTGCGATTTGTGCGCGTTCCTGAGAACCTAAAGGTGGGCGACGAAGTCCTCAGAGTGGAAGTCCATCCCCGAAATGGCCTCAGCTTGCTGCCAGTGGACAAGGTACGTGAAGAACTAGGGGATTTTGAAGCTGCTGTAAACGCGCTATTTTCATCGGCAGAATGAAGACGTGAACTATTTCACCTATCGGGACTTGAACAAAACGACCGTGGCCGTCCTCCTGGCGAAATCCCTGGAAGACCTGGTGGACCGCAACACGCCAAGGAACGTCCTCAAGTTCAAACTCAGCTGCGATTTCCATGATGGCGAGGACACAGTAAGCATCCTTTTTATTCCAAGTCCAAGCTGCATTAGCATTAGGCTGATGTAAGCTTTGCATACTTTCCACTTCTGTGCCGGATTTTTGATATCCACCGGCTAAATATCAGTCACATCAGCATATAATCAACGAATTTAGCTTCCTTTCACTCTCGCAATATATGAATGCTTCTGCTACCGATTCTTCGACCTGGTTTTCTTCGGGCCTGCGGCGCCTCAAGAGTGTCCAAATATTCAAATGGTGAAGTGGATTATACAGAAGCCACGATTTGACAATGTGCTAATTGCCTAATTTTGTTGGCAAAAAAACGCCTTAAAAGTGGAGTGTCCAAATTATGCTCGAAATCTTTGCTTTTTAGGGCAAGAGGCGCTGAGGTTCACCTGCAAAATGCGGCAACATAAACCCCATGTTCTTGCCAGATTTGTGCAGAAATTGCAAGACTCAGGGGGCTCATTTTTTATTTTTCGTTCACTTCACACTTAGAACGGTGTTTTCTGTGTACAATTTTGGTTAAATCTGTTTTTTATTTGCTCCTATTTCGGAGGAATCAATTTGGGAAAATGCAACAGTGCAAGGCTGGAAGGCCCATTTTCGACTGTTGCTTTAAAAATTCGTCAAATTTTATAGAAACATGGCACAAAAATTGCGCTTTTAGGATTTTTAAACCGCAGTTTTATGTATTAAGAAGCGGCAAGATCAAGGTTTTATTCTTGCCAGTTTTGGAGTAATCAAGCCTTGAAACTCACCTAGCGATGTTGCAAACTTGGAGGCGCATTTTGACTCTCCATTTAAAAAAGCGTCCAATTTAAGAGAAACGTTGCAATAAACTCCCACTCCAGGGACCTGACAGGAACACATCCCTTATTCAAAGCTGGAAAAATCAGGTTTTTGCCAATGTTAGTTTCCGAGTAATGAAGATTTGAAATTAGCCCTGCAACCGCGCGCTTTTTGCGCCCCTTCTTTAAAAAATCCTGTCAACTAATGGCAACATGGCACACAAATTGCGCCTTTAGAAAAAATAGGCGCGAATTTTCTGTATAAAAATTGTCAAAATACGCAACACTGCAAGCCTTAAAAGCGCATTTTTGACTTTATTTTTAAAACTTCGCCAAAGCTCACACAAAAATCGTGCAAAACTTTTAATTTCCAGGAAATTAAAACGGAGTTGAAGGTTTTAGGAATCGGGGAGATCGTTTTTGTAGTCCAGCTGCTTTTGGAGGAGTGAAGGTTTGAAAATCAGCTTGCAATGTTGCAATATTGCAAGCCCATTTTCGACTCTCTTTTTAAAAGGTTGTCAAGCTTCCTACAGGAACTGCAGAAAAGCTGCACTTTCAACCAAAGTACAGCAGAACTTCCTTTATCAAAATGCGGCAAAATCAGCCTTTTGTTTTTACTAGTTCCGGAGTAATTGGGATTTTAAAAAAGCCCGGCGACAGCGCAAGAATTAGAGGCACCATTTTCTCTCAAAAACCCTCTGAGCTCATGGCGCTATGCCACAAAAATTCCACTTTTAGCCGAAATAGCAGGGAGTTTTTCCGAATAAAAAATCGGCAAATTCAAACCTTTATCGTAGCCAGTGGTAGACAGCGAAATATTTGAAAAAAATTTGCATTATTGAAAAATTTGGCAGCGCATTTTTGGCCCCTTTGTTGAAAAAAAATCAAAGTTTATAGAAAAATGTGACAAGGAAGTAGAGAGGAATAACCGTTCAAAATTGCGTTGCAACACTGCAAGCTGTAGAAGCGCATTTTTGCATTTCCCTTTAAAAATTCGTCAAAATTCACACGAAAATCACACAAAAGTTTTGTTTTCAGGAAAACTAAAACGGACTTGTAGCTATTAATATTTGGTGAAATCATTTCTTCATCCTTGCTGCTTTGGGAGCAATGATGATTTGAAAATGGCCTTGCGATGTTGCAACACTTGCAGGCGCATTTTAAACCTCTATTTAAAAAATCCTCAGACTCAGAAAAATTGCTTAATACCCAAAATAACCACTGGACATCGTTTATCAAAAACCGAAAAAACCAGCCCTTTTGGGCCACTGCTTCTGGAGTAATTAGGAGTTGAAAGTAGCCCTCCGATGTTGCAAAAGTTAGGCGCCCATTTTTGGCCGTTACTTCCGTAAAATCGTCCAGAGCCAATCTAGAGTTTCGACTTTCAGAAAAACTAGCCCTTTTCCTTGTAAAACCTCGGCAAAATCTAGGGTTTACCGTCGCCAATTCCGGAGAAATTGGGATTTGAAAGCAGCCTGGCAATGTTGAAAAAATTAGTGGCGCATTTTGGGACTTTTCTTTAAAAAATCGCCCAACACTGTGGAGGCGTTCTGCAAAAATCATTCTTTTATGCAAATGAGAACATGTCAGCCTCTGTAAAAACATGGCAGAACCAGTCGGGCACGTTTGCATTAAAAATTGGCCAAAAATCGTCGAAAAGCTGCACAAAAACCTAAACTTCCAGCAAATTTAGAATGGAGTTTGGTCTATAAAAAATCGCAAAAATCCACGTTTTGTTGCTACCGGTTTCTGCAGAATTAATATTTGAACATGGGATTCATTGATCATTCATTGATTGACAAGAAAAAAATTCCGAAAACCCCGATTTTCATCTGAATCGCAATTATTCCATCTACCTTGACATGGATGATGAACATTTCAATTGAAGCGAAGAACCCAAGAAGAAGAAACGCCTAAGTGGATGACCGCTTTAGCGAAACCGCATGGCGTTTGATGGACGCAATGCCCATCACTTCACTTTGATACGTTAAGCAATCAACTGTAATCGAGCATGAAAAGCCATGTCTTCCAAACTGGACGCAATCTGCTTAAAATGGCCAAAAAAATTCTTTTCCAGATAACGTCCTCACTATCTATCACCGTCTATGTCGAAGACATCAACGATCACTCTCCAGTCTTTATCGGGGCGCCGTATCAAGTCGAAGTCGATGAGCTCTTTCCCGTTGGTAAGTCCCATTCTTAGACTTATTGAACACACCAATCGATGCCAATCTAAATCAACTAACCGTTATTTTGCAAGGCATTTGTCTATCCGCTAGATAACAGTCGGTGCCGTTTATGCGTCTTAAACGCCGACAATGACCAGTTTCTTGCAGATTAAAATGGACATTTATTTATTTGTACAATACACTAAAACACTGTTTCTTCGGCAGGTTTGACCCTGTTCCGGGGCATCAGGGCGATCGACCAGGACAAGCCAAACACCCCCAATTCGGACGTGCAATTTGCAATAATCGCCGGCAATGAACGCGGCAAATTCGCCCTGGAAAGCAGCCAGCAGCCGGACGTTCTTTTGCGCAAAAGTCTGGACTTTGATGCGGGAGACCGCGACTTTCTCCTCACAGTTGCAGCCACTGTAAGTCCCAACTTAAGGTTGGGTAACAGCAATCATTCACTTTCCACCAATCGCACCACGACTAGGTTTCGGTCGTTTAGCGTGAATTTGTTTGAGGCCAAAAAAACAAAAAAAACCATCAGTCACTTTCACTTTGCGCCCAATTATCTCGGTCTATGATGCTGATAATAACAGTAAATTACTCAGGGAACTTCCTGAAACTGCAAAAAAGTACAAAAAAAACTGGATTAATATGAGGCCACCCTGTACAAGTCGCTGGCAAATTAGTAAATCTCCCAGCACTCGTACCTGGATATTCTTCGGCCCGTATTCTGATTGGTGGATTCTGAAACCCCGCAATAAACAGGATGATTTCCAGGATCGTGGATCGCCGCCCAAAAGCTCCAACGCCACCATTCACATCAAAATAAGCGACAATGACGATTTGCCGCCCAAATTCACCAAGGGCGTCTACCGGACGAGAATCCACGAATTCCACCCCATTACCGTAAGCCCTGGATTAGCCCGCCCCCATTCAAAAATATAAAATCCCGATTGATCCAGGGCGCAAAAATCCATGAAAGGCTCACTTTCCAACCGGCGATCTTCGCCTTCGATCAGGACTTCGCCATCGATACGCCCATTCGATACGACATAATCGCCGGCAATGAGCGCCATCTCTTCTATCTGGATCACGTCAATGCGTCCCTGTTCCTGGAGCGGGAAATCGATCTGGATGCCGAACGGTCCCTGCCAGGAAACACGTTTGTTCTGCAAATCCAGGCCTCTCAAGTAAGGATGAATCCATCCAGAAAACTGTGCCAGAATGGGGTTGTTCCGATGCTTTCCAGGTGGATAATCCGTTGAAGACTGGACTGGCACGGGCGGAGATCGAAATCATTGATCTCAACGACAATTTGCCGGAGTTTGAAGTGGATTTTTACAACATCAGCATAGTGGAGAACTTGCCCAATGGCTTCAGCGTGTTGCAGATCATGGCCACTGATCAGGATCAGGGGGACAATGCCGACTTCTCCTACCAGCTGGATGATAAGAGCGGCGCCTTCAGCCTGGATGCTCGCTCTGGATGGCTGACAGTCAGTTCACCCACTCCAAGACTGCGACTGACTAAACTCCCAAATCCACCAATGTTTTCCAGGTGAGGAACCAAACAGTGCTGGATAGAGAGCAACGGGCGGCCATCCAGATGAAGGTCTCTGCAAAGGAAAAGGTTCCCAATGTCGTGACCAATGAGGGCGATTCTTCGGTTAACATCGAAGTCACCCTGTTGGACGCCAACGACAACAACCCGACCTTCATCCCCACCAACCTCTACGACTTCATGATAACCACCAAGGCCAAAAAAGGCGCAGTCGGTAGGCAGGTTAATCTACTCACTCAAAACACACCCCAACCTCTACCTGATTTAGTCGGACAAGTCCATGCAATTGATCCAGACCTGGCCAGGAACGGCATGGTTTTGTATGCCCTGCAAAGCGGCTCCAACAACACCGAGTTCTTCAGCGTGGAGCCAAAGTCTGGAAAAGTCCTCGTCTCCAACAACTCGCTCACTCCAGGCAAACATTTGCTTTTCATCGAGGCAGCGGATCAACCAATCAACCCCAGCGAGCGAAGAACTTCACTGGCAGTTGTCACCATTGATGTGAAAAGCTACAAAGGTAAACCACGCATCCGGCCAGCCTGGACTGTTCTTTTTAAAGTTAATCGCCTTGATTTCAAGGTGACAAAGACTATCCAGAGTTTATTGGGGCGCCCTATGAGTTCTGGGTGGGCGCAAATGTGGGCATTGGCACCAGCATTGGTCAGCTACGAGTCACTGATATGCCCGATAGGAGTCAGCTTTCCTTCGACCTGCTCCATAGCTACCACGAGGGAGGTACGAGTAGCTTCCCTCCATCCAGGTGCTAGTGAGTTAATGTTGGAGGTTTCAGTGCCTTTTGCTGTGGAGGAAAAGTCCGGGGTGCTGACAGTTGTGGATGAGCTGAAAAAGTTCACGCGGCTAAACTACGACTTTGAGGGCGTGGCCAGCAATGAGAGGGACGTTTCCCTGATCACCAACGTCACTCTTCATGTGGTGGATCCGAAGGATGAGAAGACCATCCTGATGAGGTGAGTGAGGGGTATCAACGGGGGCATTTCTCACTGTTTGATTGCAGGACCGGAAACTCCCCCATCGAGTTCCACGTAAAGGAGAACCAGCCCAACGTCCTGATTGGGAAACTGGGCTTCAAAAACAACCAGACCAGCAGCGTGAAGTTTTCCATAGCAAATCAAAAGGATGTTACCGATATGATCGCCATCACCTCCGATGGAACCCTTCACACCTTGCAGTCTCTTGACCGAGAATCCAGGGATGTCTATCGGCTCACTGTCATTGCAGAGTACAACAAAGGTAGCCAGCTGCGCTCAGAGCAACCAAATTCTGAGCAACTACTCAAATTGCAGGAAGCGTGCTAGGATCAGGAATCTACCAGGTGACCATCGTAGTGGACGATGAGAACGACAACAAGCCTCTGTTTGAAAGAAGCAGCTACGAGGGTAAGATCCAGGAAAACTGCAAGTCTGGCACTGAGCTCGATCTGAACTTCCCCATCCATGTATCGGACAAGGACAGTGGCGACAATGGCCAGTTCACGGTCACAATCTTCGGGAGCGGCAGCGAAATCTTCCGCCTGGATAAAAACACGGGAAAAATCAAGTTCATCAGCTCCAGCGCGCCTCTGGATCGCGAAACCATCAGCGCCTACAACTTGAGGCTGGTGGCCAAAGACAAAGGGGGACTCTACAGTGAGGCCAAGCTGACCATTCAAGTGGAGGACGAGAACGACAATGCGCCTTCTTTCAATGAAATCGACGTCTACACTGGAAAAGGCCTGAAAGTTCTGGATTATGATCGCGACGCCAATCGGGTGATGCACTTTGAGGAACAACCAGGCAATGAAACAACCAGGCTGGTTCTAACTCAAACATATCTTCGGGCGAAGAAGCCGCGGCAGAAATCTTCCCCAGTGATTTCTGTGCCCGAAGACGTGGGAATTGGTAAGATTCAATCCACTTCACCACCACAATTTCTCAGCATTGTTTTGCAGGCAGCGCTATTCTGAAAGTGCTGGCGCTTGATCGCGATTCTGCAGAAAACGCTGTAGTTAAATACGAAATCGTCTCGGAAACCTTTGTGCCCAGTCAGCTCTCTTCGGAGCCCCTCCATCTGATCCAGTACTTCATGCTGCATCCCAGCAGCGGTGAGCTTTCCGTAGCTAGAGCGCTGCCTCCTGAGTCCGACTTCCGCCTCAACATCTCAGCAACCGACAACGGACTGCTCAGAGACCATTTGCAGGTGAAACTACGAGTCAAAGACGTCAACGACCATCCACCAGTCTTCAAGAAGTCTTGGTACAACTTCGACACTGAGGAGGCTGCATATAGCAGGAAGACCTTGGGAAAGATTGAAGCTATGGATGCAGACCATGGCTCCAATGCCAATGTGTCCTATTGGATACAGGGGCAGAATTCCTCAGCAGTTCCTTTCAGTATTGGTGCCTACTCCGGCCTGTTGAGCGTTAATGGGGTTCTGGATAGGGAGGCCAAGGACAAGTACTCCTTTGTAGTGCTCGCCAAGGACAATCCCATTGAAGGAAAGGCACTGAGCAACTCGGTTAATGTTGAAGTCAATGTGCTGGACATCAATGATAATCCCCCAGTTTTTTATGGATACGATGACTTGGTCACTAACGACGAGGCCAACATCTACACCAACCACTTCTACCAGGCCAAGATTCCGGTTTATTATGCGGCCACTTCGGAGAACAGCCCCATAGGTACTGAGGGGGATTTGAGTGGGTTTGGGTTGTTCACATGGTGCTTTCCAGGCGCCCCCATAACGAGAGTGTTCGCCAACGATTCCGATTTTTCTGGAAACGGCAACGGCCTGATCCTGTTCGATATCCCCTTCCGCAAAGGGAGCGCCAGCCTCTTCTCCATTGACTCAAAAGAGGGCATTGTCACCACTATAGGAAAACTGGACTATGAAACAGCTCGCACTCACAATGTTAGCATCGTGGCGTCTGATTTGGGCTCTCCCAGTCTTAGCTCTACAGCTTTGCTTATGAGTAGGTTTTCCAGGTTCTGCTTTCCTCAGTCTCTATCTCCAATCATTGTTTCTCCATCAATCAAAAATCCAACGTGTTTCAGTTAATGTTATTGATGTTCCTGAGGACATCACTTCAGCCGAAAGCCCCGTTTTCGCCCATCGCTACTACGAAGTGGAAGTGGAGGAAAACGTGCCGGTTCCCTTGAAGATCCTCACCTTGAACGTGACCGAGCGCTACAAAGCGCATAAGCTGCGCTTCAGCATCGTGGCTGAGAAGAACAGCGACATCAAGCGCATGTTCGACATTGATTCCAGAAATGGCACCCTGTTCATCATCCAGAGCCCAGATCGCGAGACGAAGGCCCTGTATGAGCTGGTGGTCAGGCTGGATCAGTATAAGGTGGGCAGGGACATGACCGTGGTGGTTTATCCAGTTACAAATGAGCGACTGGGAAATTTAGGTGAGCATTTCCAGATGGATGATGGAAGTGGATGGTGGTTTATTTTGTGGGTTGCTTCTCTGTGCAGGTTTGAACGAAGTGAAAGTTGTTGTGCGAATAACGGACTTGAATGATAATGCTCCCAAGTTCATGTCCACCGGACGTCCTATTGTGGCCGCTATTCCTGCTACTGCAGGTTACAGTTATGAAGTGATGCGGCTGCAGGTAAGAGACGTCGCGTTAAACCAGAAGACACGCTTTACAAACCAGTTAAATATGAATCTTTTGGACAGTCAACGTCCATTTAACGTCGCTGGAACATCTATTTAACGTCCCGCGTGTTCCAGACAGTAAAAGTCTTCAGTAACTCACCTTTAAGGCTTACAGCGTTGGAAATTGTGCCATTAAAATCAAAAGCTTCCATTATCGTTCCTCGTTATTTAATTAAAAATCCCCGATCTAGTCGAGCCCTTACGCAGTGTAACAGCGACCCAGATTAGGGCAGAAATTTAATTAAATCGCTGCTCACAAAGCAGTCCCTTAAAGGTAAATAAGAAGTTAAAATCACGGACCTGATTGCGGTGCCGATCAAAGGGAGATCTGACAAATAGGGTTTGAGGCAAAAGTGGATTAAAATCAGCTGAAAATTTCCTGTTTTCCCCCACAGGCCGTTGATCCAGATTTGGGGATGAATGGAGACATCCGGTTCCAGATCCTTAGCAGAAGCGAGGAGGCAAATCGACGGTTTGCCATTGATGCGATCACTGGCCAAATTAGGGCTATAGCCAACTTTAACAAGGATGCTGGAAAAGTGTTTGGTTTCGATGTGAAAGCCACTGATAAGTCTGGAGCGGATGATGGCCAGAGCTCGATAGCAAACGTCCTGGTAAGCTTGGGAGGGTGGCAGTTTTTGAAGACTTATTTTCCTCTGACATCTTTGATAGGTTTACGTCCTGGACGAGCAGAAGCAGGTGGTGATGGTGATGGGGCTGAAGCCTACAGAAGTGGAAAGGACCATCACCAACATAACTTCGTAAGCTCGTGGTGCAACTTTAGCAACAAATCCATAAAGGAACTTTGTGGTTTCAGGGCTTTGCAGAACGCAACTGGATTCGATGTTCGCATCCGAAAGCTGGAGCCGCACAGCGACAGGAACCACCTGGATCATACTGCGTAGGCCTCAAACTTTCTAGGGAAATCTGCAAATTCACTGGTTTTTCTGACTTTCCAGGACTGATATGTACCTGTATGCTGTGGACCCGGCGCTGAACACCGTCCTGGATATGACTCAGCTGGAAAAGTAAGAATTCCATGCATTAGCAGGCGCAGCCCTAATGGAAATGTCTTCCAGAATTCTCCAGAAAAAGCAGCGAGCAATAGAGCGGCAGCTGGAAGGGCCTAAAGTGCTGTCGTTTTCCAGTGGCGCCTCCGAAAAACACTACACTCGAACCCCCAAACTTATCCTCTCCTCTATAGAGATCGGGGCCATTATCCTAGGAGGAATCGTGCTGGTTGGAGCCCTCATCACCTCCATTTGCGTGGTTTGCATTAAAAGGAAAAAGCGAAGGTAGTTGGGCAATTTTCCAAGAAACACCCTTGGATTATCGGCATTTTCCAGGCTGGAAAGATACACGTCCCACCTGAGGTATGGCCTGAGCTCTTCCAAGGTGGGACTCTACCCGCCCAGCTATGGAGACCCGATGCGCTATCCAATAGGAACAGATCCCACTTCAGTGGACATGCCGATGGAGTTCACTCCGTCTCGCCATGACGTTTCCTGTCCCAGATACACTGGATCTAGGCTGGGGGGATATCGGGAAAAGTCGCGCAATTCTATGGGCCTGGAGAAATCCATCACCAGCCTCCATTCCAGTGGCCACGACTCGGGAATTGCAGACGGCACGATGGTGCATTCCTGCCAGTGCGGACACAGCAGCAGCAGGAGTTCGGGCGAAGACAGCAGCAAGTGAGTGTCTCGGTAAAATCCTGGAAATTCACTGATCAATCACCAATTTAAAGCAGCTACGAGGACTCGCTTCAATCGTTGCCAAATAGTCGCAAACTTCGCGATCCGACACCAGCCATGCATCACCACATCGCTCTGGGCCCAGGTTTGAATCAAACCATGCAGCAACAGCGCAGATCCAGAAATCGCTCCATAACTGAGGATATTCTGGATGCGGGCGGATTGCGCCAGCTGCAAACCATGGGAGGACTCACTCCGGGACCATCAGGGATTTTTGTTAATGGGCCTTCGGCTTTGAGACGGTCCACGGAACGACTGATGATGGTGGGGCACATGCACGCCTGAAACGTTGCGCGGTTTTGTAAATAGCATGTAAAGTGACTGTATATAGTTGATTTTGAGTTAGTTACCAGAGGCAATGAGCAATTTTAGGTGGGGAAATGAAGAACGGGGATTGACAATGATGAGGTTTTGTGAGCATGTAGTCGAAACGTTGGTTTTTTTGAGGGTTTTGATTTTGAACTCTTCAAATTGATCTGGAGTTTGTTGAATGGGAGGAGCCAATTGGGAATTTAGTGGGCGTCGCTGCTTCCAGCTTCCTTCTGAGAGTGAGTTTGCTCAGACCCCCTGATCAGGCCCCCTAATTAATTAATTAGCGCGCAGTAGGCAAGGACAAGTAGGATTAAGTTTCTTTGTACAAAGCAAACAGTGCCTGGACTAGATCGGTCTACTCAGTGCAATACTAATAACATTAAGTACCGATAAACCATTAATGTTATCACGAATAAATAAAGCTCGTTGAAAAAAAAGGATTATAAAGTGGATAAATGCGCCTATGAAGCCTCCAGTTGAGTGTCTTCAAGTGCCGTTTTCCCCAGCAAAATGTCTCCCAGACCATCACTGCGTGTGGTTCTAGTGGTTTTCTGCCTAATCGCAGCCATCAATCAACCGGTAAGACTCGCTCGAGCATTCTAATTCGAGATAATCGAATGTTTTTCACATAGGTTTTAGCGCTAAACGATACCAATCCAGACGACCATGCTGCGAAAGCCAATTACGCGGTAAGTACTTAAGAGCCCCCAGATCGGCTTGGGTTGATATCCAGACTTCAGGTTCGGGTTATGAATAGCCAGGTGCCTAGTGATCAGTACCTGTATGAGGCCGTAGGGATGCTTCAGGTGGCTTTGGAGGTTGAGGATGATTTTGGGAGGGCCTTTCCCAGGTTTCTACGAGCGTTCCAAGCGAACCACCAGGATCAGAAGTGGAAGCTGGCAGGCGGCTGCACTCTGATGCTGCTCCCCAACGAGACCACGTATATTCAACTTGAGGAGGCTCTTAGCCACACCATAGTGAATATTTTTGATTGAATCGGTTGAATATAAAGCCTACTTTTGATGAGCGAAGTTTTGATCAAAGTGAAGGACCCTTAAGGTGGCCTGACAATATAAGTTTGGAATCAATTTCGGCGATTCATTAATCAGCCAGATGATGGTTCGCAGTGGGTTTTGGGCAGTGAGTTTCTTGTTGTTTGCTTCCCTGGTGCTTTGCACCAGGGCGAATAAGGTAAGTCTGTCCCTCAAAGCCTACACTGGGGGGTTTTCAACCAAACTTTGCAGGTTAGTGGGGAAACTCACTCCATTAAACCAACTTCGGTTAAAGTACCAAAAACACTCCAGCCTCTGGCCCTTTACTCCACATATTCGGTAAGTCACTAGCGAAAGCCTCCAGGTTGATGGAAAATGACATTTTGTCCTGCTGTCTTCAGGTGCATGCGGTAAGCAGCAACGTTCCCAATGCTATTTACACCTACACGGCCGTGGGGATGCTTCAGGTGTGCTTGGACGAAGAGATCACTTTCAGTCGAGCATTAGCGAAGTTTCTTCAGAACTTCCAAGCCCAGTTTACTCAGGAACACTGGAACCTTTCCAGTGGTTGCAATGTTATGCTGCTTGCGGAAAATGCCACTTATATTGAGCTGCTTGAGGACAGCACTAACACTCGAGTGACTATTTTTGACTAATCTTGCTTCTCTGGCTTCAACCACTTCACTCGTCTGTTAAATGTATTAATAATAACTTAAATTGTTGCTAAGTTTTAATAAAAGTGATTTGTTTTGAACCACTTTATTTGTGGAGTAGTAGATTTATGTTTATGAGTGTTCGATTTCCAGACAATTTTTTAAAAACTATCGGGATGAAGTGGGAGTTTTACAAAACGGAAACGGACAATGGGGCTTAATTTTGGAGTGGAGATATTTTTGCTTCTAGGGCTTCAACGGTAAATATTTTTAACTAAAGCCCTAGCCACAAAAGAAAGGGCTTTAAATTCTCTATGGAAAAGGGTCTTAGGACTGTCCAGCTATTTTGAACCGTTTTCGAGATACAGCCGCTTAAAGTGCGGCCTGAGTTAAACACTTCAGATGCTCGATTTTTGCTCCTATTCTTTTAGAGGTTAGGAATTGCGACTGAAACCGAACGGGTGCAAAATAGCCCTTGAGAGACTCTCTTAAAGAGTCCAAAGAGCGAACCAACCGTTTCTGAGATACAGGGTGTTTTGCCCCCAAAGTTTCCCACAACATCGACATGTTTGCCATTCTAGATTTTTCTGCTGGGGAAACTTTGAAGATGTTTAAATGGAACTTGAGGGAAACTACAAAATACCAATTTGTTGTAGTTTTTCCAGGTGGCAAACCACTCGATTATTTAATTGCGGCTCTTATTCCATGTACATTTTTACAACCCCTTTTGAGGTCACAGCTAAATCAGCATGGGCAGTTTCAGTGGCAGTGGGACCAGCTGTTGCAGTTTCAGTTGCAGTAGGACCAACTGTTGCAGTTGCAGTTGCAGTGGGACCAGCTGTTGCAGTTTCAGTAGCATCGTTGCCAGCAATTGCAGTTACAGGTGCACCATTGGCCTCCAGGCCGGAAACATCTAGGGGATGTCTGGCTGCATTGAATCTGTGGATCTGAAAGATTTCGTTGGCATTTTCTTGGATAGACAAAGTAGACAAAAGAATTACTTACGTTGCTAGCCCTAGAGCTGAGTGCTAGGGAAAGAAGCAGCACGAAGCTGAGGACGCAAACTTTGTTCGAAATCATCATCTTGCTGATGCTCGGGCTTATTTCGGCAAATGAATGATTCCAAAAGGGAAAAAGTCCCATATTTATACCACTTGCACCTTGAAGGGTCCTTCAGGTCTAATCAGTTAGTAGGCAACATTGTAGTTGATGGAAGTTTTCCTCAGATGAAGAAGGTTTCATTAGGGCTGAAGGCGAGGTGTTTGAACGTCCAGGCACCAAAACCCCAGCTCGTGTTTCCTTACATTCAAACTCACTTTTTCTGCTCAGTTTGAACAGGAAATTTTCGAACACATTTTCCTTAGGAATCGAAAAAGCTGCATAATTTATAAATAAATCACAATGTAACAATTTTATCGATTTACGCTTCTTTTAGGCGTATTTGTTTTGCAAACTATATGTGGTTTGAGCACTCCAAATCTGCCTAGTCATTGGTGTCAAGTGCATTCTTGCAAACCGTCCAAAGTTTCACTTAAATGCGACTTACAGTAGATTTGTTGGAAACTCCCAAACTTTGGTCGCCAAAAGTGAACGCTTGAACTTAAAAGATACACAGAAAAAAATTCATTACTTTGAAACTCCGGCAAGGCGACATCTGGAATTTTAAGATTATCGAGCAGAGATATGAAGGAAAAACTTCACGAAGTTTCCCTTAAATCGGCAAAGAACTCAATTTTTTGGAAGCTTGGAAACTTGTCGCCGAAAAGTGGGGAACTGAACGTCGCATATACAGAAAGAAAAATTTATTGCTCGAAAGCCCCTAAAAGGGGCGACATCTAGAGTTTTAAAGGTGTGGAGGAAAAGTGTGGCGCAAAAACTGTGCAAAGTTTCACTTAAAAGCGACTTACAGTAGATTTGTTAGAAACTCCCAAACTTTGGCCGCCAAAAGTGAACGCTTGAACTTAAAAGATACGCAAAAAAAATTCATTACTTTGAAACTCTGGCAAGGCGACATCTGGGATTTTAAGATTATCGAGCAGAGATATCAAGGAAAAACTTCACGAAGTTTCCCTTAAATCGGCAAAGAACTCAATTTTTTGGAAGCTTGGAAACTTGTCGCCGAAAAGTGGGTAACTGAACGTCGCATATACAGAAAGAAAAATGTATTGCTCGAAAGCCCCTAAAAGGCCGACATCTAGAGTTTTAAAGGTGTGGAGGAAAAGTGTGGCGCAAAAACTGTGCAAAGTTTCACTTAAATGCGACTTACAGTAGATTTGTTGGAAACTCCCAAACTTTGGTCGCCAAAAGTGAACGCTTGAACTTAAAAGATACACAGAAAAAAATTCATTACTGCGAAACTCCGGCAAAGGGGACATCTGGGATTTTAAGATTATCGAGCGGAGATATCAAGGAAAAACTTCACGAAGTTTCCCTTAAATCGGCTAAGAATTCAATTTTTGGAAGCTTGGAAACTTATCGCCGAAAAGTGGGTAACTGAACGTCGCATATTCAGAAAGAAAAATTTATTGCTCGAAAGCCCCTAAAAGGAGCGACATCTAGAGTTTTAAAGGTGTGGAGGAAAAGTGTGGCGCAAAAACTGTGCAAAGTTTCACTTAAAGGCGACTTACAGTAGATTTGTTGGAAACTCCCAAACTTTGGCCGCCAAAAGTAAACGCTTGAGCTCAACAGATACACAGAAAAAAATTCATTACTTCGAAACTCCGGCAAGGCGACATCTGGGATTTTAAGATTATCGAGCAGAGATATCAAGGAAAAACTTCACGAAGTTTCCCTTAAATCGGCAAAGAACTCAATTTTTTGGAAGCTTGGAAACTTGTCGCCGAAAAGTGGGTAACTGAACGTCGCATATACAGAAAGAAAAATTTATTGCTCGAAAGCCCCTAAAAGGAGCGACATCTAGAGTTTTAAAGGTGTGGAGGAAAAGTGTGGCGCAAAAACTGTGCAAAGTTTCACTTAAAGGCGACTCACAGTAGATTTGTTGGAAACTCCCAAACTTTGGTCGCCAAAAGTGAACGCTTGAACTTAAAAGATACACAGAAAAAAATTCATTACTTGCGAAACTCCGGCAAGGCGACATCTGGGATTTTAAGATTATCGAGCAGAGATATCAAGGAAAAACTTCACGAAGTTTCCCTTAAATCGGCAAAGAATTCAATTTTTTGGAAGCTTGGAAACTTGTCGCCGAAAAGTGGGTAACTGAACTTCGCATATACAGAAAGAAAAATGTATTGCTCGAAAGCCCCTAAAAGGGGCGACATCTAGAGTTTTAAAGGTGTGGAGGAAAAGTGTGGCGCAAAAACTGTGCAAAGTTTCACTTAAATGCGACTCACAGTAGATTTGTTGGAAACTCCCAAACTTTGGCCGCCAAAAGTGAACGCTTGAACTTAAAAGATACACAGAAAAAAATTCATTACTTTGAAACTCCGGCAAGGCGACATCTGGGATTTTAAGATTATCGAGCAGAGATATCAAGGAAAAACTTCACGAAGTTTCCCTTAAATCGGCAAAGAACTCAATTTTTTGGAAGCTTGGAAACTTGTCGCCGAAAAGTGGGTAACTGAACGTCGCATATACAGAAAGAAAAATGTATTGCTCGAAAGCCCCTAAAAGGGGCGACATCTAGAGTTTTAAAGGTGTGGAGGAAAAAGTGTGGCGCAAAAACTGTGCAAAGTTTCACTTAAATGCGACTTACGGTAGATTTGTTGGAAACTCCCAAACTTTGGTCGCCAAAAGTGAACGCTTGAACTTAAAAGATACACAGAAAAAAATTCATTACTTCGAAACTCCGGCAAGGCGACATCTGGGATTTTAAGATTATCGAGCAGAGATATCAAGGAAAAACTTCACGAAGTTTCCCTTAAATCGGCAAAGAACTCAATTTTTTGGAAGCTTGGAAACTTGTCGCCGAAAAGTGGGGAACTGAACGTCGCATATAAAGCCCCTAAAAGGCCGACATCTAGAGTTTTAAAGGTGTGGAACAAAAACTGTACAAAGTTTCACTTAAAGGCGACTTACAGTAGATTAATTAGAAACTAAATGAAGACCAGATTGGAAACTGTCTGCAGCTGAAGCTCTGAAAATCGCGAAAAACACCTAGTGGACAAAATCTATAACCAAATCTCTCTAAACTAGCATGCATTAAAAAAAAAAACGTGACAATACTCGTGCACAATGTATATAAATTTTAATTATTTGATAAATTCTGAAGAGGGTCCTCCAGGTTGTAGGAGGGCTGGTATAAATTCGGAACTTCTCTTCATCGGATTCATTCATTTGCAGAACAAGCTAGACGATCAGCAAGCTGATGATTGCTAACAGACTTATGTACTGAGTTTTGTGCCGCTTCTTTTTCCTGGCACTCATTTCTAGGGCCCTTAATGTAAGCGTCTTCATCGTCCATCTAGATCAACAGTAAAGCTTCCAGAGCAGCTAGCAGAGAACCGATCATTAGATGATAAAACATCTAATGATCCTATGGCCCTAGAGGGTTTATCGTCATTTCCTAGAATCAGCGATTGGAAAATCTAATTCAAAGTGCTCTGTTTACAAAACTTAAATAAAATATACTATCAAGATTAAAAGTGAAGTAGCTGAAAGTATGAAAGTAGTATAAATTGAGAACTGTTCCATCTCCGCTTCATTGTTTGAAGAAAAGTTCCGATATCAATAATGTTTCGTCACGAACTTTGTGTTGTAGTTTCGGTGTTGTTGATTGCTTTCGTGTTCAGCACCAAGGCAGACTCTGTACGTATTTCTGAAGAGCTTTTCTTCATTTGGGCGACTTGATAACAGTTGTCAATTTTTCAGGTCAGTCCTACGTACACCGCCGCTAGTTCTACTGAACCAAGTCCTACAACATCAAGTTCTTCTGAGTGGAGTACTACTAGTTCCCCTTCTACTGAGCCAAGTTCTTCTGAGTGGATTTCTACTGACCCCACTTCTACTCAATCAAGTTCTTCTGAGTGGAGTACTACTAGTTCCCCTTCTACTGAGCCAAGTTCTTCTGAGTGGATTACTACTGATTCCACTTTTATTCAATCAAGTTCTTCTGAGTGGAGTACTACTGATTCCACTTCTACTGATCCAAATTCTTCTAGTTCGCCTGTGACTGATGACCCGACCACATCCAGTCCCAGGCCTACATATACCCCTTTCTCAGTAAGTGCATTTTATAATTTTTCTAACGATTTTGCTTCAGCAAAACTCTTATCTATCGAGACTTTTCCACTAACTTGCACCTTGTACCCTTATCTATGGGCAATGAAACGGCATGCGATAATAAGGTTTTCCGGATTATTTCAATAGATTTTTGAGTGTTTACTGTTTTTTTAGGTTGCCGTTGTAAGTAGGTATGTCCCCAACGATATCTACATCTACTCAGCGGTAGGCATGCTTCAGCTTTGCCTAGAAGAAGAAAGCAGCTTTAATCGAGCTCTGATCAACTTTTGGCAAATGTTCCAGAACACATTTACGAGCGAATCTTGGAAACTTGCCACTGGATGCAGTCAACTGCTCCTGCCAGGAAATACCACCTACATTAATTTATTGGAGCAGTACACTCAGATGCAGATTTTGATTTTTGATTAACTATTTGTTCAGAGACGTTAACGAGGATTTTTTTATGTCCATATTATGCAAATAACATTTTTATATTGTAAAGTTCCACAATAAATTAAGAGACTAACACCAACCCAAACTAAACGCATTTTTTCTGTAATTTTAGCTACTTTATCAACGTTAATTAGCCGAAAACTTCCACCTCACTAAAGCAAATTTTAAATTGAGGTAACTGTGGGAAAGCCCAGAGTTTTCCACTCAAAACCTGCTCTTGGTGAAACGCCCTAAAATGAGCCAGGTTTAGAGAAAATAGCATTTTCTGTTGAAAATCACCGGAAAAAGTACCAAATTTGGCCAAGTTCAATTTATAAAAAAAATTCCTGCATTCAAAAACCTGTTCACAATCGACAGTGGAACCTTTTAACACATTTTTCGGGTACTTTTAGCTAATGAATGAGCGCAAATTAGCCAGCTTCCTTTTGGGTGGCAGTGGAGTCGATTTTGGGTGTGGGCCCTAATTTTCCCCAAAACTTCCACGCCACTGGAGGAAATTTCGAATTGATACCTTGCTGGGAAAGCCCAAAGTTTTCCTCACAAAAACTTGCTCTTGGTAAAACGGCCCTAAAATGAGCCAGTTTTAGAGAAAAATGCCATTTTCTGTTGAAAATCACCGGAAAAAGTACCAAATTTGGCCAAGCTTAATTTATAAAAAAAATTCCTGCGTTCAAAAAACTGTTCACAATCGACAGTGGAACCTTTTAGCACATTTTTCGGGTACTTTTAGCTAAAGAATGAGCGCAAATTAGCCAGCTACTTTTTTGTGTGGCAGTGGAGTCGATTTTGGGTGTGGGCCCTAATTTTCCCCAAAACTTCCACGCCACTGGGGGAAATTTCGAATTGATGCCTCGCTGAGAAAGCCCAAAGTTTTCCGCACAAAAACTTGCTCTTGGTCAAACGCCCTAAAATGAGCCAGGTTTAGAGAAAATAGCATTTTCTGTTGAAAATCACCGGAAAAATGTACCAAATTTGGCCAAGTTCAATTTATAAAAAAAAATTCCTGCGTTCAAAAAACTGTTCACAATCGACAGTGGAACCTTTTGACACATTTTTCGGGTACTTTTAGCTACAGAATGAGCGCAAATTGGCCAGCTTCCTTTTGTGTGGCAGTGGAGTCGATTTTGGGTGTGGGCCCTAATTTTCCCCAAAACTTCCACGCCACTGGAGGAAATTTCGAATTGATACCTTGCTGGGAAAGCCCAAAGTTTTCCTCACAAAAACCTGCTCTTGGTCAAACGCCCTAAAATGAGCCAGTTTTAGAGAAAAATGCCATTTTCTCTTGAAAATCACCGGAAAAAGTACCAAATTTGGCCAAGTTCAATTTATAAAAAAAAATTCCTGCGTTCAAAAAACTGTTCACATACGACAGTGGAACCGTCTTACACATTTTTCGGGTACTTTTAGCTACAGAATGAGCGCAAATTGGCCAGCTTCTTTTTGTGTGGCAGTGGAGTCGATTTTGGGTGTGGGCCCTAATTTTCCCCAAAACTTCCACGCCACTGGGGGAAATTTCGAATTGATACCTTGCTGGGAAAGCCCAAAATTTTCCTCACAAAACCTGCTCTTGGTGAAACGCTCTAAAATCAGCCAGTTTTAGAGAAAAATGCCATTTTCTGTTGAAAATCACCGGAAAAAGTACCAAATTTGGCCAAGTTCAATTTATAAAAAAAATTCCTGCATTCAAAAACCTGTTCACAATCGACAGTGGAACCTTTTGACACATTTTTCGGGTACTTTTAGCTAAAGAATGAGCGCAAATTGGCCAGCTTCCTTTTGTGTGGCAGTGGAGTCGATTTTGGGTGTGGGCCCTAATTTTCCCCAAAACTTCCACGCCACTGGAGGAAATTTCGAATTGATACCTTGCTGGGAAAGCCCAAAGTTTTCCTCACAAAAACCTGCTCTTGGTCAAACGCCCTAAAATGAGCCAGGTTTAGAGAAAAATAGCATTTTCTGTTGAAAATCACCGGAAAAATGTACCAAATTTGGCCAAGTTCAATTTATAAAAAAAATTCCTGCATTCAAAAACCTGTTCACAATCGACAGTGGAACCTTTTGACACATTTTTCGGGTACTTTTAGCTAAAGAATGAGCGCAAATTGGCCAGCTCCTTTTGTGTGGCAGTGGAGTCGATTTTGGGTGTGGGCCCTAATTTTCCCCAAAACTTCCACGCCACTGGGGGAAATTTCGAATTGATACCTTGCTGGGAAAGCCCAAAGTTTTCCTCACAAAAACCTGCTCTTGGTCAAACGCCCTAAAATGAGCCAGGTTTAGAGAAAAATAGCATTTTCTGTTGAAAATCACCGGAAAAAGTACCAAATTTGGCCAAGTTCAATTTATAAAAAAAATTCCTGCATTCAAAAAACTGTTCACATACGACAGTGGAACCGTCTTACACATTTTTCGGGTACTTTTAGCTACAGAATGAGCGCAAATTGGCCAGCTTCTTTTTGTGTGGCAGTGGAGTCGATTTTGGGTGTGGGCCCTAATTTTCCCCAAACTTCCACGCCACTGGGGGACATTTCGAATTGATACCTTGCTGGGAAAGCCCAAATTTTCCTCACAAAAACCTGCTCTTGGTGTCAAACGCTCTAAAATCAGCCAGTTTTAGAGAAAAATGCCATTTTCTGTGAAAATCACCGGAAAAGTACCAAATTTGGCCAAGTTCAATTTATAAAAAAAATTCCTGCATTCAAAAACCTGTTCACAATCGACAGTGGAACCTTTTGACACATTTTTCGGGTACTTTTAGCTAAAGAATGAGCGCAAATTGGCCAGCTTCTTTTTGTGTGGCAGTGGAGTCGATTTTGGGTGTGGGCCCTAATTTTCCCCAAAACTTCCACGCCACTGGGGGAAATTTCGAATTGATGCCTCGCTGGAAAAGCCCAAAGTTTTCCGCACAAAAACTTGCTCTTGGTCAAACGCCCTAAAATGAGCCAGTTTTAGAGAAAAATGCCATTTTCTGTTGAAAATCACCGGAAAAAGTACCAAATTTGGCCAAGTTCAATTTATAAAAAAAATTCCTGCATTCAAAAACCTGTTCACAATCGACAGTGGAACCTTTTGACACATTTTTCGGGTACTTTTAGCTAAAGAATGAGCGCAAATTGGCCAGCTTCTTTTTTGTGTGGCAGTGGAGTCGATTTTGGGTGTGGGCCCTAATTTTCCCCAAAACTTCCACGCCACTGGAGAAAATTTCGAATTGATGCCTTGGTGGAAAAGCCCAAAGTTTTCCACACGAAAACCTGCTCTTGGTCAAACGCCCTAAAATGCGCCAGTTTTAGAGAAAAATAGCATTTTCTGTTGAAAATCACCGGAAAAAGTACCAAATTTGGCCAAGTTCAATTTATAAAAAAAAATCCTGCATTCAAAAACCTGTTCACAATCGACAGTGGAAAGTTTTGACACATTTTTCGGGTACTTTTAGCTAAAGAATGAGCGCAAATTAGCCAGCTTCTTTTTGTGTGGTAGTGGAGTCGATTTTGGGTGTGGGCCCTAATTTTCCCCAAAACTTCCACGCCACTGGAGGAAAATTTCGAATTGATGCCTTCACTGGGAAAGCCCAAAGTTTTCCGCACAAAAACTTGCTCTTGGTCAAACGCCCTAAAATGAGCCAGGTTTAGAGAAAATAGCATTTTCTGTTGAAAATCACCGGAAAAAGTACCAAATTTGGCCAAGTTCAATTTATAAAAAAAATTCCTGCATTCAAAAACCTGTTCACAATCGACAGTGGAACCTTTTGACACATTTTTCGGGTACTTTTAGCTAAAGAATGAGCGCAAATTGGCCAGCTTCTTTTTGTGTGGCAGTGGAGTCGATTTTGGGTGTGGGCCCTAATTTTCCCCAAAACTTCCACGCCACTGGAGAAAATTTCGAATTGATGCCTCGCTGGAAAAGCCCAAAGTTTTCCTCACAAAACCTGCTCTTGGTCAAACGCCCTAAAATGAGCCAGGTTTAGAGAAAAATAGCATTTTCTGTTGAAAATCACCGGAAAAAGTACCAAATTTGGCCAAGTTCAATTTATAAAAAAAATTCCTGCATTCAAAAACCTGTTCACAATCGACAGTGGAACCTTCTTACACATTTTTCGGGTACTTTTAGCTAAAGAATGAGCGCAAATTGGCCAGCTCCTTTTTGTGTGGCAGTGGAGTCGATTTTGGGTGTGGGCCCTAATTTTCCCCAAAACTTCCACGCCACTGGGGAAATTTCGAATTGATACCTTGCTGGAAAAGCCCAAAGTTTTCCGCATAAAAACTTGCTCTTGGTCAAACGCCCTAAAATCAGCCAGTTTTAGAGAAAAATGCCATTTTCTGTTGAAAATCACCGGAAAAAGTACCAAATTTGGCCAAGTTCAATTTTGAAAAAAAATTCGTGCATTCAAAAACCTGTTCACAATCGACAGTGGAACCTTTTAACACATTTTTCGGGTACTTTTAGCTAAAGAATGAGCGCAAATTGGCCAGCTTCCTTTTGTGTGGCAGTGGAGTCGATTTTGGGTGTGGGCCCTAATTTTCCCCAAAACTTCCACGCCACTGGGGGAAATTTCGAATTGATACCTTGCTGGAAAAGCCCAAAGTTTTCCGCACTAAAAACTTGCTCTTGGTCAAACGCCCTAAAATGAGCCAGGTTTAGAGAAAAATGCCATTTTCTGTTGAAAATCATCGGAAAAAGTACCAAATTTGGCCAAGTTCAATTTATAAAAAAAAATTCCTGCATTCAAAAACCTGTTCACAATCGACAGTGGAACCTTTTGACACATTTTTCGGGTACTTTTAGCTAAAGAATAAGCGCAAATTAGCCAGCTTCTTTTTGTGTGGCAGTGGAGTCGATTTTGGGTGTGGGCCCTAATTTTCCCCAAAACTTCCACGCCACTGGGGGAAATATTCGAATTGATGCCTCGCTGGAGAAAGCCCAAAGTTTTCCGCACAAAAACTTGCTCTTGGTCAAACGCCCTAAAATGAGCCAGTTTTAGAGAAAAATGGCATTTTCTGTTAAAATCACCGGAAAAAGTACCAAATTTGGCCAAGTTCAATTTATAAAAAAAATTCCTGCATTCAAAAACCTGTTCACAATCGACAGTGGAACCTTTTGACACATTTTTTCGGGTACTTTTAGCTAAAGAAAAGCGCAAATTAGCCAGCTTCTTTTTGTGTGGCAGTGGAGTCGATTTTGGGTGTGGGCCCTAATTTTCCCCAAAACTTCCACGCCACTGGGGGAAATATCGAATTGATGCCTCGCTGAGAAAGCCCAAAGTTTTCCGCACAAAAACTTGCTCTTGGTCAAACGCCCTAAAATGAGCCAGTTTTAGAGAAAAATGGCATTTTCTGTTGAAAATCACCGGAAAAAGTACCAAATTTGGCCAAGTTCAATTTATAAAAAAAATTCCGGCATTCAAAAACCTGTTCACAATCGACAGTGGAACCTTTTGACACATTTTTCGGGTACTTTTAGCTAAAGAATGAGCGCAAATTGGCCAGCTTCTTTTTGCGTGGCAGTGGAGTCGATTTTGGGTGTGGACCCTAATTTTCCCCAAAACTTCCACGCCACTGGGGAAAATTTCGAATTGATGCCTCACTGGGAAAGCCCAAAGTTCTTTTTACACATTTTTCGGGTTACTTTTATCTAAAGAATGAGCGCAAATTAGCCAGCTTCTTTTTGTGTGGCAGTGGAGTCGATTTGGGTGTGGACCCTAATTTTCCCCCAAAACTTCACGCCACTGGGGAAAATTTCGAATTGATGCCTCGCTGGGAAAGCCCAAAGTTTTCCGCACAAAACCTGCTCTTGGTCAAACGCCCCTAAAATGAGCCAGTTTTAGCGAAAAATTGAATTTTCTGTTGAAAATCCAACAGCTTGTAGAAAGACTTATCAAGCTGATAATCGAGCAAAGCACAACAAAGAAAATCACTTCAAAAACTCTACTAAAAATACAATTTTGTGTGGAATTTTTACTATGCACTCAAGTGGTCGAATTAAACTTGACTCACAAGCATTTCCACACTTTTGTGACTTTCTAAATTTAGATAGTTTCCAACGGTGACCAATCGTTTCTTTAAGTACACGACTACATGAAAAATAACTCTTTTTAAATAATTTTAAATATTCCAGATAAAAGTCAAGGGCTCTTAAGATCTGCTATAAAAAGCGAATTCGATCTAGCCTGCTTCAGTCACTGCGAAAGAAAATCTAATGGCCATCAACATGAAGGTTTGCGGTGAAATGTTGGCTCTAAGTTTGTCTGTTCTTGCCTTACTAGTTGGTGCTAATGCCCATAATGTAAGTATTTCCATTATCTATCCACATGGGCATTTACAAGGCAGTATCTATTTCAGATACCTGCCGTTCAACGGACTTTTAGGTCCTCTGATCTAGACGGTTCTGAGCAAAATTTATTTGATTCTAATTCTCCTAAATCGCATCTTCTTGAACCGAGTTTCGGCAAACCAGACGCTATTGAATCTAGTTTTGTTCCAACACCTGCTATTAGATCCTATGCATCTGATGCAACTGATGCTGGTTCTGATTCCTCCGATAGCGCAGGTGGCGACTCAGATTCCTCAGACGACGCAAGTGGTGACTCGGATTCCACTGAAAGCGCCTTTATACTAGAGCTTATTCGACCAACTATTGTACAAACAGCTATTCGATCTGATTCGTCTGATGCAACTGATTCCGGTTCAGATTCATCCGATAGCGCAGGTGGCGACTCAGATTCCTCAGACGACGCAAGTGGTGGTGACTCGGATTCCACTGAAAGCGCCTTTATACTAGAGCTTATTCGACCAACTATTGTACAAACAGCTATTCGATCTGATGCGTCTGATGCAACTGATTCCGGTTCAGATTCATCCGATAGCGCAGGTGGCGACTCAGATTCCTCAGACGACGCAAGTGGTGGTGACTCGGATTCCACTGAAAGCGCCTTTATACTAGAGCTTATTCGACCAACTATTGTACAAACAGCTATTCGATCTGATTCGTCTGATGCAACTGATTCCGGTTCAGATTCATCCGATAGCGCAGGTGGCGACTCAGATTCCTCAGACGACGCAAGTGGTGGTGACTCGGATTCCACTGAAAGCGCCTTTATACTAGAGCTTATTCGACCAACTATTGTACAAACAGCTATTCGATCTGATGCGTCTGATGCAACTGATTCCGGTTCAGATTCCTCCGATAGCGCAGGTGGCGACTCAGATTCCTCAGACGACGCAAGTGGTGGTGACTCGGATTCCACTGAAAGCGCCTTTATACTAGAGCTTATTCGACCAACTATTGTACAAACAGCTATTCGATCTGATTCGTCTGATGCAACTGATTCCGGTTCAGATTCATCCGATAGCGCAGGTGGCGACTCAGATTCCTCAGACGACGCAAGTGGTGGTGACTCGGATTCCACTGAAAGCGCCTTTATACTAGAGCTTATTCGACCAACTATTGTACAAACAGCTATTCGATCTGATGCGTCTGATGCAACTGATTCCGGTTCAGATTCCTCCGATAGCGCAGGTGGCGACTCAGATTCCTCAGACGACGCAAGTGGTGGTGACTCGGATTCCACTGAAAGCGCCTTTATACTAGAGCTTATTCGACCAACTATTGTACAAACAGCTATTCGATCTGATTCGTCTGATGCAACTGATTCCGGTTCAGATTCATCCGATAGCGCAGGTGGCGACTCAGATTCCTCAGACGACGCAAGTGGTGGTGACTCGGATTCCACTGAAAGCGCCTTTATACTAGAGCTTATTCGACCAACTATTGTACAAACAGCTATTCGATCTGATGCGTCTGATGCAACTGATTCCGGTTCAGATTCCTCCGATAGCGCAGGTGGCGACTCAGATTCCTCAGACGACGCAAGTGGTGGTGACTCGGATTCCACTGAAAGCGCCTTTATACTAGAGCTTATTCGACCAACTATTGTACAAACAGCTATTCGATCTGATGCGTCCGATGCAACTGATTCCGGTTCAGATTCCTCCGATAGCGCAGGTGGCGACTCAGATTCCTCAGACGACGCAAGTGGTGGTGACTCGGATTCCACTGAAAGCGCCTTTATACTAGAGCTTATTCGACCAACTATTGTACAAACAGCTATTCGATCTGATTCGTCTGATGCAACTGATTCCGGTTCAGATTCATCCGATAGCGCAGGTGGCGACTCAGATTCCTCAGACGACGCAAGTGGTGGTGACTCGGATTCCACTGAAAGCGCCTTTATACTAGAGCTTATTCGACCAACTATTGTACAAACAGCTATTCGATCTGATGCGTCTGATGCAACTGATTCCGGTTCAGATTCATCCGATAGCGCAGGTGGCGACTCAGATTCCTCAGACGATGCAAGTGGTGGTGACTCGGATTCCACTGAAAGCGCCTTTATACTAGAGCTTATTCGACCAACTATTGTACAAACAGCTATTCGATCTGATTCGTCTGATGCAACTGATTCCGGTTCAGATTCATCCGATAGCGCAGGTGGCGACTCAGATTCCTCAGACGACGCAAGTGGTGACTCAGATTCCACTGAAAGCGCCTTTTACCAAAAAACTGATTCGACCAACTGCCATTGAAGCAACTGCCTTCAAACCAAGCACTTTGAGTGCTTCGTTTAGCATATAAAGGCGCAATTAATTAAAAGTAAGTAGATTTTTAACTGAAAGTAACTGTATGTTGAACCGTTTTTTGCACTTTTTCCTGCTTTTAGATGGATGTCTTGGGCGCAAAAGTCTTCAGGATGCCTGCAGCACAAACCCACTTAGAAGACGAAAGTGTTATGAAAAAGTTTAACTCAACTGTGTTATAAAAATCGAAAAAACTGAACTTTTAGTGCTTTTTTTCGACCACGATTTTATGTGAGAATCACTTTAAACATGTCCTATCTGAAGCGGGCCAAAAAGCCGAATTTATACGAAAATGCATTTTTAAGAGGAAATTTATGGCCGGATTTGGGGGACTGGCTTTAATATGAGAAAACTTTCGGAACCTTGAACTTGCACTTGTTGTCGGTATTGCGACAAAACTGGAGCCACAGAGTCGATCGTATTCGCTTCTGGCATGACGATTCGTCTACATAATAAAACCGCTCGAAAAAGTCTCAGGATGTTGAAGTTCAACGAACTTTTCCGGATTGGAATTATAAAATGAAAACGAACGCAGCCCGCCAGAGAAATAAACACTCGGTATATTCGAAGCAGGAAAGTTTCTTTCAAAATCTGAGGCTCAACAGCTAATTACGCACTCAACCGCATCCAGTGAGTCGCACTAGGCCCAAACTGACTTAAAATAAACGTTGCTGCGACCTCAACAGATGCACGTCAGCCTTTAACATCTAAAGAACGTGCTTTTTACGTTTCAGTTTTCATGTTTTGCTATCGGTTTTGATGATCCCAAAGAGCCGTTTGCACTGGAAGAACGACAGCGACTAGCACAACGTAATTTTAAAGTACTTTTTACGCTGCAAGACAAAACTTGACTAGTTTGAGGCTGTTGGAAGGAGTGGGGGATGTTTGAAACTCGATTGTCTGAATGATTTTGTGCAATTTCAAGGTTTTTTTAACGTACTTTTCACGCAACAAGTATTTGGGGGAGTTTTTTCGTTCAGCTCAGACAACGATCATTATGCCATCATGTCGCGTGGTTGCCAGTTGGAAAAACACAGGATGAGTATAAAAAATAACGATTTGGCGCAGTCGCCCAACCAGACGCAACGGCAGCCAGCCAAAATGGCCCTATGGAAAGCGTCCCGACGCTGAGCGTCTCATTCGCTCCTCAACTGTGCCATGCTTTGCAGGCGCTGAACAGATCTAGCGCGTCTCTACGCGAGCTGCAATGATGTGAAACTTTGCAAGGAACCTTTCCAGCTTGCAAAAACAGCCGGGGCTTTTTCGGTGTTAAATGGATAACGAAGATAAGCGGCATTTGCTTCAGCCCGTCCCCGACTTGACCGAGCTCAAGTTGCTTGCAAGAGTGACCGAAAATTACGACCAGTTGCTCAACGACCTCGACACCATGCTGTCTTCGGAGTACTACAATGGATTCTTGGATGTTGTGCAGGTTAGCAGAGTTTTTGACTATTTAATGTTGATTTAGAAGCCATTTTTTGGAGTCTAATTGCCAGTTTTTTGTATTTGATTTGGGTGATTTTACAAAATTCCAAACTCCCAAATTGAAAGAGGCTGGTACTTGAAACTTTGGTGGCCTACAGCGAGGCCCTTGGTCTACAGCCGGGGAAATTTGGTTAAAATTCTGCAAAAGCTTGAGTTTTTACCAACCCGCAATTATAGATGTGCCACGGTTCTGCTCAAGTGCAGACTTATAAAACTGAAACTTCCTGAAATTAAGACTTTTCTGACAAAACTGCCAACATTTGCTGATCGATGTTTCACTTTCTAAGAAGGCCACTTAGTTCTCTGTGCAGTGATGTAAAAATGAGCGCTTTGGCTCAATCTGTTCCCAAGAAAAAAGGAAAAACGGGACGGAAAACACGAAATTTTGCCCTAATCTTGCACTTAAATGTCTGCTATTCAAATTTCGCTTTTTGCGTCAAAACTACCCGAATTTCCTCACGGCCGTTTTCATGACTGGAACGAGTTTCCAATTCTCTATCCAACGATATCAAAACCAACTCTGAGGCTCAAACTGTTCTTGAGAAAAGTCGAAAAAGGCGGCGTCAGGTTTGAGTCTATTTTGCAATTTTCTCCAACCAATTTTCAAAAATTTGAAACTTTCGAACCAAAAGAAGTAGTAACTTCAAACTTCCACCACAGATATAAAATACCTTCTTCTATACATTTCCAAATGTACATAAAAATCGTAAAAAATCCTGATTTTTCACGATCTCGCACTTATAGGTTTGCGCCTGAACTGTTTTGCCCATGTGCATCCCAACTTTGAAAAATTCGAAACTTCGGGAACTAAACCACGCCTCAAACCGCAAGTTTGGCTGCATATAGAAAAGACCTGGGTCTAAACATGCACCGAATTCCAACGAAATCCTGCAGAATTCTGATTTTTTACATCCTCGCAATTGTAGGTGTGCAACTGAACGCGTTTGCCTCTATGCAGACTAACGTTGAAAACCCCAAAACCTCCAAACTGAAAGAAGCAGCAACTTGAAACTCCTGCATTCTATCGAGGGCAGTTGAGGCTGCAAATGTACCTCATTTCAATAAAATCCTGCAAAAAAATTCTGATTTTTTACGGTTGTTCGTTTAGATGCAATTGAGCTACGGTAAGACATCGCGTCTTAAAATGGCCTCGACAAGGACAGCCCAAAAGCAGGAATATTGGAATACTCCTGACAATGAAATTCCTGCTGCTCCCATATTTATTCAAGTGATGATATTTATTGGGTTTTGCTGCATTCGCACTTTGACAAATCCATGCCAAGGCTTCTTGGTGGTTGGACTCGCAGGATATCGAAATTCCTGTTAAATATCCTGCCTGCCTGTATGAACTTTATTGCCTACAAATCCTTTAGGAAGCGCTTTTGCTGCTTGTATATTCTGAGTGAAATCTATTTGGATTTAAATCAGCAAACTTTGCGCGAAAAAAGCTGGCAAAAGTGGCCGTTTTTCCGCTTCCTTTGCCAATTGATAATAAATTAGATAAAAACATGCGAAGCTTTCGTTTTCCTCTTTTCGCGTTCCTCCCAATATAAGCTGCAGGAATGTTGGGCTGGATCATAATTTCCCAATTTCAAGCAGCCGTCGAGCCTTGGATTGAATTAGGGCTGGCAAACTCATCAATCTTCCACGGTACATCGGGCCTCATATTATTTTATCAAGCGTTGTTAAATTCCACCCGTTGCAGGATTTTTCTGATATTTCTATATATAGACGGAGGTCCTTTTTAAGGGCGCTTTGTTGCGTTTAATTGGAAATTTCGGCGTTTTTCCCCTGCAGAATTGGGGCTGTTTCTTTGCCACGAAGCGCCGCTTTTGAACATTTTCACTTGTTTCTGATGAGCAGGTTTTTTGAAGTTCGCTGGGGTTTTAACTGGTGATTTATGAGGGCATTTAAGGCCTTTTTTCTAGTTTTAGTAGAGGGGTTCCAATGCAGATTTAAAGGCGCAAGAAGTCGCCTAAACATGCACTGTGTGGACGGCAAATACTTGCTTAAGAAAAGAAACAACCGAAGAAGCTTTTTTTTGCAAAGTTTCACACATAGATGCTAGAAATAAAATTGGGTCGTGAAAGAAACTCAAATGACTTTCAAATGGAGGTTAATAGGCTTAGAAACTTCTAAAGGCCACTGAGGGAAAGACTAATAAAAAGTTTCTAAGGAGACGTAAAAAAGGTATAAAAAATCAGGAACAGCGAGAACGTTGCCCTTGATGGAGTTCCATAGCTCTAAATAGAGCTGTTTGCTCTATGGGACTCCCTCAGAACCCTCGGAACTCCTTTCTCAGAAAAAGCGTAAAGTTTCTCACAATTTTTGTCGATTTTTTATACATTTTTGTATAATCTGTTTGCCTTCGGGCAGCGGAAGACTTTAAAAAATCGTTACGAAAAATTGGGAATAGTTAGAATAGGATTTTTTATGTTGCTTTATAGACGAAGCTTTAGGCTATTCAGTGAGAAAATTGCAGTTTTTCCAAAACATTGGTTGATTTTTGGCAAATTTTTTTTCACTAGACAATTTGTTTTCTCAGGCTTTCAGGAAGGCAAGATTTAAAAAATCGTTATTTAAAATCAACACCAGCTAGAAAAAAGCTTGATCGCTCATTTTATAGAGCAAGTGTTGCTCTATTTTTGAAATTGATGGCAGTTTGCTTAAAAATTTGCGGATTTTTTAGAAATTTTGAATGAGAAGTTCGGAATTTCAATTCCTATTGGAACACATTCAGCAGGGCAAGTTTTAAAATTCGTTAACAAAAATCAAGAACTTCTAGAAAAAGACATTTGATATCGTTGAATAGAGGCCTCTTTCCTCTATTTACGGTGCAGAAGACAATTTGCTCAAAAAATTTCACGATTTTGACAATTTTTTAATGAGAAGGTCGGAATTTCAAATTGTCTTCAAACAGTTTTAGCAGGGCAAGTTTTAAAAATTCATTCAGAAAGATCAGGAACCTCTAGAAAAAGACATTTGATACCATTGCATAGAGTACCCATTCCTCTATTCATACTGCAAAAGGCAATTTGCTCAAAAAATTTCGCGATTTTTTGCAATTTTTTTAATGAGAAGGTCGGAATTTCAATTTGTTTTCAAACACCTTCAGCAGGGCAAGTTTTAAGAATTCGTTAACAAAAATCAAGAACTTCTAGAAAAAGACATTTGATATCGTTGCATAGAGCACTCTTTCCTCTATTTACGGTGCAGAAGACAATTTGCTCAAAAAATTTCACGATTTTTGACAATTTTTTTTAATGAGAAGGTTGGAAATTCAGATTGTCCTCAAACAGCTTTAGCAGGGCAAGTTTTAAAAATTCATTCAGAAAAATCTAGAAACTCTAGAGAAATACATTTGATGTCATTGCATAGAACACTCTTTCCTCTATTTACGGTGCAGAAGACAATTTTCTCAAAAAATTTCACGATTTTTGACAATTTTTTTAATGAGAAGGTCGGAATTTCAAAGGGCAAGTTTTAAGAATTCGTTAACAAAAATTAAGAACTTCTAGAAAAAGACATTTGATATCGTTGCATAGAGCACTCTTTCCTCTATTTACGTTGCAGAAGACAATTTGCTCAAAAAATTTCACGATTTTTGACAATTTTTTTAATGAGAAGGTCGGAAATTCAGATTGTCTTCAAACAGCTTTAGCAGGGCAAGTTTTAAAATTCATTCAGAAAAATCCAGAAACTCTAGAGAAATACATTTGATGTCATTGCATAGAGAACTCTTTCCTCTATTTACGGTTGCAGAAGACAATTTGCTCAAAAATTTCACGATTTTTGACAATTTTTTTAATGAGAAGGTCGGAAATTCAGATTGTCTTCAAACAGCTTTAGCAGGGCAAGTTTTAAAAATTCATTCAGAAAAATCCAGAAACTCTAGAGAAATACATTTGATGTCATTGCATAGAGCACTCTTTCCTCTATTTACGGTGCAGAAGACAATTTTCTCAAAAAATTTCACGATTTTTGACAATTTTTTTAATGAGAAGGTCGGAATTTCAGTTTGTTTTCAAACACCTTCAGCAGGGCAAGTTTTAAAAATGTATCTAGAAAAATCAGGAGCAGTTAGGAGAAATCTTCTCCCCTCGTTTGATAGAGAAAACTTTGCTTTATTTACTCAAATCAACTCAATTTACTCAAAAAAATTTGTCGATTTTTGGCAATTTTTTGAAAAAGTTTATTGCTTCTCCTCTGCCGCATGATCCAACAGTTGATTATACCTCCTTAGAATTTTTAATTTTCTACCTTAAGAGCTGTTGCTTGAAGGCTGAAATAAATCCCCCGTTCGGCATTTTGCCAGCTACACCTGCTTTAACGGGATTTTTAAATTTTGAACCAAAACACACTCGGATGGAGCGTTTCAAATAATGGCCCAATTTGACCAAAACCTTCCCTTGACCGATTCCATTTATCGAATAATGCAATCGCAACTGACCATTGCAATGATTTATGCAATTATTGAATTTGAACGAATGCCAGGGTTGTTTGTATGCATTCCAGTCGATAATAAACACATTGGTGGAGTTTGATCGGATTTAATTCGCTTTTGTCTTTGCAGGTTCACACCGAATCCACTGATATCCATAAGGGTGCAGTTCAGCACAGTACCAGCCTGATGATGAACGCATCCATGCACGCCAATGACTCCATTTTCCTTCCGGAGCTGTTCTATCGACACTCAGCTGCAATGACTGCTGTCTACTGCATTGCGTATCTTCTGGTCTTCGCCGTTGGAATTGTTGGCAATTTCTTCGTAATGCGGTGGTTTTTCGATCGCCCCGCATGCGAACCGTCACCAATTTCTTCATTGTTAACTTGGCTGTTGCTGATATTTGTGGTGATTGTCTTCTGCCTGCCTGCGACTCTGATGTCCAACATTTTCGTCCGTAAGTATGCCGTTTAAACCTCACATAAAACTAGTGACTTTTGCCATGCATCCACGGAAATCAATCTATAAATAGAGCGAAGCATTGAAACCAAATGGGGCTCAAACGCTCTTGAGCTGGGAGCTCTAAAGTCATCGTTTTTCAAAACTCTAAGCCGCAGCATCCATAAGACAGACGTATAAACACAAAGTGCATTCGCAACTTCGAAATGCGCTTGTTATCTGTTACATCTCGTATTTGTATTCAGCAGGAATTGCTGCTGCTGCTTCTGCTGCTGCTGCTGTTTAAAACAGTGGCGTGCGCCATGAAAAACCACAGTTTTTTAAGGAAAATTTTGCGGTGTTTTCCTGCATGTCGTTGTTTTGAAGACATTAATTAATGGTTAATTAATTGTTAATTAATGATTTAATGAAGTTTTTTGAGATTTTCACGCCAAATAGAGGAATTCCTGAGGCTCAAAACTCAGAAATTTTCGCTCAAATCGCATGGAATCCGGATGTTTGGCAGTTGTGTAAAAACTGGGCCGAAAATTAACACTTTTACTCACTTGCACGCTTGCATCTTCGAAAAATTCATAGATTTTAACCGGAAGCAGGTAGCAATTTGAAACTTGTCCACCCTATAGAAAATACTCAAGGCTTGGTACTTTGGGAAGTTTTACTTCGATCGCAGGAAATCCTGCTCGTTTTCGGGTGTTTAAAAACTGGATCCTGCATGAACAATTTCACACATTTGCACGCTGTCTTTTAAAAATTCATAACTTTTAAGCCCAAGGAGGTCGCCACTTGAAACTTGCTCACCCTGTAGAACGTATGCCGTGCTAATAAATGGGAAATTTTGGCTCAGATCACAAGAGAACCTAATTATTCCCAGTCCTGTAAATTTTGGACCAAAAATGTAAATTTTCACTCACAAGCACGCTGTTTTTTAAAAACTTGTAACTTTTAACCCTAAGGAGGCAGCAACTTGAAACTTGCTCACCCTATAGAAAGCTTTTTAGGCTAATAAACGGGAAATTTTGGCTCCGATCACAAGAGAACCTGATTATTCACAGTCCTGTAAATTTTGGACCAAAAATGTAAATTTTACTCACAAGCACGTTGTTTTTTAAAAATTTGTAACTTTTAACTCTAAGGAGGCAGCAACTTGAAACTTTCTCACCCTATAGAAGGCTTTTTAGGCCAATAAACGGGAAATTTTGGCTCCGATCACAAGAGAACCTGATTATTCATAGTTCTGTAAATTTGGGACCAAAAATGTAAATTTCACTCACAAGCACGCTGGTTTTTAAAAATTCGTCACTTTCAACCGGAATTCGCTAGCAAGATTAAACTCATCCACCCAATAGAGCGTACTTAGAGCTGAAAGCTGAAGAATTTGTACTTGAATGGCAGAAAGTCCTGATCGTTACCAGTCTAGTAAATGGTGGACCAAAATTAAAAAGTTCACTCATTCGCACGCTTTTAAAAAATTCGTAACTTTCAATGAGAACCACGTAGCACCTTGAAACTTACCCACCCTGTAGAAGTCACTTGGGACTCAAAACTCAGAAATTTTCACTTAGATGGCGCAAAACTCTGATCTCTGATCATTACCAGTTCAGGAAATGGTAGACCAAAAATGTAAATTTTCACTCACAAGCACGCTGTTTTTTAAAAATGTGTAACGTTTAAAGGCAAGGAGGTAGCAACTTCAAACTTGCTCACCCTATAGAAAGCTTTTTGGGCTAATAAACGGAAAATTTTGGCTCCGATCACAAGAGAACCTGATTATTAACAGTCCTGTAAATTTTGGCCCAAAAATGTAAATTTCACTCACAAGCACGCTGGTTTTTAAAAATTCGTAACTTTCAACCGGAATTCGCTAGCAAGATTAAACTCATCCACCCAATAGAGCGTACTTAGAGCTGAAAGCTGAAGAATTTGTACTTGAATGGCAGAAAGTCCTGATCGTTACCAGTCTAGTAAATGGTGGACCAAAATTAAAAAGTTCACTCATTCGCACGCTTTTTAAAAAATTCGTAACTTTCAATGAGAACCACGTAGCACCTTGAAACTTACCCACCCTGTAGAAGCCACTTGGGACTCAAAACTCAGAAATTTTCACTTAGATGGCGCAAAACTCTGATCTCTGATCACTACCAGTTCAGGAAATGGTAGACCAAAATGTAAATTTTCACTCACAAGCACGCTGTTTTTAAAAAATGTGTCACGTTTAAAGGCAAGGAGGGTAGCAACTTCAAACTTGCTCACCCTATAGAAAGCTTTTTAGGCCTAATAAACGGGAAATTTTGGCACCGATCACAAGAGAACCTGATTATTCACAGTCCTGTAAATTTGGGACCAAAAATGTAAATTTCACTCACAAGCACGCTGGTGTTTAAAAATTCGTAACTTTCAACCGGAATTCGCTAGCAAGATTAAACTCATCCACCCAATAGAGCGTACTTAGAGCTGAAAGCTGAATAATTTGTACTTGAATGGCAGAAAGTCCTGATCGTTACCAGTCTAGTAACTGGTGGACCAAAATTAAAAAGTTCACTCATTCGCACGCTTTTTAAAAAATCGTAACTTTCAATGAGAACCCACGTAGCACCTTGAAACTTACCCAACCTGTAGAAGCCACTTGGACTCAAAACTCAGAAATTTTCAGTTAGATGGCGCAAAAGTCTGATCTCTGATCACTACCAGTTCAGGAAATGGTAGACCAAAAATGTAAATTTTTCACTCACAAGCACGCTGTTTTTTTAAAAATGTGTCACGTTTAAAGGCAAGGAGGGTAGCAACTTCAAACTTGCTCACCCTATAGAAAGCTTTTGTGGGCTAATAAACGGGAAATTTTGTTTCCGATCACAGAGAACCTGATTATTCTCAGTCCTGTAAATTTTGGGACCAAAAATGTAAATTTCACTCACAAGCACGCTGGTTTTTAAAAATTCGTAACTTTCAACCGGAATTCGCTAGCAAGATTAAACTCATCCACCCATAGAGCGTACTTAGAG
Source organism: Dendroctonus valens (assembly GCA_024550625.1). Lineage (NCBI taxonomy): Eukaryota > Metazoa > Arthropoda > Insecta > Coleoptera > Curculionidae > Dendroctonus > Dendroctonus valens. The sequence continues at coordinate 579,957 of JAJTJO010000100.1, forward strand.
CTGAAAGCTCAAGAATTTGTACTTGAATGGCAGAAAGTCCTGATCGTTACCAGTCTTAGCTAATGGGTGGACCAAAATTAAAAAGTTCACTCATTCGCACGCTTTTAAAAATTCGTAACTTCAATAGGAACCCAGTAGCACCTTGAAACTTACCCACCCTATAGAAGCCCTTGGGACCTTAAGACTCAGAAATTTTCACTTAGATGGCGCAGAACTCTGATCTCTGATCATTACCAGTTCAGGAAATGGTAGACCAAAAATGTAAATTTTCACTTCACAAGCACGCTGGTTTTTTAAAATGTGTAACGTTTAAAGGCAAGGAGGTAGCAAGTTCCAACTTGCTCACCCTATAGAAAGCTTTTTAGGCTAATAAACGGGAAATTTTGGCTCCGATCACAAGAGAACCTGATTATTCACCGTCCTGTAAATTTTGGACCAAAAATGTAAATTTCACTCACAGGCAACGCTGGTTTTTAAAAATTCGTAACTTTCAACCGGAATTCGCTAGCAAGATTAAACTCATCCACCCAATAGAGCGTACTTAGAGCTGAAAGTGAAAATTTGTACTTGAATGGCAGAAAGTCTGATCGTTACCAGTCTAGTAAATGGTGGACCAAATTAAAAAGTTCACTCATTCGCACGCTTTTTAAAAAATTCGTAACTTTCAATGAGAACCACGTAGCACCTTGAAACTTACCCACCCTATAGAAGCCACTTGGGACTTAAGACTCAGAAAATTTTCACTTAGATGGCGCAGAACTCTGATCTCTGATCATTACCAGTTCAGGAAATGGTAGACCAAAAATTAAATTTTCACTTACAAGCACGCGGTTTTTTAAAATGTGTAACGTTTAACGGCAAGGAGGTAGCAACTTTGAACTTGCCACACCCTATAGAAAGTACTTCAGGCTAATAACTGGGAAATTTTGGCTTCCGATGATCACAAGGCAACCTGATTATTCGCAAGTCTTGTAAATTCTTGACCAAAAATGTAAATTTTTCACTCACAAGCATGTCTGTTTTCTAAATTCGTTACTTTCAACGAGAACCACGTGGCATGTTGCCAACTTTGCCCACCCCTTATAGAAGCTACTTGGTACTTTAAACTCGAAAATTTTCATTTAGATCGCGTGAAATTCTGACTATTGCCAGGCCTGTAAATATTGGACCAAAAATGTAAATTTTCACTCGTTTGCACGCGATTGCTGTTTAAAAATTCCGCTAATTTTCAGCCGGAAGCAGGTAGCAACATGAAACTTGCCCACCCATAAAAGATACTAGTGGCGCAAAATTAAAAATTACACTTAGTTCGCGTGAAATTTGATCATTGCCTGTCCTGTAAACATGGGACCAACAATGAACATTTTCACTGATTTGCACGCTATTTTTAAAAAAATTGAAACTTTTAAGCGGAGTCAGGTAGCAACTTGAAACTCTCCTACCTTATAGAGGGAATGTGCCGCTTATAGCGCCGAAATTTGGACTCAGATAGTCAAAAATCTTGATCATTTCCTGTTCTGTAAGTGCTAGTCCAAAAATTAACTTTGGCTTTCACTTGCGCGCTCTCTTTTAAAAACTCCTAACTTTGGACCCAGAGCAAGAAGCCCCAAAAAATCTGCATGCTCTATTGGCAACAGCCAGGGCTCCAAATGCTGAAATTTTGGCTTGATTTGCATGCAACAGTGATTATTGCCAGTCTTGTAAACTGTGGGCCAAAAATAAACAGTTTTGCTCAACTGCAGGCTTTCGTTCAGAAATTCGTAACCCAGAAAGGGCAGACACTAACTTGAAATTTTCATGTCCAATAGAAGATGCTCAGAGCTGAAACCTCTATCTATCTCAACCCATCAATTAGCATCAACTGATTTTTGCCAGTCCTGTAAAATCTGGGCGTAAAAAAGCAGTTTCCCCAACTGCTCGCTCTCGTTCAAAAATTCGTAACTGCCAACCCAGATGAGCTAGCAACTTGAAATTTGCACACCCTATAGACCGTACGTGGCCCAAACAACTGGAAAATTTTCATTGCAATCGGAACAAATCTGGATTATTCCCAGCGCTGTAAATGCAAAAGTTATCTGAGAAAACCCGCTGAGCGTCAGCGCCACTTAGATAAACCT